>OU342740.1:269945282-270545282 GCA_910589775.1 Avena eriantha | reverse complement strand
CTCTAGGTTCGCTGGCTCAATCCTTCAAACTTCTTTAGGAAGCTGAAAACTTCAAGGCTTTAGAATCCGAGAATGCTGGCCTGCGCGAGAAGCTCCAAAAATTGCAAGAGGACGATGAGCGCAGCGTCAACAACATCCTCGAGTCGAGCAATCATGCCACCGAAGAACATCATTAGACCATTGCTCGCCGGGGTAAATATATCTTGGATTTAAAAGCGTAGTTGGATAGGCGGAAGGATACCACCTAGGCCCTTTGGGATGAACTCCAGAGTCTAAGAGAGGAGAAGACCAAAGTACATGATTCTATCTTCGGTATTTTTATTGCCATTTCCATCTTATTTCTTGATATTTTCGACTTCTTCAATCAGATATTTCTAATATTGTTCCTTTTCAAGACCTCTCAACCTCCAGGATTCATCTTCGTCTGAGCCACGCACCAGCCAGCTTATTGAAGTCGGATATTTGCTTTATGATTTCCGCCAATATCTTGAAGAGATTGGTGAGACCGTTAATCTCCCCGACCTAAACAAACTATCTACATTTTAGCTGTGTGATAAAGCGAAGAATATCCCATAGTTGTTCGAGGATTGAAAATGTCCTACGGCCGCACAACAGCGTAGAATGCCCTAACCATGGTAATGATCCACCATGGAAACATGGAAATCTAGCGAGTTACCAAGGGTTATTCAACTGATGATGAAGATGGAAGGCTTTAGAATGTTGGTGCAATCTGGGATTCTTGTGCCGGATATGCTTGTCGTGTAGCTGATGCAACCTACTATGAGAAGCCATATTCCAAATCCATCGAAGTGCCTCCAAGCCCACCAGCCGAAGACGATGAATTTCTCGAAGACGATGACGAAGAAACAGATTCTGACATCCCCATCTCAGAAAAAGATCAGAGTAACTTGGGTGATGGCACCAGAAAGCCAAAAAATCCTTCTCCTACAACATGAAAATTTGCAAGAAACTTTGTATTATTCTGAAACAAGATTTGATGTAACTGTTAAACTTATTCATTTTGTGGTGCTCCTATGTAAGTACTATGCTTTACTTCTAGCACATATATATATTTCTTGTTTGGTGTTTGAAAAATTACTTCAGCACTTTTTGTTCATACTTATTGTTTATTTGGCTTTCTACCTCATCCCTTTCATGAGCCGGCAAACCTTTAGCACGAAAACTTTGTCGACCAACGAAGCTCAATTGCTGAACTAGTTTAAACCTGGAAACAAAGCCGGCCTCCAGTACCAATAAATCAGTACTTGGAAAATACCCGCGTCCAGCAATCAGACAAAAACCAAAGTATAAACATAAAATGATACTTACAACCAAAGGTAGATTTTATTTAGAATCAAAAATCTAACCAGAACAAACATGAGCATAAAGTACATTCAAGTATCCCGGGATTTTTAACTATGGCATGATCATTTGGAAATAAGATGGTACTTAAAACTTCTCAGAAAAATATTGTTTATTTCACTTTGAACATGTATATTGATATGATTACAAAGAAAGAAAATTTAAGAATAATAGGGATGTAGCTGAGCAATATTCCAAGGACGGTCTATCTTATTCGGGTTTGTACTACCTCTAGCTCTCTTTCTCTTCTTAGTAGAGGGTCTTTCTTTTTCCGGCCTTGTGGCTGTTAGATAGTATGAACCATTGTGCAATACTCTACTAACCATAAAGGGCCCTTCCTAGATTGGGGAAAGTTTGTGTTGTCTTTTTAGCACTAGTCAGAGAACTAGATCACCTTTCTTGATAGACCGATTTTTGACTCTCTGACTATGATACTTGCGTAACTTTTGCTGATATGCTGTAGATCTCTGCTTAGCCACGACGCGCACTTCCTCGAGTACATAGAGGTCATATTTTCGAGCAACTTCGTGATCCTCTTTGACATACGCAGCGACTCAGGGAGAAATATGGATAAGATCACTCAGAAGAAGTGCCTTTGCATCGTAGTCCAAGAAGAAAGGTGTATATCTGGTTGACCTATTAGGATTTGTTCGTAAACTCCATATGACATACGGTAATTCATCCGCCCAAGCCCCCACAACATGATGAAGTGGTGCTCCGAGTCTAGGATGGAGGCCTTGGAGAATTAAACCATTAGCCCTTTCGACTTGCCCATTTTCCTATGGATGTGTGACTGATGCAATATCGAGTCGGATCCTTTGATGTTCACAAAACTTGGCAAGTTCTCCCATTGAAAAGTTTCCCCCGTTGTCTGTAATAATACTGTGTGGATAGCCAAATCGGATTATGACGTCCTCGATGAATGTTTTTGTTGTTGCTCCATCACAACTTGGGGTTTAGCCTCAATCCATTTCGTAAATTTATCCACCATCACTAGTAGGTGAGTAAATCCACTTGGATCCCGTTTAAATGGTCCTACCATGTCAAGCCCCTAGACTACAAATGGCCGTGTAATCAGAATTATTCACAGCTGATCAACCGGAACATGGGCTTGCTTAGCATATTTTTTTGGCAGCCTTTGCACGTCCTGACCAGTTTGTCGGCATCTTCCTTAGCTGTAAGCTAGAAAAATCCATGTCGAAAAGCCTTGGCCACTAAAGATTTGGCTACGGCGTGATGCCTGCATTTTCCTTCGTGGATTTCCCTTAGGATTTCCGCTCCTTCTTCCGGAGAAACATAGCGCTGGAAAACCCCAGATACACTCCGCTTATAGAGCTCACCATTGATTATTGTGTATGATTTTGCTCGTCGGACGATCTATCGGCTCAGAACTTTGTCTTCAGGAAATATTTCTTCTACCAAGAAGTCAAGGTATGGTTTTGTCCAGCTGGTAATTATAGCCATAACTGCTCTGAGAGGTGAGTCGGATTTGGTCAGATACTCCTCATCAACTCCTGTTATAGAGGGAAATCTAAGATGCTCTAGAAAAGCACCATCTGGGACCTTTTTCCAGGCATAGCCTATTGTTGATAGTGCGTCTGCTTCCTCTTTTTTGTTCGAGGAATGTGTTGAACCACAAACCCTTCGAACAATTTTGCTAGTTCATCCACGATAACTCGATATGCTTCCATGTGCTTATTTTCTCTATAGAAGTTAGATACTTGTTGAGCAACTAAATCTAAGTCTTCATAGCACATGAGTCGGCGAATGCCGATGCCTTTTGTGATTCGAATTCCATGCGGTAGGGATTCATATTCGGCAATGTTGTTTGTTGCCATGAAGTGAATCTGCAACACATAGAATAATTTGTCTCCTTGGGGTGACTTGAGTACCACACCAGCCCTCGATCCCCCGAGCGCTTTCGACCCGTCAAAGTGCAAGGTCCAATATTCCGACTGTGGGACATTTGTCTTTTCTGCCGTCTCTATGCAATCAGCGACAAAATCGACAAGTATATGGGATTTGATTGCTGTATGAGGTTTATACTCAATGTCAAAAGCTGCTAGCTCAACTCCCCACTTAGCAACACATCCTATAGGACCACTGTTGTTGATTATGTCTCTCATAGGAGCTATGCTCACCATGGTAATCTTGTGCTCTTGAAAATAATGTTGTAGCATTCTAGATGCGAAGAACACACCATAGGCTAACTTTGGTAATGAGGATACCTTTGTTTTGATTTAGTCAGGACCTCGTAGAGATAGTAAGTCGGTCGCTGCACCAACTATTCATATTTTTCCTCTGGCCATTCCACCACCATTACGATGCTGACGACTCTATTTGTCTCAGCAATGTAGAGCAACATCGGTTCCTGAGGTTCTAGTGCTGCAAGGATAGGGGCGGACGAAAGTATGGCTTTTAGGTCTAGGAGTACAGCCTCAGATTCACCAGTCCAAACAAACTTCTTGGTCTTTTTCAAGAGCTTGTATAGTGGTGCGGCTCTTTCTCCGAGCTGGCTTACAAACCGACTGACCGGAGCAATGCAGCTAGTGAGCCATTGTATGTCCTTCATGTGATTTAACTTGGTAATGTTGAGTATAGCCTTTATCTTGTCTCGGTTCACCTCTATGCCTCTCTGAGACACGATGAAACCTAACAATTTTCTGGCTGGAATTCCAAAGAAAAACTTCTTTGGGATAAGCATTATTTATATTTTTGTATATTGGTGAACGTTTCCTCCAAGTTAGAAATGAGTGCTTCCTTATTTTTGGACATCACAACTATGTCATCCATGTATGCATATACATTGTGTCCGATTTGATCGTGGAGGCAATGCTACAAAGTGTGACGGTATGCAACTCCTGTGTTTTTGAGCACGAAAGGCATCGTTACGCAGCAGAAGGTTCTAAAGGGGGTGATGAACGAAGTCTTTAATTTGCCTAACTCCTTCATGCATATTTGGTGATAATCGGAATGTGCATAGACAAAACATAGGAGTTCTGAGCCTGTTATCGAGTCGATAACTTGGTCGATTCTAGGCAGAGCGAACGGATCTTTGGGACATGCCTTGTTCAAGGCAGTATAATCTACACACATTCTTAAATCAGCAGTATCCTTTTTAGGGACCATTACATGATTGGCCGACCACTTAGTGTGGATGACTAAATCCGGCTAACTCTAGTTGAGCCAACTCCTTAGCTATTGCTTTGTGCTTTTCATTGTTGAAACAACGTATGGATTGTTTGACGGGTTTAGAGTTAGGATACACGTTTAAAGAGTGGTCGGAAAGTTCCCTAGCTACTCCGGTCATGTCAGAAGGTTTCCATGCAAATATATCTTTATTAGCTTTGAGGAACTTGACAAGCACGCCTTCCTATGCAGTCTAAACCTATGTCTATCTGTGTCACCTTGGAGGGGTCGTCATCCTTCAGCAGTGTCGTCTTGATCTCTTTGGATGCCTTGAACTCTAGAGTCGGATCCAGCACCTCCTTATTTGCTGTGGGCTTCTCGGATGGGTTGATGTTCTTCTTGATCTCATGGTACTCCATGGCGTGCAGTACGGCTTCAGCAAAGGTGGTAGCTCCGTCTTTGCATTCTCGTGCTTTCTTCGGGTTTCCCCGGATTGTGATGATGCCTTTGTGACATAGAATTTTCAACATGTTGTAGATATAGCAAGGGCGAGCCATGAAGGCCCAACAGGCCGGATGCCCAAAGATAGCTTGGTATGCGCTCTTGAACGACACCACTTCAAAACCCAGTGGTTCCGTCCGACAGTTACTTGGCGTCTCGAAAGTGACGTCCAAAGTAATTTCTCCTAGAGAGTTTGCTTGTCTTCCAGGGAAAATTCCATGGAAAACAACGGTGTTGTGATTCAGCTATGTTTCTGATATCTTCATACAATGCAGTGTTTCGACATAGAGGATGTTGATGCTACTGCCACCGTCCATGAGAGTCTTGGAGAACCATAGCCATCGATCAATGGATTGACAACCAGAGCATAATTTGCTTGTCTGTGTGGTTTATGTGGATTATCGCGTTGGTCAAAGGTAATTGTTACTTCTTACCAGTCTAGGAACTGGGGGACAGCCAGAACAATTGCGTGGAGTTCATGCATCACTGCCTTTTTGACCTTAGCGGGTTGGGATCCAAGGAAGAAGACGTAGGTGTCTTTTTTGGTTGGGAAGGTCTTCTTTCCATCCGACTTGGGATTTGAGGGCTCTGCCTCCTCCATGTCGGAATCTTCCTTGGACTCCTTCTCTTTGTTGGAATTTTTCTTTCCTTTTTGTTGCTTGGCCCTACAGCCAGCAGATTCATCTTTCTTAATGTTGGCATTGAAACAACACTAAACATTCATGTGGGAAGAGCCCCCGTTGCTATCCGAGTAATGTAAGCACGAATTATTGGCAATATCTGCCCAGGAGTAGGTTTACCAGGTTGCTGGTCTCCTCTACCTTGGACCCAGGAAGTTCCGCAAGCTCGTCCACGGCCGCCTCCATTCCCTCGTCCTCTAGACCCTAAATTTCCGTTGACAGTAGCGGTTTCCGTATTGGGTTTATCTTCCGAGGTGTTCTTGCACTTCTAGGTCTGCTGCTGGTTTGACTGTTTAGCCGACTATTGCCAGGGCGTTCAGCAGTCCCTCTAAGTCATCGTCAGCATTTCGTATTTTCTTGCCATTTCTATCACTTCTCCTAGATCAGTGACTTTGTCACACTTCTTTCGGTGATGCAGTAATCTGATTGGGAGCCCTGCGATGAAATCTTTAATTGTTGTCTAGTCATTTACTCTCTCAGAGGAGTTCTTCGTGTCGATCCATCATCTGAGGTAGTCTCATCAAGTTTCTCTAGCCTTATGGATGCAACGCTGCAGATCTCTGACCATACAGGGCCTCTTGTATGTGCCTTCAAAATTCCAAAATAACGCACTTTGCATGTCATACTAGTTGTGAATTGTGTTTTCAGCAATTTCATTGAGCCATGATCGAGCCGTCTTCCTCATCATAAGCGGGAGATATCGGACAGCAACCAAGTTGTTTCCTCTTTAGGTGATGAAGCAGACCTGGAAGGAATCCTGGAGCCAAGTGTCTAGCCGAGCCATACCGTTGTAGGGTTGATTATTCCTTGATATAGCAAATCCTTCTAGAAAGTTTGTTTGTCGAATGCACGAGCCAAAGCATTTTGGGCCCACATATATATTATTCGGCTCGTAGTGTCACTCCTCTATGTTTGAGTTGATCCAGTAGCTAGCATCACTTGGTGACAGAGAGTGTCGTCTCGGATTTTCGCTGTGTTTGTGTCATCATGGAGCCAGACTTCTACTTCTTCTACCGCCACCTCCACCCTGGCGCCCCCTGACTCCCTTGGGAGCCGTTATGGTGGCTTGTTGGGGGAGAGGGTGGTGTTGGGGGATTATTTCTGGCTGATCGCCGGCCTCCATCTGGAGCCCCATTATTCTGGTTCCAGGGAGGGTCTTCATGAGGAGGGCCGCTGTTCCGGTTTGATCCGACATAGTTTTCGTCGTTCCTCCGTCTATTAGTATCGTCATTGTGACGAGGCTCTGCTGGACGGCTTGTGTGTCTAGGAGGGGGCATTCTTTCCCGATCTTGCTCCCGATGTCGTGCTTCATCTTCTTCCCTACGGTGATCTCTCTACCACCGGGGAGGTTGCTATGGAACCATTGCTGCCACGATGTCTCTCTCTACGGTCGGGGAGACGTTGCTCCAACCACGTGTGGTTCTTTGTTGCTATCCTGGTCGTCCTCGAGTAGGTAAGTGATAAAAAGAAAGAATAATTTTTGAGGTGACATGCACCATCATAAACTTGATCAAAGTATTTGTAAAACATTGAAAGCTGGGATCATAGTACTTCAACATAGCATGAAAGATAAAGTTCTAACAATAATACATAGCAACTATGTTGTAACATGAAAAGGCACAAACAAAAGATTCATGAATAACAATGCTTTGCAAGACGTTTGTTTGTTTCACATAAAGAAAACATAACATAGTGGCATTCAGCTTGTCCCTCATAGAGTAGAAAATATAAATGCATAGGACACCTTCAAAGTTCATAAGAGTGACTAGATACAAGTAGTTTAAGAACAAGCAATATCAAGTTATGCATCAATCAACAAGTCTTGGACAATGCACATAGAACAAAGAATGGCCACTAAGCTCTCTCAATAGGTTCATAAAGATAGAAGGTGGAGACTCAACATAAAAGTAAAAGAAAGGCCTTCATAGAAGGAAGCAAGGATTCAAGTCTCATAAAGAGCTTCCAAAAATTATGGTACTTATTAGCTTTCAGCTCTCATTGCCCCTATCATAAGAATCTTTAGGTGATTAAGGTTAAAGTGAACAAACCATGGAGTATATGCTTGACAAAGTATAAGTTGGAAATCTCATGTCCCTTGAATACGAGGGCCGCTCCTCATGCTACTCAAGTTTAGTCGCCAGTAAGTTCTTGTCATCGTAAGTACATGTGTATCATAGAGAACCGCCAACGGGGTACCCCTTGCCCGATGATTCGAAAGAATCCCCATATAAGAATGACAAGGCAAGCAGACAACTAGCATCTCAGCAATCTTCTTATTTACCATGGGAAATGGTGCTTTTTTCTCTCTTTCCTCTTTTCTCATATCTCTTTTTTTTTCTTTTTTTCTGACTCTTTTTTATAAGAAGATTGCTTCATAGATAGCTCATTATGGTTACGCTGCAGGTTTCCACCATGACAGCATGGATTAGACCGATGGCCTAGGCATTTCTATAACACACATACATAACTCCATGGACTTACAAGCTCCCCTTTCATTTCACACCGACGACATCCATAGACAAAAGATCATGATATCAACTAGGTACAAAGTACAAGTGCAATGTGGAAAGCGTTCCCCATGACAACATGGTCCTGCTAATCCCCAACATATAAGTGCAAGCATATACAACATAGATGACACAATGGTTCAAGTTTATTAAGGGCAAGAAAAGTAAAGTGTGCCATCAAGTTCGTGAGAGCTTTAATCACTAATTTTCACATAGCAAATTTAATTCGGAAGGTCGATAAAAACATGAATATACTTGGAATAGAAAATGCTAATAGGTAGATATGGTGCCTTTTTGAAATAACTTGGTTTCAGGAGTTGGATGCATGAGTGGAACTCATACTTGGTTACAGAGGCTAGCAAAAGACTACGAGCAACCAACTAAGAGAGCAATAATGGCCATAATCATGCATATCGACAAAACATCATTGATTAAAGCATAAAGTGATATTACAAGTCAAAAACTAAAGGATCATAAAGGCTATGGTGACTTTGGATAGTCATAACATGGTGTGAGAATGTGCCAAGCCAACCTAAATAAAGCATCAACGGAGAATACCACAATACTATGCTTTAATATGCTAAAACAACGCATGATTCTTTCAAGGCACATTAAGCAATCTCAATTGTTTATAACATGTCATGCGACGGCAAAAATCACTAAGCATAAAGCCAAAACAATACCAAGCATGACATGACAAAGCATAGGGGACAGTCAAAAACAAGCTCCCTTCTACCACTTAATTAAGAACTTTCCTACTCTTTTCCAATCCAAACCAATTTATTTGAAAGAACTTACAAAGATAATAATAAATAAAGATCAGTGAGCTTTTCTCACAAATCCAAAAGAAAGAACTAAAAATTTCTAAGCTGAAAGCACAAGAAAGCTAAGGCTAAACCCAGT
The DNA here is from genome assembly GCA_910589775.1 of Avena eriantha. Lineage (NCBI taxonomy): Eukaryota > Viridiplantae > Streptophyta > Magnoliopsida > Poales > Poaceae > Avena > Avena eriantha. The sequence continues at coordinate 270,536,200 of OU342740.1, read as the reverse complement.
GCTAGCAAAAGAGAACACTCACAAAACAATAAGAATGAAAACTAGAGTGTTCTAAACAATGAAAGCAGAGTGTGTCTCTCTCCAAAAGAAGTGTTGGGATCCAACCAACTTATTGCAGCAAACCAAGCAAACTAAGAAAATGAAAACCAAAAACAAAAACGAAAACGGAGATGCTCCAAGAACAACACAACTGTGCATGAAACAATAAAAATGATGTGTTTGGAAGAAACCTGAGATTTTCATTGATGAAGATGGGGATGCCTTGGGCATCCCCAAGTTTTGACACTTGTACTTCTTGGATATTTCTTGGGGTGACACGCATGGCATCCCCAAGCTTGAGCTTTAGTCCATTCTTCATCTCATTACATCATTCTTTCCATACACCTAAAATGTTTCCTTCATACAAAACTTCACACAATCTTTATTAGCAACATTAGTCTACTCAAGATAATAAGTCTTTGGGTTCAGTTTCAACACTAATAAAACTTCCATTAAAACACAAGATACTATAGAACTTCCCTAAAAAATCTCAATTCCCCCAAAAAGAACCCAAAAAGGAATCAACAAGAAGCAAATGTAAATAATTGCAGAAATCTGTCAAAATAGACCAGCAGGTAAAAACCGAATTTTTGGAAGACCTTCTGTTGCTCAAATCGAAAAGTGTTGAACTAAGGAAAGTTGGATAACAACCTGGGGCAGAAGCACAAAACATCACAGCTCAAACCGACGTATAGAGATTTTACACGAATTTTTACAGTGAAGCACAAAAATCTGTTTCGAGACAGCAACTTTACCAAGCATTACTTCTCTCTCATTAGAGGTTACTCTTGGCACAAAAAGAAAATAAAAGGGATAAGGAGCGGTTATTACAGAGGTAATAACTTCCAAGACTCATCTAAAACTTTTGGGTTATCTCCCAATAAGTACTTTTCTTTAACGCCTTTAAGTAGGCATGATAGTTTGAGAAGATGCTTACATAAGAAATATGAATTGAAGTAAAAGAGAGCATCAAGAAGCAAATTCAAACAACATTTAAGTCTAACCCACTTCCTATGCATAGGAATCTTGTAAAGAAACAAGTCATGAAAGCACAAAGCAACAAGCATAGGAAAGCAAAACAAGTGCAACTTCAAGACTTTCAACATAAAGAGGGGAAACTTAATATTGTTGAGATACATAAAACCATGTTTCCCTCTCTCATAATAACTTTCAGTAGCATCATGAATAAAATTAACAATATAACTATCACATAAAACATTCTTATCATGAGCCACATGTTAAAAATAATTATAACTCTCCCTATAAGCATAGTCATTCTTATTAATCGTAGTGGGAGCAAATTAAACAAAATAGCTATCATTATTATTCTCATCACCATAATCATCAAATATAGGAGGCATATTGTAATCATAATCAATTTTCTCCTCAATAGTAGGTGGACTGAAAATATCATATTCATCATTGTAATCATCATATATTGGAGGCATGGTATCATCAAAGTAAATTTTCTCCTCTAAAGATGGGGGACTAAAAAGATCATTTTCATAAAAACTAGCTTCCCCAAGCTTAGACTTTTCCATAGCATTAGCAATAATGGTGTCCAAAGAATTCATACTAACAACATTGCTATTAGCATGCAAATAAAGTTCCATAGGTTTTTTAATTTTCTCTTCAAACACTTCATGTCCTAACTCAAGATAAATACTATAAAGCTCTCTAATTTTGTTGTTGTTTTCCATTAAGCCTAACTAGTGAAAATAAAAACAAGAAACAAAAAGATATAATTGCAGAATCTAAAGGAAATAACTTCGAGAACTCATACACCAGCAACCATACTAGAAGATAGCTTAGTAGCCAGAGGATGTGAGTACCTTTTACCTTACCTCCCCGGCAACGGCGCCAGAAAATAGCTTGATGTCTCTGTACTTCTATTCTTGTACATAGTTGTTGGGCCTCCAAGTGCAAAGGTTTGTAGAACAGCAGCAAGTTTTCCCTTAAGTGGATCACCCAAGGTTTATCGAACTCAAGGAGGAAGTGGTCAAAGGTATTCCCTCTCAAGCAACCCTCCAATTAAGATACAAGAAGTCTCTTGTGTCCCCAACACACCCAATACACTTGTCAGGTGTATAGGTGCACTAGTTCGGCGAAGAGATAGTGAAATAGAAGTGGTATGGATATAAGACAATGGTGCCAAAAAATACTTTGTTGGCGTGGAAGAGACTAAAGGCAAACTGAAATAAAGATTGAAGCAAGCAAACATGTAACAGATCTAGTTGCAAATGGTGTTTCAATGATTAGAAACGAGACATAGGGATCATACTTTCACTAGTGAACACTCTCATATAAATATCTTCTCTTTATGATACTACTCTGAACTACTCTCCTGTTGGACACTCTAATCCATGGTAGGGCTATAACAGCACACCTCAAAGTTTGCTTTCCGCATCTAGATAACCCCACACTGTCACCTTGAGCACTAGATGGTTCCAACAAACACCACAATTTCATAAAGACATCCAACTCCAAATATAACTGATACATTGCAAATGTATCTATAATTTTTAATGTTACATGCTTAGTTTTATCCACTTTCTTGTGTTTTGTTCCAACTTTGGAGTACTTTTCTTATGATTTCTTGGACTAACCTATTAACAAGAGCCACAGTGCCAGCTGCCTATTTTTTGCTGTTTTTGGTTCCAGGAAAGTCAGAAAATGAATATTCTCGGAATTGGACGGGACAAAAGCAAAAGTGCCTATTTTTCCGGAAGTCATCAGATACCAGAATACGAGACGGAGAAGGGCCAGAGGCCGGCCACACCACCTAGCCGCGCGGCCAGGCTAGGCCCGCGCCAGGGGGTGGTGTGGTGGCCCCTGGCACCCCCTGGGCCTCCCCTTCCGACTATAAGATGCCCTCAAGACGTAAACCCTAAGGACCCGATCAAAAATCCACGAAAGAGTCTGTAGCTACCATCATCTCCATCCCTAGATCGGGAGGGATTTGAAGCTCTTCCCGACACCCTTCTGGAGAGGGGAATTCACCCTGGAGGCCTTCTTCTTCACCATGCAAGCCTCCGGTGTGATGCGTGAGTTGTTCATCCTTGGACTACGGATCCATGTAGTAGCTAGATGGCTGGTTCTCGTCCTTTGTGCTTTCATGTTTAGATCTTGTGAGCTCCGTTCATGATCAAGATCATCTATTTGTAATTCTGCATGTTGTGTTTGCGGGGATCCGATGGATATTGAGATGCTATTTCAGATTGATTATTGATTCTATCATGTCTTTGTTACTTGTGATCTTGCATGCTTTCCATTGTTAGTAGCTATCTTGGCCAAGTAGATGCTAGCAACTCTAAGAGTTAAGTATTTATGCTCGATAGTGGGTTCATGCCTCTGGTAATCTGGGGAAGTGACAGAAATCTCTAAGGTACTAGATGTGCTGTTGCTACTAGGGAGAAAACAACAATCCTTTGTTCATAGAACAATCGTATTGTTTACTTTACACGCAGTTCGTAAAGCAATAATCTGTTTCTTGCAACTTAATACTAGAGGGGGTTCGGATGATAACCTGAAGGTGGATTATTAGTCATATATGCAGTTGGATGGCGGTCTATGTATAATGTTGTAATGCACAATCAAGTCTCAAAGGAGTCAAGATGATTAGTATATGCATGTATTGCTTTCTCGATGTTTTTCAATTGCCTTGCTTTAATTTGTTCACCCAGCATGTTATCTATCTAAGGAGAGCCACCTCTAGTGAACTATGGATCCCGGTCCTTGTCTTTTACATACAATCTACAATCTTTTACTTCTTTGTGTTTACTTTCTGCAAACTTTTACTTCTTTCCATTCGATACGCTTAATCCTTTGTTTTCCGCAAAACACGGTGAGATTGACAACCTCATCGCAAGATGGGGACAAAGTTCTGTGGTTTTGTTGTGCAGGTCTCCACGTTGCTACTAGTACCGGTAGTGCGCCCTGCCAAAGCTCAGCTAGTAACACCTTTGGGGTGTTTCCTTGCTCCTACTGGTTCGAATAAACCTTGGTTTCATACTGAGGGAAACTTGCTGCTGTGCTCATCATACCTTCCTCTTGGGGTTCCCAACGAGCTCTACATCAACACCGCCATCAAGCATTTTTCTAGGCACCGTGCATTGAGCCATCAATAACTCATAACAAGTATTTGTAATGTCTAGCCTAAGTGCCACCATGGTGTGCACGCTGTCACTTCCACACACATGGGGAGAGCAGTGATCTAATAAAGAACTTGAGTAGAAAGGTAGATCTACTTGATTACAAAGCTCATGATCACAATATGATCACGCATAGGGAGAGAGATGAACACATAGCTACCGGTAGAACCCTTAGCCTTGAGAGAGAACTGCTCCCTTCTCATCATGGGAATCAACAACGGTGATGGAGATGGTGGTGGAGATCAATGGAGATGGCTCCAGGGGCACTTCCCGGTCTCGGCAGAGTGCCAGAACAGAGACTTTCTGTCCCCCGAAATCTCCCCTTCGGTGGCGGCGGTGCTGCGAAACTTTTCGTGATTGGAGGCGAAAGGGCAAGGTCGATGGAGGCCGGAGGGGCCCACACCACCTGGTGGCGCGGCTAGGGGGACCCGCACCACCCCATGGTGTGGCCGGCCCCTGGCCCCTCTCCGTCTCATCTTCTAGCTCCATGTTCTCCTCGGTGAAATATTGACTTTGGCTTTTGTCCCGTCCAATTCTAAGAATATTCATTTTATGACTTTCTGGAACCAAAAACAGCAGAAAACAGGCACTGGCACTGTGGCATCTTGTTAATAGGTTAGTTCCAGAAAATGCATAAAGGTATCTCCAAATATAGACAAAACATAAGAAAGTAGATACTAAACAAGCACGGAACATCAAAAATTATAGATACGTTTGCAACGTATCAGAGTGCTATGCAAAGCAATGACACACACCTGTATGTATCTATATGGTCGCAACTATACGCCCGAAGCCAAAATTCCGGCCGTATAGTTGGTCGTTAAACTCTCAAACACTTTTCGTTTGTCTTTTTGTTTTCATGAAAAAACGTTATTAGTCGTAATTTATTCGACCTGGACTCGAGATATTTGGAAATATCTGCCCGGAGCTATACGGGCCGCGCCCGTATATAGTTGGTCGTTACGCGGAAGGTCACTTCCAAATCCATGTTTTCTTTCCCTGATTTGTACAGATTCTTTTCTTGGTCGACAATTTGGTGTTTCTCGCGAGTTTACCGACCTCTGACCCCCCTTATATACTACCATTGTCTCTCTCTCTAGTCATAATCTCCATAAACCAATCTACCTCTTATTCACACGTGAGGAATCTCAACAAAGGGATAGAAGCCAAGAAGAAAGGCTCCTATGGAGATCGGGAGCAATAGCGAGCAAGGCAACGAGATCAAGACCATCCCTATAGAGTTCCTCGACACTGACCATGGGTGTCAGAACAGGGATTTGAAGGCCCTAGAGCTGAAGATTGAAGAGTTGGACAAGGAGAAGTCAGGGACACCCGAACACCTTCGATTGCTGTGACTTTATCTTGACAAACTTGATGAAGATATCAAGCAAACAACCGAAGCAGGTTTTTCTATGAGTCTTAAGGCGCTACAAACACTTCAGGAAAACAATGAATTCATTAAAGAACAAGTGAAATTGCTAGAGAGGAACAATATTTTCTACAAGCTGCGTGTTAAGGAATTAGAAGAGGTCAATCAATCCCTCCGTCTCAGGCTGGCCCGTGAAGAGAAGATGCCACGTGCCATGGCGCCACAGTGATCTACAACAATCACGATATCAAATAATCGCAAGGGATTATTTGATCCCGCCTGGCTTGATTCAAAGCTTGTCGAGATATTTAAGACCTTGTAATCTATCTTATAAGTTTTTATTACTATTTTTTGCATTAGTTCAAACTAGAAATAAAGTTTGCATCATTAGAATTCCCTTCAGGAATAGTCGATCCCTTCTATGAAATTCCGAGTTTATTATTATATATGGAGGAATATTCAGTTTATTTATTGGATATATGAATGGCTTGAGTATATATGAATGGCTATCAGAATCTGTTACACGACCTAGAGAAAAATCTGACGGTAATAACACCTAAGCAATGACTAAGTGCTACTCTGACGAAATTGATGGAAATAACACCTAAACTAAAACCTGACAGTAGTCAAGTTGCTCGACAGTCCCGGTGAAGTCGACGATGACAGATCTTCTGCTCGGTGATGCACTGCCTGATCATGTAGTGGTAGTGCACCTCGATATGTTTGCCTCGATCGTGGTACACAGGGTTTCTGTAGAGGGAAATGGCAGACTTGTTGTCCACCTTCGGTGTCGCAGGAGCCACCTCTTCTCCGGTGAGATCAGCGAGCAGACGGGAGAGCCAGATGCCCTGGCATGCTGCCCTTGTCCTACACTCGAGCGTAGACCATGTGCTAGTGAGGAAGTTGGCTCCGACATCGTGCGTGCTGCCAGAGCTGGTGTTGATGGAGATACCGGGTGCACCTTGGTCCACCGGTGTTGACCGGCGCTGAGTGCACGAAGCAATCCACCGTGAACGCCGTGCTCACGAGGGTGTCCTCATGGATGCTCCAGTCCCAGCTCACGTCCTTGTCGAAGATCACTTCCTACAAGACATGCACACGCTTGGCGACGGGGTCATAGAGGCGGTAGCCTTCGCCCCAGAAGAAGTTCGGCGTTCCCTTCCTTTAGCATGTTCCTAGCCACCGTGAATACCGTTTGGTTGCGACGAATAGACCACCCCGTTCAGCTAGGGTGAGTACGGCGCCATGATCACCCACAAGTATAGGGGGTGTATCGCAGTATTTTCGAGGGAAGTGAAACCAGATTTATTGATTCAACACAAGGGGAGCCAAAGAATACTTATTAGCCTTAACAACTGAGTTGTCAATTCAGCTACACCTGGAAACAATCTTGCTCACAATAGTTTATCAGTAGCAACGGTTTTATAGTAGGAATAGCAAAGTAATAGCACTAGTAAAGTAAAGACAGCAGTAACAAAAGCAGTAAACAATAGGATTCGAGTGCGGTAGGCATCGGGATGGATGGACGGTCATTGCATGGACAAGACAATTCACATAGCAATCAGAACATAGGGCAATTACAGATAAATAAGATAAAGCATCCAAGTACTAGATAATCCTAGGCATGTGTTCCATATATAGTCATACATGCTCGCAATGAGAACTTGCACAACATCTTTTGTCCTACCAGCCCGTTTGCAGCGGGGCCTCAAGGGAACTACTGGAAGTTAAAGTGCTCCTTTTAATAGAGCACCGGAGCAAAGCATTAACACTCCATGAACACATGTGATCCTCACATCAAAGCCATTCCCTTCGGTTATCCCGATTTCTATCACTTCGGGGCCATTGGTTCCGGACAACAATGTGTGTATACAACTTGCAGATAAGACCAAAAACAATACTATCATAATGAATCAATAACATGTTCAGATCTGAAATCATGGCACTCGGGCCCTAGTGACAAGCATTAAGCACAACAAGTCGCAACAAAGTCACAAAGCACTAATAAAAGATACTAGGCACCATGCCCTAACAATCTAATGCCATTACATGAACGATCTCATCCAATCCCTACCATCCCCATAGCCTATAGCGGGGGATTACTCACTCATAGATGGGGGAAGCATGAATGGTCGATGGAGAAGCGATGGTGATGATGATGGCGATGATCTCCTCCAATTACACGTCCCGGCAGGGTGCCAGAACGGAGTTTCTGGTGCTATTTCGTGGAATCTGGTGGTGGCGGCGGAGCGGAACTCCTTCTAGAAAAACGTCAAACCCCCCTGAGTTTTTAGGTCAGAAGGAAACTTATAGGCGAAGAGGGAGGATGAGGGGGTGCCTAGGCTGGCCACACCACCCCCTGGCGCGGCCAGGCCTAGCCCGCACGGCCAGGTGGTGTGGTGGCCCCCTGGCTCCTCTCCGTCTCGTATTCTGGCTCCAGATGACTTCCGGTAAAATAGGCACTTTGGCTTTTATCCCGTCCAATTCCGAGAATATTCATTTTCTGACTTTCCTGGAACCAAAAACAGGAGAAAATAGGCAACTGGCACTGTGGCTCTTGTTAATAGGTTAGTCCAAGAAATCATATGAAAAGTACTCCAAAGTGTGGACAAAACACAAGAAAGTGGATAAAACCAAGCATGGAACGTCAAAAATTATAGATACATTTGCAATGTATCAACATCCCCAAGCTTAACTCTTGCTTGTCCTCGAGTAGGTAAGTGATAAAAAGAAAGAATAATTTTTGAGGTGACATGCACCGTCAAAGACTTGATCAAAGTATTTGTAAAACATTCAAAGCTGGGATCATAGTACTTCAATCATAACATGAAAGACAAAGTTCTAGCAATAAGACAAAGGAACTATGATGAAACATGAAAAGGCACAAACAAAAGATTCATGAATAACAATGCTTTGCAAGACATTTGTTTGTTTCACATAAAGAAAACATAGCATAGTGGCATTCAGCTTGTCCCTCATAGAGTAGCAAACATAAATGCATAGGACACCTTCGAAGTTTACAAGAGTGACTAGATACAAATAGTTTAAAACAATCAATATCAAGGTATGCATCAATCAGCTAGTCTTGGGACAATGCACATAGAACTAAGAATGGCCACTATGCTCTCAAAGTTGGTGCATAAAGGTAGAAGGTGGAGACTCAATATAATGGTAGAAGAAAGGCCTTCATAAAAGGAAGTAGGGATTCAAGTCTCATAAAGAGCTTCCAAAAATTATGGTACTTATAGCTTTCAGCTCTCATTGCCCCTATCATAAGCATCTTTAAGTGATTAAGGTTAAAGTGAACAAACTATGGTGTACATGCTTGACGAAGTATAAGTTATAAATCTCATGTCCCTTGTATACGAGGGCCGCTCCTCATGCTACTCAAGTTTAGTCACCGGTAAGTTCTTGTCATCGTAAGTACATGTGTATCATAGAGAACCACCAACGGGGTACCCCTTGCCCGATAATACGGAAGAATCCCCATATCAAAATGACAAGGCAAGTAGACAACAAGCATCTTAGCAATCTTCTTATTTACCATGGGAATACGGTGCTTTTTTCTCTGTTTCCTCTTTTCATAATCTCTTTTTTTTCTCTTTTCTCTCTTTTTTTCAATATAGGACTCTTTTTTTTATAAGAAGAATGCTTCATAGACAACTCATTATGGTTACGCTGCAGGTTTCCACCATGTCAGCATGGATTAGACCAGCGGCCCATGCGTTTCTCTAACACATATACATAACTCCATGGACTTACAAGCTCCCCTTTCATTTCACACCAACGACATCCATATACAAAAGAGCATGATATAAACTAGGTACAAGTACCAAGTGCAATGTTGAAAGCGTTCCCCATGAAAGCATGGTTCTGCTAATTCCCAACAAATAAGTGCAAGCATATACAACATAGACAACACAATGGTTCAAGTTTATTGAGGGCAAGAAAAGTAAAGTGTGCCATCAAGTTCGTGAGAGCTTTAATCACTAGTTTTCTCATAACAAGTTTAATTTGGAAGGTAAACAAAAGCATGAATATACTTGGAGTAGCATAAGCTAGTAGGTAGGTATGGTGGACTCTTTGGAATAACTTGGTTTAGGGAGTTGGATGCATGAGTGGAACTCATACTTGGTTGTGGAGGCTAGCAAAAGACTGGGAGCGACAAACTAAGAGAGCAATAATGGCCATAATCATGCAGAGCGACAAAACATCATTGATCAAAGCATAAAGTGATACTACAAGTTGAAAACTAAAGTATCATAAAGGCCATGGTGACTTGAGATAGTCATAACATGGTGTGAGCATGCCCCAAGTCAACCCAAATAAAGCATCAAAGGAGAATACCACTATACTATGCTTTAATATGCTAAAACAACGCATGATTCATCCAAGGCACATTAAGCAATCTCAATTTTTTATAACAAGTCATGCTATAGCAAAGAATACTAAGCATAAAGCCAAAATAATATCAAGCATGGCATGACAAAGCATAGGTCACAGTCAAAAACAAACTCTCTTTACCACTTAAGCATGAGCTTTCCTACTCTTTTCCAAACCAAACCAAACTATTTGAACACCAATGTATGAAAGAGGGGGTCCAACCAATTTATTCAGAAAACTAAGCAAACCAAAGCAAATGAAAAACCAAAACGAAAACGAAAACAAAGACGCTCCAAGAACAACACAACTGTGCATGAAACAATAAAAATGAAGCGTTTGGAAGAAACCTAGGATTTTTATTGACGAAGAGGGGGATGCCTTGGGCATCCCCAAGCTTTGACGCTTGTACCTCTTGGATATTTCTTGAGGTGACACGCGTGGAATCCCCAAGATTGAGCTTTAGTCCATCCTTCATCTCATTACTCTTTCCTTCCATACACCTGAAATTTTTCCTTCATACAAAACTTCACACAATCTTTATTAGCAACATTAGTGCACTCAAGATAATAGGTCTTAAGATTCAGTTATAACACCACATAAACTTCCAATAGAACACTAGATACTATAGTACTTCCCTCAAAAAGCTCAATTCCCCAAAAGAACTAAAATAGGAACCAATAAGAAGCAAATGCAGAAAATGGCAGAAATCTGTCAAAACAGACCAGCAGGTAAAGACGAATTGTTTCGAAGGCCTTTTTTTGCTCAAATCAAGAAGTGTTGAACTAAGGAAAGTTAGATAACAACCTAGGGCAGAAGCACAAAAATTCACGCCTCAAAAATACGTTCAGAGATTTTACAAGAATGTTTACGGTGAAGCACAGAAATCTGTTTCAGGACAGCAACTTTCCCAATCATTACTTCTCTCTCATTAGAGGTTACTCTTGGAACAAAAAGTAAATAAAAAGGATAAGGAGTGGTTATTACCGAAGTAATAACTTCCAAGACTTATCTAAAACTTTTGGGTTATCTCCCAATAAGTACTTTTCTTTAACGCCTTTAAGTTAGGCATAAGCAAAAACTAAAATAGATAGAATAGAAGTAAGCGGAGATAATCATGGTGAAAACATTGTTTTGTTCAATGAAATCCTTTTGTTAACAAGGTTGATCAGGTCTTGTTACCAAAACAATTTCATATGAGACAAAACTTTGTATTCCACTAATGATTATGTTACCTCAACCTTGATAGCAATGGTTCCAATCATAATAGTTTCAAATTTTTCTCTTGGTATGGGACAATATATTTCTCCAACTTGAATGCCCTCAACAAGTTCAATTTAATTCAAAACCATAAGTCCTATCAATCTTCTTGGGGAAATAGATAGTATGTTCCTTGTTATTAACATTGAAGGTCAGCTTCCCTTGATTACAATTAATAACAGCTCCTGCAGTATTTAAGAAAAGGTCTCCCAAGAATAATAGACATATTATCATCTTCAGGCATAAAAGTTTGAGAGAATGCTCACATAAGAAATATGAATTGAAGTAAAAGAGAGCATCAAGAAGCAAATCCAAAACACATTTAAGTCTAACCCACTTCCTATGCATAGGAATCGTGTATGCAAATAAATTCGCAAAGAACAAAGTGACAGGCATAGGAAGATAAAACAAGAGTAACTTCAAAACTTTCACCACATAGAGAGGTGTTTCGATACCATGAAAACTTCTACAACCATATTTTCCTCTCTCATAATAATTTTCAGTAGCCTCATGAATAAACTCAATAGTATAACTATCACATAAAGCATGCTTTTCATGATCTACAAGAACTAGAGCTTTATTATAAACATCTTCAAAAGAATCCTCAGGAACATAACATTAATCCTTCTTTAGTAAGCAAGGGGGACAATCAAATAATGTAAGGGATAAAGAGTTACTCTCATTAGAAGGTAGGCATGGGTAGCTAATCCATTCTTCCTCCTTTTGTTCATCACTCTCCTGCTCTTTTTCATCTAAAGAGATTTCAGGTTCATCAATTTTTTCTTCCATAGGATCCTGCAAGGCATTAGTCTCTTCCATTTGTGGAAAGCATCTATTAATATATTCAAGAATATAGCCATTTTCATCCTTTTAATTATCAAAGCAAAATTTAAGTATACCATAAAACTCATATTTGTAAGGTGAATCATCAATATTTTCAAGCAAACTAGCAAGTACAGAAGAACCCTTCCAAGCAATAAATTCTTCAATTTGTTCCGCATCATAAAAGTCATAAATTCCTTTAGCATAAGAAGATATGGTATCATTATCATGATACTCACATTGAAAAGGGAGGTGTTTATACCTCTTTCTGCAACGAGATTTATCACAGCAATAAGTAACATTATAAGTAGAGCACATGTTTCTAGCAATGGTATACAATTTATCAATTTGTTCCCATAAGTGTTTCCCTTTTTGCGATAAGCGGTGTTCCTTATAATAATATTTTTGATCTTCCGTGAACCCACCTTGCCAATAAGATTCAGTTTCAAATAAACCAACCATTGACAACAAGCATGATAAAGGAAGACAATAACAGACTAACGAAAATAACAATTAGAGTAGGAACTACTTTTTTTTGTATTTTTGATAAAGAAACAAGAAAACAAGGCGAAAATAAAATTAGCTTGAACAATAATGATTCCAAGTGGACTTGATAAATAAAGCTATGCTCCCCGGCAACGGCGCCATAAAATAGTCTTGATGACCCACAAGTATAGGGGGTGTATCGCAGTATTTTCGAGGGAAGTGAAACCCAATTTATTGATTCGACACAAGGGGAGCCAAATAATACTTATAAGCCTTAACAACTGAGTTATCAATTCAGCTGCACCTGGAAACAATCTTGCTCACAGCAGTTTATCAGTAGCAACAATTTTGTAGTAGGAATAGCAAAGTAATAGCAGTAGTAAAGTAAAGACAGCAGTAACAAAAGCAATAAACAATGGGATTCAAGTGCGGTAGGCATAGGGATGGATGGATGGGCGTTGCATGGACAAGACAATTCACATAGCAATCAGAACATAGGGCAATTGCAGATAAATAAGATAAAGCATCCAAGTACTAGATAATTCTAGGCATGTGTTCCATATATAGTCATACGTGTTCTCAATGAGAACTTGCACAACATCTTTTGTCCTGCCAACCCGTTTGCAGCGGGGCTTCAAGGGAACTACTGGCAATTAAGGTGCTCCTTTTAATAGAGCACCTGAGCAAAGTATTAACACTCCGTGAACACATGTGATCCTCACATCAAAGCCATTCCCTCCGGTTATCCCGATTTCTGTCACTTTGGGGCTATTGGTTCCAGACAACAATGTGTGTATACAACTTGCAGATAAGACCAAAAACAATACTATCATAATGAATCAATAACATGTTCAGATCTGAAATCATGGCACTCGGGCCCTAGTGACAAGCATTAAGCACAACAAGTCGCAACAAAGTCACAAAGCACTAATAAAAGATACTAGGCACCATGCCCTAACAATCTGATGCCATTACATGAACGATCTCATCCAATCCCTACCATCCCCATAGCCTACAGCGGGGGATTACTCACTCATAGATGGAGGAAACATGGATGATCGATGGTGATGATCTCCTCCAATTCCCCATCCCGGCATGGTGCCGGATGGGAGTTTCTGGTGCTGTTTCATGGAATCTGGTGGTGGCGGCGGAGCAGAACTCCTTCTGGAAAAACGTCGAACCCCCCTGAGTTTTTAGGTCAGAAGGAAACTTATAGGCGAAGAGGGAGGCCGAGGGGGTGCCTGGGCTGGCCACACCACCCCCTGGCGCGGCCAGGCCTGGCCCGCGCGACCAGGTGGTGTGGTGGCCCCCTGGCTCCTCTCCGTCTCGTATTCGTGCTCCAGATGACTTCCGGTGAATTAGGCACTTTGGCTTTTGTCCCGTCCAATTCCGAGAATATTCATTTTCTCACTTTCCTGGAACCCAAAACAGCAGAAAACAGGCAGCTGGCACTGTGGCTCTTGTTAATAGGTTAGTCCAAGAAATCATATGAAAATTACTCCAAAGTGTGGACAAAACACAAGAAAGTGGATAAAACCAAGCATGGAACATCAAAAATTATAGATACATTTGCACTGTATCATGGTGTGAGGTGGCGCTTGATGCTGGTGCCAGCGTAGTGCGCGGGGAACATGGCGGACGGGAGCTTGCCATCATGGTCCATGCGCAACACATGGAGCTTGCACCCGCTCTCCGACTCCGCTGTGGCTTGGATGCGCATGAGCGCTGCAGCGGCCTCGTCCTTCGTGGCCAGGAGCATAGCCCACATATACCTGCTATGGTCATCGACCAACAACAAGATATAGCGGTGGCCTCCCGGTGTGGCAGGTGCGATGGGCCCGCACAGATCGCTGTGCACCAACTCGCGAGTCGATCACATGCCCTGTACCTGGCCTTCTGCGGGAACGGCATGCACCGTTGCTTGCCGGCAAGGCATGCCTCGCGCTGTTGCTCCGCGTGCTCGATCAGTGGAAGCCCACGTACTAGGACACCTCTTGCCATGGACCGTCCACGGCTCAGCGAGCGTCGTCGCTCTTCAGGTGGAGGGGTCGCCGATGTCCTTGGCGGAGGAGGGGTGCCACCGCGGCCCCCTGGCCGCTCCAAGTAGCGGTGCTCCTGCTGCCGGTGGAGGGGTGCCGCCGTCGCCGCGGCCACCGCCGCGTCCTCTCCCTGGTGCTTGTGACATGGCCATAGAATCTTACTCTCTGATACCAATTGTCGCTCGCAACCTGCGAGCTGGCTATCAGAATCTGTTACACGACCTGGAGCAAACTTTGACTGAAACACCTAGGTAACGACTAAGTGCTACTCTGACGAAATTGACGGAAATAACACCTAAACTGGAACCCGACAGTAGTCAAGTTGCTCGACAGTGCTGATAAAGTCGACGATGATAGATCTTCTGCTCGTCGACATACGCACTGCCTGATCATGTAGTGGTAGCGCACCTCAATATGTTTGCTTCGATCGTGGTACACCGGGTTTCTGCAAAGAGAAATGGCAGACTTGTATTTTCTTTCTATTTAATTAAAAAAACTAATATTTGCCACACTTTTGAACTTCATTTTTTTGGATCTAATTACATATTCTGCATATGTACCTTTCTGATAGCATGTTCAAAAAGTTTGGATAAATTTGGTGATGGTCGAAAAAATAGCAAACTTAGAAACGTAGCGTTTAGTCTAACCTGAGCCAATTTTCCTAACAATGTGATTTTTCCGACCGTCACGAAATAATATGAATTTTTTTACACATGCTAACATCCGAAACCTAAGACACATGGTGAAGGTTTCAGTATCTTTTTTATTTTTTCTAATTTCTAGGGCCCCTTTCAAAGTTAGGTCAAAACCACGAGGGTGCAGTCACCGAATATGGATGAATCATGCTGACCTAGCACCACATCCATTATGAAACGTCATCTTCTGCACCTTAGTATGAATTTTCAAAATATAAATGAGGTGCCAATCATGTAGCTGCAGCCTAATTTTTCTAAAATTTGACCAGTTTGACCTAAATTTGACTTGGAAATAATGTGGTCCAAACTTGCACATCACATTCACAAGAGTGGTAATTTTTGCACCAAATAACACCATCTACTTCACCATGTTGTTACTAGACCAGTTGGCCAACATGATCCCACCTAGTTGCTACATCTAAGTTTGAGAGTGCTATGCAAAGCCATGACAGACACATGTGGCAGATGTGGGCCCATGCCAATATTTCATGGGATCTAGACCTATCTTAGTTGTCTAGAAACACCTTCATCAACATGTGGTTTTTTGAGTTATCACTTGGACAACATAATCCTACCTAGTTGGTAGATCTAAGTATAACACTGCTATGCAAATACACCATGAGACAGTTTGTGGAAAATGTGGGCCCATGCCAACATTGCATGGTGCTATAAACCTCTCTTGGTTGGCTAGAAACACCATCATCAACTTAGTGGTTGTGTTAGTCAACACTTGGCAAAACATGATCCCAACTAACTAGTTGCTACATCTAGGTTTGGGAGTGTTATGCAAAGCCATGATGACACACACATGTGGCAGATGTGGGCCCATGCCAGCATTTAATGGGATCTAGACCTATCTTAGCTGTCTAGAAACACCTTCATCAACTTGTGGTTGTATGAGTCATCACTTGGAAAACATAATCCTACCTACTTGATAGATCTAAGTATAACACTTCTATGCAAAGACATCACGAGTCACTTTTTTGCAATTGTGGGCCGATTCCAACATTGCATGGTGCTATAAACCTCTCTTGGTTGGCTAGAAACACCATCATTAACTTAGTGGGTTTGTGAGTCAACACTTGGCAAAACATGATCCCAACTAGCTAGTTGCTACATCTAAGTTTGAGAGTGCTATGCAAAGCCATGATGAGACACACATGTGGCAGATGTGGGCCCATGCCAACATTTCATGGGATCTGGACCTATCTTAGCTGTCTAGAAACACCTTCATCAACTTGTGGTTGTATGAGTCATTACTTGGACAACATAATCCTACCTAGTTGATAGATCTAAGTATAAAATTGCTATGCAAAGACACCATGAGACAGTTTATGGAAAATGTGGGCCCATGCCAACTATATGGTGTTATAAACCTCTCTTTGTTGGCTAGAAACACCATCATCAACTTAGTGGTTGTTGGAGGTGAGTCAACACTTGGTAAAACATGGTCCCAACTAGCTAGTTGCTACATCTAAGTTTGAGAGTGCTATGTAAAGCCATGATGAGACACTTTGTGGCATATGTGGGCCCATGCCAACATTTTATGGGATCTAGACCTATCTTAGCTGTCTAGAAACACCTCATCAACTTGTGGTTGTATGAGTCATCACTTGGACAACATAATCGTACCTAGTTGGTAGATCTAAGTATAACACTTATATGAAAAGACATTATGAGTCACACCTATGGATAATGTGGGCCCATGCCAACTTTGCATGGGATTTAGCTCATATTATCTGTCTACAGAACCCCTTCACAAACTTGTGGTTGTATGAGTCATCACCTAGACAACATGATACTACCTAGTTGATATATCAATGTATAACACTTCTATGCCAAGACATGATGAGACACCATGTGTGGTAAATGTGAGCTCAAGCCAACATTGCATGGGCTATAGACCTCTCTTGGTTGGATAGAAACTCCTTCATCAACTTATGGTTTTGTGCCTTGGCACTTGCCCAACATGATGCCACCCTATTGATACATCTAAGTATGAGAGTGCTATGCCAAGACATGACACAAACTTGTGGCACATGTGGGCCCATGCCAACATTGCATGGGTTATGGACCTCTCTTGGTTGGCTAGAAAAACCATCCTAAACTGACGGAAATAACACCTAAGCAACGACGAAGTGCTACTATGATGAAACTGATGGAAATAACACCTAAACTGAAACCTGACAGCAGTCAAGTTGCTCGACAGTCCCGGTGAAGTCGACGATGACAGATCTCCTGCTCGTCGATGCACTGCCTGATCATGTAGTGGTAGCGCACCTCGATATGTTTGCCTCGACCGTGTTACACCGGGTTTCTACAGAGGGAAATGGTAGACTTGTTGTCCACCTTTAGTGTCGCTGGAGCCACCTCTTCTCCGGTGATATAAGCAAGCAGACGGGAGAGCTAGATGCCCTGGCATGCTGCTCTTGTCCTGCACTCGAGCGTAGACCGCATGCTAGTGAGGAAGTTGGCTCCGGTGTCGTGCGTGCTGCCGGAGCTTGCGTTGATGGAGACACTGGGTGCACCTTGGTCCACCGGTGTTGACCAGTGCTGAGTGCATGAAGCAGTCCACGATGAACGCCGTGCTCACGGGGGTGTCCTCATGCACGCTCTAGTCCTAGCTCGCGTCCTCGTCGAAGACCACGTCCCGCGAGATGTGCACGCGCTTGGCGATGGGATTGTAGAGGAGGTAGCCCTTCGCCCCAGAAGAATTTCGGCATGCCCTTCGCCTTCAGCATACTCCTGGACACCGTGGATACCGATTGGTTGTGACGAATAGTCCACCCCGTTCAGCTGGGGTGAGTACGACGCCGTGTGGTGCCTCCTAGCGTCGGTGTCAGCGCAGTGTGCGGCGAACGTGGCTGATGTGAACTCGCCACCACGGTCCGTGTGCACCACATGAGCTTGCGCCCGCTCTCTGACTCCGTTGTGGCTTGGAAGCGCACGAGCGCTGCAGCGGCCTCGTCCTTGGTGGCCAGGAGCACAATCCACATATACCTACTATGGTCATCGACCAACAACAAGAAATAGCGACGGCCTCCCGGTGTCGCAGGTGCGATGGGCCCGCACATATTGCCGTGCACCAACTCGCGAGTGGATTGCCTGCCCTGTACCTGGCCTTCTAGGGGAACATCGTGCGTCGTTTCTTGCCGGCAAGGCATGCCTTCAATAGTTGCTCCGCGTGCTCGATCAGTGGCAGCCCACGTACTAGGACACCTCGTGCCATAGACCGCCCACGGCTCAGCGAGCGTCATCGCTCTTCGGGTGGAGGGGTCGCGGATGTCCTTGGCGGAGGAGGGGTGCCACCGTGGCCCCCTAGCCGCGCCAGGTAGTGGTGGTCCTGCTGCCGGTGGAGGGGTCCCGTCGTCGCCGTGGCCGCCACGTCATCTCCCTGGTGCTTGCGACATGGCCACACAATCTTACGCTCTGATACCAATTGTCGCTCGCAACGTACAAGCTGGCTATCAGAATCTATTACATTACCTAGAGCAAACTCTGACTGAAACACCTAAGCAACGACTAAGTGCTACTTTGACGAAACTGGCGGAAATAACACCTAAACTGAAACCTGACAGCAGTCAACTTGCTCGACAGTCCCGGTGAAGTCGATGATGATAGATCTTCTGCTCGTCGACATACGCACTGCCTAATCATGTAGTGGTAGCGCACCTCGATATGTTTGCTTCGATCAGGGTACACCGGGTTTCTGCAGAGGGAAATGGCAGACTTGTATTTCCTTTCTATTTAATTACAAAATAACTAATATTTGCCAAAATTTTGAACTCGTTTGTTTGAAACCAATTACATATTCTGCATACTTACCTTTCTGATAGCATGTTGAAAAAGTTTGGATTAATTTGATGATTGTCGAAAAAATAGTAAACTTAGAAACAGAGCGTTTAGTCTAACCTGAGCCACTTTTCCTAACAATGTGATTTTTCTGACCTTCACGAAATAATATGAATTTTTTACACATGCTAACATCTGCAACCTAATACACATGGTGAAGGTTTCAATATCTTTTTTATTTTTTTCGAATTTCTAGTGCCCCTTTCAAAGTTAGGTCAAAACTGTGAGGGTGCAATCACCGTATATGGATGAATCATGCTGACCTAGCACCACATCCATGATGAAACGTCATATTGTGCACCTTAGTATGAATTTTGAGAACATAAATGAGGTGCCAATCATGTAGCTGTAGATCAATTTTTCTAAAATTTGACCAGTTTGACCTAAATTTGATTTGGAAATAAAACTTGCATATCACATTCACAAGAGTGGTAATTTCTACACCAAATAACACCATCTACTTCACCATGTTGTTACTAGACCACTTGGCCAACATGATCCCACCTAGTTGCTACATCTAAGTTTGAGAGTGCTATGCAAAGCCATGACCGACACATGTGGGAAAGGTGGGCCCATGCCAACATTGCATGTGATCTTTACCTATCTTAGTTGTCTAGAAAAACACCTTCATCAACTTGTGGTTTTATGAGTCATCACTTGGACAACATAATCCTACCTAGTTGGTAGATCTAAGTATAACAATGCTATGCAAAGACATCATGAGACACTCTGTGGAAAATGTGGGACCATGCCAACATTGCATGTGCTATAAACCTCTCTTGGTTGGCTAGAAACACCATCATATAATTAGTGGTTTTGCGAGTCAACACTTGGCAAAACATGATCCCAACTAGCTAGTTGCTACATCTAGGTTTGAGAGTGCTATGCCAAGACATGATGAGTCACACCTGTGGCAGATGTGGGCCCATGCCAACATTTCATGGGATATAGACCTATCTTAGCTGTCTAGAAACACCTTCATCAACTTGTGGTTGTATGATTCATCACTTGGACAACATAATCCTACCTAGTTGGTAGATCTAAGTATAACACTGCTATGCAAAGACACCATGAGACAGTTTGTGGAAAATGTGGGCCAATGCCAACATTGCATGGTGCTATAAACCTCTCTTGGTTGGCTAGAAACACCATCATCAACTTAGTGGTTGTGTTAGTCAACACTTGGCAAAACATCATCCCAACTAACTAGTTGCTACATCTAGGTTTGAGAGTGTTATGCAAAGCCATGATGACACACTCATGTGGAAGATGTGGGCCCATGCCAACATTTCATGGGCTCTAGACCTATCTTAGCTATCTAGAAACACCTTCATCAACTTGTGGTTGTATGAGTCATCACTTGGACAACATAACCCTACCTAGTTGATAGATCTAAGTATAACACTTCTATGCAAACACATCACGAGTCACTTTTTAGCAATTGTGGGCCCATTCCAACATTGCATGGTGCTATAAACCTCTCTTGGTTGGCTGGAAACACCATCATCAACTTAGTGGTTTTGTGAGTCAACACTTGGCAAAACATGATCCCAACTAGCTAGTTGCTACATCTAAGTTTGAGAGTGCTATGCAAAGCCATGATGAGACACACCTGTGGCAGATGTGGGCCCATGCCAACATTTCATGGGATCTAGACCTATCTTAGTTGTCGAGAAATACCTTCATCAACTTGTGCTTGTATGAGTCATCACTTGGATAACATAATCCTACCTAGTTGATAGATCTAAGTATAACGCTTATATGAAAAGACATGATGAGTCACTTTGTGGCAATTGTGGGCACATTCCAACATTGCATGGTGCTATGAACCTCTCTTGGTTGGCTAGAAACATCATCTTCAACTTAGTGGTTGTATGAGGTGAGTCAACACTTGGCAAAACATGATCCCAACTAGCTAGTTGCCACATCTAAGTTTGAGTGTGCTATGCCAAGACATGATGAGACACACCTGTGCAGATGTGGGCCCATGCCAACTTTGCGTGGAATTTAGCTCATATTATCTGTCTACAGAACCCCTTCACAAACTTGTGGTTGTATGAGTCATCACCTGGACAACATGATACTACCTAGTTGATATCTCAATGTATATCACTTCTATGCCAAGACATGATGAGACACCATGTGTGGTAAATGTGGGTTCATGCCAACATTGCATGGGCTATAGACCTCTCTTGGTTGGATAGAAACTCCTTCATCAACTTGTGGTTTTGTGCCTTGGCACTTGCCCAACATGATGCCACCCTGTTGATACATCTAAGTATGAGAGTGCTATGCCAAGACATGACACAAACTTGTGGCACATGTGGGCCCATGCCAACATTGCATGGGTTATGGACCTCTCTTGGTTGTCTAGAAAAACCATCCTAAACTGACGGAAATAACACCTAAGAAATGACTAAGTGCTACTCTGACGAAACTAATGGAAATAACACCTAAACTGAGACCTGACAGCAGTCAAGTTGCTCGACAGTCCAAGTGAAGTCGACGATGATAGATCTTCTGCTCGTCGATGCACGGCCTGATCATGTAGTGGTAGCGTACGTCGATATGTTTGCCTCGATCGTGGTACACCGGGTTTCTACAGAGGGAAATGGTAGACTTGTTGTCCACCTTCGGTGTCGCTGGAGCCACCTCTTCTCCAGTGATATCAGCAAGCAGACGGGAGAGCCAGATGCCCTGGCATGCTGCCCTTGTCCTACACTCGAGCGTAGACCGCGTGCTAGTGAGGAAGTTGGCTCCGGCCTCATGTGTGCTGCCAGAGCCGGTGTTGATGGAGACACCGGGTGCACCTTGGTCCACCGGTGTTGACCGGCGCTGAGGGCACGAAGCAGTCCACCATGAATGCTGTGCTCACGGGGGTGTCCTCATGCACGCTCCAGTCCCAGCTCGCGTCCTTGTCAAAGACCACGTCCCGCGAGACGTGCACACGCTTGGCGACGGGGTCATAGAGGCGGTAGCCCTTCACCCCAGAAGAAATTACGCATGCCCTTCGCCTTCAGCATGCTCCTGGCCACCGCGACTACCGTTTGGTTCCGATGAATAGACCACCCCGTTCAGGTGCCGTGAGGTGGCGCTTGATGCTGGTGCCAGCGTAGTGCGCGGCGAACGTGGCTGACGTGAGCTCGCCATCACGATCCGTGCGCAGCACACGGAGCTTGCGCCCATTGTCCGACTCCGTTGTGGCTTGGATGCACACGAGCGCTGCAGCAGCCTCGTCCTTCGTGGCCAAGAGCATAGCCCACATATACCTGTTATGGTCATCGACCAACAACAAGACATAGCAGTGGCCTCCCGATGTGGCAAGTGCGATGGGCCCGCATAGATCACCGTGCACCAACTCACGAGTCGATCGCCAGCCCTATACCTGGTCTTTTGCCGGAACGGCGTGCTCTGTTGGTTGCCGGCAAGGCATGCCTCGCGCTGTTGCTCCGCGTGCTCGATCAGTGGCAGCCCACGTACTAGGACACCACGTGCCATGGACCGCCCACGGCTCAGCGAGCGTCGTTGCTCTTCAGGTGGAGGGGTCGCCAATGTCCTTGGCAGAGGAGGGGTGCCACCGCGGCCCCCTGGCCGCTCCAACTAGCGGTGCTCCTGCTGCCGGTGCAGGGGTGCCGCCGTCGCCGCGGCCGCCACGGCCGCCGCGTCCTCTCCCTGGTGCTTCCGACATGGCCAAAGAATCTTACACTCTGATACCAATTGTCGCTCGCAACCTGCGAGCTGGCTATCAGAATCTGTTACACGACCTAGAGCAAACTCTGACTGAAACACGTAGGCAACAACTAAGTGCTACTCTGACGAAACTGACGGAAATAACACCTAAACTGAAACCTGACAAAAGTCAAGTTGCTCGACAGTCCCGGTAAAGTCGACGATGATAGATCTTCTGCTTGTCGACGCACGCACTGCCTGATCATGTAGTGGTAGCGCACCTCGATATGTTTGCTTTGATCGTGGTACACCGAGTTTCTGCAGTGAGAAATGGCAGACTTGTATTTCCTTTCTATTTAATTCAAAAATAACTAATATTTGCCAAAATTTTGAACTTCATTTTTTTGAAACCAATTACATATTCTGCATACGTACCTTTCTGATAGCATGTTGAAAAAGTTTGGATTAATTTGATGATTGTCAAAAAAATAGCAAACTTAGAAATAGAGCGTTTAGTCTAACCTGAGCCACTTTTCCTGACAATATGATTTTTCCGACCTTCACGAAATAATATAATTTTTTTTTCACCGTCTAACATCCGCAACCTAAGACACATGGTGAAGGTTTCACTATCTTTTTTTTTCAAATTTCCAGTGCCCCTTTCAAAGTTAGGTCAAAACCGCGAGGGTGCAATCACCAAATATGGATGAATCATGTTAACCTAGCCCCACATCCATGATGAAACATCATTTTTTGCACCTTAGTATGAATTTTGAGATCATAAATGAGGTGCCAATCATGTAGCTGTAGCTCAATTTTTCTAAAATTTGACCAGTTTGACCTAAATTTGACATGGAAATAATGTGGTTCAAACTTGCATATCACATTCACAAGAGTGGTCATTTGTGCACCAAATAACACCATCTACTTCACCATGTTGCTACTAGACCACTTGGCCAACATGATCCCACCGTGTTGCTACATCTAAGTTTGAGAGTGCTATGCAAAGCCATGATAAACACATGTGGCAGAGGTAGGCCCATGCCAACATTGCATGGGATCTTGACCTATCTTAGCTGTCTAGAAAAACACCTTTATCAACTCGTGGTTGTATGAGTCATCACTTGCAAAACATAATCCTACCTAGTTGGAAGATCTAAGTATAACACTGCTATGTAAAGACATCATGAGACACTTTGTGGAAAATGTGGGACCATGCCAACATTGCATGTGCTATAAACCTCTCTTGGTTGGCTAGAAACACCATCATCAAATTAGTGGTTTTGTGAGTCAACACTTGGCAAAACATGATCCCAACTAGCTAGTTGCTACATCTAGGTTTGAGAGTGATATGCCAAGAAATGATGAGTCACACCCGTGGCAGATGTGGGCCCATACCAACATTTCATGGCATCTGGAACTATCTTAGATTCCTAGAAACACCTTCATCAACTTGTGGATTTATGAGTCATCACTTGGACAACATAACCCTACCTAGTTGATAGATGTAAGTATAACACTTATATGACAAAACATGATGAGTCACTTTTTGGCAAATGTCAGCCCATTCCAACATTGCATGGTGCTATAAACCTCTCTTGGTTGGCTAGAAACACCATCATCAACTCAGTGGTTTTCTGAGTTAACACTTGGCAAAACATGATCCTAACTAGCTAGTTGCGACATCTAAGTTTGAGAGTGCTATGCAAAGCCATGATGAGACACTTTGTGGCATATGTGGGCTCATGCCAACATTTCATGGGATCTAGACCTATCTTAGCTTTCTAGAAACACCATCATCAACTTGTGGTTGTATGAGTCATCACTTGGACAACATAATCCTACCTAGTTCGTAGATCTAAGTATAACACTTGTATGCAAAGACACCATGAGATAGTTTGTGGAAAATGTGGGCCCATGCCAACATTGCATGGGCTATAAACATCTCTTGGTTGGCTAGAAACACCATCATCAACTTAGTGGTTGTGTGAGGTGAGTCAACACTTGGAAAAACATGATCCCAACTAGCTAGTTGCTACATCTAAGTTTGAGAGTGCTATGCCAAGACATGATGAGACACTTTGTGGCAGATGTGGGACTATGCCAACATTTCAAGGGATTTATACAGGGCATACACTGAAGGTGGTTTTAGAATTTGGAACATGATAGACATGTTTTTCTATGTGGTGAACCTTTAGTTAATGTTGGATTATATGTGGTGAACCTTTAGTTAATCTTATGCATCTTCTAATGTTTAGTTTCGTCAGGTTATTGTTGCTGTAAGGCTTTTGTCGATAACCTCTAGATTTCGTACAGTTTTAGTTAGCACCTGAAAGCCGTACAGCTGTTTCGTTCAGTTTTATATAGCACCTTTTTATGAGGTCGTTTGAACCATTCTTGCAATGAGAGGACGAACTGGATCGAACGGGATGTAATAGGGGCATGTAATCCACGTCCTGCACGTTTGATTCGCGGGATGGAACTAGTAGTATCTGGTCGTCTACAGCAGAGTTTTCACACCATAACTTTAAACCTTTGTTGAGCATCTGTAACTCTGAATAAATATATAGAAACTTGTGGTTGTATGAGTCATCACTTGGACAACATGATCCTACCTAGTTGATACTCCCTCCGTTTCAAAATATAAGATGTTTTAGCTTTGTGAAAGGAGTGTACCTAGACCCCTTTTAGTGGGTAGGTTCATGTAGGTTTGGAGTGAACCTAAATACTAAAATTAGTCTAGATACACTCTTTTCAGAAAGCTAAAGCATTCTTATATTCTGAAACAGAGGGAGTAGATCTAAGTATAAGACTATTATGCCAAGACATGATGAGACACTTTGTGGCAAATGTGGGCCCATGCCAACATTGCATGGGCTACAAACCTCTCTTGGTTGGCTAAAAACATGATATATAATCAACTTGGTTGTGTGACTCAACACTTTTAGGCTCTAGACATGTTGTTTTATCATGGATCTACTCTTACATTATGAAGACCATCCCACAGTCATGCATGGTCTGCATGTTGATTTCACAGATTATTAATAAGGAGCTTGAGGCCATCGTCCGAGCTACCACAAAACCAAAACACATAGATGTCACTAGCTCATATCAACCTTGTTCACAACCTCCATCAACTTTGAGGTTATCATAGCACCACCTTTCAGTTTGCCTCTAGTCTTTGACTTGTTCATCACCATTTTAACTTTTGCAACTTCTATATTGTTCCAAAATACTTGAATGTGTCCTAGTAGTTCAATATATGGAACAATATGCTCCATGGTGAAGATCCTCGAAAAGTACTGCATATAGATTACACCAATACATACAAATATTAGTACCTAATATAGTAGTAATTTAACAATTTTTCAAATTGTTACTAGTTCAAAAGGTTTACCATTTTTGCTTTGCCTTTCAAGGTGTTTGAATTATTTATGGTGCACACATAAAATGGTCTTTTTGGGAAGTTCTTATCAACTCCATACTTTAGCACTTTCAATTCTGTATCATCCATTGCTACACGGTTACCATAATGGCAGTAACATTCAAAGTCTTTCTCAGCCTTTATTCCAGGACCTACATGTTACAAATACATACATAAGTAGCAATGGGCTAACTGCATTGAATTTATTTTTATTTTACATCATACCTCTTATATGAAGCTATTTATGCATCTTGAGAGCAGCACATACATGACGAGTGCGAGCATAGTTCCCGACCTAACCAGAAAGTGGCACTTACGCAAACTTTTTAGAATAAGAAGATCTATATTCTAACCCCTCTTATACTAGTTACTTGTACGTGGTTTGCATGTTCATAAACACGCATGATATTCCAAAGCACCGAGTACTATCCATTAGATAAGAGAATTTTTTAATAGTACATATAGATCTGACATGGCGTACTTTCACTACTAACATATAATAGAGTGTTATTGTACTAATTCATATGTAGATCTTAAAAAATAAATGCATTGATCTACACAATTTGATCGTATTTCCTCTAGATCTGACGAAATTTATGTATATCGTTCTAGATTTTTCTACAAGAGTTGGTGAAAAAATACCTTATCCTTCAATCTCTGATCCATGAGCGTGTGTCATCGGAGGAGTTGAATACTCGAGGGGGTCATCGATGGGATTTTTTGAGGAAGTTGTCGTGGAGGCGCTCGTGCAAGGAGGGATAGGAGGAGAGTCGTGGGTGGAGGCGACCGTGGAGTGAGTAAATACCTAACGCGTCTACGATGTCATATCCGCACGCGTCTGCTGGGCTCGGTTGGGCCGGCCCAAATAACCAAGCTGCCGCTGGGCATAGGAACACGAGCTGGGCTGGGCTAGCTTCCTGCCGCCTAGCCTGATTTTTTCTTCCTATTTCCATTTTCATTTACTATTATGTTTACAGATTCAATCAAAATAGATTTTTTTACAACTTCAGAGTTTTCAAACAAATTACATATTATGCATACTTACCTTTCCGATAGCATGTTCAAAAAGTTTGGATTAATTTGGCGATGGTCAAAATTCCTAATAATGTGATTTTTTCAACCTTCACAAAATAATCTGAATTTTTGAAACAAAGCATCTATAACTCTGAATAAATAGCTAGAAACACAAATGCAGGCAGTTTTTGGACTGCACAAAAGGTGTCTTCGGTTTTAACTCATAGTTCACATAGTTCAGTTATAGTTGCAAAATACAAGCACATTGTTCATTTTAGCAAAGTAGCACCGACGAAAGTCTGCTAGTCTAGCGAGGTGCTGGTCATTTTCCTCCTGAATCTCTTCAAGTAGTAGGCGACGTACGAGTATGTTCGCCCTGATCTTGACCTCCGAATTGAGTGAAGCCTAGGCTTCCGCAGCAGGTTCATTTCGCTGATACGGAGATCGGCATTTTCATTTGTTAGCCTCTCATTCTGCTTCGAGAGCCATCTGATGATGGCGGTATCCCGTCGTGTCGAGGTGAGGCTCTTTTTCAGCAGTTCCTCCTAGGCAACGTTGTCCATTTTTAGTTGGACGCGCTCCTCAGTAAGGGTCTTGATAGCTGATTGGAGCCGTGCTAATTCTAGTTCCTAGGTTTGCATTATCTCCCTGTGGCAGGCTATCCGTGCATTAAGCCAAGCATCCACCTGAGGGTTGACCTCTGGCTTCTTTTCATGGGACAAAGAAAACATGGTTTCAGTCTTATCATGGAACGGGGAAAACAATATTTGAATTATAGCACATAGCTTTATGACAGAATGGGCAGTGCAGAAAAGAAACAGGAATGCCCGAATCCTAGCCACAAAAACCCGAGTGTACAGTGCTTACCTCGCTCACCCGGGGAACTGGGGCGAACAGGTCTACCGTTGAACCGCTGACTCTAAAGAAGGAGAAGAATATGCTGATGAAGAAGAAGAATGCTAGAGAACACGATCAAGGAGAATAAGTAGAATACCTACCCGGAGGACCCCTCGCCTGTAGGAACATCCATCGCGAGCCATGTTTTTGACTCTCCATTACGCAAAGCATCATGACGAGATCTCTCTTTTTTCTCCTCGCGCCTTGTCGCCGCGGCACTCTTCTGAGAATGAGCCATGTGTGTGTGAAGAGGGAAGGAGCAGGAGCGGGATGAGCAGGAGGAAGAAGAAAGGGAAGAGGGCACCAAGTGACGAGTGGAGGTAGATGGTCAAAAGGCTAGGCAGTGGACCAGTCTTATGGCACACCACCGTCCTCTCCCCTTCTATCTCCAGTTGTATCCAACATGCGATGTGCCTTCTTTGAGAAGTGTTGTATACACGTGGCAAGGAATAAACAAAGAACTACAATGATGCAACCGATCGATGGACAATTCAATGACACTCGGTGCGCGCGTCCGGCCTGCACGCGTCACGATGAGTCCTGTGTCATTGTCATGATACAATGGTGAGCGAGCAGGATTTCTAGCGCGCCTTCCCGATGCATCGCATTTTTTTCGCGCGTGCAACACAAATAGGCCCGCCGGTGCTACAGAAATGCAGCCCAACAAACACACCTAAACAACGTAAGCGGTGTTGCCACGTCAGCAGACGAGTTGGACACTTCGTATCCATGTTTCATGTGTAGAATACCCTTACCCTTACGCTGATGCCCGTACGAGCTTTGGCGGGCTGTACGTACAATTTGGCACATTCCCGTATCCTGATCCTACCCCCACGAGCAAAAAGGTATCCGTCGATCCCAGCCTTCGATCTATTCTGTCTCTTCCTTTTCGTTCCTTTCGGGGTCCATTGAATCAGAAGTCTTTGCATTAAAACAAGAGAATTAAAGTGCTTTAATGGAAAGACCTTTGGTTTTTGAGTGGAGAATAAATGTGAGAAAGTGGAGACTGAAATTATGTGAGTGGAGAGTCCACCCACATGAA
Organism: Avena eriantha; assembly: GCA_910589775.1. Classification (NCBI taxonomy): domain Eukaryota; kingdom Viridiplantae; phylum Streptophyta; class Magnoliopsida; order Poales; family Poaceae; genus Avena; species Avena eriantha. The sequence continues at coordinate 270,507,061 of OU342740.1, read as the reverse complement.
TGAGAGGAGGGGAAGGGGCACCCCATGGCACCAGCCAAGGAGGGGGCTTCCCCCCTCACCCCTATAAAAGGAGGTGGAGATCTCCTCCCTCTCACACTGAAGGGTAACGGGTATGCTACACTAGCGTAAATCAAAAAAAATCTATCGTGTCAACCAGGAATACTAATGTCATAGATCACGGGATTACCACTAGACGCGCAATTGCGGAACTCGATGAAGCACGTCGGGGTAGTGTAGATGTTCTACGTCTCCTCCTCATCCTCGTCCCACGAGCAGCTCCCATTTGCGCGGCTCGTGCAAGTGCTATAGCTGCAGCACCTCCGAGGTATCCAAACGTCAGGGGTGGAGCGTCACACGGCAGACTGCTAGGTCTGCACGTGTAACATAGGCGCAAGAGGAGTGGCGTCTGGGTGGAATGCTCCACCCTATTCAACTCGCTTCACTCTCTCTTATAGAGGCATCCCTGGTAGGCTTCTACATTAGCAGCCCATTAGCAGCCTAAGCCTGGCCTAATTCGGATCCAATCCTCATTAGGCTTCTAGCCCCTAAAGTGTGTGACCCTATAGGTTCATACACATATAGACATGACACGAGTACACTTACTCTGTCAATAGTTGGTAGCAGCCTCTAGCAAGACGTGCCAACTCCTAAACACATATAAAGATCATACGGACGAACCATCACAAGGTTGAGTACATGTATTTCCCTTTTCCCTATGATATTTGATCTAGCTCCAAGCTGACCTCTCTTTCTCGATACTGTGATTCGAAATCCCTTTACTAGGTTAACTCTTAACCATATGTAGCACGTCCATGCATTTCTGGATCCGATCACTTGAGGGGCCTAGAGATATCTCTCTCATGTAGAGAGGGGCAAATCCCATCTTGATTGACCAATGCCTTGCAGCATGTATCAGGACAAACCCCATGTTCATAACATGTGTCCACATCATAGGTTTGACATCTCCATGTCTATGACTTGCAGAACATAGTCATCAACCAATCGATGTGCTAGTCTAATATTCATGTGTGCCCTCACATGAACTCCGACTAGGGACAACAATTAGATAACCATACAAGTAAAGAGTTTCACAAACAATTCACATAATTGCCAATCAATACAAGTTGCCTGGTATATGGATATTCAAGGAACATTATAAAAACTCATGGATACATATGAAATACAATCATCTCTATGATTGCCTCTAGGGCATATTTCCTTCACACACACTTGCCCCTCCTCTCATATGCCCTTTGGTTGGCATCTTCTCCCTCTTGCTAGCCTTCTCCATTGCCACAAGAAAAGGTTCTTAGGCAAATCCCTACTCGAGATCTTCCCCTCCACCATCTCTACCATGGCATAGAGCTGTTGGAGTTCCCGGGGATCCACTACTTCCATTGCCCGGCTGGAGCGAGGGTTCGGGAGTCTTCGACACACCGTACGTGTGACTGACTGCAGAGGTGCTACACATGCAACATTGTCATCACGTCCTTGAGGATGGTTGAGTACATTCTAAGACATCCATGTTTGTTGGCGGTAATGTTCTCCCGCATTACGGTCTTCAAGGGTGAGTCCATCTGAAACCGTTACATGTATCTCCTAGATATGATGTTGGTGGTTGCAAAATCGTAGGATTTTTTTGTTTCCATGCAACGAACCCCATCAGCGGTACCAAATATATGTCTATGCGTAGATGCTTTGTACGGTTAGAACACATAGATATGTGGGTGTTGATAGTATTGTTGTTTCATACTTGCATAAATTTTAATCTTGGTGGCATGTTGGGATGAAGCAGCCCAGACTAACTTTACATGTTCTCGCACATGACACCTGTCCCATGCTTGAAATGCAACTTGTATTGCATAAGTGGCTCAGTGGGTGTCTGTCTCTCCCAACATAATAGTGATCTAATTTACAACGGTTTGCAAATAACTTGATTTGTCAACATTGTGGCTAAAATTTGTAGGTAGAGAGATTCTCTCCTAGAAAGCCCAAAGCTACGTAAAATATGCAAAAATAAATTAGAAGACGTCTAAGTTGTTTTTGTAGGGCATGTGATGTGATATTGTCATTGATGGGGATATGCCAAATGGGGTATGCCCAACAGGACGTTTCGATTGGGCCAAAGGCCTCGCGAGTGGACCTGCAGGACGGCGACTGGAATACGTTTGAGGAGAAGGCCTAGCGATTGGAGACTGGAGGCCCAGAAGCGTTCTCGAAGCCTAGTCGGATTACGTCAAAGCCTTCGAATCCATATCTTGTTCGGTTGTAAACTGTAAACCCTAGCGAGGTGCTTCCTATATAAGCCTCCCTAGGGTACTCTAAGGACTTACGTTCTATCATACACCCCTTCGAGCGACACGCTGCTTAGACGTCGAGCTCGCCACCCCTGTAACTCGCTCTCCATCAATCTAATCAAGCAGGAGTAGGTCTTTACCCTCTAGGGGTCCGAACCTGGGTAAACCATGTGCATCCGCCCCCATATCGCACCGCAGATGGCCGCCAGCTCTCGCCCCTGATTCTATCAATCGCTGCCTATAGCAGCGACTACCGTGGCGATTTCCACGACAGTGATGCCCACCGTGGGGCCTAGCCGGACTGGCCTGAGTTCTGCAGCGAGACCCTACTCGTCGATCGGTCGATCGATCGCCACCAGCCGCATGATCGCCCATCGGTGGGATCTTATAGATCCTGCCCAGCAGCTACATCCCGGCGTCGCGCCTGATCACCCACAGCACGATAATGTCGGTCGGCACCATCAACCTTTTCATCGGCTTCACTGGCGCAGTCGACCCAACGGCGACGGGGATCGTCGGCGGATCACCGCCGCGTCGTGATCTGCTCTTGGAGGAGCAGGTCTGATCCATCAGGAGCCTCGCCTCCGAGTACGACTCGGCCGCCAGTAATGCGGCTGAGACCAACACTGCTACGGACGACGTGGCCCTCCATGACGACACCGACTCCGTGACCCCTGCCTCGGTCGACGGATCCATCACCGTAGCATCACAAGAGGACTCCATCACACGGGTCTCGAACCCTGAGGACTTCGAGGACTCCTCCATCCTTGGGATCTTCGATTCTGACTCCGGCTCGCAGTCCCCCGAGTACTTCTGTGCCAGATCCAATCGCTTCAACACGATCTACATGGCGGGCAGCATGGCCGCCCCACCAGATCCATTGTCTACACCAACCCAACAACCGCCACGGCCACGGAGGTGGAGGAAGCCCGCCTGCGACTGGAGGAGGCACAACGCAAGGAGATAGCCGTGCGCGAGAAATTCCGCCTTGAGCGGGCAACGGCGCGGGAGCTATCGCTCTACCACCAGCACCGCATCAGGATCTGCCTGAACTCTAACGTTCAGTGCCGCGTCCTGAAGTTCAATGATGAAGGCGAGCCTGCATGCACGGTCGAGTGCGAGTACTGCGAGAATGCAGCACCAGGTGGTAGCAACCGAGCACCACCAGGCGCACCGGCGACTGGGGCCCCACCACCACCCATTGTTCGCGCGCCCCTGCTGGACCAGCCACGAATCATAATCTTTCCATAGGCCCGCGAGGCCAACGGACTTCCACTGTACTCCACCCCGATGGACAACGTCATCGCAGCCGATGCCGCAGTCGCAAACCTCGATGTCCAAGGAGATGGCGCGTTGTAGATCCAGTACGCCAAGGCTCTACTCACGAGGGCCGTCGAGCAGCAAGCCGCGGGAGTCGACCCGCAGGGGCAGATGTATTCTCGCTCCTCGGCAAGCAGGGCGGCCTCAAGCGGTCACCCAACCGTCGCCAACGCCGTGACCTGCCCACCACCGTAGCCCCTGGCGAATCAGCCACGGGCTGCCAACCCCACGCTCTCCGCCAACGAGCCGTGACCGGTGAACAACACGGTCGCCGCCAATGGGCAAACTATCGACGCTTGAATGCACATCGTCAACAACCAGGCTTGGCGGGCGCGCCAACCCAATGACCTAAGGCACACCCTCACTAACCGCGGCGACCCCGAACCCAGGGGCTTGCTAAGCCGAGTCGGCCCCCAGTGCTTCGGAACTATGATCCGAGGAGAGAAGTACCCCGCCAACTTCAAGGCGCCCAAGGAGATCGAAAAGTACGATCCGACGTACGATCCAGCGGTCTAGCTGGACACATACCTCAAGGCGATGGGAATCGCCGGCCACACCGACCTGCTAGCCGCTCGTTACCTCCCCCTGATGATGGAGGGTGTGACCCGACAATGGATTAACACCCTCCCCGCCAACAGCATAGACTCCTGGGCGGAAATGCAAGATGCCTTCGTCAGGAACCTTGAGGGTTCTTACACCTACGCCACCACCATTGAGGACCTGGAGCAATGCATCTAGGGACAACGCGAGTCGACCCGCCACTGGATCCAAAGGTGGCAGGAACTATGGATCAACGCCTCCGGCATCCACCCAGCCAGCGTTGACAACATCCCCGACCTTCTCGAGATCGCCAAGCGCTACGCGGAAGAGGACCCCAACCAGGACTCTGACGACGAGTCGGTAGGAAGACGCCGCACCAGCAGCCACGACAGCGGGCGACAGCGCGACATGCACTATAGCAACACTCGCATCACTGGCAAGCGCCATAGTGATTGGCGATTCGACTTTGTCGCCAACGCTGGCTACAGCCAACGCGACCCGAAGAACTTCCGTCGTGACGGAGCAAACTACCGCGACAGCGTAAATTACCACGCCAACAACGCGGCACGGCCAAAATTTGACCCTGCCGCCCTACTCAACCAGCCCTGCATCTACCATACCAGGGAGGGAAAACCCGCCACCCACACCACCGCGGACTGCCATTCTCTCAAAGAGATCGAAAAAGCAAGGCGAGCAAGGGAGGACCCCAACAACAACCCATCAAGGGACAACGGCAATGTCGGTAGGTTCGGACACGCCACCGGCTTGCTACACACCTTCACCGGGCTCGACACCAAACGCGAGAAGAAGGTCCTCGCCCGCGCGGTCGCCATCAATGCGGTGACCCAAGTTGACATCGCCCGCTTCCTTAACTGGTCAGAGCAAAGCATCACCTGGAGTCGCTAGGATCACGCACCCAGGATCGAATATCCAGGGTGAGTCGCCCTGGTGGTCAGACCCAAGGTAGCCGTGTAACAGCCCAATTCCGGCAACCCTGATTAGTTGTTCAGAATGCAAAAATCAGGGGGAACAAAAACTTTTTCTTGTTTAATCCTGAAGTGTTTGCTGGTTGTTTGGATATGCTTATGCATATGAATGTGTATTAGATGATATACTCCTTACCTTAACACCAGTTGACCAAAGCTACTTTCCAAAACAGTCTTGGCTTAATTCCCATATTCTCAACTGTTCTGGCACTCCAAAACCTGAGCCAAGATGCTTATGTAACAAAAACTATTTTAGTAGCTTCTATTGACAAAACTATGGAGATCTATATAACATAATCCCCTTATGTTTTCAAGACAGAACCTTCTACTATACTCTTACCTCTAGCTTTACCAAAACCTTTTTGTAAGCTTTTGAATTCTACTCTTGGTAGAGATACCAAGGATCTTACCTTGTTCAAACTCCAACCTATTTCAAAACACCCATCCTTACCTCAAGCTAAGCTTGGTGGTAACCCCAGTACTATTTGTTCTGTCTGTAAGATGAGTTGCCTTGATTTGCTGATTGAAGTGTCTGCTTAGGAGATAGTATGAGCTACTCTAGGAGCTCATCACTGGGATCAAGATGTTTCCCCAACCATCCCACACTAAGCAAGATTACAATCTGGATCTGATCCCTAGCTACTTAGTAGTCGTCTAAAAACCTAAACCAGATCATCTCTGAAGTGATCTACTTCTAGAAGCTTCTAAGTCAATGGAGACCAACATCAAGCATGCATCCTTTCTACTCAAATATACACTTCAACATCATCCACTTTAGGATGCTTGGGTACCTTGCAACCCACCAAAAACATCCCATCTCATGCTCTCGTCAAAAACCCTAAATCTGCCAAATTTGGCTAAGTCTGGAAATATGTTTCCAACATCACCTTTTTGGATGCCTCCCTTTCTCAACCCTTGTGCATTTTTGGTAATGCACTTGAACCATATTGTTAACCATCCTAAGGACTACCAAGGACCACTCTTTCCCTTGGTTAGACCCTCTCCTACCCACTTGTTCTTGATGGTTTTGCAGGCAAGAAAATAACCTTTCCTGCAAATCTAGTCAAGATGCCTACTTTGGTATAAGCTCACACCACCATCCAACCTTCTATGGACCAACTCTTTGCATGGTTGTGTTCTAATAATATAGGTCTATCATTACCTACTTCACTTGTTCCAAGTGGATCTTGGTTCTTCTTAAACCCACAAGGTTTAGGAGGCTAGTTGATAATCTGCTTTGGCAGGCTTATTTTATTCGAAGTTTGAAAGCATGTCATGGTGATCTCAAGCAGTATAAAGCTCAAACCCCTACACCATTGCAATATACATCACTTGTTCTAGCCAACCATATATCCCATGACCCAAGGGGAGCCTTGAGCTCCAAGATCCAACAAGGTTTTGGTGACATGAAAACAATCTTACCCAAGATCCCCAAATCTCTAGTTCTCACCAAAATCATCTTGGATTGTCCAATACCAAGGTTGAAAATGCTTGCTACACCTTGTATACATCAGCTACCTTTATCATCAAGATTTATGAATAATTATCCATAATTATTATGGACCAAAACTATTTAATTCCCTTAAAAAGACAAAACCTCTCCCATAAAGGAAAGTGTGGTTTTTGCCAAAACACTTCCCCAAACTTTGGATCAATTGAGGTCCACACATTATATCCCATCTTCCCACTTCAAAAGTAAATATTTTTGAGATGCTTTATTATTTCTTTTTGCCCATTTTCTTAAATGGTTGAATTGGAATAATAATTGTTTTAAATACTTTTATGACCCAATAAATCTTGGGAAAATCCCTCTAAGTGTGTATTCCCATTTGGGACCATCTCACATCAAAAACTCCACTTGTCCCATGTAAATTTATCAAACTATCTTTAGTAAACCACTTCTGCACTTTTTGAATAAATGATTTTAAGTGAACTTAAAGTCCTCTGAAAATTCCCCAAATAATTCCTAGGGTTATGCCTTAACCTCATCTACCCACTGTGCAATTTCCCCATCTTGCCCAATGCAAATTTTGAGACTTTCTTCATAGCGATCTATTTGGTCAATTTTGCCAAGGAGACAAATCCACAAATCAAAAACCCCCAAAAACTTACCAAACTGGTCAAGCAAGCTTCCACAGCACACCACCCCCACTCTGGTCGAAATGCACTGTAGCATGGCACTGTAGCAACCCCTTCCTCTTGTCGTCTAGTGCTTGGAGGAAGAAGAGAGGCACCCATTGGTCATAGCTTCTTCTTTACCTCTTGCAGCAGCCATCCCACTTCCCCTCTGCTCTACAGCTCGACCAGAATACCACTCCCACGCCCATAGCAACCCCATCCCTGGTTTCCCCTCCTCTCCTCCATGCCCAATGGAACAAGTCCACCATGAGCCTCCCTTTCGGTATTAAGGGCCAGAGGCCACACCACTCCCTCCTGCTCCCTCATTTATCTCCCTCACACTCCACTGCACTTCCCCAGAACACCCTCTCCCTCTCCTCTACCTTGCACTGCTCAAAGGAAGAAGAAAGAGCTCCTCTCGGCCTTGGTCAAGATCTGGCCGTAAGACGTCTCTCCCACTCCCCTTTCCTCTGCATGCAGTGGTACTGCAACCCCCTCGACCTCCTCTCTCTAACCCTGCCCTCGGTTTTGCCCAGGACCGCCCTACCGTCGCCTCGGTCAAGCTCCGGTGAGCTCCCTCTCGGGCTCCACGACGCGAGCAAGAACCAAGCGCAGGAACCAGCGTTGCCGCCCCTCCCCGGAGTCGTCGTCGTCGACCGCACCACCTCCGGCTCCCTCCGTCACCTTGTATGCATCTCCAGACCACTCCGATGAGCTCTCGCGGCGTCCGCCGCAGACGCTGCAGCGCGAGCCGTCTCCAGACGTCAAACCGGGTCATGCCGCCCATCGGCGGGACAGACTAGAAGTGCCCTTAGTTTCTGACTTTAGGAATTTTCTATGTTAAACCAACAGAGGTACTGAACCAATTCCAAATCCCAGCAAGGTGGTACTTCAATACCTACCTAAATCCAGGAGCTCATGATTTATTGAGCCTTGGATCTTTTTCTGTGAATTAAACTATTATGTGCATGGTTTATTCACCTCTTATTTCACTACAGTAGTTCTGCTAATCCAAAAATGTTGATTCCAATTTCTATAGAAAGGTACTAGAAGTACCTACCATGTGTCCTTGGAATCAAATCAAAAGCTTCTGTAGACTTAATCTGGTGAAAAAGACAAGTTGTGTATAGAACTGCCTTTGGGAATTTCCTGAGGGCATTCTGGTAATTGTCTCGACCTGATTCCAACTCTCAGTGAACAAGTACATCGAGACCTACCTAAACATCTAAGGGAATAATTTTTTGAGCTCCAGAACCTTTCTGGTGAATTATTTCCTAAAACTAGAGTCTTTTTCACTATAAAAATCACTATAAATCTTTTGTAAGTGATAAAATAGTGAAACCACTTTTGTTGGCTTCATCTTATCAACGTCCACGTGTTGGTATCATGCTTTCACAATGGTACTTTACAGAATATGGTCTTGCTCCAAAAATCCGTCTCTTAGGTAGTTTCTAGACTAGAAATCCTAAGGGATTTTCATCCCCTTCTCCAAGGCCATCTCAATCTCCTATTTTCCAATCCTCTCAAAACCATATGAATCTTAATCTGGTATTATTCAAGGGCTTGCTGTATGTATTGTTTCTTGTATACCTTGTGCTGATTGTGGCTTGGTTTGCTCGCATGTGCTGTCGGGACGACGTTAGTTGCGACAAAATCGGAGAGCAGAAGAAGTGGTATTTATTATTGCTATTGGTATTCTAGGGTATCTAAAGAAGAAGTCCAGGGACATTTATGCCATATTGCTGATCACAGGCAAGCCACCTTCTTGCTCATAAGCCTTGTCCTACTATTTTACTTATGCATGCTTTATCAACTGTTTATCAAAATTGCATTGTTTTGGCTATATGTGGATATATACATATATATATGGTAGTGGTTTGGCCCCTCCAAACCATTACACTTTGGTACTACTAAGTACAACCCCCTTGGTGACACCTACTTGTCCCTAGTAGAATAGATGGTGCATATCCACCATGCTCCTTTGAAGACCCCGTTTTAGCCGAAGCAAAAACTAGCGGATGGGAAGACCCCGGAAAAAAAGTTTTACCAAATGTTTTATGATAAAACCTTGGTGAGGTGGGACCTCCCAAGAGATGTTGAAAAATAAGAAGTTTTGTTTTACAAAATGCTAGAGGAAAACCGGAGGAAAAATGGTTTACGAAAACGCACCTGGTTCTTTACAGTCTAGCTATAACAACTTAACCCTGTCCAACCACATTACTCTGGTATGGGACATGGCTGGATTTGATGGTTGTCTATTCTGGTATGAGTTGCCTCGCAACTACTACAGGGGATCGGGGACCCCTGGAGGGTGGGCCTTCTCCGATAAAGGTGGGACCTGGAGAAGGAACAAAGGGTCGGCAGGCCTCCACGCGTTACTATGGGCCCCTCATTGAAAAGCGCACACTCTTGAGGAGTGGAAAAAGCGCTCCGCTTGGTCCTCGCCCGACATCCCGGTGTTGAGGGGATTAACACCCATATGGTAGGCACTTATATTGGAGTGGGCATCCGGAGAGTCTTGATCGGTTACTCAACCCACGATCGGTGAAGATCAGGGTAGTGTACCTGGATGGTGTGGGTAAAGTGTACAACCTCTGCAGAGTGTAAATCTATTCGAATAGCCGTGTTCGTGGTTAAGGACGGGTTGGATAAACTTCTGTAGAGCGGTGCTGGTTTTGTTTTCAAAAAGGATTTCTGAAAAGAAATGGCTTTGAATATGTTTTGACCATGGGATGGTCGGAAAGGATCCCTACTATGACCCTGGGATGGTCAGAAAGGGATGGAAGGAGTGTGGTCGTGGGACGACCGGGAGAAAGGAACAAATGGGTGACCCAGTCCTAATGTTTCTAAAACTTTTCAAATAAAAAGGTTTCCAAAAAGGTTTTACCAAAGTTTTCAACAAAGATATGTAGATGCTATATCTACAAGAGAAACTAATTGAGAAAAGAACCCCTCTTGAAGCCCTCCTACTACCACATCCAAATTGCATATCTTCCTGTTATTACTATTTTCTTAAGGTGGTTTCCGAGTACATTCAATGTAGTCACCGACATTGTCCCTGGCTATTAACTTGGCCAGATTTCAAGAAGAAGAGGAGGTTGGCCTCGATGCGAGATAGGACGTTCTCCCAGTAAGTTGCCTATAGGTTAAGGCATGGCTCGGGCTCTACGCTTGATGAAGTCCGCTGCTGATTATCGATGTAGCCATAACGGCATTTATGTAAGTTTTGTGATTCGGTATATTCTTCGATGTTGTAATGATACTTGTCGGTTATGTGCCACGACTAACTGATCATGGGATCATGGTTGTATGCATAATAGGGATTCTCGGAGGATTAATCCGGGGGCCTCACAAGCCGACTACTAGCTGCACAAGACACTGATGGACGGCGGGAGCTCCATCAACATACTGTACCTGGACACATTCAAGAGGCTCCAGCTCCCAGAAGCAGCAATCAAGCCGACCCAAACAACCTTCCACGACATTTTCCCCGGTCGGAAGGCGTACCCGATTGGAAAAGTGACACTGCCAGTCACCTTCGGCACACCGGCAAACTACCGCACCGAGAGGATTGTGTTCAAGCTGGTGAACTTCCGCAGCCCCTACCACTATGTCCTGGGACACCAAACGTTCACAAAATTCATGGCGACCCCCACTACGCCTACAACATGATGAAGCTTCCAGGGCCAAGCGGCATCATCGCCGTCCACGGCGACCCTGATTTGGTGGTGGAATGTGAAGACAAAGGCGCAGAGCTCACTAACACCCTCATCGCCACGGAGACTGACCACATGGAGGAGCTCACGAAATACGCGGGCAACATCAACAAGGACGAGCCCACCATACTGAAGAAGCCAACCGCCACGAGTTCCACGTTCGAGGCGACCACGCACACCCGCACTGTCGAGCTCGCCCTGGGCGACTCCAGCCAGACGGTCACCATTGGGGCGCACATGAGCCCTGCATAGGAAAGCGCACTCATCGGGTTCCTCCGTGAGAATCGCGACATCTTCGCATGGAAACCATCTGACATGCCAGGTGTCCTGAGGGACCCCAAAGTGCGACCAGTAAAGCAGTCGCTATGGCCCTTCAATGAAGAGCATCGTCGAGAAATCACCAAAGAAGTATAGTGCCTGCTAGCCGCAGGCTTCATTCGGTCAATAAAATAATCCAAGTGACTGGCAAACCCAGTCCTAGTCTTGAAAAAGAACAACATGTGGAGAATGTGTATCGACTACACCGACCTCAACAGCGCCTGCCCGAAGGAGGAGTTCGTCCTACCGCTCATCGACCAGATTATCAACTCGACCGCGGGATCGGAGTTGCTATGGTTCCTCGACATGTATTCTGGCTACAACCAGATCAAAATGGCGGTCGAGGACGAGGAGAAGACGGCGTTCATCATGCCATTCGGCGCCTTCTACTACACGGCCATGACGTTCAACCTCAAGAACATCGACGCCACATACCAAAGGTGCATGCAGGAGTGCCTTGGGAGCCAAATTGGCCGCAACATTCACGTCTACATCGACGACGTGGTGGTAAAATCCACCCGTCAGGACGACCTGCTCGCCGACCTGGCCGAAACCTTCGCAAACCTGTGGAGGTACAACATCAAGCTAAACCCAGGAAAGTGTACCTTCGGCGTCCCCACCGGACAGCTTCTGGGATATGTGGTCTCCAAACGAGGCATCGAGGCCAACCACACCAAGATCAACACCATCGCGCGACTCAGGAAACCCGAGTGCCTGCGTGACGTCCAAAAGTTGACTGGGCGAGTCGCAATTCTCAGCCGCTTCATTCCCCGGATCGGCGAGAAGGCAATGCACATCTACCGCCTGATGCGCAAGAACCCCATGTTCCAATGGGATGCGGAGGCGGATAACACACTCAAAGCACACAAAGAAGTGCTACTCGTGGCTCCACTCCTTGCCGCCCCAATCGACAAAGAGCCAATGCTCGTCTATGTGGCGGCCTCCACTTGAGTCGTCAGCGCCGCGATGGTCGTCGAATGACCAGAGGAGGGAAAGGAGCACCCCGTACAGTGGCCCGTCTACTACATCAGCGAAGTACTAATGGACTCAAGACAGCGCTACCCGCAATACCAGAAACTGGTATACGCGGTATTCCGAGCCCAACGGCGACTCCCTCATTAATTCTAGGAGCACCCAATCACGGTCGTCTCCTCCGCACCACTGCAGGACATAGTATGCAATCGCGAGGCAACTGGGAGAGTCGCCAAGTGGGCCGTCGAAATCGGCGTCCACAACATCAAATACGAGCCTCGCAAAGCGATCAAGTCGCAAGCCTTAGCTTATTTCCTCACGGACTTGGAAGAAGCATAGCAGCCGAAGAAGCTACCATACCTCTACTACTGGGTGCTCTATTTCGACGGTCTAAGAACGCCGACGGTGCTGGGGCCAGGGTCATTACGTGCTCCACCTCAACTTCAAGCCCTGCACCAACATGGTAGAATACGAGGCCCTCCTTCACGGCATGCGGGCCACCAAGGATATGAACATCAACCGCATACGGTGATATGGCGACTCCGACCTAGTCGTCGGCCAAGTCGTCGGAACCTACGACGTTGTCTCCCCGACAATGATAGCATACCGCCAAGCGGTAGACCAGTTGGGAGGACACTTTGAAGGCTACTCAGTCGAGTGGATCGACATGCGAAAGAATGAGGAGGCAGATGCCCTCTCCCACATCGGGTCGGCTAGGCAAACGCCACCCGCAGGCGTCTTCCTCGACATCATCCACAACCTTCGCTCTCCCCACCGAAGGAGATCAACATCGAGATACCACTACAACCCGAGCCGGCCCTAGTCGCCATGGTCGTCGAGCCTAGCGACTGGACGGAACCATATGTCGCCTTCCTCGAGCACAAGATCCTCCCAAGCAACAAGGTGGAAGCGCGAATGATTGTGTTCTGCTGCAAATCCTTCGTCATCATCAACGGCGAGCTCCACAAACGCAGCATGACCGGCGTGTTCCAGCTCTGCGTAGAGCCAGAAGAAGGCCACAAGATCCTCCAGGACATCCATACTAGCGACTACGGCCACCACGTCGACGCCAATTCGCTAGTCGCCAAGGTCATGCGGCACGGCTTCTACTGGCAAACCGCACACAGCGACACCACATACATCATCTAGCGATGCGTCGGGTGCTAGAAGTATGCCAACAAGACGCATCTCCCTGGTTCAGCAATCAAGACCATCCCCATCACATGGCCATTCGTCGTATGGGGCATGGGCATGGTCGGCCTGTTCAAGAAGGCCCCATCCGGCTTCATCCACCTCTTGGTCGCGGTCGACAAGTTCACCAAATGGGTCAAAGCCAAGCTGATCAAAAAGTATGACAGCAAGACGGCTACCAAGTTCCTACGCGAGCTCATCTACCGGTACGACTACCCGCACAACATCATAATGGACAATGGCACCAACTTCACCAAAGGCGCCATGGCAGAATTCTACGAAGAACACAGCGTACGACTCGAATTCGCCTCAGTCGCCCACCCGGAGTCGAACGGCCAAGCAGAACGCGCCAATCAGAGCGTCCTCCACGGGCTCAAGCCGCGACTCCAAGTGCCCCTCGAGCAAACCCCAGGATGCTGGGTCGAAGAGCTCCCCTCTGTAATATGGGGGATCCGCACCTCCATCAACCGCTCCAAGGGGTTCACACCTTTCTTCATGGTGTACGGCGCTAAAGTCGTAATGCCAACCGACCTGGAGCACGACTCACCTAGAGTCACCAACCATGTCGAGGCGACAAACGAGATAGCTCGGCAAGGCAACATCGACCAGATCGACGAGGCACGCGACCTGGCTCGCTCCCGCATCGCCATCTACCAGCAGGGACTCCGCCGCTACCACAGTCACTGAGTCCGGACCCGCACCTTCCAGGAGGGCGGTTTGCTCCTACGACTGGTTCAGGACAAGAAGGGCATGCACAAACTCTCCCCCCATGGGAGGGGCCATTCGCCATAGGGAGAGTCCTTGGCAACGACGCCTACTACCTCATCGACATGCGAGGCGATGGCCACCTTAAGGTCGGAAGGCCATGGAATGTAAACCTTCTCCGAAAGATCTATACATAGAACTCAAACTTGTACCCAGATGATATATAATGAAATTCATTCGGATCACACAAATTGTGTCTACTCGCCATACTCTTGTGCCACTCGCACTCCTACATTTAGCAATATGCTACCCACGGAAGTCAACCCTTGGTCGAGCGACCGGCACGACTAAGTAGTGCGACCCAAGGGCACCAAAAATATTCGGGCTTTATGTCGTCCACGAATACGCTGACCCGGAGCCACCATCGGAGTCACCCAGCTTGACTGGCCCACCGGGGCAAGACGATTGACATACACTTCCCACAGTGACATGTCCTTCCCATCCTCGCGCAAAGCGACTCGAACGGTTAAGTACAACGCATGGGGACTTCGCAAACGGAAACCCTCACGCGGCTCGGGAACACACCAAGTAAGAGAGCTGCTCATGCTGCTTCAGTTGCCGAGACAAATAGGCGATAACTTTGCCTTCTAGCATCAATACACATCTGAGACCAATCTTGGATGCATCACAATATACATCAAACGGCTTCTTGATATCTGGCATGATTAGTATTCGGGCGGATATCAATCTCTTCTTCATCTCTTGGAAACTGGCTTCACATTTGTCAGTCCATTCAAACTTCTTATCCTTCTTCAACAATTGGGTCATGGGTCTGGCGATGCTATAAAATCCTTCCAGGAACTTGCAGTAGTATCCCGCTAATCCGAGAAATGCATGGACTTGGGATTGAGTGGTTGGGGTTTCCCATTCTTCGACATCTTTGATTTTGGCAGGATCAACAGAGACTCCTCCGGCAGACACAATATGTCCTAGGAATCCTACTTCTTTCAGCCAGAACTCACATTTGCTGAATTTGGCATAAAATTGACGCTCTCTCAAGGTTTCTAGGATGATTCTCAGATGTTGCTCATGCTCTTGTTCTGACTTGGAGTAGATAAGGATATCGTCGATAAACAGAACGACGAACTTATCCAGGAAATTCATAAAGATCTTATTCATGAGATTCATGAAATAAGGAGGGGCATTGGTTAATCCAAAAGACATGACCGTATACTCGTATAAACCATCATGAGTAGTAAAGGCGGTCTTCAAAATATCCGTTGCACGAATCTTAAGTTGGTGATAACCAGTCCTAAGATCAATCTTTGAGAATACCTGGGCACTGGTCAATTGATCAAATAGATCTTCTATCTTTGGGAAAGGGTACTTGTTTTTGATGGTGACGTCATTCAGCTTTCTATAATCGGTGCACAAACGGTTGCCTCCATCTTTCTTGTCGATGAATAACACTGGTGATCTCCAAGGCGATGCGCTTGGTTGAGTCAAGCCGGTTTCTAACATGGCATCCAACTACCTCTTCAATTCTACTAACTCTGAGGGGTTCATGCTATAGGGTCTCTAGGCTATGGGTCCGGTTCCAGGGATTAGTTCGATAATGAACTCAATATCCATGTTCGGGGGCATACCCAGCAATTCATCTAGGAATACGTCGGGGTATTCACAGACTACTCTGACTTGGTCTATTCACAGACTCTTGTTGCACTTGAATTGACGGGGCAGGGTTTCAGATATATGCTCTACTGTGACTCTAGAGCTACTGGTCATGGTGATGGCTTTCTTAGCACAATCTATCAGTCCTTTATGCCTTTACATCCAGTGCATACCTAGTACTACTTCCAATCCTTTGGTTCCGAGTACGATTAGGTTGGCATAAAAATCTATCCCATGTATTCTGATAGGCACAGCTTTGCAAATTTTTCTAGCTTTTGTAGTTGAGCCGGGGATTTGAACTATCATGACATGCTTCAAGTTGGTTGGGTGAATCTTACTAGTGCATGCAAATTCTTCGGTGAAAAATGAATGTGATGCTCCAGAATCAAACAACACTCTCGCTAAAACTGAGTTGATAGAAAACATACCCAGCACTACGTATAGCGCTTCTTGGGCTTCTTCGGCGTTCATGTGGAAGAGACGACCGTTGTGGTTGTGAGGATTCCCTAGGGCAAATCTTCCTCCTGGTTGAACACGACGCTGCTGTTGAGCTAGGGCATTCACATTGGCAGTGGCGGCCATCTTCTTGGGACACTCATTGGAAGAGTGACCCTTCACTCCACACTCGAAACAAGTGATCTGGGACTTGTCTTTTGCTACCACGGGCACAACATTGCTTCTAGTTCTGGGTGCAGTGTTGTTGTTGTTGTTGTTCTTGGGAGGGCACGGTTGAAATTGCTAGTGTTGTCGGGGTGATTGTTGTTTCCTCTAGACTTCACATTGCCTCCGCTACGGTCGGGGTAGCTTTGGCGAGACGTTGGGGGTCGGTTGTTCCTTGGTGCATATCATTGTGAGAGGTTGGGACAGTACTTCTGGTGACTGTTGGATCCAAATTGCTGCATCATACGACGTTTGCGGTTGTCGTTTGCCTGGTTAATCTTCCCTTCCATCTGAATGGCAGAGTCGACTAGCTCTTCGAGATCCTCGAAACGGATGTTGACGAGGACAGTCTGCATCTCATCATGCAGTCCATTCAGGAATCTCTGTTTCTTCTTGGCCTCTTTGTTGATCTCATTAGGTGCATACCTTGCAAGCGACATGAATCTATCACGATATTCCACTACAGTCATTCTGCCTTGCTTCAAGTCACGGAATTCATCCCTCATTCTGTGACTAGACCCTGCGGCACGTGGGTACGGCTGAACTTGATTTTGAAGGCTTCCCATGTCATCACTTGACCATGGTTCATGTTACAGATGCTAGTCCACCATGCTCTTGCATCTCGTGCTAGATAGTGGGTGGTGAAGAGAACTTTCTCGTTGGCATCCACTCCTGCTACTTCTAAGGTGTTTTCCATTGTCTGTAACCAGTCATCAGCATCCAGTGGGTTTTCAGCCTGGTTAAAGATTGGGGGATTTGTATTCTGAAAGTTTTTGAGTTTGGATCCATGATGATCCCGATTTCCATGGTTCTGGTTGTTGAGATCCATCTGGGCGATCTACTGCAGTGTTGCTAGATTAGCTTGGCTCTCTGCCCTGCTTGCTTCTCTGTCTGCGATGAGATTCTGCAGGATCTGCAGCATTGGGTCTTGCGACGAGCTGCTCCCTCCTTGGTTTCCGCGAGTCATCTGAAGGTTGAGTTAGATAAAGAGGTAAGAGGGAAAGTTCTAAGGTTCATGGTTTTGATTTTAAAGCTGAAACTTTGAGTTTGACTCATGTTTTGCAACTAACTTATTTTCATTCATTCAAACAAAGCACATGATACAAACACACACAGACCATAACATCAAAGGGAAATAGATGGTTTTAAGAACCATTCTGGAAGATACGATACAATGGGACCGATACATCTCATGCTATGACAGTGCTCTAGTGCATCTAATCATCGTTGATAAAGTCGGAGTCCTCATCATCAGTGTAGAAGTCCATGCCATCCTCCTCCAGAAAGTCATCATCATTGCTGAGGTAATAATCCATGTCTCCCTGGATGTCTTCACCCTCCTCTTCTTCCTCCTTTGCTACAAGCTGAGCTTCTTTCTCCTTGATGGTCTTCTCGAGGTCGGCCACCTTCTTGCGAAGACGGGCGATGGTGCGATCCTTCTTTTCGCGCTGGAGGGAAGAGACTGACAGTCCTTGACAAGCAGTGAGAAAGTCTGGGCCTTCTGGGCGGCAACGGCACGGTTGTGGTTGGCAAACTCCCTAGCATTGTCCAATTCCTTCTGACGGCTGTACAACAGGAAGTCAAGGTTCTCCACTTGATGCTTCAACTCCGGGTGACTTGGCATCTCCATTGGCATTCCCATGAAGTCACGTCTTGCATAGTGAGCAAATGGGTTCCTTGGATTTGGTTGACACTGAGGGCACATAGAGATGCGAGAGCTTCATGCATTGCCCTGGCTAATCCGTCTAGCTAGTTGTTCTCTCGAACCGAGAACTGGATTCTCCCAGACGTTGGTGCTTCTATGCTTCCTCGAAGATCAGCGGTGACTAGCCATTCCAAATCTCCTCCCGCGGGTCCATGAAGTTGAGCTCCAAGAAACTCCGGATGTGGGCGTCCCAATAACTCAGACAGTGAATCTAGATCCCTCTCAAAGATCAGTTGGCCTCCATTGCCCAACTGGTAGAACTTGCTGAACTGATCTCCATCTACAAGAATTAAGGATGAGGAAGTTAGTGAAGTGATCAAGTGTGTCAAGTTTTAGGTAGTAATGTAAGAATTGGAGGAACATGAATTTTTTGAGAGAAAGAATGAATTCCCAAGGGTAAGAGAGGAAATAGTTTTCATAAGTACTCACGTTGGTTTTTGAAACTAAGTTTTTGTTCGAACATCCATTCTAACTAGGGCTCCTATGGTTAGGATGGCTCTGATACCAACTTGTCAACACCAGGATTTTTAATCCCAGATGCCTGTTATGTCATACATCGCAATCCTAGGATTACCATTTTTGTGAGACATAACAGATTGGATATCACAGTACGTCATCCATTACATACCATACATAAGGTCTTACACAAATAAAGGATCTGATGATCCAGTCTTAATACAACAAGTAGCGTAATAAATAATAAGCATAGCAGTGGGGTCCATCTTCAGAGTTACATGCAATGCTGACGATGGGAGATGATCCTAGTATCATAGCCATCCTGTTGTCCTTCATCTTGGTAGTCTCCTTCATAGTCTGGCCACGGGAATAGCCAGGGACAAAATCCATGAGTACTTTTTAAGTACTCGCAAACTATCACTAATCAAGTAGTATAGTTCTAGTAGGAATGCTAAACTCTAAGGTTTAACTATAAAGTTAAGGTTGAAACCTAAGCTGAGTTCTGAAACAAAGAAAGATAAAATAAAGTTCTAGAATCACTTAAGGTGGGAAGCTAGTGTCATAGTCACAACCCTGTTGTGGTCAAGTCAAGATTCATCATTCATTTCATAAGTCATTCTGAAAAGATCTGACAACCAAATAGTATGACCACTCCAACTGTCCATAACTGCGGACGCGACTATTCGAATAGTTTGACACTCTACAGAGGTGGTACACTTTCACCACAAGATTCGATACATCTGTTAGGGATAACCCTGAATCATCATACTTAGTATGCAGATAATCAAACATAACCTTTCCTTCACACACCCTAGTATAAGAACCTCTCCTATGAGCATGGCCTCCCAACCATGACCATCTGTCATCTTGGGCACTGCATAGGTGGACAACATTGAGAGGTAGCCTCAGCTCAAACCTCTCCCGCGAGGGAACTAATACTAATGCATATAAACTTCCGGCTAAGCCTTACCCAATCCAGGTATTGTGGTTGTACAAATTGGAATGGTATCGCATCTGAATCCAACCATCAGTTTTGTAAAAGGGTTAAGGCTCATGCCTCAACATTTTCATCATCATAAACCATTTGTGTTTCTCAACACATGTCAAAACATCTCAATAGAATGACTCATCATTCCAAGGTTTTCACAAGTCATTTTCACCAAGTGTTCCCATCTAAAGTGAATCAAGTTTTGAGTTTTGTTCTAACCACTAAGTTAAGAGTGTTCACTAAGGTGTAATGCTAATCTCAATCTCATGCCATAGGATGACATCTAAGGTTATCTAGATAGGTCAAGTTTTATACTCTTTATACTACCTTCAAACAAGTAAAGGACTTTGGACAAATAAGGAAAAGTAAAGCTTGGAATTAAAACTTGGAATAGGTATAAGTCCAAAATGGTATAACCAAAGCATGCCTAATGCCTTTGCTTAGATTATCTAGTTTTCAAGGATTAGCTTGTATTGTTAATGATGGCTTGCCTTGTGCAGTGCAGTGGTTGAAGTTTTCTTCCTCCTCCTCTTGGTAGAACTCCTCCTCCTCATAAGCTCGGTTGGTACTATCGTCTATCAATACATATGGAGTACATAATCACCAAACAATACTTAACTAGTCTACTTAGCACTCTAAGGCACACATTGGATGATCTATTATCATCCCAAGCATCACAAGGTTTTATTAACTAGTTTCATTCTTTTATTTGAGAAAAGTAATTTCTACTCATTGAAATTAACTAAGATTTAATATTCTCCAATTAAAATATGGGATCATGTGGACACATGTCATCCCCACATATTCTAACATATGGGAATGTGATTTAAAGGTTGGATCACATTTGAATAAGTTTAAATTTAATAATTAATGATTTAACTGACTAGAAATGCCTATATAGCATTATTTTGGTACTAGTACAAAGTCACTGCATGTAAGCCTTAATATTATTTCTTATTTAGATAGGTATGGTTAAATGTGATTTTTGAGAGTCGGAATCAACTCAAAAGCTATTATGGTTGATTTTATAAAAATGTTTGAATGTGCAAGTGCTTCTGTCTTGTTATTTTTACTAGGAGAGATCTCTAACTCTAAATGAAATAAATCCAACGGGCTTGGATAAATCTTTTCAGTAGCTTTCTAACAAAATTTTAATCACTAAATTTGGTTCAGTAAATCTTCTTGGGTTGATTTTTAAACTAAGGGACAGAAGTGAGTTCCAACTAAAATAGAAAAATCTATTTTGAACTAACTAGGTCGCACGGGAAAAACTAACGGGCCGGCCCAGCGGCGCTCCGCCACGTGGATGACAACTGACAGGGGGGTCCCGCAGGTCAGCGACACATCAATTGCTAAGCGGTACAAGGCGACGTGGACCGTTGGATTAAAAAGAAGATCTACGGCTGTGGCTTGTCGTCGACGACGGACAGGTCGTCGGCGAGGTGTAACCCTAGAGGCTCGGTGGGGGTCTGGGGCGGATTACCGGGGCTCGGGCGAGGGTCGACGAGGCGGGAAAACGAACAAGTCAACGACGGCAGTTCTCCTGGTACTGGCGGCGTCCCGAGAGGTGGCCTTGATCAATGGCCCCCTTCTTCTCCCTCCACGGCAGACTCCGGCGAAATTCCGGCGCTGCGGATGGCGGTTTGCTCTAGTGGGGCTCTAGGAGTGTTCTGAGAGGGAGGGGATTAGAGTGGTGTGATGAAATGGTTCTAGGGAGGCCTCTATTTATAGGCTCGGCGAAGCGGCAGAGGAGCATGGGCGGTGCTCACCGGTGACGATGGCACAACAAGCAAGAGGTGTGGGCAGTGGGCTAGGACGGTGGGCGGTGCCCTGGCGAGTGTCACAGAGGTGCGTGTGCAGTGGTTTGCGGTCGGGAGAGATGAGTGGCGCGACACGCATGATGTCTGCCGACGACGAGTTTCGCGGCGGCCGGCGACTACGGGGCACGGTCGGGGGAACAGGCATGTTCGTTAGCTTCCTAGTATGGTGGTGATCGTGTAGGCGGGCGGCTGGAGCGAGGTGAGGTCTGGCTGAGCGGGGACCATGCGCGCTCTGCGGGCGGTGTCGGCATGGTAGACAGGCTCCGGGCGCGGCGGTTCCTGCCGGCTCCTGGCTCTGTCCACGGGCTGGGGCTGGCTTGGCGGTGGAGGTGGACCACAAGCAACGTGCTGGACATGGTGGACGAGACTGGCGGCGACTATGGCACGCTGTCGCCTGTGGGGGTGCTCAATGGTGCTCGGACTTAATGGCCATGACCATTTTGTCGTGTGCACAGTGGGTGGCTGGGCTAGAAAAGGGTAGGGGGTGCACTGTTGCAAAATGGGAAACCACATTGGTCCAAACACTGCTCACAATAGTGTTTGTGGTTTTTGTTTGAATTTTTCCCACAAGGTGTTTGTAGAAATGGCCGAAAGAGTTCAAGTTTTGAATTTTGAGGTAAATTTTGGTGGAGTTGTTAGTCACATGCTTAAGCATCTGTGGTTGCTTGGGATTTGAAAATGGGATTCATTTGAGTGGTTTTTGAATAAGTGTGATCTATACATATGAACTAATTCAATTTTCAAATGTCATTTAAAATTAGTGTTTGAAAGTTTTTTGGTAGGTCACAAAGTGGGCCTTGGTACATCACTACTTGTACTAGCAAGGGGTGCAAAGATCCACATTAGTTTCTGTTAAGATTTGAGTTTTAGGAATAGCCAAAGTAGGCATGGTGATTAAAATGGCACAAATGAGCATTTTCTTCTTTTATTCATTTTGATTTGTTTTTCTTTGGGATTTGTTTGGGAATGATCTAGATGATGTTTAATTCACCTAAGAATCATTTTACAATCAATGGATCACTTAATCATGGCAATTCAAAACAACTCCTATTTAAATGCACACACATATGAATGCTTTAATATTTTTAAATGGAAACGTTTTTGTTAACCCTAATTTTGATGATTTGGATCTTAATAACCTTGGATTAGAGATTTGGGATGTTACAGGAACTGGTCATTTCTGCCCCTCCTCGGACTCACCTTGTTGAGCAGTGTCGCCCTATCTCCTCTATGTTGTTGCTCCTCCCCTCAGGTGAGCGCCCTACCGCCCTCTACTCCTAGCTAGGGTTTCGACGCTGTCGAGCCCCGTCCCGCGAGGAAGAAGGTTGTGTTCCATCAATCTTCTTTAGATCGAACGGCCACACCTCCACCTTACCGCTTCGGTGCCTAGGCTGCTGACCGCTGGGCCTGTCCGGCATTTGAATGGACGGTGACTCCTGCTCGCGGGGTAGTGAAGCTGGGCTGGCCCAAATCCGGTGGCCCATGTCCTCCCAGAAATCAGCCTGGCTTTCCAGTTTCGTTTATTATTTGTTTTCCAGCTCTGTATTTCTGTTGTTGGTTTAAATACAGAATAAAATGAAAAATGCCTAGGAATATTCCACCATAAATTTATATAGGTTCCCAGGTGTGTCCTACAACATCCAGAACAAAAGTTGGGTTAAAATAATTCCTAACTCTACCATAATAAAAATAATGCCAATAGGTATCTAATTTAGTAAACAATTTATCCAAGGAGTTACCATTATCGAATTTAGGTATTTACAACTTATCTGAGTAGGTACTGAGTAGGCCAAAAACTAGAGCTTTTATAACTAGAATATTCTTCAGAAAATAAAGAAAAGTGATAAAATAGTGAAACCAGTTTTGTTGGCCTTATTTTGTCAATACCTACCTGGTGGTATCATCCTTGCATATTGATATCATACAGACCCAAGCCTAGTTCTAACTCCCCTTAATAGGTGGTATTTGGACAAATAAATAATAACACAAAGACCACAAGGGCAATTAAAGTAATTCCAATTACAACCAACTCAATCTATCAAACCTAATGAATTGAGTAATGTGTGATATTTTTGTTTGCTATATTGTAATGATGCTTGTATGCCTTGTGTTGATTGTGGTTTGGTTTGCTTGCATGTGTTATCTTGATGACGATAGTTGCGATGCAATCGGAGATCAGACGAAGTGGATTTTATTGGTATTATTGGTTATCTGAAGAAGAAGTCCAGGGACATGTATGCCATACTATTGATCACAGGAAAGCCACCTTCTTTCTCATAAGCCTTGCCCTACTATTTTACTTGTGCATGCTTTGAATTACTGTTTTATGGAAAACTGCATTATTTACTATATGATGATCTATATCGGGTGGTGGTTTGGCTCCTCCAAACCACTTCACCCCCTTGTACTAATAAGTACAAACCCATTGATGACACATACTTTTCCCCTAGGATAGTAGATGGTATAACACCATACCCCTTTGGAGACCCCGTTTTAGCCGAATCCAAACTAGAGGATGGGAAAACTCAGGGAAAAGTTTTACTAAATTTTTTATGATAAAACCTTGGTAAGTGGAGACCTCCCAAGAGTTGTTGAGAAAGAAAAAGGTTTTTGATTTACAAAATGTGGAGAAAAACTGGAGGAAAAAGGTTTATGAAAACGCACCCGGTTCTTTGCAGTTTGCTAGAACAATTAACCCATGTAACCACATTACCCTGAAATGGGACGGGCCTAGATTTGAAGATTGTTTATTCTGGTGTAAGCGGCCTTGCAACAGCTATAGGGGATGCAAATCCCTGGAGGGTGGGCCTTCTCTGGACAACGGTCCATGTAAAAGATTGACCGGGAGAAGGAACGAAGGGTGTACGGACCTCCACGCGTTACTATGAGCCTCTCGTTGAAAGCGCACACTCGGGAAGTGGAAAAAGCGCTCCGGTTAGCTGTGAACTATATAGGGCGTTCCGGTGTTGAGGGGGACAACACTCATAGGGTAGGCACTTATACTGGAGTGAGCTTTCGGAGAGTCTTGGTCGGTTACTCGACCCACGATTAGTGTAGATCAGGGTAGAGTAGCCGGACGATGTGGATAAAGTGTACAACCTCCGCAGAGTGTAAATCTATTCGAATAGCCGTGTCTGTGGTCATGGACAGTTGGGAAGGTTACTGTAGAGCAGTGCTGGTTTTGATTTCAAAAAGGGTTTTGGAAAATCAAAGTCTTTGAAAATGTTTTGACCATGAGATGGTCGGAAAGGAGGATGGTTTTGACTAGGGGATGGTCGGAAGGGGAAGGAAAGGAGTTTGGTCATGAGACGACCGGAAGAAGGGAACAAATGGATAACCCAATCCTAGTGTTTACAAAACTTTTCAAAAAGGTTTCCAAAATGTTTTACAATTTTTTTTAACAAAGATATGGAGATGTCGTATCTACAAGAGAAAACTATTCAAGAAAAGAACCGTTATTGGAGCCTCCTACTACCACAGCCATATTGCATATCCTCTTGTGATTATTATTCTATTAAGGTGGTTTGTGAGTACATTCAAAGTACTCATTGGCATTGTCCCTGGCTATTGACTTGGTCAGATAGCGAGAACAAGGCGAGGATGGCGATTATGCGAGCTAGGACATTCTCCCAGTTAGTTGCCTGTAGGTTAAGGCATGGCTCGGGCTCTACGCTTAATGAAGTTCCGCTGATGTTGATCGATGTATCCATAATGGCAATTAAGGTACGTCATGTATTCGTTAAGTATGGGATGTTTACTTTGATACTTGTCGGCTATGTGCCACGACTAATTGATTATGGGATCGTGGTTGTATACATAACAGGGATTCTCGGAGGATTAATCCGGGGGCCCCACATACCTCTTCTTCGGGTAGCTCTCCTTTGGCCAGGAAATCCATGAACGGTTTGGCCCATGTCGGGGTTTCCCGGATGGCGTACACCGCCGCATCAGCAGATTCACTTATGCCCGGATGACCGGGTCGGGCTCGTCCGGAGGCCGACCGGGTGGAGCGGTGGAGCCGGCAACCTCTAGGATGGAGGCGGCAGTCCCCGGTTGTGGTGCAGCCATCGCGGAGGTCTTGGAGCCGGTAGTCCTTGGGTGCGGCAAGCAGTCTCCGGGTGCGGTGCAGCCGTCGCGGAGGTCCTGGAGCCGGCAGTCCCCGGGTCCGCGTCCATCATTATGGAGTCGAATTCAGGAGACGGCATGATTGATGGCTTGCGCGGGTGCTCAAGGGAGACTCCAGGTGGAATTGGTTGTCTTGTTGACCCGATGTGGGCGAGCTTGTCCGGGGCCTCGTTGTTTACCCTGGGAACATGCTGAAACTCGCATCCTTCAAAATAGGCGCATAGCTGCTGTATGAAGAAACGATATAGGGCCATGTTTGCATCTCTGGCGTCCCAATCTCCTGACACTTGCTGCACCACCAGATCAGAATCACCGAAGCATAGGGTGCGTCGGATGCTTATTTCCTTTGCCATCTTGAGGCCGTGGACGAGCGCCTCATACTCAGCGACGTTGTTGGACACGCGGAAGTGGATCTGCAACACGTATTCTAGACGGTCTCCTTTTGGAGAGGTGATGACCACTCCGGCTCCGAGCCCTCCATACATCTTGGAGCCGTCAAAATGCATCTTCCAATGCATGGAGTCAGGGCAAGGTGGAAGGTACTGTGTTTCCGCCCAATCGACGAGGAAATCTGCCAAGGCCTGAGACTTGATCGCCGTTCTTGGCTCGTACAGTATGTTGTTGGTGGCGAGCTCCATGGCCCATTTCGCCACTCCGCCTATGGCATCTCTATTGCTGATGATCTCCGAGAGTGGCGCTAGTGCCACCACCTGGATGGAATGTTCTTGGAAGTAGTGCTTCAGTTTCTTGGCGGCCATGTACATGCCGTACACCAGCTTCTACTAATGAGGGTAATTCTGCTTCGAGAGCGAGAGTACCTCACTCAGGTAATACACTGGTCGTTGCACCGACTGCGCCTTTCCTTCTTCCGGCCTCTCCACTACCAGCACCACACTGACAACACTATTTGTCGCCGCGATGTACATCAACATGGGTTCCTTTGTTGCTGGTGCTGCCAGAATAGGTGGTGAGGTGAGCAGGGTGAAAGGATCCAGAAACGACAATAGCTCGCAGCCGGCCGTGGAATCGATCACTTGGTCTATCCTTGGCAGGGTGAAAGGATCTTTGGGGCATGCTTTGTTCAGGCTGGTGTAGTCAACACACATGCGCCAAGTCATGTTCTTCTTCAGCACGAGTACGGGGTTTTCCAGCCATTCCATGTGGAAAACCTCCATGATGAATCCGGCTGCGAGCAGCCAGGTGATCTCCCAAATTGTTCTTCTTTTTTCTTTCGGGAAGTGTCGCAGTGACTGTTTGACCGGCTTTGCATTCGGCCTAACATGTAAAGAGTGCTCGGCAAGCTCCCTCGGAACACCTGGCATGTCCTTGGGGAACCATGCGAAGATATCCCGATTCTCACGGAGGAAGTAGACGAGCACGCTTTCCTATTTGTTGTCAAGGCCGCCTCCGACTAGGAAGAACTTGTCCGGCTCAGCCTCGTTCAGCAGGATCTTCCTCGTGCCCTTGGACAGCTTGAATTGTGCCTCTCCGGTCAGCTTGAGCTTGCCATCTGGCATGTCCTTTTGCAGGGCCACCACATTCTGCATGATTACGCGTTTTTCTTCCGCGATGAGCATGGCTTCCGCTATTTTGGACCCGTCTGTGGCACATTCCACAGACCGTCTGTAGAAACCAGCCACGGTGATGATGCCCTTGGGCCCTGGTAGCTTCATCTTGAGGTACGCGTAGTGTGGTACCACCGTGAACTTGGTGAGCGCTGGGCATCCCAGGATTGCGTGGTACGCGCTGTAGAGATTGACCACCTCGAACCAGATGGGCTCGCGGCGAAAGTTGTCCTCCGTGCCGAAGATGACGTCCAGCCGTATTTTTCTGATTAGGGAGTGCGACGGGCCTGGGACAGCTCCGTGGAAGGAGGTGCTTCACGGCTCCAGCTGTGACTCGCTAATACCGAGCCGGTCGAGCGAGCTGTGGTACAGGAGGTTGATGCTGCTCCCTCTGACTATGAGGACGCGGGAGAATCTGCAGGGGTGCTTCTGGGAGACAATGATGGGATCTAGAACCATCGCGTAGGTGCCTGGGTTAGGCAGCTCAGCTGGTTGGTCCTTCTGGCTCCATGCCACTTCCTGCTCCGACCAATTGAGGTACTAGGGAACGGGAGGATCGATTGCGTTCACCTCCGCCTCGCGACGCCTCTTGTTGTGCTTGGTGTCCGGCTCCGTGGTGAAGATGTGCTAGTTTCCCACCTAACGAGGGTAGTTCTTATCATCATCTTCCCTTCGATGTTGCTTATTGTGATCGCCTGGTGGCCCGCTGGCTAGAGGAGGTGGTGCCTATCCAGCCAGTGCTCCAAGTGCATTAGCATGTGGTTTGTGTAGCTGGCTTGTTGCCCCCGCTATGGAACTTGCATGGCCCATCAAGCATCAACTCGATGGTGTACTTGGGCCTTGGAGGCCGGTCATCAGGCTTATGTCTCCGGCTTCCGCCTACAGCTGGATCCTCCTGCAGTACCGCCACCTGCCTAGAGCCATATTGGTTGTCCGGCTGGTCGTCCTTTCATTTGTCGTGGCGGTTATCGTCCCGCCTGGAATTGTGGCCATTTCCCTCCGACTGGCGCCGATCTACGGCGACGTCAATGATTATTTTCCCTTGGTCGTCTACCCGGATGGATCTTTTCATTGCCGCGTCGACCGTGGCGTACTTGTCCGCGATGGCCATGGTCTGTGCCATGGTTGTGGGTTCCACCCGGCAAAGCTTATGCTTGAGCATGGTGCCGTCTCTACAGCCGTTGATGAAGAAATCAACTGCATGACGTTCGCGTACCCCCTCACAGGAGTTGTGCATGCTCTTTCATCGGGTGATGTAGGAGCGATCAGATTCATCTGGGCCCTACACACAGAGAGCAAGCTCGCCAGGCCGGCCTAGGCGCTTGTAGGTGCTGGTGAAGTTGCGAACGAACGCCTGCTCGAAATCGATCCAAGGGTTGATGTTGTTGTCGGGGAAGCTGTTTAGCCACGTTCTGGCTGAGTCGAGGAGCATGAGAGGGGCATAGCGTACTGCTACCCGGCGGTTTCCATTGGCGATGCCTACGAATGTGGGGTAATCCACCAGCCAGTCCTCCATCTTGACCGAGCCATTGTACTTTGGCGTATCCCTTGGGAGCGAAAATCCCTTTAGAAATGGTTTGTTCCAAATGCATGGCCCGAAGCATCTTGGACCGGATGGACTTTCTTCCTCCAGCGCGCGTGACTAGACCAGCAGGTCGAATCACGCGCGCGCGTCATGCTGTTCATCCGGCTCGAGTGGTCCCAACTGGCCTGATTGGCGGGACTTGGGTAGCGCTTGGCCTTTTCCAACTTCGTTGGCCAGCCCGCGGTTTTTGTTGGTAACAGCTTCCGCGTCGCGGGCATTGTGCCCACGGCCTGCAGATCCACCGCGTGGGCAGTTGCTCTGCCTCGCTTCGTTTGGGGAAGATGCCTTGCTGCCACCTGCAGCCGGATCCACCATCCGGCGAGCCGGTTGGGTTCTGCTGTTGCCAGCCATTCTGAGTTCTGCCTTGGCCTGCTGCTTGTTCTCCGTGACCACGAGGAGCTGGACACGCGCCCGTTGACGCAGTAGTTCCTCGCCCTCTAGGTGGCTTAGCTCTGCAACTTCCACCTCTGCGGCCCTCATGTTTTTGGCGGGGGTGCTATAGACCGGCTGCACCGCGGGCATGCGCAGATCAGCGGCGCGATCCACCTCTGAACCAAGGTTCCGGCCTTGTGGCTGGGCCAGGCGGCTAGTGCCAGGCAAGCGCACAAAGCCGTGCACGATGTTGTACTCCCGCATGGTGCCGTTCATCTGTCGCTGGGCGCCCGCCACCTTGCCAGCTTCCTCCAGAACGTTCTAGCGAGTAGTCTCTAGGGCCTCGCAGCTGCACCTGGATCCACCTCGATGGGGGTGATGGGGTTGCGGAGGTGCTCGATGGATGCATTGATCAAGTCCATATTCGGCAGGCGTGAGTTAGTGGCGCGGCCATCTACGTTGCGCTCTAGTGGTGGGCGACAGTTCTCCACCGAGCCTGCCATCATGACCTCGACGCTGCCGCTGG
Organism: Avena eriantha; assembly: GCA_910589775.1. Lineage (NCBI taxonomy): Eukaryota > Viridiplantae > Streptophyta > Magnoliopsida > Poales > Poaceae > Avena > Avena eriantha. Next base: position 270,477,425 of record OU342740.1, on the reverse strand, counting down.
CGACGCGCGAGGTGGAGAAGCCAGGGGCGCGCCGAAGATGGTGACGACCTCACAAGGGAAGGCCTCAGGGACGGGGACAATGTAGACACGGTGCTCACCGAAGTGCATGATGGAGCCCCCGCTTGGGAAAACTCCCTTAGTGAAGCAAGACGCGTTGTCAAGGACGCAGTCGTAGGAGCCGAGAGTGAGGACGAGGCCAGAGGCTACTCGCTCACCGACAACGAGTGGAAGTCCCGTGCGAAAGATGATCCCAACCAAAGCATTGTGCCCCATGGTGGGCGCCAACTGTCGTGGTGTGGAACACGGCAGTACCATCGGGGATGGCATGAAGGGGACAATCAGGATGCTATTAGTGGCTACTCGCAACGGGTTGGGCATAGATACTGCAAACACAGCGATGTACCCAGGTTCGGAGCCCTCTTGGCGAGGTAAAACTCCTACTCCTGCAAGGATCAACTACCAAAGGGGGCGAATGCCCAATACATATGCTCCTTGAGTTGTTTCCTTAGCTACTTCTTGCTTGGAATTGTCTAAGTCCTTCTTCTTTTGTCTATTTTCAGCTTACCTAGAACCCTAGCACTACCCCCTTTATATACAGGTCAAGGAGGTAGCTTACAAGGTGGGTTCTAGGGTTTACTGTTTGGATTTGGGCCTTACAAAGTGGGCCGATTGGACAGGGCCAAACGGTAGGACCGGGTCTAGTCAAGTCTCCAGTACAGGGGAGGTCCACAATTCAGTGTCTAGCGCCCCTGCTTTACTCGTCACCCGGATCTTTATCTGTCAGCCGGTTCTTTATTCTTAATCCGGAGCTTTCCTCGTCAGCCCTTGCTTTGCTCGTCAGCCTCTAGCTTTTGCGCAGTTGTCCAGTAGTGTCGGCCAGGCTAGCCAGCCTGTCCGGTCAAGGGTGCGCTCAACAAGGAGCGTCATCCCCATCATACCATGACCAGCGGATCCGAGGCAGCCGACTAGGAGTGGCCTCCCAGCCGGTTCTTCTGGCTACCCGGCTAGACGGGCCAGCCGGCGACACTTGAATGCGGGCTGGTGGAGATTCCACCCGGCTCTAGTTCCTTGATCTCGGTCTAGACGGCATGTGCTCCTTGGAGCCAGTCGGTTGGTCCTGTCTTGGCCTACCCGGGGGTCATCCCCCCGACACCTCAGCAATCACTTCCTCTGCCGGAAGATCTTTTGCTGGGGTCTTGTTCTTCTTGTTCTTGTTCTTGTTCTTTGCCTTCTTGGCAGCACCGGTAGCAAAGATGGCTTTGGGCCCGTTTCCCGGAGTTAAACTCTGACCGGTACTTTCGACCATTTGGTCCTCAGGATTATCTCCAAGATCCATGTTATCCTGCGCTTTAGGAGAGTTTTCTCCGGATCCTTCGTCCATGGCTTCTCCTTCTTCTGCAGCTGTGGTGTTAAGCTCCTCTTCGTATTCTGCGGAGTACTTCCGGAAATCTGCCGACATCATGGAATCATTCGAAGATGTTGGTAAGTCGATGCTTGTTTCGATTGCCTCCAGCATCGAGTCTTTGCTGTCTCTAGCATCGGCAGAGCCGGATCTAGATCCAACAAAGTGTGATGCGTGCCTCCTAAGATAGTTGCGGCTCTCGCGGTCGGCTTCCTCAAAACTCTTGATGGTCTTGAGAATTTCGTCCACGCTTGCCTCTTGCATCATCATGCGCCTCAATGTGTATCTCAAGAATGGTTTTTCAGTTCCAGTACTATCAGAGCCAGAATCAGAATTGTTTTCCTGCTCTTCCTAGATTTCGACCTCCGCAAGTGGATCAATCTGGGATTCGACCTCGCTAGGGAGATCCACTCCAGATTCGACTTGCACTGCAAGATCTGGTTCAGGTTTAGCTTTCTCCACTATCTCCGCAATGGTGCGGGCTAGGTGGGATTAGGGATTTCTGAGATCCGGAACTCTGCCGCCTCCGCGGATAAAGGGGACCCAAAATTTTCTCCTGCCTCCATCATCACCGCTGGGGTGGGTGGGACAGGTTCAGTGAAACCGATGTAAACATCAATCTCACCGAAAGACATGATGGTGTAGGTGGTCACAACTTCCCTAGCCGGAATCCAGGTCTCGTCGAGAATGATGAGAGGGACGTCACTGGCGTAGAGGATGCGACTGACGACGATGGTCTCACCGATTCCGATTCTTGTAGATTCCGCTCGGAACGCAGATCCAAAGCTCACTTGCCCCACGGTGGGTGCCAACTGTCGTCGGATTGATGACAAGTATGCCATGAGGGGGTCCTCAAGGCGTGTGGAAGAGCGGGGTGTGAGACGTACGGTATTCCGGGATTGTGAGCACACAAGTTTACCCAGGTTCGAATCCGCCGGCTTTGGACGGATCCTACTCCTGCTAGCAATCCAATAATACGGCAGAGCCAGAATATGGGTTACAAGGGTTTCGCCTATGTGAGTTGAGATTGTAGACTATTGTGAGGGTGCCCTAAAGGCTCTCCCTAGGACGGCTTATATAGATATCCGGCCTAGGGTGCACATGAGAGATCTATCCGGCTACGACTAAGAGTCGGTTACAGAGTACATCTTGAACTACAAGTAACACTATGGGCCTATATCGGTAAGTCTTCTGGGCCTTCCCGTAGCCGTACTGGACTCCGTCTCTTCTCCCTGACTAGGCCACCCGTGAAGCAAAGCTCTAACCTGAAGTGGGCCACCCTAGTCAGTGAGGCATAGTGAGGATACCCGGAAAGTATATCCCCAACAGGAATAGACTTAGATCTAATCTTCAAACCCTTCTCCACCCCCATAGCCATATTCCACCACTTGTAATAGTAGATCTCATCTTCGATTGGCGACATTGTAAGACTATTTGCTATCAATCTCATGATTTCTATTGCAATGTTGATGATCATTGATTTCATATCTATGTCTGAGTAATTCTCTTTGGGCTAAGGGCTTTGGCCTAGCCATGTAGCTTTTGTGCATGTTATTTATCATAGATGGGATCATGTATTAGTTTGTATGACATGATGATTATTGTATCCTCTCTTGCCTCAATCCAAGGACTTGTCAGGTACCCAAGACCCCGAGGATTGAGCCAGGTATAGGGAGTGTGAGTAATGACTAATCTGCAGGTTGGGAACCCTAGTGACAAAAGGGGTAGTACGAATCTATGTGAGGGATTTACTTGGGATTAACGGTGACATCACTAAGCATATCATTAGTTCTCTTTCTTCTATGGATGAGACTAGTAGGTTATTGCTATAAGAAGTTGTGGAGGCAATAGCTATTATGGATGCACTGCCCACATATAATTATCTTGCGCTAACAATTACATGCATACTTTATTATTATATTTTATTCCCATCAGATGTTTTGCACAGCTACATGTGAAACCGAAAGCCCTAGGCCCTCTGTCTCCATCATCGACAGCAAAAAAAGATAGCAAACTCTTGGTCCGATAAAACACAAAAAGAACTCTAAAACTCCCGAAGGTCCGTTAAAGTAACTTCACTATGCTTTCTGCTTCCCAAGGATTCGATAACTTCGGTTTACTAGGGAAAAAGAGCTATACTACATCTGCAATCCGGATCGATGGTATCAACCCTTTTTCTAGCGCCGTTGCCAGGGAAGCAATAGCTACCCTGGTAAGATTAGTAGGAACCTTTCTAGTTTTCATTCTTGTTTTTAATCTTGTTAGTTTATTTTCAGACTTTATTTGAAAAACCAAAAAAATAGTTAGTCTTTAATTTCTTGTTTTTACTATCATAAGTGTTTGTTTAAGAAAACCCAAAAACATAGGAAATATGGCTGAAAGAAGCTTGGGGAGTTTGCAACTCCCAACAATAATTATTTGTGTACTCCTATTACCCTGCCACTAATGATTATGAAATTAAGCCCCACTATTTAAGTTTGGTTCAACAGAATCAATTTGGAGGCTCTGCTGTTGAGGATGAAAGGTATGCACTTGACCACTTTCACTGAAATATGTGATATGATGCGCATAAAAGATGTTGACCCCGATGCGGTCAAATTGCGCTTATTTCCTTTCTCTCTTCGAGTAAGAGCAAAAGAATGGTTGCTATCTTTGCCTAGAAATACTATTGCATCATGGGTGGAGTGTACTTCTTTATTTATGACTAAATTGTTCCTACCTGTAAAGACTATGAAACTAAGATCTTATATTACTGGTTTTATATAGGAAGAGCGTGAGCCACTAGCGCTCACATGGGAGAGGATGGAAGAATGCATGAGAAACTTTACCAGTCATGGGATGGAAGATTGGTTAATTCTCCATTTATTTTATAATGCTCTTAACCCTGTATCTAAGTCTATGCTTGATATTTCAGCTGGAGGAACATTTATGGGCAAACATATTACCAAAGAAAATCAGACGCTAGACAATATGCAAGACAACCATGCCTAGTGGCATGTGGATAGAACAAACACGAAGAAGGTGAACTCCGTCTCACCATAAGAAAATGAAGAACTCAATGTTAAGATGGATGAGCCCATATTGGTCGTAAAAGGTAAAGCTGAGCCCAGTCCCGTTCAAGGCCTCGAGATGATGAGAATCCAAAGGGAGGAGCCTGAAGAACTTGACTATAGTAATGCTCCTTCACCAAATTACACCGTTGAAGATCTTGTAAAAAGGATCAATATCAAGATTCCGGTAAGTGGGAAATGAGGAAGCTATGTATCAACACTTTGTTAATCAGGTAGCAATAAAGTTACGTGAGCTTGAGGAAGTATATAAGAACATTGCTAAAAAATTACCTGTGAAGCTTGATGATATATTTGAGCCTACTATTAAGATTAAAATTGGGACCAATGAGATAGCTGCACTTTGTGATTTAGGTGCAAGCGTTTCAACAATTCCAAAAAGTCTTTTTAATAAGTTAAATCTTGGCTCTTTTGAAATCACCTAGTTAAAATTACATCTAGAAGATTCTACCTACAAACAAGCTATAGGGATTAAAGAAAATACTTTAGTATACATTAAAGGTTGTCCTGCTTTTATTGATTTTGTTATTGTTGAGATGCCTGAAGATGCTACTGCTCCTATTATATTAGGCCATCCATTCTTAAGAACTATTAAGGCTTTGATAAATCTACATAAAGGGAACGTGAAGGTTCAATTGCCTTCGCGGGATCCTTTTGTTATTCATTTTCCTAGGAAAAAGAGAGCCAATCATGTTGCAAAGGAGGCCATCAATTTGAAGGACAACTATTTTGGAGTGGGTGTTCCACTCATCTGGCCTAAGTGGGCAACATCAAGGTCAATCTATTGACCATAAAAGAGCGCTGCATGGGAGGCAAACCATGTGAAATAAAGGTTTGAGTAAAGTTTTTAAGTTTTATGTTTAATAAGGAGTGCTAGAATGCTCTAGTTGAGGAAAACAAGTTCGGTAGTACTAAAAATCCTGCTTTATACATGCTGATGTTGTTTGACAATTTTTACTGTCAAAAACAAGGTGTTTCGCTAAGTTTTGGGATAAGAAAGAATTCTAGAAGAAATAGAATTTTTTTGATGTCTACAGAAGGTTTAACGACCAACTATACGGCATGAATAAAAATTCCAGCCGTATAGATATCTTTGCCATCGACAAATTTTCTCTCCTAAATACTGAAGGTATAATGGCCAACTATACGACGGGAATAAAAATTCCAGCCGTATAGCTCCGGCCGTATAGTTATCGTTGCCTTTTTATAATTTCTTTTCCAGGATACAGACGTTTTGATGACCAACTATATGACAGGGATAAAAATCCCGACCGTATAGTTCTGGCCATATAGTTGCGTTGCTAGGAGGAAACCCTAAATTTTGGATAGCACACCAACTATACGGTGGGAACAAATTGTTCTGACCGTATAGTTTGGCCGTATAGTTGCGTCTGATCACAAAATCGCCATGGGAAGGTACCCCCAACACCAAAACTTCAAACCTTTTCTCTCTTCTACCTCAAAACTATCTTAAAAACTCAAGAGATCTTTATCTCTACTTAATTTTGTTCGATATCTTCTCACACAATTGATCTACGGTATGTTTCTCCTCCGATCGTCCAATTACTTTTTGCAAATTCATTTTTCGATCTGTTATCATTATCAATATAGGGTGAGACCTACTATGAACTAATTGCTATGATTCTCTTACCTAGATTATTATTTTGAGGGGACTCTTTAGTGTGCTAATATGAGGTATATGTTATGCTTATTATTGTTGGATCAAAAAAAATATTTTTTGTCTTTCCTTGTTATTTTAGATGATGAACACAAGGAGCCAAACTTGTGCTCCTGCCGCTGCTAGTGCTTCTCAGGGTGCCGCTCAAGAACGCATGGGGATACAGTTCGTGGATGAGCTGCAACGTGTGATCGCTTCAAGAAGATGAAGAACCGAGAAGTAAAGACAACCAAGTGGGCTTTCCCCATTATATTGAATCAACTCGGTATTTCTAATGACTTCAATTTACTTTGCAATAGAGTTGGCCTGCAAAACTTTTATTTAATGATGTGCCTACTTATCGCCGGTTAACTCTTGAATTTCTAAATTCTTTGTAAAGTACCGTTAAAGCATGGCAAGGAGAGGACATGATTTCTTTCCGACTTATGAACAATAATTATGCTTTATCACTAGATGAATGGTGCACATGTTTTAATTTTCCAAACAATAATGCTACTGATTTATGTGCATCCTTTACTAGCTTAGACAATTCCCTGGAAAAATATTATAATGGAATGAGTTTCACTTCTAGAGTAAGCAAGGGGAAGAATATTCAACATCCTACAATTCGCTATTTGTTCTATGTTATTGCTAACACCTTGCAGGCATGAAATGAGTTCACGAGACTCAATGAGGAGGACATCTTAGTCCTCGCAAAAGCTTCTTTCAACAACGTCGACTTTTCACTCAACCTGGGCGCAATCCTGATGCGCTACCTGGAGTACCAATCCTTCCAAAGCCAAGGACCGGTCACAGGTGGAGGCGTCATCACCGTGCTTGCCATTTCCCTAGGCATCGACCTAGGTGAGTTGCAACTAGTGCAAGGTGAGCGACGCGTTGGTTTATCTACTTTGAAAGCTTGTGGAATGCTCACTAGGAGAGGTGGTGTTTATTACATACATATTGCTGGAGCTGGGCATCTCTACCCCGCTCCTTTGCCTAATGGTATTTTCTCTATCGAGGAAGGAAGTTTTCTATATGACTTGCAGGTTGAGCAACACCAACCCAAGGAGAAGATTCCGGATGAGGATGAGGACCAAGAAGAGGAGTAGCCACCAACCCGGTTCGCTACATACCAAGACTTCCAAGAACTTGGAGGAACTGTGGAGAGGATGCATAACCTCTCCTTGAACCTCCAAGAAACAACTAGTAATTTATCAACTGAACTTGTGAACTGGAGTTACGACTTTTTCCCACCACCACAATGATTTGAAGGGCTTGCAAAGGCCTAAGCTTGGGGAAGTTTCCTCATTATCTTTATTTGGCGTTCATTTGTTTCTATTTATTTCAAGGTTATGTTTTTAATTCGAGTTTATAAGCACTCGTGTTGGTTTCCCCAACACTTTATCTTTAGTTATTTCTATTTGTTTTTGAGATTTTCTAGCTGAGCTTTGCCGCCAATTTTCTATTCTTTAACTCCCTCTCTTAAAAACAACAAAAATATTTTTCCATTTATCTTTATTTTCCCTCTTCCTTCTTTTCTATTCTCCTTGTGGCTTTCACATATTGGTAGGAGAGTGATCGACTTCGAGTTTCTAAGAAGCAAATCAAAAGGGAAGAGAGAAGTGAGACCAATCGTGAGAGGTATGCCTTAAGACTCCCCACTTTTGAAGTTTGAGGAACCCATGCTAGTTAGTAGTAAATGTTAAGATATTATATTGGTGGAGTGAGTCTTTATATTGTAGTAAAAGTTTGTTTGCATGGGTATTTAGTTGGTTATGCTTTGTTCCAGCTCTTGTAGTTAACCAAGTCTTGCCTAAAAATTTGCTAAAAATTGTAATAAGAAAAAGTCTCACAATTGAAGGCTTGGGTGTTGTCGTGTTTAGTCTTGAAGGCTTATTTCTAGAGACACTTAACACCACAGAAAATAATGATTGTCTCGATAGCTCTATTTATAAGGATTTGTTCGATTGATTTAATGTTTAGTGGCTTTTGTGAGCATGCCAAAGTTTGACTTGTGAATCATAAGAATGATATAGCTTTATGCATGTCAAACTTCATGGGATGCCAACAACTCCGCTAGCCTACGAACGATCTTCATGGAGGAAACTCCTAGATTTTGGCTATGAGTGATTAAACATATGTAGCAGCAATGCTATAATGGGTAAGATTCTTGGCATTCCCGGGTAATTGTGTTCATGATGGAATCACTCCTCTGGCTGATATGAGTAATCATTACGCAAAAGGAAAAAAAACCTTGGTAATGCCACGAGTGTCCATCACAGCCCGATAAACTAATTAATTTTTTTTGCATGCTCTCAATTACTTAAGAACTGAAATTCTTGAAGGACAATCAATAGAAAAGTAGTGCTTGAAAAGTCTTGATTTATTGATGTGGGAGAATTGAGATACTCTAGTGTATATGTTTTTCACGACAAAGTCTCACACTCTAAATTTTACATGATTATACTTTATTGTTCAAAGGCAAGCCTATGAGTTGATTACATGACATGGAATAAGGTTTACTCATTTGAATCATCCATGTTAACAATATATTTTCTGCGCTATAAGGATGCATAAAAACCCGTATGATATGCTTGCCATTACTCTATCTATGCTAAAGTTTTTCAGATTAAAAGTGGAGGAAACATGAGACTACCAATCATGAGTAAGATCATCATCTCGTTATTTCAGTTTAAATGCTGAGTTCCTTTTTGATTTTGGTATTCTTGCTCAAGGACGATCAAGTTTAATCTTGGGGAGGTTGATGGTTGTGAAATATAGCCATCTACATCCAAATTTAAACTGGATATTATTCATATTCTTGATGAAATATCTCTCTAACCCTGCCACTAATGCCTAATGATCAAAGGGGTATGCAATCCTTTCTTTCTATTTTTCCCTGCGCAGATAATGATGTTTGATGATGGGAATCACAACATTAAAGTCAAAGATACGAGATTTCCAACAACCCGAAGAAACCAGGGGTCGTGAAGTGGAGACAAAAGCTTTAACAACCAACTATATGGCGGGAATAAATTCTGACCATATAGTTCTGGTTGTATAGATGCCATCGACACCGCTAGGTCCAACAGAACAACTTTCATGAAGGGAATCCTATAAAAGAGACTTCGGGCAACGAGAAACAGGGCCATGCAGAGCAACGCCGAAACACGGAGAGCCGCCGGAGGAATAGACTTGGATCTAATCTCCAAACCCTTCTCCACCACCATAGCCATATTCCACCACTTGTAATAGTAGATCTCATCTTCGATTGGCGACACTGTAAGACTATTTGCTATCAATCTCATGATTTCTATTGCAATGTTTATGGTTGTTGATTTCATCTCTACGTGTGAGTAATTCTCTTTGGGCTAAGGGCTTTGGCCTAGCCATGTAGCTTTTGTGCATGTTATTTATCATAGATGGGATCATGTATTAGTTTGTATGACATGATGATTATTGTATCCTCTATTGCCTCAATCCAAGGACTTGTCAGGTACCCAAGACCCCAAGGATTGAGCCAGGTATAGGGAGTATGAGTAATGACTAATCTGCAGGTTGGGAACCCCACTGACAGAAGGGGTAGTATGGCTGTATGTGAGGGATTTACTTGGGATTAACAGTGACATCAGTATGCATATTATTAGTTCTCTTTCTTCTATGGATGAGACTAGTAGGTTATTGCTATAAGCGGTTGCGGAGGCAATAGCAATTATGGATGCACTGCCCACATATAATTATCTTGCTCTAACAATTACATGCATACTTTATTATTATCTTTTATTCCCATCAGATGTTATTCACAGCTACAGGTGAAACCAAAAGCCCTAGGCCCTCTCTCTCCATCATTGACAACAACGAAAGACAGCAAACTGTTGGTCCAATAAAACACAAAAAGAATTTTAAAACTCCCGAAGGTCCGTTAAAGTAACTTCACTACGCTTTCTGCTTCTCGAGGATTCGATAACCTAGGTCTACTAGGGAAAAATGGCTATACTACATCCATAATCCGGATCGAAGGTATTAGTGTCTGTCTCTCCTACTATAGTCAATATCTGATTTACAAGGAGGTGCTAATAATTTGGATATCATCGTTGTGGTTCCATGTTCCTAGGTAAGACCGGTTCTATCTTTGAAAACCCTAAGCCACGTAAAACTTGTAATTGATAAATTAGAAGCGTTTAGTTTAGATCATTGCTCGGCTGGTGTCATGATATGGTAATGTTGTAATTTGATGTATAGTTGATACTCTTACAGCACACCTAATGTTTAAGTTCCATAGACCTTGGCCTTACACACAAAGGAATGATAAAGATCATACCACGATGCACATGATAGTGATCAAGTGCAAGAACCATGTCATTTCACTTTACACATATGATGTTTGCATCTTATATCGCTTGTTTGGCATTTTAGTAGCATTATAAGATGATCTCTCATTTAAATATCAAGATAAAATGTGTTCTTCCTTAAGTATTCATTGTTCTATGGATCGTGTTTCAAGACATCACGTGATGATCGGGTGTACTCAACTCTACGCTTTCATACAACGGGTGTAAGAAAGTTTTACACACGCGAGTACTAAGGTTCTTACTTGGCGAGCCTAGCATGTATAGACATGGCCTCGGAACACAGATCGAAAGGTTAAGCATGAGTCATATAGTTGATGATGCCCATATAGATGCTCTCCTTTGAAGCTACACTGACTCACGTGATGATCAGACTTGGTGTAGTGGATTTGGTTCATGTAATCACCAAAAACACACGCGGGATATTGTTTTTGAGTGGGAGTTCATTTGTAATTTGGATTAATTGAACTCGTTCTACCATAAACTTAGTCTAAACTTTACAATTTTTTTGTAGATGGCACCACCTGCTTTTAATTTCAATGTGTTCATGGAGAAAGAGAAACTTGCGGCAAATGGTAGCAACTTTACCAACTGGGCCATGAATTTGAGGATTCTCCTCACTGCTGCACAAAAGCAATATGTGCTAGAAGCGCCGCTAGCCCCCCCCCCCCCACCAGCTCATGATGCCCCTAACGAGGAAACGAACGTCTATTTGACTCGTCAAGAGGACCACAACTTAGTTCATTGCGGCATACTGTATGGGCTGGAGCCAGAACTTCGAAAGCATTTCGAAAATGGCAATGCCTTTGATACCATGGGTGAATTGAAAATGATTTTTGATACCCATGCTGTTGTAAAGAGTTATAATGCTTCTGAAAAGTTCTTTAGCTGCATGATGGAAGAGAACAAATCTATTAGTGAGCACGTACACAAAATGTCTAGGTACGCTGATAAGCTTGTGTCCTTGGGAATAACGATTCCCATTGACTTGGGCATACCTCGTGTTCTCCAATCTCTGCTACCTAGCTACAAGAGCTTCATTATGAACTATAATATGCAGGGCATGAAGAAGTCTCTCCCCGAGCTTCTATGAATGCTTAAAACTGAAGAAGTGGAGATCAGGAAAGAGCATCAAGTCTTGATGATCAATAAGATCACCGGTTTCAATAAAGACAAGAAGGAAAAACATAAGGGAAAGAAGGGCAGAAAATCTCTTGCCGCACCTGAATAGAAATCCCGAGCTGGCCCTAAGTCCGATACCGAGTGCTACTATTGCAAGGGGACTGGCAATTGGAAGCGCAACTGCCCCAAGTATTTGGCGGACAAGGCCGGCAAGCCAAACAAAGGTATATGTGATATACATGTTATTGATGTGTACTTGACTAGTAATCGCAGTAGCACCTGGGTATTTGATACTGCATCGGTTGCTAATATATGTAACTTGATTCAGGGGTTGTGGAACAACCGATAGCTAGCAAGGGATGAGGTCACGATGTGTGTCGGCAATGGATCAAGAGTTGATGTGATCGCCATCGGAATGCTGCCTCTCCATATGCCTTCGGGATTAGTGATAAATCTAAATAATTGTTATTTGGTGCTTGCACTTAGCATGAACATTGTATTCGGATCTTGTTTGATGCAAAGTGGTTATTCCTTTAAATATGAAAACAATGGTTGTTCGATTTATATGAATGATATCTTTTATGGTCATGCACCTGTGATGAATGGTTTATTTCTGTTGGATCTCGATAATAGTATTATGCATATTCATAATGTTTATGCTAAAAGGATTAAACTTGATGATGATGATATCTGCATATATGTGGCACTGTCATCTAGGCCATATTGGCGTTAAACGTACAAAGAAACTCCGTTCTGATAGACTTTTGGAATCACTTGATTTTGAATCATTTGATACATGTGAGTCATGCTTTATGGGAAAGATGACAAGAACACCATTTTCCGGTTCAATGGAATGGGTGACAGATTTATTGGAAATCATACATACTGATGTATGTGGTCCAATGAGTGTGTCGGCGCGAGGTGGATATCATTATTTTGTTACTTTCACGGATGATTTGAGTAGATACGGGTATATCTATTTGATGTAACACAAGTCTGAAACATTTGAAAAGTTCAAAGAATTTCAGAATGAAGTGGAAAATCATTGTAACAGAAAAATCAAATTTTTGCGGTCTGACCGTGCAGGAGAGTATATTTGTTATGAGTTTAGCGCACATATGAAAGACTGTGGAATAGTTTCACAACTCACGCCTTCCGGAACACCACAACATAATGGTGTGTCGGAACATCGTAATCATACTTTATTGGATATGGTTCAATCTATGATGTCTTTGACTGACTTGCCACTATCATTTTGGGGTTATGCACTAGAAACCGTTGCATTCACTTTAAATTGGGCACCATCTAAATCCATTGAAACGACACCGTTTGAATTGTGGTTTGGAAACAAACCTAAGTTATCATTTCTTAAAGTTTGGGGATGTGATGTTTATGTGAAGAAACTTCAGCCTGATAAACTCGAACCCAAAGCGGAAAAAATGTGTCTTCATAGGATACCCTAATGAAACAATTGGGTATTCCTTCTATCACAGATCTGAGGGTAAGGTTTTCGTTGCCAAGAATGGATCGTTTATAGAGGAAGAGTTTCTCACAAAAGACGTATGTAGTCGGAAGGTAGAACTCAAAGAGGTTATTGAACCTTCTCTTCATGAAACGGCGAGTGGCGCAGTGCCGAAAATTGTTCTAGGGTTGACTTCACCGAATGAAGAGGGAACTAATGATAATGATCATGAAACTCCGAACGAGGACACTACCGAACCTCGCAGGTCAAGCAAGACACGTGCAGCTCCTGAGCTATACGGAAATCCTATTATGAATGTCATGGTTGATGAAATAGATGACCCTGCGATGTATGAAGAATAGATGATGAGCCTGAATTCCAACAAATGGCTAGGAGCCATGAAATCCTAGATGTAATCCATGTACGAAAACCAGGTTTGGACCTTGGTGGACTTACCTCACGACCAAAAGGCCATTAAGAATAAATGGATTTTCAAAAGAAAAACTGATGTTGATGGTAATGTGACCATCTATAAAGCTCGACTTGTCGCAAAGGGGTTTCGACAAATTCAAGGAGTCGACTATGATGAGACATTCTCTCCCATAGCGATGCTAAAGTCAGTTAGGATTATGTTAGCAATTGCTGCATATTTCAATTATGAAATATGACAAATGGATGTCAAAACTGCGTTCCTCAATGGTTATATTGAAGAAGAGTTGTATATGATACAACCTAAGGGTTTTGTTGATCCTAAGGATGCTGATAAGGTATGCAAGCTTCATCGATCAAGCATCCTAGAGTTGGAATCTCCGCTTTGATGAGGTGATCAAAGAGTTTGGATCTGTCCAAACTTATGGAGAGGCTTGTATTTACAAGATAGTGAGTGGGAGCAATGTGGCATTTCTGATATTATATGTGGATGACATATTATTGATTGGAAATGATATAGATCTTTTAAACTATGTTAAAAGTTATCTAAACAACAAATTTTCGATGAAGTACCTTGGTGAAGCATCATATATATTAGGAATTAAGATCTACAGAGATAGATCAAGGAGCCTAATTGGGCTATCGCAAAGTACATACCTTGATGAGATATTAAAGAAGTTTAATATGGACGGAAGTAAGAAGGGGTTCTTACCTATGTTGCAAGGCAAGACATTGAGTAAGACTCAAAGTCCGGCTACGGCGGAAGAAAGAGAGATAATGGACAAGATCCCCTATGCTTCAGCCATAGGCTATATAATGTATAACATGCTATGTACAAGATCGGTTGTGGCACATGCTATTAGTTTGACTAGTAGGTACCAATCTGATCTAGGTTCGGAACACTGGATAGCGGTCAAGAATATCCTTAAGTACTTAAGAAAAACTAAGGATATGTTTCTTGTATACGGAGGTGAAGAAGAGCTGCTCGCTAAGTGTTATGTCTATGCTAGCTTTGACACCGATCTGGATGACTCCAAGTCTCAATCTGGGTAAGTATTTCTCTTGAATGGAGCGGTAGTTAGTTGGAGGAGTTGCAAACAACCTATGGTGGCTGGATCAACAACGGAGGCGGAATATGTTCCTACTTTAGAAGCGGCGCAAGAAGCGGTTTGGATGAAGGAGTTCATAACGGAACTAGGTGTGGTTCCTAGTGCGTTGTACCCAATGGTGATCTATTGTGACAACAATGGAGCCATAGCCAACGCCAAGGAACGAAGGTCTCACAAGAACTTCAAGCACATTAAGCATCGGTTTTTCTCCATCTGTGAGCATGTCAAGGATGGAGATATAAAAATTTCTAAAGTACACACGGACCTAAATGTAGCAGATCCGTTGACTAAAGGTCTCCCTAGAGCAAAACATGATCAACACCAGAACTCCATGGGTGTTAGATTTATCACTATGTAAACTAGATTATTACCTCTAGTGCAAGTGGGAGACTGAATGGAATATGCCCTGAGAGGCAATAATAAAGTTTTTATCATATGTATTCCAAGTATATGATAGATGTTTATTTTGCATGCTATAATTATATTAAAAGGAAACGTTAATACATGTGTGTTTAATAAACAAATAAAGGGTTCCTAGTTATGCCTCTCTTATAAACTAGCTCGTTGATTAACAAGATGATCAAGGTTCCCTGATCATGGACATTGGATGTTCTTAATAACGAGGTAAAAACATTGGTGAATGATGTGATGAACATTCATCTGAAGTATAGCATTACAATCAAAGTCATTATGTTTATATTGCTATAACATCATACGAAGTAATCTTAGTCCTTAGACCATGAGATCATGTTAATTGCTAACACCGGAAGAGTGACTTGATAACATCAAACGTCACACCATAAAAGGGTGACTATAAAGGTGGGTTCAGATACTCCGAAGCTTTTATGTTGATGCTCATGGATCAAGAGTGGAATTCGTCAATCCCGATGACGGATAGATATACTCTAGGCCCTCTCAGTGATATCGCATTAAGATAGTTTGCAAGAAAGTGATGTGATCACTAGAATGTTATATCACGGAAACCGAGAAAAGAGTGCATGCCGGTAACAAGATCAAACTAGGTATTGAGATACTGATGATTGAATCTCGAACATGTAATATATCACAAGACAAAGGGATTTAGTTACTATCGTTAAAGGTTCTCACGATCACAGATGTCATTGTTGAATGTGTGGGAGTCAGTATGGATCTTGAGGTCCCGCTTCTGATTATTGATCTGAGAGGGGTCTCGATCATGTATGCATTATTCATGAACCGTAGGGTGACACACTTAAGGGTTACAAACACCATTTGGAGCAAATATGTTCTAGACGAAAGAATTGCAAAGCGCTGGAATTATTTCAATGGACACCAAAATTGTTTCGGGTGAAATTGCTGAAATTGGTTCAGCATGTGATATTGAAATGTTACAAGGGTTTTTATGTCAATGTTTGTTAATGAAAGTAATTAACAAAATTCTGAATAAAATAAATAAAAAAGTTTTATTAAATGAGATTTGTATTAAATTTGGTGGAAATTTAATGCACTTTGAGTGGGATTTTGAGTGGAGAAAATGGAGGGAAAAATTTATGTGAGTGGAGCTTCCACCACATGAATAATGAAGAGGTGGGGGCACCCCCCCATCGGTGCCGGCCATGGGAGGGGGCATCCCCCATCTCCTATAAAAGGCCCCCCTCTCCCTCCTTCTCTACCCCTCTAGAATTATTCCCCCATGGTCTCGGATTAGTGAGATACATGTTCCTGGTGGAATTTCAACTGGAAGGAATTGCTGCTTCTGCTCCATTGCTAGAGTGAAGAGGTGGAGGTTGTTCGGTGGCCTAAATGTGTGTGCGAGGACATATGTGCTGCTGATTTGTGGTGCTTGGACTTCCACACGATCTTGAGATCGGCAAGCATTCAACTACATCATCCATGAGTTCAATCTCGTTGCACTTTGTCAGTCTTCGAGGGTATGTTCTCTATGGATGCATATCCGCTCGTTGCTTGTATCTAGTAGATAGATCTTGGTGTATAATAGTTCCATCGTAGGAAAAAAAATTCTATGCTGCGATCCCAATAGTTTTGCTGAACCAAACTTATAAGGTTAGGCTTAATTTCACATGCTTCTGCATCAACAGTGGGCTGACTGATAGGTGCACGAATAAAATCATCAGTGGGAGCAGCATACTACATAAGTCTCTTTTGAGCCATGGTTCTAACTTTTTGGTATTTTTTAAGTAAAGAAAACAAATAACAAGTAACTAATATTTTTGGGTTTTCAAATATATAACTAAAAAGTAAACTCATAATAAGAAATAAACTACAATCAGTAATAAAACTAAAAATAAGGTCTCTACTGGCCTCACTAGGATAGCGAAATTGCTTCCCCGGCAACGGCGCCAGAAAAAGGGTTGATACCTTGGAGCTGGATTCACGGATGTAGTATAAGAGATTTTTCCCTTGAAGGCCTAGGATTTAATCAAACCTTGGAAAGCAATGCTAATAGGAAATAAAAAATGACACGTCTACAAGACTTTGATGTCCACCTGCAGTTGCACATCATATGGATAAAAGATAATAAAAAGCAAAGTCATGTGTAAAGTTTTAATAGGGATAATCTCTTATGGGCAACACATCCTAATATACTAGAGCCCCCGTGATGCAGCGGGCATAGCAAAAGTCTTTTAATCAAACCAAGTGGACCACAAAGCAACGGGCTACAAATGATTATGAAGTGTAAAACATAGATCAAAGCATTAAGTGGTGTTGTTGTTGTGATCCTAAAATGGTGCTAAGGTAAGACCGTACTACCCTTTCTATCACTGGGGTTCCTATGAGATCGCCGCTATCCAAGTATATCACCTCAAGCCTTTATCAGTCTATGGGATCTTGGGTACCTACAAGTCCACAAATCGAGACAAGAGACAAAGAAACAAAAGATACAAATCTCTATTCCAGACAATACACAATGCTCCCATGAATTATATGCACATAATCGCTGCGAGGTTTCTCCCCAACCCATAACCCATGAGGACTAGTCACTCATAACAATAAGATCAAGGATAGAAAACATTGTGCAAAATACTTAGATTGAAATCAAATATTCTTACAATGGTCGCCGAATCACAAGGATATCTAAAGTACAAAGCAATGGCTATGGCTAATGGAGGGGATGGATGAACTATCGAGGAGAATGGCGTGTATCTCCTTTGGTGGTTTTGTGATGCAATCTAGGAATGGTGGCCTCTTCTGCGACGGCTGAGACCTCAAAATAAATAGGCATCTTCATGAAAGTTGTAGGGTTTGACGAGACAAAGCCATCGCCACATGGTATGGGCACACGGTACGGACAGCCCATGACCGTACCTATGGTTGTTACGCTTACAGTCGCCTAGAATTGACTCCACAATTACTTGGCCGTGTGGACTTCCTCAAAAACCTTCATTATGACTCCTGATTTTGCATTAAAAAGCGTGATTTCTTGCACAACACAATTCAAATCAAGGTTTTGCATATCTTTACAATTATTAGTCATTAGTTGTAAGGATTGAGACTTTCTTGTCAATTGCTTGACTAAAAACAAAGTTTAAACGCGGTAGAAGATGGCTATTTTTGGAGCCATCTAGTGTTATTCCCTATGTATTCATAAAGTTATTATATTGTCCTTGTATGAACTACTTATATGTATCATTGAATATGTGATTCAGTTGTTGAACTATATATTCATTTTGTTTATACTAGATGTCCCTGGTCAATGAGGTTGTGCTGGACACACAACTGAGACCAATGTGAAAGTCGATTGTTGACTCGGTTCCACTTGTCATGCGCATGGAGATGCTATTCTGACTTACACGGATTCGGCTAAAAGAGTTTTGTGAGTCGGACTGACCTATATTGAGATACAATGAACAAGTCATCATTTGTATGTTTCAATCAATGTAATCCTTAGACCTAAGGTTAGTGCACAATCCAAGTTGTGGATCACTGACTTAGGTTTTGTCAAACGTTGTTCCATCAAAGGGTAGTTATGAAGGCAGAGTTTGGGTCAACTGAGAATCAAGTCGCGTGATGTGGATGACCAATATGGTATTTTGCCCCTTCGACTAGAGAGATATTCTCTGAACCCTCTTGGAAGATATGATTCATAAATCATGGCCATGCGTGACTCGGTTAAGTGTTAATTGAGGCGTCTAACTAAGAGTTATTCAGATGAATCACTTATCTTGAATCGAGAAAGAAAGTTGATCTATTTTAAGAATGGTGATTATTCGCCTATAGCTTGACAAGGCATATCGTGAGGAAAAGGGGACTTGGGCGCAAGTCGCATTGGAAGGTATGTCGTCATGACTCTTTGGTACTTGGGATTCGGCATGTTCTGCTATGAGGCACTACCAACTGATCGATTACGAGTAAGACTCGAATCATGTATGTGTCACCATGAGCCTGTCGAGTCACACACGTAAGAGCAGGAGGAATTTTGGGTTGGACCTGAGCCAAAAATATGTTTGGGTTGGACCCGAAGCGGATAGGGACTAGATCAGTGAGTTGGACTCGTAGTGACTAATATAGGCTTTAGTGAATGGTCCACAAGTGAGTGCATGGACTTCGTCTTTGACTGTGTTTACTATGTCGGTAGAGTAGGATTTAAATCTTCTTGGGTGCACAGAGAGTTGAGCAGGTTCCAGTCCTGATTGCAATGGATGATATTCCTTTCCTATTGGATTTAATATCTCGGGGGCTTATGTTAGACAAACTACCTCTAATTGGAACTTCACGACGAACTCTTCTGAGGGTGGAGTCTATAGATTGATGTCTTTTCTATAAAGACCCACGACGTTTCCATAAGGGCTTATCATACCCTATTTAATGACTTAGGGTCTGACTCCTGAGGTTGTTTGTGACTAATGGGTACTCTATTTTTGTGGAGAAGATGCAGTCTTTTCCCCTTAGGGTTAAACTAGGGTAGCTCGTGGATACGTCAGTCCTTCCTTCTTAGAGTCATCGAATGATGTTTGAGAACTATCGCCCATCTTCCTTCCGGAGTTGGAATCTTCAGAGGACGTCCGTCAACTGGTCCTATGAGGCTCATATACTAATCTATTCATACTTAGCCTATTCGTATCTGTTGAAGTTACAAGTCCTGTAAATGGGTTAGAACTGAGGGTTTAGTGATCCGGTGATCCTTTAGGGAGGGTCTTCAACTGACATGGCCGAGGAGGATCTTCGTGGAATCTTCTTAGACATTGACTCCTTTGTCTTCTTAGAACCCTTGGGAGGATAGTTTCCGTAGTCTTGTGGACTTCAGGTATTCAGGGTGTCTTGATTATGGGCTTCTTTGATACTAGGATATTTAGTATACTTCTGACGGGTGTTGAAGAGGTCTATCCTCTGAGGTTTCGATGAATCTTGAGTTGATTCCTTGGGAAGGATGTCGGATGTGGAAATCTTCCTGAAGTATCTTCCAGTAGACTGTCTTAGAGCTTCACTAAGGGTCTTCAAGAATTTTGTAGATATTCCGTCTTGAGGTGCTGGCGTGATGCTGACAAGGTTGTATCTCCTTGGATCTTGAGTTGAGGTCCCCGGTGATGTCCTATTGCGTAGACCTTGTCGGGGGTGTTTTGTTTTCTAACAAAGTCTTAAGGGGTTAACTCTATGAGGGTTAGCAGTTAACAATAGTTTTTGCTAATCTTCAGTCAGAGTAGATACATCCAGCTTCAAAGGAACCGTCTTCTCTTGAATTCTTTGCATTGCTTCTGCTCGATGGTGAAGTAGACTTGTTGTCTTTAGGCATTCTTCTCTTCAGCATTGTGGAGTATTCTAGCCTTCTGGTGAGGAACTTCCTATTGGTTTAGGTAGGTCGTCTAAAATAGTTAGTCATATGGGGATGTCAGAAGTTCTAATATGCTGAAGGTAAGTGTAGACAAGTCTTCACTCCTTGTCAGGGTTATCGAGTCTTATGGTTCCTTCTAGATGGTGGGGATCCTTCGGGGGTAGACCTCCGTCTTCGATGAGATTCTTGCTATAATTTGCGAATGAAGAGTGGAGTGTTGTGCTGTCGGCGAGTCCTGAGAGGGAGTTGAACAGGGTATGCCATCCTACTGAGGTGCAGTCTTTGAGTTATTCTAACATTACGATCTCAAACTCCTGGTTCTTGCGATGTTTTTCCTCTCATATACTCCCAAGGTTAGTCTGGGTTCTTGTCAATGATAGCTAGCAAAGGGGGGTTTCCTGAGTTACTAGGAGGTGTATTGGTCCTCAAAGCACATTTTACTTGGGTCAATCAAGCTAGAACATACATACAAGGCGAACGGAGTGAGGATGTCGCAATGTCCTTCACAAACAGCACACATCAAGCAACACATTATGCGCTTAGGCAAGCAAACACGGCCTATTATAGGGACCAAGGAGTTAACTACTCGTGATGTAGGGGAATCCTAACTTAGGACTATTGATCCTAGGTATCGAAGCAATTAATAGTCTTGGTCTTTGTCTGGCATAAGAAGCCTTTGTCGTGATGTTGGACGCTTCTTAGTAGTGTAGCACTTGATTTCTTTGGATTATGAGGATTCCGCTGGTAGGGCAATGTTGTAGTTTCCTTGTGTTTGCTAGGAGTTGCTTCCCTTTATCTCGTTGTCACTGCCTTCACCTAGTTCTAGGTCCTTGTTTGTTTCAAATCCGTATGTTTGAAAGTTGGACAAGATATAGAGGAAATCTTTTTAAAAATCATTTAAATTAGACTAAGATAAGAAGTAGAATCTTTAGAAAAGCTTTGAGCAAATATTTTTCAAAAGCCGGTGACGAGGGATTAACTCGCCCATTGTTATGGACTTGGGTTTTGGAGAAGGAGGGAGCGCTGGAGGCATCAATCGGCTAGCAAACAAGCACACAGGGATGCAAGGTTTACCCAGGTTCAGGCCTCGTAGAGGTCCCTACTCCTGCTTTTCTGCTCTTGGAATTATCGAGGGAGCCAAAAGTTACAGGGAGTGCACAGATGCAATCTGGCGATGATTGTGGAAACTAGGGTTGTGATTGTCCTCCTCACCGCCCCCTCCTAGCCTTTATATAGATAGGCTAGGTCTCGGGTAGCAGGTCAAGTTGGTTACAGATTAGGGTTTGTCCCATTAAACTTTCTATCATAAGCATCGTCTTGTGCTACAAGAAATCAGAGTCTCCGTGAGCCACCCGAATCCTATATTGGGCCCTGGTAAGGTCGTGGGTTCCTGTCATATCTGCGCCGTATATACCAAGCTCGAGTTCCTGTAGGGTATGCCCATGTTAGTAGCCCCCGAGTGTCCAGTGGAATCGTAGATTCGAGTTGAGACTTTACGAAGTCTTTTCGAGTGCATAGCTAAGCATATCTTCGAGTGCTCTGTTTCTATATCATAGGGATTGTTGATATACATGCCCGATCTAGCCGATGGAGTGGGATCAGTTAACTGCCTTAGGGAAAAACAATGCAATCTACTCAAACTTGAGTCCCCGGACTCGAATTCAGAAAAATGCTGGCGTAACTCGACTCAAGCCACAGAGGTCTTACAAGAGTCGAATCCTAGTGTATGAGTGTGAGCACTCCACGCGTCCGTCAAGGCATATTCATTGTACCTGCAGGCACGGATATATTTCTGGTAGTGCACAACAGATGCGTTGCCAGGCCTTATTCATGTCTTATCTTCATGTTGTAAGCACGGCATCCGAATTTTTGTCATCATGGAGATGATTCGGGTGGCCCAGGAGACGTAGTCTCTTTGTAGGGAAAATATGGGGTGGAGTCGCCATAGCATTCGAGGGTGGATATTATCAACACACGGGGTAATGTATAAGAAAAATAATCATAGGGTGCGCGGCCAGCGCTCCCTATGGGAGTAGCCCCCGAGTGCCTGTTCGAGTCGTAGACTCAAGTGGGGACTATAAAGTACTTTTGCGACTGCTGTCGTCTTTATTTGCTTGTTTTAGTCGAATGTGCTTCCAGCGCTCCCTATGCGAGTAACCCAGAGTCCAAAATCGAATTGTTGATTCGAGTGAAGGGTTTTCATGAAGCTTGAATACCTGCATAAAATTCTTTTGGGTGAGCGGCCAGTGCTCCTATTAGGAGTAGCCCCTGAGTGCTTGGTTGAGTCGAAGACTCGAGTAAGGACGAAAGTAGTCAAAATGTTCTTCTGCTAGAATTGATGATATCAGTGCTGACGACGAGTTGACCTCAGTTGCCTGCGTGAGCGGTTATGACGGGACGTGACGAGTAGTGGGTCCCATTTTCTGACCTTGATTTGACTGGGCGTGGGTAATCTTCTGTTTTAATTGTGTCTCCTCAATTTCCGTGTGTAATGGGAGTAGTGGGGGACGGTTCGCGTTTAACCCTTGCCACGTGTCAGTGCTGATGTACACCATGCGTCTGGTAGATTTTCTACTGGCCATTGGATGTCATCTGCTAGGAGGTTAAGTAGGGACACACCGTGCGGTAATTCCCCACATCTCTCTTCTTTCTCACGCTTCCTCCGCCATTGTTGTTCTCACTGCTCCTTTGTGCACATCTTCTCCGTGGCACTGGACCAGCTTCATGTCTTCCCCAGTTACTTCCTTTGCTTGCATCGCCATCGCAAGATGGGCAAGAAGAAAGGAGGCTCCGTTGCTGGATCTGCGGCCACCATTATCGCCGCCAAGAAGAAGGGAGGCGCCGCCACCGTGGGCACCAGTGCTGCCGACGCTAGGAAGAAGAAGGGCGCAGGGACTCGCGTCACCAATGGGTCCTGGCGCGCATCCATCATCAAGTCTTCTGAGTTGTTCAATCTGCGGCAAGATGGAGCACTGCCTCCCGCGAAAGACGACTCTCGTGTGCCTGGCGAGGAGGTAATTCCTAGTCCTCCCATGGGTTTTCGGGTGATGTTCCTTGCATTCATCATCCGTGGTCTCTCTCTTCCCCTGCATCCTTTTGTTAGGGTCTTCTCTGTTTCTATGGGCTCCAGCTGCACCAGTTGTCCCCAAATTCGATTCTCCACATCACTTGTTTCATCACCCTTTGCGAGTGCTGGCTTGGAATCAAGCCACACTTTGGTCTCTTCAAGAAGCTTTTTAAGCTCAAACGTCACTTGGCGTCTAGTTCGGTAGTCTACGACGTAGGACGCTACGGGATTCACGTCGACTCCTCCACCACTCACTTCAATATCAAACTCACTAAATCTGTCCAAGGGTGGAGAGATAAGTGGTTCTACATTCGCGACCAGAAGGCCGACAGAGAGCACTACGGACTCGCGCCCTTTGATTCCGTGGCGGCCTGCAAGAGGAGGCGCTCCTGGAAGAACATCGTGATGCCCGGCAAGTCCGAGGAGACGGAGATGCTATATCAGCGTGTCTGTGACCTTGAAAGCCGTATAGGCAAAGACGAAGGTTGCACTGCACTCATTCGCACATGGTTGCACCGCCGCGTTCAGCCTCTGGAGGCCAGAGCCCATCCGATGTACCGCTGGGTTGGTGCTGGCGATGTCACTCGCATATCTGTGGAGGGCATTTCTGTGGGTGGGGTAGACATGAGGTTGCGGCTGGTGACCAAGTATACTGCCAAGGAGGATCTCCCGGGCGAATCAGTCGTGCCTCCTTTCGACGCCAACAACCCTCCACCTGAGGTAAAGTTTCATGTGAAGTAATCTATATTTCGATTGCTTGCCAAATGCTTGATATGTACTGATGTTTCTTCTGATTGTAGGACTAGAAAGTAGCTGCTAGCTTGCCTCCTCAGCCCGAAGGAGTTATCCCGCACGAGGTAGAGGAAGAGGACGAGTCGGATTCGACCTTCCCAATTGAGGAAGAGGAGGAGGCACCCGAGTCAAGTGGACACGGCACTCACAAGCACTCTCGTAGCAAAGATTTGGATGTGTCCTCGCCGATGATGCCGGAGGTTCCTACTACTGCTGCAGAGGAACCAATCGCCGCCGTGCCTATACGAGCCATGGCTCCTCCCACACGGAAGAAGCTGAGGTTGCCAAAGGAGTCGTTGGATGACTAATTGACCTTGATAAATTTGACGGGTGAGTTTTTGGTATTTGCGAATGCATCTTGTTGTTCCTTGGAGTTTTTCTTCTGATAGTGGTGCTAGTCTTATTTGTAGTCAAACGATGTCATCATCCTTCGACGATCGCCAATTTGTGAAAGAATCTGGAGTCATAGACTCCAAGAATAAGGAGGTGGCCATACGGTTTCCTTCTCCTCCAGTGGCGGCCCACTCCGGCGCCAACTCTTCGAGTTCCCCTCATAACGGTGGGCGCCAGATGGTTGCACGGACGCCCACTCGAAAGGAATCTTCGGAGTCCTTGGAGGAACACGTAAGTATCTTTTTTGCCGCTGGCAGTCTAATTTGTGCTTTTGGTTGACGCTGAGTCTTTGTTTCTCTTGGTGTAGCCTATCGTGAAGGATTCTGCTCGCCTTGCGGAGCAAGTCCTTGCCTTGGGTTGATAGCATGCCCTGCTGGACAATCGCCACCGTGCAGTCGAAGGTTTGTACTAATCTTTCTCTTGGCTCTGCTTATGTAGAAATTTGCGAACTTAGTTTTGTCGAGCTCTGTCCTTTGTAGCGGAGCATAATGAACTTCTCCGCCACGTCACTTCCCTCTAAAAGGGGCTTAGAACAGTGGAGAAAAAGCACGATGAGGCAGTCGCGGCTCTGGAAGAGTCGCAGAAGCATGAGCAAGACTTGCGCGCTTCCACTACCGAAAGGGAGAAGTTGTTCGAAAAACAAATTTTCTCGATTGCGAAGGCTCTCTCAGGTATTGTTCATCTGCACTTGTATTTTTGTATATTTGACTTCATGTTGATGTGCTGATACTTTGTGTATGCAGATGCCGCGGGTGTAAGCTTCGACGCCCAGGCCCTGTGCCGTGTGAATGCCTTGGCTGGTGCCGTGGTAGCAGTCGAGGACCACAGTGAGTCGCTCTAAGATACACTCAGGAAGGCCAAGAACGTGTTGAGCCGCCTCCGTGAGGATATGGCTCCTAAGGCTAGTTTAATCGAGACTCTTGATGGCCTAGTGGAGTCCTTCACAGAAGGCGTCCCAATGGAGTTCAGGAATGCTCAGCGGTCTATTGGTGCCACCATGGCACTCGCGATGGCGCAGGTGCATGGTGCGGAGTTGGACGTGAGCACGATGTCTGAGGTGATGCATGTCAACACGGAAGGCCAGTAGGTAGTGTTTGATCCCTTCGCCACTAAATGCAGTAAATACGGGCCTCGTCTTATCGAGGCAGTCGCCAAGTATTCTAAAGAGTTGCGGTGGGTAAAGGCTGCGAAGGCCGCGGCATCTGGGGCTACCACCGGAAAGTCTGTGGTGTCAAAGACTGCCACAGATGCGATGAAGCCCCCGAAGTTGAAGTCCAAGTCGAAGAAGCAGATTGCTCCGTAGTTGTTATCTGTAATAATTTGTGGCTTCCTTTTGACTTAACTATGCTTTGTGGGAGTGTCCCTGTTAATACTTTGCTGTGTTTGAATGCATTCGCCCTTTTATCAATGTATTCTTGTTCCCTTATTTGCTTCTTGCTTGATTGTAATAGGGTCCTTCGAGTGGTCCTTCAAGGGATCTTCTTGACTCTCCTTCCACCGATGAAACTACGACGCAACCGCGTTCAAAGGTGGAGGAGTTGCCATTGCTCTCGCGACTGCGCAACTATATTAAGCAGTTGGAGCGTGAGTTGCCCATGATCCGGGGTAAGGCAGATGTGTGGAAGTCGAAAGCTGAGAAGGCCACCGCCCGTGAGAATTATCTCCTAGATGAAGTGGCGTAGTTGAACGAGAAATTTAAGTGTTAGCTCTCTATCTTCTCATCTTTTCTTTTAGCCAGTCACGGCGATGCCTTGGCCTTATACTTTGCTCTTGCTTGTGTAGTTGTTAGTGCTCGTCATCCGCAGGATGAGAAGGACCAGATAGCCATTCGAATGAATGACCTGACCTAGGAGCAGCTACAGGTTAGTGGGTACCTTTGGGTGGACCACGACCATGCAGTCGCGTTGGCGACCCTGCAGGATCGTTCTTCGCGAGTACTTCAATTCTTGAAGAAGGCGAAGTCGTGCCTTAGGAATATCTTCCAAGCGATGTTTCCTCTTGACGTGGTGCCCTCAAGCCTATTGGATCTCCTGACAAGGTTTCAGGATATCAGTGCGATCCACGAGTGCGTATGACAGCAGCTGGTCGCAGGTGCCAAGGCTGCATTGTCACTGGTATGACTGCATCGGACAGATGTGGATATTGCATGTGTTGCTGCGAGACCACCACCGCCACCTGAAGGGATGACTTGGGATATGGTGCCACACTATCAAGCGGTTTTCCGGCCAGCGGAGGACTTGTCGACTTCTTTGAAGAGTAGACGAATGTTCTGATTTTGAAGCAGTAGCATAGTTCGTATCCTGCACATAGATGTATAAGTGTTGTAAAATTCGTATAATTATAGTGGGTATATTTGGTACCCATTAATATGTAAGGAGCTTGCTAGCTTGTATATTTTTCGAGTGTATTATAAGATACAGGTCCCTTTCGTTAGCCTGACTTATATCCATCTCAGCACCTTGCCAACCTGTCAGGTGCGTTGCAGCTGGGTTGGTGTTATCAAGGGTTTGATTGGTAATACGTCAGCTACTCAGGATGTTGTATTGTTCGCGGAACAAGATGCAAAGGGTGGCTCAACCCCTGCGTAAAGTAATTGCGAGAAAAAGCATAAAACACAGGGTTTGGGGCACTTAGCTTTATTTATTCGTAGAATATCACGAGGTATAATGTATGGCTAAGTAGCCTGGCTGAATAGCCTTATTTGCAAAGTAAAAAACATCTAAGGGTAGAAACAGCGCAGCTGCGCGACGTTCTAGGGGTTAGAGTATGTGACTCCGCTCTTGAAATCTTTAAGGCGATAGGCACCACCTGGGATTACTTCGGTAATCACATAAGGTCGTTCCCAAGGGGACTCGAACTTGAGATGCCCTTGCAGCTTCAGTCGCGGGACTAGGTCTCCTTCGATGAAGGATCCGGGGCGTAGCCTTCTGCTGTGGTAGTTGCGGAGACTTTGCTGGTAGATCGTGGATCTCTCTGCTGCAATCTCGCGTGCCTCGTCAAGGAGGTCGACGGAGTCTTCGAGTGCAAGAGTTGACTCTTTCTTGCTGTATGTAACCACCCGCGGGGCTTTGTAGCGCACTTCTGCAGGTAGCACCGCTTCAGTACCATGCACCATGAAGAACGGGGTGTAGCCCATGGCACTGTTTGGAGTTGTGCGTAGGCTCCAAAGTATAGATTGCAGCTCGTCTGGCCAGCACCCAGCGGCTTGTACAAGTGGCCAAAGGAGCCATTTCTTGATTCTGCCGCAGACGAGGCCGTTGGCCTTTTTGACTTGACCATTGGTCTACGGGTGAGCCACTAAGGCGTAGCTAATGTTTATTCCAGGTTTTCGCAGAATTCCTGGAACTCCTTGGAGGTGAAGTTTGTCCCATTATCCGTGATGATGTTATGTGGCACCCCAAAATGGTAGACGATGGACTCAAAGAATTTGATAGTGCTGGCTCTTGACTGATTTGTCACCGGCATGACCTCGATCCACTTGGTGAATTTGTCAACCGCAACTAGGAGGTAGACGTAGCCTCCTCGCGTGGACCTTTAGAGCTTGCCGACCATGTTGAGTCCCCATTGTGCAAAAGGCCAAGCCACTGGTATTGGTCTAAGATCCACGCCAGGTGCGTGAGGTTTGTCCGCGAATCACTGGCAAGCGTTCCAACGCTGGACGATGTCCTTGGCATCGCACATGGCTGTTGGCCAGTAGAATCCACCTCATAGAGCTTTGGCGACAAGGGCGCGACTGCTAGAATGGTGTCCGCAGGTACCTTCATGTATGTTGAGGAGGATGGCTCTTCCGCTCGAGTTCAAGGAGGTGAAGTCCACGCACATCCGCAGGATGTCCGTGTCCTTTTTAGGCACAAGCACTGTATTTTTGAGCCAGGTGTTTTCCTTGATCTCGCGTATGAAATCTGCATCGAAGAGTTCGTTGATCTCCATACCGAATACTTTTGCTCTTGGTTCAGACAGTCGACGTATTGTCTGCTTGACTGGCCTTGCGTCTGGATTCACATTGAGTGAGTGCTCGGCAAATTCCCTGGGAACTCCTGGCATGTCCGCTGGACACCAGGTGAAGATTTCCTAGTGCTCACGCAGGAACTCGACGAGCGCGAGTTCCTATGCGGAACTCAATTTGTTGGCAATGAGGGCCGTCTTGGCTGGGTCTGTTGGGTGGACCTGGACTTTCTTGGTGTGCACCGACGAGTCAAAGGAGAGGTGGGGTGAGCTTGGCTTGCTCAGGTTCAACCTTGCGAGTTCCTCTTGCATGCCGAAAGACTGGGAGATTTTGTTGAATTCCCTATCGTAGCTATTAGACCTCTTGAAGCTTTTGTTGATTATGATGACGCCGTTTGGGTCTGGCATCTTCATCCATAGATAGGCGTAGTGTGGTACCACCTTGAACCTCGCGAACGCGACGCGTCCAAGGATGCAGTGGTACTATGAGCGCCAGTCGACAACTTCGAAGTCGATGCGTTCTCGCCGGAAACGGCGTGCCGAAGATGATGTTGAGGTTGATTTTACCCAGGGGGTACACTCCCTTCCCTGAGACGATGCCATGGAATGCCGTGTCTGAAATTTCCAGACATGTCAGAGGGATCCTCATTGCGTGCAAGGTACTTGCGAACATGAGGTTGATGCTGCTTCCACCCTCCATGAAGACGCGACTCATATCGAAGTCTCTGATCTGTGCCTCGATTACGAGGGGACAATGGCCTGGGCGGGGTACTTCGGGCGGGTGGTCGCGCTTGTCGAAGGTGATGCAGGACTCGCTTCCACTGAGGTACTCAGTTGAAGGTGGAGAGTTTATCACCAAATTGACTTGGCGAGTGATTGCCTTCTGCACTCGATTTGAGGGACGCCCGTTTGGATCATCCCCATGTTTCCCAGTGGTTATGGGCTGGTGGAGCCGCAGGTGGTGGTGGTCCGGGCGGTGGTGGAGGGGCTCCATGTGCCACAACGCCCGGGGAAGCTCCATAGCCTTGGTTGATCGCGTCGCGATTCATCTGGGCCAGGC
The DNA here is from genome assembly GCA_910589775.1 of Avena eriantha. Lineage (NCBI taxonomy): Eukaryota > Viridiplantae > Streptophyta > Magnoliopsida > Poales > Poaceae > Avena > Avena eriantha. The sequence continues at coordinate 270,447,797 of OU342740.1, read as the reverse complement.
GTTCGTGGAGCTTGAGGAACTCACGACAGTCCTTTAGGAGGTGACTGGACTTTTTCTTGCCGTCGTGCTTGTCGATGTAGAAGTGCATGTTGCACGGTCTGGACAGTTTGTCCTGGATAGACGTTGCTGGTGCTTCGTCGCGAGTGCGGCGCTACCACACTTGTGTGGTTTTCCTGCTATCACGGTATCCATCGCTACGGTATCCGATGTTGCGGTTGACGTCGCATTTGTTGGCGTAGCTAGCTGCGACCATGTCGACCTCGCCGAGATCCTCGTAGACGCGCATTCGACATTTCCCTCTGCGGTCACGTCTGCGTCCAAGGCCATCATCGTCATCAGAGTAGGCATGGTTTTTCACCGAGTCCTCTCCGTTGTCCCACCGATTCACGATCTCCATCAGGTGGTCGATTGTTTTGGGCTTTGAGCGGCCTAGCTCCTCCCTGAGCTCTTTGTGGCATATGCCACCATTGAACACGTCTATTGCACGATCCTCGAAGATGTTTTCTGCGGAGTTCTTGATGATGGACCATCTCTGGATGTATGAGCACAGTGACTCGCCAAATCTTTGGTGGAAGCCTCTTAATTCTTTGATTCATGCGGGCCTTTTGTAAGTGCCCTTGAAGTTACACACAAAGCTATAGACCAGCTCTTCCAAGCTGCGAATTGATCCGCACGGGAGATTGTTGAGCCATGCGCGAGCGGTGCCCTACAGCTGTAGCTGTAGGCATTGCATCGCCGTGCTTCGGCTGCCGCCGTGTAGCCTGACGGAGGAGATGTGATCTTCCAGCCAGATTTTCGGGTCCTGTAGGCCATCAAATTTCGGGTTCTCCGATGGGAGCTTGAACCCTTTAGGCATTTGCTTCTGCCTAATGGCTCTCCTGAAGCATCTAGCACCGCAGAGTTCCACCTCATCGTCTTCCGAGTCAGTCGAATGAGCGCGCCTTGCGTGCATCTTGTCGATCTTGCACTGCGTGATGTCATCACGCACGTCGTAGTCATGGTCGTGCTGCCGTGAGCGACGACATCGAGACAATTTGTGGCTATCTTTGCTCGATGAGGGCGAGGAGTAGCATTTTGCTAGAGCCTTCCCCTTTTTCGGCTCTGGCGTTGGATCCTTGATGAGGGCGGCCTCAACTAGCCCCAAGCCTGTGATCGTAGATCGGTGCATGGCGGCTCGCGGATCTCCAGCTAGAGGCTGGTTGTTGAGGAGGTACATGGTGGGCGTAGTTACTGCTGCTTGCGGTGTCTTTGAGAGCATGTTGCCTCGTGTGTCCACCATCATGGACGAGAAGTCGAGGATTCGCGCGGCCTCCTCGCGTTCCATGTCAGTGAGGTGGGCCAGTCGAGATCGTCGTTTGGCAGCCACATAGTCATTGCCCTTGGAGGAGGATCCTCCATGGGAGAAGAGTTGATCCCGTCGAAGACTCAACTCATCCGCTGCCTTTCTGCGCACGTCGAGTTGCACGATTACCTGCTGCTGGCATTTGTATTCCTCTTTCAACAGCCAATGGTAGCCCATCAGCATGTCCTGCGATTAGTTAGGGGGCAGAGGATTTCCCCGTAGAGCTTCTCGACAGCGGTTCCACTCGTTGTCGTTGAGCTTGATCAGCACGCACTGTTCGGTGCGCTCATTCGTTGTGAGATTTGGGTTCCCCTCTATCCTATTGGTGGGCGCGCTGTTGGCGGGGCCACCATTTTCTCCATTGGTTGGCCCGGTACTGCTGTTGTCGCGAGTGGCTCCGGTGTCACCTGCGTTGATGACGGCGCACATGAAGTGATTAGGGAAGCTGCTGCTCCCTAAACTTTCAGATCCAGAGCCGTAGGCTCCATCTTCTGTGGCCAGGTCGCCAAGATCGGATCCGCGATTGATGTCGCTGTCCGTACTCCCAACTATTGTCGGGGCATTGAGCTCACTGAGGGTGCCGATTGGTGGCGGAAACCACGATGCTGGAGCGATCATGGAACTCGTCGGCTGGTCAGGGAGGCGAAGTGTGCCCAGCTGACCAACTTCGAAGGGTAGGCCTCTGATGGCAAGGCCGATCCCATTGCTCATGGACTCGAAAGCCGGGCGAGTGGTCGGCGTATGGACAGTGAAGTCGAAAGCATCGAAGAGCTGGTGAATCTCCACTGTTGCAGAGTTGTAGATCACGGTTGACGGGGCCGAAGAAGCCACGACATCAGCACTCCCAGTTCCCATAGACGACGCCAATTGACGAGGGATTAACTCGTCAATGCCCATTGTTATGTACTTGGGTTTTGGAGAAGGAGGTAGCATTGGAGGCATCGATCGACTAGCAAACAAGCACACAGGGATGCAAGGTTTACCCAGGTTTAGGCCTTGTAGAGGTCCCTACTCCTGTTTGTCTGCTCTTGGAATTATTGAGGGAGTCAAAAGTTACAGGGGTGCGCAGATGCAATCTGGCGATGATTGTGGAAACTAGGGTTGTGATTGTCCTCCTCGCCGCCCTCTCCTAGCCTTTATATAGATAGGCTAGGTCTTGGGTAGCAGGTCGAGTCAGTTACAGATTAGGGTTTGTCCCTTTAAACTTTCTATCTTAAGCATCGTCTTGTCCTGCAAGCAATCGGAGTCTCCGTGAGCCACCCGAATCCTGTATTGGGCCCTGGTAACGTCGTGGGTTCCTGTCATATTTGGGCCATATATACCAAGCTCGAGTACCTGTAGGGTATGCCCACGTTAGCCGGTGTTTCCAAAATAGTTTTCCTATCTAACAACCATGCTAACTAAGGTTCTCCTATAGTCAGTATGGCTCTGATACAAAGTCTGTCGGGCCCCCTTAATCCTCCGAGAATCCCTATTATGCATACACCACAATCCCATGATCAGTTCACCGTGGCACATAACCGACAAGTATCAAAGTAAACATCCATACTTAAGCGAATACATGTCATACCTTATTTGCCATTATGGTAACATCAATCAACATCAGTGGAACATCATCAAGCGTAGACCCGAGCCATGCCTTAACCTACAGGCAACTGACTGGGAGAACTTCCTAGCTCACATCATCGTCATCGCCACCTTTTTCCCGAGATCTGACCAAGTTAATAGCCAGGGTCAATGCCAGTGAGTACTTTGAATGTACTTGCAAACCACCTTAAGAGAATAATAATAACTAGAGGATATGCAATATGGCGGTGGTAGTAGGAGGGCTCCAAGAGAGGTTATTTTCTAAAATAGTTTCTCTTGTAGATATAGCATCTACATATCTTTGTTGAAAACTTTTGTCAAACATTTGGAAGAGTTTTGAACACACTAGGACTGGGTCACCCATTTGTTTCATCCTTATGGTTATCTCATGACCAAACTCCTCACCTCCTTTTTCCGACCATCTCATGGTCAAAACATTTGCAAAGCCTTTGCTTTTCTGAAAACCTTTTTGAAAACAAAACCAGCACCGCTCTATAGGAGTTTGTCCAACCTGTCCATAACCAAGGACACGGCTATTCGAATAGATTTACACTCTGTAGAGGTTGTGCACTTTACCCACAAGATTTGACACATCCACCGGGTCAACCCCGGATCTTCATAAAAACGTATGCGGGTCTCGGATAATTAAACAAGACCTTCGGAATGCCCATTCCAGTACAAGCGCCTACCCTATGAGTCATTCCCTTTAACACCAGGACGTCGGGTACCATGGACCAACCGGAGTGCCTTTGTACGCTTTCAAAGAGAGGCTCATATTATCGCATGGAGGCCCGTAGACCCTTTGTTCCTTCTCCTGGGTGCTGAGGTACATTACAGGCACCCAAGGAAGGACCAACCTCTAGAGAGTGAAATCTCATGTAGGAGTTGTGAGACAACTTATACTAGAGCAGACAAACTTCTAGTCTAGCCCCTTCCCATATAGGAGTAATGTGGTTGCACATGTTAAGTTATTTAGCTAAGCTGCAAAGAAACAGGTGCATTTTTGTAAACATTTTACCTCCTTTTCCTTCAGCATTTTGTAAAACAAAACATTTTTCCTTTCTCAAACTTCTCTTGGTAGTTCAAACCTCACCAAGGTTTTTCCGTAAAACATTTTGTAAAACTTTTTTCGGGGTCTACCCATCCTATAATTTTTCTTTGGCTAAAAGGGGTTTCCAAGGGGTTTCATATTATACACCACTTCAAGTAGGTGTTATCAAAGGGTTGTACCTATTGGTAGATATGGGTATTGATTCGGAGGAGCCAAACCAATACCATAATATACATACTTAAGAAATAGTAAAATAATGCATATATTTCATTGAATAGGTAAAACCATGCATAATAAAATAGTAGGACAAGGTGTATGAGCAAGAAGGTGGCTTGCCTATGATCAAAAAACTGGTAATATATGTCCCCGAACTTCTTCTTAGACTACCATAATATCCAATAATAATAACCATATTATTCGGGTCTTCGATATAATCGCAACTATCATCATCCGGGATCATGCATGTAAACAAACAAAAATCCACAATCAACACAAGGCATACCATCACCAATACAATACAATACAACAAACAAAGATACAACACATTATTCACTTCAGTAGATTTTGAAAGATTGGGTTTGTAGTGAATGGAAATAAGGGAAAAGCATTAGTGGCACTTATTTTGTGATTTACAAGTCAAATACTACTTAAGGAAGGGGTTTTAAACTAAGGGTTGGGTCTGTATGATGTCAATGTACAAAAATTATATCCTTGGATAGGGTTTGAAATAACAAAGCCACCAGTAGTGGTTTCATGATTTCATCACTTTTCTTTAATTAGTTATGATTATTTTAGTGGAAATAACCCTAGTCTAGGTGAATAAATCACCAGAAAAGATCTAGATATCAAATAAATTTGTACTCATAGGATAATGTATATAGTTGAGTTTTTGATTTTTGAGAGTTGGAACCACTTCAAAATTATTACCAGGATGCCCTTGGGAAAATCCCAAAGTCAATATTTTGAGCAATTTGTCTTTTACACTATATTTATTCTATAGAAGATTTTAATGTGAAACCAAAAGCATCAGGTAGGTACTTCAAATTCCTTTCTATGGAATTTGGATTCATATTTTTAGGTGTTCTAAAACCCCTGTAGTGATTTTCTTACTGAATTAACCCTAGATAGAGATATTTAAATCACCATAAACCAACAGAGACTAAAAAAAGTGATCTCCTGGGGTTTGATAGTACTTGATGTCCTACATCACTGAGAGTTGGAATTAGGTCAAGATATTACATAGTTTGACCTAGGTAAATTTCTAAAGTCAGATCTGGATGGATTTTGCCAATAGAAGCTACTAAAATAGCTTGATTTGTAAAGGAATCTTGACTCAGGTTTTGAAATGCCAAAACATTTGAGAATATGTAAAGTGAGCCAAGATAGTTTTGTTAAATAGTTTTTGTCAACTGATGGTGAGGTAAGAAGTATATCATATGATATACATTTAGATGCTTAAGCATAAATAAACAACAAGCAAGCACTGCATTACTAAACAAGAAAAAGTTTTTGTTCCCCCTGATTTTTGCATTCTGGACAACTAATCAAGGTTGCTAAAATTGGGATGTTACAAATTCCAAGCATATCAAGCAACATTATCACTCCATCCGGGAGTATGTCTAGGGTGATGATGTAGATATTTGAAAAGCAGACACAGATTTGAACATTGCGGATCCGTTTACTAAAGCTCTCACAATGGCAAAACATGATCGACACCAGAACGCTGTGGGTGTTAAATTCATAACTATGTAAAAATAGATTATTGACTCTAGTGCAAGTCAGGGACTGAAAGGAATATGCCCGAGAGGCAATAATAAATGGTTATTATGTTATTCCAGGTTTATAATAGATGTTTATTTATCATGCTATAATTGTATTAAAAAGGAAACATTAATACATGTGTGTTTAATAAACAAATAGAAGGTTCCTAGTGATGCCTCTCATTACACTAGCTTACTGATTAACATATGATCAAGGTTTCCTGATCATGACATTGGATGTTGTTGTTAATAACAAGGTCACGCCATTGATTGAATGATGTGATGAACATACTCCCAAAGTATAGTAACACAATCAAGCAATTATGTTTACACTACTATAACGTCATTCAAAGTGACCCTAATCCTTAGACCATGAGATCACGTCAATCACTGACTCTCGAAGAGTATTTTGATTGCATTAAACATCACACCGTAATAGGGTAATCATAAAGGTATCATCAGATACTTGGAAAGTGTTAGTTGAGGCTCATGGATCAAGAGTGGGATTTATCCATCCTAATGATGGGAAGATATACTTAGGGCCCTCTTGGTGATATCACATTGACATAGCTTGCAAGCAAGTGATAATGGTCACTAAGAATTTCATATCATGGGAACAAGAAAAGAGTACTTTTCAGTAACGGGATCGAACTAGGTATGAATGATACCGAATGATTGGATCTCGGCCAAGTAAAATATCGCGAGACAAAAGGAATTGGTTACTGCGAATAAAAGTTCACGCGATCACTAAGTCATCGCATGAACTGGTGGGAGTCATTATGGATCTCTAGGTCCTGCTAATGATTATTGATCATAGAATGTCTTGATTATGTCCACATAGTTCGCGACCCGTAGGGAGAAACACTTAAGGGTATCCAACTCAATTGAGTGGATAGGGAACATAGGATAAGATAATGGACATCACAAGAATTTATCCTGTCAAATCTGCCGAAATGGTTTAGGGGTATCGAAACAAAGCAAGGGATCAAAATTTTAATGTGTTCATTAAATGAAGTGTTCATTAAATGATGTGTTCATTAAATTGAGTTTCATTAAAACAATAGAATTAAAGTGCTTTAATGGAAAGACCTTTGGTTTTTGAGTGGAGAATAAATGGGAGAAAGTGGAGATTGAAATTATGTGAGTGGAGAGTCCACCCACATGAATGAGAGGAGAAGAAGGGGAACCCCATGGCAATGGACAAGGGGGGGGGCTTGCCTCCCCCCTCTCCCCTATAAAAGGAGGTGGAGACCTCCTCCCTCTCGCACACTTTCCCACTCCTCTCATATGCCCTTTGGTTGGCATCTTCTCCCTCTTGCTAGTCTTGTCCATTGCCACAAGAAAAGATGTTTAGGCGAATCCCTGCTCGAGATACCTCCACCATCTCTTCCATGACGTAGCACTATTGGAGTTCTCGGTGATCCGCTAAATCAGTTGCATGGCTAGAGCGAGAGTTCGGGAGTCATCGACACACCGTATGTGTGACCGACTACGGAGGTGCTACACGTGTAGCATTGTCATCACATCCTTGAGGATGCTAGATTACACTCTACAATAGCCACGTTTGTTTGCGGGAACGTTATCCTGCGTTACGGTCTTTGAGGGTGAGTCCATCTGAAACCTTACATGTATCACCTAGATATGATCTTGGTGGTTGCAATCATAGGAACTTTTTTGTTTTCCATGCAACGAACCCCATCATGTGTAGCTGGTCACGGTTTCCCTAGCCGGAATTCAAGTGTCGTCAAGAAGGACAAGAGGGACATCGCTGGCTTAGAGAACCCAGCCGATGTTGATTGTCTCACTGATTCTGATTCGTAGATTCTGCCCGAAATGTAGCTCTGAAAGTCACCGGTCCCACAGTGGGCGCCAACTACCGTCAGATTGATTATAAGTATGCCATGAGGGGGTCCTTGGGGCGTCAAAAGATGTGGGGTGTGAGACATATGGTTGTCCATGATGGTGAGCACACAAACATACCTAGGTTTGAATCCGCCTGCGGTGGACGGATCCTACTCCTGCTAGCAATGCAGTAATACAACAGAGCCGGAAGTACATATTACAGGAGAAGTTTCGCCTGTGCGAGTTGAGGTTATGGTGATTGGTGCCCTAAAGTCCGATCCCTAAGACAACTTATATAGTCATCCAGTTCTAAGGTTACAGAAGAGTCCTATTTGGCAATGATACAGAGTCAGTTACATAGTACATATTGGACTACAAGTAACTCTACAGGCCTAAGTCGGCAAGTCTTCTAGGGCTTCCTGTAGGCAGATGGGCTTCCAACTTCTCTCGCTGACTGGCCCTCCCGTGGAGCATAGCTCTAACCCGAAGTGGGTCGCCTTGATCAGTGAGTCACAGTGGGTATACCCAGAAAGTATATCCCCAACAATCACTGACTTAGGTTCTGCCAAACGTTGTTCCGTCAAAGGGCAGTTATAAAGGCAGATTTTGGGTCAGCTGAGAATCAAGCTGCGTGATGTGGATGACCAAGATGGGATTACACTCCTCCGACTGGAGATATGTTCTCTAGGCCCTCTCGGAAGATATGATTCGGAAAGCATGGCCATGCGCGAATCGTTTAAGTGTTAACTTAGGCATCCGACTAACAGTTAGTCATATGAATCACTTATCTTAGATCAAGAAAGAAAGTTGAGATATTTGAAGGATGATGATTATTCGCTTATAGCTTGACAAGGTATATCATGAGGCAAAAGGGACTTGGACGCAAGTCACATTGGAAGGTATGTTGTCATGACTCTTTGGTACTCGGGAGTCGGCATGTTCTGCTAGGAGCCACTATCAACTAATCGATTACGAGTAAGACTCGAAACGTGTCCGAGTCAGCATGAGCTTGTCGGTTCACATACTTAAGAGCACGAGCCAGTTTGGGTTGGACCTGAACCAGAAATCTGTTTGGATTGAACCCGAACCGAAAATGAACTAGATCAGTGAGTTGGACTCACAGTGACTAATATAGGCTTTAGTGAATGGGCCACAAGTGAATGGATCCCACTTTCACTCCCTATATATATACTGGGGTGCAAATGCCCAAGGTGTACGGTTAGGTCATTCCATGCATTGGAAACCCTAGCTCCATTTTCAGTCTAGCCGCCGTATTGAACCTAGCAATCCACCACTGGTGCCCCTCCTCGTACATGTGGATACTGGCAGAGGTGATGCACGATCAGCACTTTGACGATCGTGGATTGGATTGAATCAGAACGTGAGGATTGCATTGCATCAAGCGACACGCTTCATTAGTAATCTGCAACTATGTGTCTAGCGGTAATCCTCCTGGCCTTCTACCTTAGCTAGATCTTAAGAACACCGTGTAGAAATTTTTTGTTTTTCTCTACATGGCCCAGTAGTGGTATCAGAGCGATAGATTCTAGTTTTTGGATCGAGATCATGCATATGTGATATGCGGTCGGCGTTAGATTGGATATAATTGCTGTTTTGGTGGTCGATCTATGAGATAGATCGGTTTTTTTCGCCCTATCGTAGCGCCTTAGATGTCCTTGCACGTTTCACAATGCCAGTAGATATCGTATCTATGCATAACTTGTTTTTATAGGATGATCTTGTGAATGGTATGGCTTATGTGCATGTGATATGTGCAATACATACGTGATCTACAAATCATGGTTTTTGTTAGTCGACTGGAGCCTAGGCACTATCATTTTATTGTATTATGACATACGTGTCGGATTCTCTATGTAATTTACTTTACTAGCTAGTGTAGCTGTTTAGAGAACCCAGATGACATGCAAGTTGATGTAAAAGTTGTCAACGTGAAGTAAGGCAGCACGTGACAAGAGTTGGCATGAGTCAAATTACAAGCTTTGTGGATATGGAGATCGCCATGAAGAGAGCCATACCATTTCACATTATAATTGTTTTATTTGTGTTATTGTTATGTCTTTGTTTTACCTCTATTAGAAAGTAATCCCTCAAAGAAGGTCTAGTCGGTTTTCCCGCCAGTGTTGCACCATCACAAGTCGGACATTTTTGGTAGTGAGCTCAGAAAATTGAGGTGCTATCAATTCTTTCCAACTAGGTGGGCTCGAGTCGGACACTTACATCGGAAGCACTCGGTAATCTAGACGAGTCTATCACAACGGTTGTGGGACTCGGGGAAAAGTCAGACATGAGTCGGGGCATGTGATGCCACCTGACCAACAGGAGTCGTATGAGATGTGATTGACAAGGAGTTGTCTACCTAGACGACTAGCAATGATATTAAAGCTCACTAGTTGGCTTTCTTATTTAGGATACTAAATCACTTAGTAACCATCAAAGGGATGTTGGTTATAGTGGGAGCATAAGTATTAAAATGTTTAATGTGCTTGCTCCTTTATGGATACATGTCTTGCATATTTTTCCACTGTAGATCCATGGCACCTAGCAGTCTCCCTCAAATATCCAGTTCTGCGTTGAGAACTATCCTAGAGAAATATAAGATTAATGGAGCTAATTTCACCAACTGGTATCGTAATCTGAGAATTGTTCTCAAACAAAAAAAGAGGGACCATGTCCTAGACAACCCACTTCCATATGAGCCAAATGAGAATGCTACTATCGCTGCCACCAATGCCTACCGTAGGACTTGTGATGAGTCCTCAAAAATTAGTTGTCTTATGCTTGCTCACATGGAACTGGACTTAAAGCAACAATTCGAAAATGTTGAGGCCTACGATGTAACACCCCTAGTTTTACCAATACTAATTAGGGCTTGGTGTGTGCATAACATGAGCATCATATTTTAAAATACATGGAAGAAAACAATTTATGAAACCCTAAACCCTAATCTTCCCCCTCTCTTTGAATCAATTCAAAATGGTTTTGATTATTTTGAAAACTACCAAAATATTGGAGCCCAAATGGATTAAAAGGGCCTCACAATATTTGAATAGTTTTACAAAACCCCCTGGTATTTTAAAAATGTTCAAAACAGAAAAGAGTTTTGTTTAAAATACAAACAAAGAAATAGAAAATAGAAAAGGAAAAATGTTTTGTTTAAAAAAAGGTGAGCCAGACCTCATTCTAGGCCCAACCCAGCTCGCCGTCTCTCTTCCCCCTCCCTCTGTCTGCCACGCAGTGCAGCTCGCAGCGGCTCATCTGCAGCCTGCTACCGGCCCAATACCCCTTTGCTCCTCCTGTTCATCATCTTCCTCCCCTAGGAAAGCTCCTGCGTGTCACCACCGGTGTCACCCGATGCAGCACTATGATGCTTGTCGTCGTGCCACGCCCTGGTCGAGGATAAGAAGGCCACCGAGATGCCTCCCTCCCCTCAGTCTTATCCTCTCCCTCAGTAAAGCTCTCTCTCCTTCCGCAACCTGGACTGAAACCCTAGCCCGTACGGTCGTCGCAGGATGCCGTCCTTCCGGCCTCCCCCGTGCTCCGTTGATCACGCATGCATCTTCCCCTCGTTACCCTGAGTATTCCCGGTGAAGGAATCGAGCCGAGGCACTCCAAATTGGGCCCCAGCATCACGTCTTCCCAAAGTCCAGCGTCGATACCGGTGCCGATCGTCTCCCTCCATCCTCGACGATGACTCCAACATGTTCAGGGTGAGAAGTAGGTCCTCATGGACCTATTTTCCATCTCCATGTTGCTTTGTTTTGCACTGTTGTCTGCCGCGGCCAGACACCATAGTGAAGGTCGCTCTGGTGACCCAATCGTAGTGGCTCTGCTAGTTCCTGGCTCCCCGTGATGCCCTCGTTCAAGCGCGTTATTCCTCGCCGCCACGCAAGCCCTCCTCCTCCATCCCCGTCGTTGTCTGGCCTAGTTGCCGAAGAGCCGATGTGGCGCCCATGTGGCATCGACGTGGCGCCTGGCCCAGCCGTTGGCCTCTAGGGCTAGAGAAAGCCCTAGTGAAAAACAGCCCTCCCCGTGGTGACGTCATAGTGATGCAGTAATGCTCTTTACTTTTAATTAAATGTTTTTCGTTTTCTTTTTCTGGATAATCTAATCCTAGGTGGGCCCAGGTTGTCAGATTTTTAACATTTACATAAAATGTTTTATGAAATTAATAAAAGTATGACATGTGGGCCTATATGGGAAATAATTTGTAAATATTCCAAAAATGTTTAATTATTTTAAAAATTGATTAAAAATGGGAAAATCATAACTAATTCATTTTAAGTTAGAAAAATACAAATAATATATCAAAATGTTCAGAAAATGAGATCTACACAATAGACTCATAATAATGCATTGTTTAACAACTTAAATTGCAAGTTTAATTAGAAGAACAAATGAACCCCCATAGGTGATTTTGAGGTTCCCCCTGTTCTAGGTTTGTACCCCTCGGACCCCGTTAAAAATGACCAAAAATGTTTAGGGTTACATTTCAATACACTTTAACTTGCCATATCATCATTCTTGATTGAGCATTGCATCAATGCCACGTGTTGATTATTCCTTTCCTTTCTAGTGTTTCTGCTTCTTCTCGGTATACCACAGAGTTGATGTGAGCAACGAGATCGAGTCCAACATTGAAGACCGAGATTAACACCATCAAAGATCGAAGATCAATACTTGACCAACTATAATCAGGTTAAGTACCAGGTGTTTGAAGATCCATAGTTGGGTATCAATAGTCAAAGGCAAGCATAGCCCCACACATGATATAATCCTATGATTTCAAAGTATTTCATTCTTGCCATGTGCATACGATTCCAAAGTCTTTCATCGATAGATACAATAATCCTATTTGATGCATGTTCACCTTGTAGCCTATATTCCATAATACACTTCTCCTAGCATAACTAGGGTTTGGCTTATGCGCTTCGCTAGAGCTATTTATATATGTTGTGCTTAGCTGTGCTTAGCTGTACTTAGATGTTACCGCTGGTCTATCAGATTGATGAATCAGAGTTGCGAATGAACCTAGTTGGATAGGATGACGTGGTATGATCAGAGATGTAAATTAATCATGCTAAGGCTTGAATGGGAGTCCATGTTGGGTTGTGGTTTTTGCAGTCCCATACATGCCACCACTAGGATATAAGTTCTTGCCTCTTGAACCAAGACGAGCGTACAGCCACACGGGGGCCTGGAAACCCCCTCGACCACTAGGATATAAGTTCTTGCCTCTTGAACCAAGACGAGCGTATAGTCCCATACATGCCTAGTAGATTCCATGAGTCACACAGTTTGGGTGTTCCATTCGACATGTGCATTCTAGTCGTTCTTGAAGGAGGTGGAGGAGGTGCATTCATACAAGTAGGTAAGTGTGGCAGGTAATGGGAGAGGCACGGCCTCCATAATCTCAAACCCTGTTCACATCTCTAGGGACCGACTTCAGGACATGACCCGTTATGGCAGCATCACCTTAGGGCATGACTAATGGTCTCGGCAAAAGCAAGTTAAAGGTCGTGTCCAACCACCCTCTGCTGTCCTTCCAAGGAAGAGGGCTTATCTAGTGGAATTAAGAGAAGGTTGGTACATGTGGATAAACTTATGCACCCCTGCAGGGTATTAATCTTTTTGAAAAGCTGTGTCCACAGTGATGGATGACTTGGGAATGGATTCAAAGATCATAGAGAAGAATAACCTAATTGTAAAACTTGACAAGAGAAGTGAGGTGTGCTTAAGGATGCTTCCTCAGGGATCGAGGGGGTGATCCTAGGTAGTAGGTTCGGCTGATAATGTTTTGGTGGATATCAAAGATGATCAAAGCTAGCGATATCACTTTCTTATCCACTTTTAAAAGGTTCTATTAGTCGAGCTTCCCTTCCCCTTTTACAAAGAAAGATAGCTTTACGCAAAATAACCCCACCAGCCATAAGTCTTGCGGAGTACACCTTGTACTAAGCCTTGCTTTGTTTATACTTTTGCAGCAGGTAAGTGTTGCCATAGAATATGAGTTCGTTACGGCATCGACATTGATGAGTAGCTTGGGGTTCCCAGTCGGCATCCTAGAATCTATGGATTGGGACGTCATCGTTATGCTTGAGGCCTCTTAGCACATTTGTTAAGTTTGCTATACTTAATAGCATAATTTGCCTTCTGTTGTTTGATGTTGTTGTCAGTGATCTCTGCTTGTAATATTTTGGATATTTGCTCAGTTATGAGCTTGCTGTAAAAACTTTTGAGTCGTAGGGTCACTGTGATGTTACCAATTCTTCCTCTATATGCTTTCGAGATTTAGGTTAGGCTTATATCAGACAGAGGTCTAGGATTTGTCTAGTCCTAATACCGTGGGTGTCACAGGTTTTGGTATCAGAGCAGTACCGACTGTAAGAAAACCTTTCTACTGGTTGATGTTGAGTCTAGTGTTTATGAAAACTATTTCAAAGATGAAGAGTGTTTGCGAAAACTCTAGTATGCTTCTTTTTCTCCTTATCCAGTTTCGCACTAACTCTGGGTCATATCATTTTGTGTTGACTTTAAAAAGTTTTGCTATCTCATCTCGTCTTTCAGAGCTTAGGTGCCTTTTTGGCATGTCGTTTCTTAACTAGATGACCTAGTGCTTAGTTCTCTAGAGTCTGTTTGTGTGTTCTTTGTTCCCTTTGATCCTCTTCAGCTGAGAGATTCCTTTCTACCATGATCTCTCTATATTTTGGTCCCACAACACAATGTTGATGGTTCCACAGTGATCTATTCTAGGCCTCGAAGTTTCCTTTCACCTCGTGTGCCTCCTTTTCATTTTTTTGGTACTTTAGAAGTTATTACTTCTCTTGGAAGCTACCTCGTGGTTACTACCTTGTAGTACCGTCTGTACTACTAAGATAGTAGTTACTCCTTTCTCGGGTTTTAACCCTTGGACTTGAACCGAAGATCCCTGATTATGCTGGATTCTGGTGTTGTGAATCTTCTACATGGAGCTGACCTTTAACCCAAGATCCATTTTTGTTGATCCCTGTTTTTAATATTTAAACATTACCTCTGGATGGCTAGTACCTTCTAGTACAACCTTCAAGCTTGTGGTTATTATCATGATTTAGTTCTGACAAATAAGGACTTTCCCTACCACGTGCTATGGTAGATGTTCTTTAATGGAACCAAATAGATCATGACAAGAGTACTCCTCATGAGTTTCACTTCTGTACTCGTGACTTTGCCACACCTCCCTCCTTTGTGCATCGGTCCTCAGAAGATTGTTGACTTATTCATCCACATCCTGTGATTTTATCCTAAGCATGTTCCTTTTCCCTTGTTGTTTCCGACCCTTGTCTACCAGTTGGTAGACAAGTAGTAAAATGTGCATTGGTGTCTTTCGATGCAATATATTCTTATGGTCTATCAAGACAAACCATTTCATGATGTTAGGAGAAATAAACTCCAGTATCTCATTATATCTAGGACTAGGTCAAAGTGTTGTAACCTGCAGATCAATAAGCATTGATTAGCTTCAGTTATGTTCCACCTTAGAGTATCACATTCCTTTATACTAAGAGGTCGTGCTGAGTTTCATGACCCCTTAATGAAGTGATGTTTTCACACATTTTTACCCATCCTTCTTCTAAGCTTCCGCGCAAGTGAACGATGCGTGTGTGTAATGATGTGGCCATCTGAGATTCTTAGCAATTGTTATTGCTTTGGACCTCAACAAGGACATTTTTCATTCATAGAATGATGGTTAACCATATCACTAAGCAAAGGATGATCATGTCACCATGTCCGCTACTCTGGTGCACTCTCTTCAGTCCAAGAGTTAGGCTTGTGCCGAAGCTCTGTGACTATGTCTTCTGGCCTTACCAAGCAAGTTTCCTCTCGAACTAAGTGACATATCAATGGTTCGTAATATTCTAGATGTATACTAGAAGTATTACCATGTTGCCACATGACCGTGTTGTCAAGTTCTTGAGCAAGTCGGTTTTCTGAACTGCTTCTTTCTCCAAGAATCTGTACTGGATACCCTGAACTAGTTGGATGAGCTTAAAATCAACTTGGAGAGTTGTAAGACAAAAGTGCTATCGGATTTGTTCCCCCTAAAGGGATGTCTAGTTTTGTTCGTGCTGAAGAAAGATAGTGTTCTCCTTGTAGAAATGTTAGCGTCCCTACCTTTGATTTGATTCGGGTTATCATCAAATCAAACTCATTCCTAAATAACTATCGTGATCGTGTATCTATTTGTGATGTCTCACTGGGGTACATCTTCGTGTTCTTTGCTCCGACCAATACTGTTGTTTGTTCATATCAAATATAAGTTCATCTTCTTGGAATGTTTTGATAAGTTTGTTATCAAGCCTGTCGATGACATCCTTATCTTCTCCATGCTAGATTGGATTCATGTGGAACAGTTGGCATTAATGTTGGAAACTTTTGAGAACCTTCTTCGAGTTATCTCGAAGTATGTGTTCTGGATGTTAGAAGTAACCTTCTCTAGTTCACGTGCAATTGCTGAAAGATTTCATAGTTGATTTGGGAAGAGTTATCTTTGTTTCCCGGGAATCATTTCAAGTCAGTCAAGCATGTGCGAAGTATTCTTGATATGGTAGGTTGATACCTTCACATCTCGAGAACATATTCTAAGCACACTAAGGCACTGATGATTTGTCATGGAAGAGAAGAAGTCCTACAAACTTCAGTATCCTCCTAAATGTTTCCCAATAAGGATTCAGTTGTGTTTCGTTGCAAACACTTCATGCAGGAGTAATTATCTTTTGAATAACTTGCTAACACATGGTTTTGCAACCTAGCTCATCTTTTGGAGCTTGACACTGTAATCCATACCTTGAGAATCTAGTGACTTTACGTCTGTGGTAAATGTTGCAAGCTTTCTATTCGGACATGCTGAGTCTGAAGTATCTTCCCACTTAACCAAATATGAATCTGAAGAAGATATGATGGTTAGTGATCATCAAGGTTTTTGACGTAGGTGTCCTTGAAAATTCGGCAAGATTGATGTAACAGTTGACATAATTAGTTGGAAACCCTATTATCATATTCCCTTAAATCAGCAATAACAACCACTCTTCATGAGGCATCTTCTATGATTCATTATAGGAGTTGTACTTATCGTTTCATTTGTGTCCGAAGTCCGACCTTTTACTTGATGTTTTGTGTCTTGAACATCAAGGAGAACATTTAGAGTAGTGTTGCTAAATGTCTCTCGGTCGATCCTCTAGACCCTTTTATGTTGGCAAGCGTCTTGTTGTGCCAAGTAACTGAAGTCTAAGAATGAAGTTTCTTTTTCCTCGTGTCATCAAGAATCTTCTTATAAATTCATCTTAGTGGTGTAAAGTGATATCATGATCGCTGGAAAATATTTTGATAGACCTGCGTGTTCGAAGAGCGACTATGATTACGAAAAACAGAAGTTCCTCTTATTACATGTTCCTTGTGACTCTTACGAGTCCTCGCCATAAAACAACCTTTCTGTCTTGATCTTCTGTTGAATCAAGAGTGATCCTTCTGTATCAAAAGAAGTTCAACAAGTTCGTTCTCCACACTCTGTATCCCTGGAAGCTCTACTTAACCCGTCTAGTAGAGTTTCATCCTTCAAAGTCTATGGTTATGTTCTTTCTGTTGTACGCTCTCCTTTTTAGAAGCTTAAACTCTTCTAAAGCTCCATGGTCTCAATCCTTATGAATACCAGTTATCTAACAACTTGAAACCTTCTCCTTTTGTTTCCTCCGTTACCTTGACGTGTTTCATGCTCGTTGGCTCTAGAGATGTTAAGTAACATCTATCCATGAGTTGACCATGAGACACTCTACTTGTGGTTTTGTGTCCTTCCCTCTCTTATTTAGTGTGTGTAGAAAACCCGAAGAAAATGAAGCGCTTCATCCATCTGTGGGGGACGAAAATCAACCTCTTCGAGAAGATCATCGAAGTTTAGTGTAACCATATTCCTTCCATCTTCCTACCTAGGAATCTCGGGACGAGATTCTGTTAAGGGGGATAGAACTATAACACCCCTAGTTTTACCAATACTAATTAAGGCTTGATATGTGAATAGCATGAGCATCATATTTTAAAATGCATGGAAGAAAACAATTTACAAACCCCTAAACCCTAATGTTCCCCCTCTCTTTGAATCAAGTCAAAATGGTTTTGATTATTTTGAAAACTACCAAAATGTTGGAGCCAAAATGGATTAAAAGGGCCTCACAATATTTGAATAGTTTTACAAAACCCTCTAGTATTTTCAAAATGATCAAAACAGAAAAGAGTTTGAAAATACAAAAAATGAAATAGAAAACAGAAAAGAAAAAATGTTTTGTTTAAAAAAAGGTGAGCCAGACTTCATTCTAGGCCCAGCCCAGCTCGCCCTCTCTCTACGAGATGGCGCAGCGCGCAGTGGCCCCCTTTGCTCCTCCTGTTCATCGTCTTCCTCCCCCAGGCAAGCTCCTGCATGTAACCGTCGGCGTCGCCCGATGCAGCGCTGTGATGCTCGCCGTCGTGCCACGCCCTGGTCGAGGATAAGAAGGCCACCAAGATACCTACCTCCCCTCAGTCTTATCCTCTCCCTCCCTTGGTAAAGCTCTCTCTCTCTCCTTCCCCAACCTGGACCAAAACCCTAGCCCGTACGGTTGTCGCTAGACGCCACCGTTCCGGCCTCCCCGTGCTCCGTTGATCACGCACGTGTCTTCCCCTCGCCGCCCTCAGTATTCCTGGTGAAGGAATTGAGCTGAGGCACTCCAAATTGGGTCCCAGCATCACGTCTTCCAGAAGTCCGGCGCTGTCACTGTTGATGATACTAGTGACAACCGTCTCCCTCTGTCCTCGACGACGACTCCAACGCGTTCAGGGTGAGCAGTAGGTCCTCATGGACCTCTTACCCATCTTCTTGTTGCTATGTTTTGCACCGCCATCGTGCGCTGCCGTTTGCCGCTGCCAGACACCATAGTGAAGGTTGCTCCGGTGACCCAATCATAGTGGCTCTGCTAGTTCCTGGCTCACCGTGATGCCCTCGTCCAAGCGTTCTATTCCACGCAGTCGCGCAAGCCCTCCTCCTCCGTCCCCGCCGTCGTCTGGCCTGGTTACCGGCGAGCCGATGTGGCGCCCCTATGGTGTCAACGTGGTGCCTGGCCCACCCGTCAGCCTCTGGGGATAGAGAAAGCCCTAGTGAAAAATAGCCCTCTCTGTGGTGACATCACAATGATGCAGTAATGCTCTTTACTTTTTATTAATTTTTTTTTCTTTTTCTGGAAAATATAATCCCAGGTGGGCCCAGGTTGTCAGATGTTTAACATTTACCTAAAATGTTTTCTAAAATTAATAAAAGTATGACATGTGGGACCATATGAAAAATAATTTGTAAATATTCCAAAAATGTTTAATTGTTTTATAAATGATTTAAAATGAATTAAAAATGGGAAAGATCGTAACTAATTCATTTTAAGTCAGAAAAATACAAATTATATATCGAAATGTTCAGAAAAATGAGATCTACACAATAGACTCATAATCATGCGTTGTTCAACAACTTAAATTGCAAGTTTAATTATAAGAACAAATGGACCCATGTAGGTGATTTCAAGGTTCCCCCTGTTCTAGGGTTTGTACCCCTCAGACCCCATTAAAAATGACCAAGCATGTTTAGGGTTCCATTTCAATACACTTTAACTTGTCATATCATCATTATTGTTTGAGCATTACATCGATGCCACGTGTTGATTATTGCTTTCCTTTCTGGTGTTTCTGCTTCTTCTTGGTAGACCATGGAGTTGATGTGAGCAACGAGATCGAGTCCAACATTGAAGACCGAGATTAACACCATCGAAGATCGAAGATCAAGACCAACTGTAATCTAGTCAAGTACCAGGTGTTTGAAGATCCATAGTTGGGTATCAATAGTCAAAGGCAAGCATAGCCCCACACATGATATAATCCTATGATTTCAAAGTATTTCATTCTTGCCACGTGCATACGATTCCAAAGTCTTTCATCGATAGATACAGTAATCCTATCTGATGCATGTTCCCTTTATAGCCTATATTCCCTAATCTATTGCTCCTAGCATAACTAGGGTTTGGCTTATGCGCTTTGCTAGAGCTATTTATGTCCGTTGTGCTTAGCCATACTTAGCTGTTACCGCTGGTCCATCCGGTAGATGAATCAGAGTTGTGAATGAACCTAGTTGGACAGGATGACGTGGTATGATCAGGGATGTAAATTAAACATGATAAGTCTTGTATGGGTGGCCACGACGGGTTGTGGTTTTCGCAGTCCCATACTTTCCACCACTAGGATCTAAGTTCTTGCATCTTGAACCAAGACGAGCGTACAGCCACACATGGGCCTAGAAACCCCCTCGACCAACTAAGTTTCCTAGTAGATTCCATGAGTCACATAGTTTGGGTGTTCCATTCGACATATGCATTCTGGTCATTCTTGAAGGACGTGAAGAAGGCGCATTCATACAGGTAGGTAAGTGTGGCAGGGAATGGGAGAGGCACAACCTCCATAATCTCAAACCCTGTTCACATCTCTAGGGACCGACTTTGGGACTTGACCCGTTACGGCGACATCTCCTTAGGGCGTGACTCATGGTCTCCACGAAAGCAAGGTAAAGGTTGTGGCCAACCACCCTCTGTCGACCTTCCAAGGAAGAGGGCTTATCTAGTGGCATTAAGAGAAGGTTGGTACGTGTGGGAAAAGTTGTGCACCCCAGCAGGGTATTAATCTTTTCGAAAAGCCATGTCCATGGTGATGGATGACTTGGGAACAGATTCAAAGTTCATAGAGAAGAATAACCTAATCGTAAAACTTGAGAAAAGAAGTGAGGTGTGCTTAAGGATGCTTCCTCAGGGATCAAGGGGTTGATCCTAGTTAGTAGGTTCAGCTGATAAAGTTTCGGTGGATATCAAAGATGATCAAAGCAAGTGATATCGCTTTCTTATCCCCTTTTAAAAGGTTCTATTAGTTGAGCTTCCCTTCCCTTTTTACAAAGAAAGATAGCTTTACGCAAAATAACCCCACCAGCCATAAGTCTTGCGGAGTACACCCTATACTCAGCCTTGCCTTGTTTATACTTTTGTAGTAGGTAAGTGTTACCATAGAAGATGAGTTATTTACGGCATCGACATCGACGAGTAGCTTGGGGTTCCCGGTCGGCAACCTAGAATCTATGGATTGGGATGTCATCGTTATGCTTCAAGCCTCTTAGGCCATTTGTTAAGTTCGCTATACTTAATAGCATAATTTGCTTTCCGTTGTTTGATGTTGTGGTCAGTGTCCTCTTCTTATAATATTTTGGATCTTTGCTCAGTTATGAGCTTGCTGTAATAACTTTTGAGTCGTAGGGTCACTGTGATGGTACTGATTCTCCCTCTGTATGCTTCTAAGATTTAGGTTAGGCTTATATCAGACAGAGGTCTGTGATTTGTCTAGCCCTAATCCCGGGGGTGTCACATACTGTAACATCCCAAATTTTACAATTACAGATGTTACTAGAAGCATGCATCATATCATTGCATCATGGCATCACATATCAAAACTGCATCAGGTATTTTCCAAAACCCCATAGTCATATAAAATACTAAAAGGGTTAAACAATATCAATCCACCTAAACCTTTGCAAAAGTGTTATTTTTATAATCTCATTTTAATCCTCTTTTTTTACAAAATTTTAGAGACCGGTTTCACTTAATTTGGAGTCCGTTTGCAAAAGTTATTAGACAAATAATGAAACAGAAAAAAAAAGAATAAAAAAAAGAGAAGTCTAACCTAAGCGGGCTAGCCGAAGCCACCCCGCATCTATCTACCCGCGCGCACCGCGAGCGAGCGGCGCACCTTATGTAGAAGATTTAAAGTTTAGATTAGAGTATTTTAATTCTAGATTTTTATCCGTAGCTCCGTTTTAGTTGATTCCTATTGCATTGGTTTTGTTTCGACGAGACCTTATGTAGAAAATTGTCTTATCATGCTTAGGGTGTTCAGATCTGTCCCGAGGTAGATTGGAGTTGTAGATCTAGTTTTGAGCTTGGTTATTTAGGGTTTAACACAAAATACTTAAAATCTGCGGGGAATCGATTCTAATGACATCCCCAACTCAATAACACCCCTGAATAAAACCTTGGTCAATTTTTGAATCCATCATTGCATATTACCGTGTTGCATGCATGCATATTCGACTTCGTGACTTTGTTTTGTGCAAATTGTGTTTGGATCCATGTTTGTTTCGTTTGATTGCTCGGAGTGCGCTGAGGAGTACTGTTGTGTAGATTGCTGCTCGGATCAAGGCAAGTTACACCACTTGTTCATGTTTATGTCCCAGTTTTGACTATGCATGTTTTACTCTTCAAATTCTGTAGTATGCATGTGTAGGATTTTGGTAGATTTTCTTAGAACTATTTTCGCAAGTGCGGTTTTGTAGTATGCCATGAGTAGCTCTATGCTTAGGAATTTTCCATCCCAATAGGTTATCCTATTTTTCTAAGTTATGCTTGCTATGCTATATACTTGTATATATCAAGTACCGTTGGGAGGGTTCAAAAGACTCAAAACAATTTCTAAGTATGAGAGCTCTCTCGAGCGAACTTTTCTTCTCCAAAACCCTCTTCAAAATAAAACTAAGTTTTCTTCTGGTCGGAAAGGTTGTCGGGACAACGAGTGGGATTTTGGTGGAGGACGGCCGCCCAGGAATCAAAGAAGTCTGCCATGTTTCAGAAATCAGAAGCTTCCCGTGCAACCACAATACATATGGGCTCTGTCTTGGCTTAGTACTTAGTGGGAAACCTCACTGGGGTACCAACATTGGGAGGTTCTTGGCACGGTTGGATCCAGCTGGTAGAGGGGATACTAAGGGAAGGCTTCGCCATGGTCTTGTCTATAAAAGGGCTTGATCGTGGATTGTGGGGAAAGTGCATAACCTCTCGAGAGTATTGCAATCTGATCGATCAGCCGTGTTCACGGAAACAAAACAACTTTGAGCATCTGAAGGATGGAGCCTCTAAAGGATCTTCCTCTCTCTTTTCCAAACCTAACGTTTTATAAACCCCAAAGGCATGAGTAATATCACCGTTGGGCGGGATTTTGGGAACTTGGTGCATAATATCCAAGTGCTAGGTTGATTGGGCACTTGGTGAGTAATATCCACGTGTTCCATTCGACCCTATATTATTTATCAAAGTTTACAAAGTAGGGAAAACTTCCTCCTCTTTTATTATTACATTGATAAAATTGGCTTTACGCAAATGAACCCCAGATCCTACTCTTAAGCCTTGCATGTAGAGATAGTCTTACTCTTTCCTTGGTGTAATTTGCCAATACATTCAAAGTATTGACCCAACTTGTTGGTTGCACGTCTTATGTGCAGAATCCGAAGATTGAAAGGTGCGTAGGGTTCACGGGTCTTCACGCAACTAGCCTGAGGCGTTGATGGACTCAAGTTCTTCTTAGTTTCCGCTGTTATATTTGAGCTAGCTATAAGCTATGCAAGTTGTAATAATTATACTCTGGATTATTCGTGTAATAATGACTTGTGTTTTACATGATATTCATCGACTGTGAAGTGCTAGCTATTGATCCAGGGACTAGTATGCTAATCACAGGGACTTAGGATCCTTAACGATCTGAGGTCGCAACAGATGTTATCTGAGCACAAAGTTTCCTGTAGGACGTGACCCCTAGGATTGGAAACCACCTTTACCGTGTGTGTTTTTCTTTCTCTATTCTTCTAAGTTATTTGTACTCTTCTAGTATTTCTCTTCCTTATCACCTTGTGCCTAATTTTTTTCTCCTAACCTAAAGATGACGGCCTTCTACTACGACACCGCCGAAGACATCAAGTGCCTGCACTTCGGGGAATGCCTTCTAGACATCATCAAGACGTTGCAATTACCCATGCCATCAATCAAGGGAAGCAAGTTGAGGAAGATGCACAAGGAAGGATGCTGGGCGATTGAAGTCATCCAACCAGGGCGCAGTCAGACAGAACCCAAGACAGAGGCCATTGTACTCAACGTCACCAGCGACTCCAAGGAGAAAGGACTTAGCATCTGCTTGCAGGAGATCATTGGACGCCTTTGCGGACGCCACATGAAGAGGTTGAAGGCCACTACATCAAACTCCTTGGAAGACGTGATGAGAAGGGAGTCCCAATTGAGTTAACCCCGGAGGAAAGGAAGACATGCAAGAGTCGAAGGATCCAATATCAAGACTTGGAGCCCCACATCAATGACCTTCAGAAGGGGAGCTGTCTTGAGATCGTGAGGAATGACGAGCTTTGTGCCCTAATCAAGGAGAAGGACGAGAAGATCGAGGAGCTGGAAGAGAAGATCAAGTCCCTAGGAGGGGAGCTCACCGCCCAAGACAAGAGGTTCGCTAATCAAGAGAAGAGGGTGCAAGATAAGAACAAGAGGATTAGGGAGCAAAGTCTAGTGCTCGCAAAGAACGAGATGGAGTTCAAGAACCTTGCCACCATGTTGAAGGACCTACGAGCAGCCAAGAGGAGCTTGGAGGAGAAGATCACGCCCGTGACTATGGGGTCAAGTTTGATCAAGAAGCTACAGAAGGAGAAGAAGGAACTCCAAGAGAAGCTGGAAGCTTCTACCCAGGAGCTGCAAGAGGTGAAGGAACTTCAAGGGAGGCTCGAAGCTGCAACACCGGAGCCATAGGAGGTGAAGGAACTTCAGGAGAAGCTTGAAGCCACGACGAGGGACATGGAGTTATACAAGTCACTGCTGGAAAAGGAAGGCTTCATCATCGAGGATGAGGAAGTGGATGATGAGTAGAGTAGTTGGACCACCTTTAGTTCTATAGTCAAACGTTGTTCGCAATTGTAATGAGTACCAAAAATTATATTGGTTAGTTAACCTTGGTTGAGTGTGTGGATCTATGTGCCTTGTGTGCCTTGCCTTTCTCGTGTGTTTTTCTTCTCTTGTTTACATAAGGGTAGGAGTTTATTCCTTAGGTTTTCTATCTATTTCTTAACTTGTCTCCCAAACCCTCCAGATGGCGAGACATGGAAACAAGAATAACAACATGCCCCCAGAGATAGCACAACTTCTGAACTCCCAGAATCAGTTGATCCAACTCCTCACTCAAAACATGCAAAACAACAACAACAACAACAACCCGTCGCCTCCACCGCCCCAACAGGATCGCTTGACTCGGTTCTTGAGGTTGAACCCTCCAATTTTCTCAAGTAGTTATGAGCCAATTGTGGCAGATGACTGGCTCCGCACCACCAACAAAAAGTTAGACACCGTCCAAGTTGTTGGAGCTGATAGGGTGCGCTTTGCCACGCACCAACTTGAGGGACCAGCTGCTGAATGGTGGGATAATTACCAGGTCACCCACCCCGATATTGAAGCTATCACCTAGAACTAGTTTGAGGCGGCCTTTCGTACTCATCATGTAGCCGCGAGAGGCATGTCACTTAAGAGACGTGAGTTCCGCGACTTGAAACAACTGCACCGCTCTGTCTCCGAGTATGGGGACCTTTTCAACAAGCTGGCTCGTTATGCACCTGATGATGTATCCACTGATGCCAAGAGATAGGAGGAGTTCTTGAGGGGACTTAATGATGAAATATCTATTCAGCTTGTGGCTCTGAAGTTTGATAACTACCAGGAACTCCTGGACAGGGCAGTGGTGGTTGAAGCAAAGCAAAGGAGTATAGAGAACCGAAAGAGAAAGTCCACCTCGCACAAGCACAACTCTGCCCCATATCATAAGCAACGCACTTCGTCACCACCACCCCACAACCACAATGGTCATCGCCATGGAGGACATAACCACAATGGCCATAAACACCGCAATGGAAATGGCAATGGGAAGGATCTGAGTGAAGTGACATGCTTCAAGTGTAACAAGACGGGGCATTATGCAACTACTTGCCCCAAAAAGATGAAGAATGGGAATAGTAATGGAAACGGCAACGGACACAACCATGGCAATGGTAATGGAAATGGGAAGAACCGAATCCGTTCGTCAAAGCCACGGTGAATCATGTCTCCATGGAGGATGCTCGTGAGGCACCTAACTCCGTGATTGGTAAGTTCAAGCTTAACTCCACCCCTGCAGTTGTTCTTTTTGATACTGGTGCATCGCATTCATTCATATCAAGGGTATCTGTGGATAGAGGCAAGATACCTACGGAGACTATTAGTACTCCCCTAAGGGTAAGTTCTCCTGGAGGAGAAATAGTGGCAAACTCTGGATGCCGTGGGTTAGAACTAAGGATTGGGGCGCACACCTTTCCCACCAGCCTAGTCGTTCTGGAATCACAAGGCTTAGACATAATTTTGGGCATGAATTGGATGACCGAATATGAGGGAGTCATAGATTGTGCCAAAAGGACTATCGCACTCACGACTCCGGATAAGAAAAGGATCCACTTTAAGTCAGCTTTCGCACTCAAAGGAAGTATGGTGAATTCTCTTAAGGGGGTTAGCTTGGAGGATGTGCCAATTGTGAAGGAGTACCCAGATGTGTTTCTGGAAGAATTGCCAGGGATGCCTCCCGACCGAGACATCGAGTTTCTCATTGACTTGATGCCAGGTACTGGACCAATAGCAAAGAGACCGTACAAGATGGATGTGGATGAGGTGAAGGAACTTAAGAAACATCTTAGGGAGCAATTGGACAAAGGCTTCATTCAACCAAGTGCGTCATCTTGGGGAGCACCTGTCTTATTCGTGGAGAAGAAGGATAAAACCAAGAGACTAGTGGTGGATTACCGGTCGTTGAATGAAGTGACAATCAAGAACAAGTACCCTCTACCCAATATTAATGACCTATTTGACCAATTAAAGGGAGCTAGTGTATTCTCTAAGATTGATCTCCGATCAGGATATTTCTAGCTAAAGATCCGGGAACAGGATGTACCCAAGACAGCTTTCACCACGAGATACGGATTGTATGAATACACCATGATGTCGTTTGGCTTAACCAATGCCCCAGCATACTTCATGACTATGATGAACAAGGTGTTCATGGAGTACTTGGATAAGTTTATTGTGGTATTCATTGATGACATACTCATATACTCCAAGGACGAGAAGGAACATGAGAGGCACCTGCGCCTAATCATGGAAAAATTAAGGGAACACAAGTTGTATGCCAAATTTAGCAAATGTGAGTTCTGGTTGAAAGAAGTGGGATTCCTTGGTCATATTGTATCAGCTAAAGGTGTTGCCATGGACCAAAGTAAGGTAGCTTCCATGACAGAATGGGAGTCTCCTAAGAATGTGGGTGATATTAGGAGTTTCCTGGGCCTTGCGGGATATTACCGAAGATTCATCGAAAACTTTTCCAAGATAGCAAAGCCTATGACAGAGTTGCTGAAGAAAGAGAAGAAGTTCCAATGGACCGAGGCATGTGAAGCAAGTTTTCAGGAGTTAAAGAAGCGCCTAGTAACAGCACCAGTTTTGTGTCTCCCTGATATCCAAAAGGACTTCCAAGTCTATTACGATGCTTCTCGACAAGGACTTGGTAGTGTACTGATGCAAGATGGAAAAGTAGTGTCTTACGCCTCTAGGCAACTTAAGAACCATGAGAATAACTACCCCACGCACGATTTGGAACTAGCATCAGTTGTGCATGCGCTCAAGGTATGGAGACATTACCTAATGGGCAAACATTGTGATGTGTTCACGGATCACAAGAGCCTTAAATACATCTTCACTCAAAAGGAATTAAATATGAGGCAAAGGAGATGGCTTGAACTCATCAAGGACTATGACTTGGACCTGCAGTACCATCCTGGAAAGGCCAACGTTGTGGCTGACGCCTTAAGCCGGAAAGTCTATGTAAATGGACTTACCGTGGGAGAACTTCCAAATGATTTGTGTGAACAATTCAAGGATCTCAGGTTGGAAGTAGTTCCGGAGGGATACTTAGCAACTATGGAGATAGTGCCAATGCTTCTGGACCAAATCAAAGAGGCCCAGAAGGGGGACAAAGAGTTGGAAGAAATAAGAGCTAATATAAGCAAGGATAAAGCAAAAGGGTTTCACCGGGATGAACAAGGAACACTTTGGTATGAGAAGCGTCTGTGCGTTCCCGATAACCCTGATATTAGGAAGTTAATCCTTCAGGAAGCTCACGATTCTCCTTACTCAATTCATCCTGGTAATACAAAGATGTACATGGATGTAAAAGATAGATTCTTGTGGAACAACATGAAAAGAGAAATTGCTGAATACATCTCCTTGTGTGACGTGTGCAACAGGGTCAAGGCCAAACATCAAAAGCCAGCAGGACTGCTGCAGCGATTACCTATGCCCGATTGGAAGTGGGACAAGGTAGGCATGGATTTTATCACAGGACTACCGCGGACTCGTTCTGGGTATGACTCCATCTGGGTAGTGGTCGACCACTTCAGAAAGGTGGCCCACTTTATTCACGTAAAGACTACCTATACGAGTGCTAAACTTGCCAAGATTTACATGTCAAGGATCGTAAGCCTTCATGGTGTACCCAAGGGGATTGTCTCTGATAGAGGTACCCAATTCACCTCTAAGTTTTGGTGACAGCTACACGAGTCTCTAGGGACACGACTGGAGTTTAGTACTGCCTTCCACCCACAAACAGATGGACAGATGGAAAGAGTTAATCAGATCCTGGAGGACAAGTTAAGAGCCTGTGTGCTAGACTATGGGTCTAGTTGGGATGATAACCTGCCATATGCGGAATTCTCCTACAATAAAAACTACCAAACTAGTATCAAGATGGCTCCATTTGAAGTTCTATATGGCAGAAAATGTAGGACTCCGCTGCTATGGAGTGGAGTTGGAGAACGGAGTTTGGTTGGACCTGAACTGATCAAGGATGCCGAAGAAAAAGTGAGACAAATCCATGACAGGTTAAAAATAGCCCAATCCAGACAAAAGAGTTATGTTGATTCCAAGCGCAGGGATGTGACCTATGAAGTGGGAGACCGTGCATATCTTCGAGTTTCGCCATTACGAGGAGTTAAGAGATTTGGAATCAAGGATAAGTTAGCACCCCGATTCATAGGGCCCTACAAGATCTTGGGTTGTAGAGGGGAAGTTGCCTATCAGTTGGAATTACCCAAAGTGTTAACTGTTCATGATGTTTTCCATGTGTCGCAACTAAAGAAGTGTCACCTAGAAATGGCTGAAACACCACTAAAGGACACAGTTCCGTTGGACGAGGTTCAATTGGAGAACAATCTCACCTATGAGGAAAAACCCACCAGGATTCTGGAGACAGCCGAGAGAATCACTCGTACCAAGACTATCAGGTTTTGCAAAGTTCAATGGAATCACCATTCCGAGGAAGAGGCCATGTGGGAGCGTGAAGAAAACCTGAAGAAAGAGCACCCACACCTATTTGCTAACCAACCTGAATCTCGGGGACGAGATTTTTCTTAAGGGGGGTAGGTTTGTAACATCCCAAATTTTACAATTACAGATATTACTAGAAGCATGCATCATATCATTGCATCATGGCATCACATATCAAAACTGCATCAGGTATTTTCCAAAACCCCATAGTCATATAAAAGACTAAAAGGGTTAAACAATATCAATCCACATAAACCTTTGCAAAAGTGTTATTTTTATAATCTCATTCTAATCCTCTTCTTTTTACAAAATTTTAGAGACCGGTTTCACTTAATTTGGAGTCTGTTTGCAAAAGTTATTAGACAAATAGTGAAACAGAAAATAAAAAAAATATTAAGAAAAAAAGAGAAGTCTAACCTAAGCGGGCCAGCCGAAGCCAGCCCGCATCTATATACCGCGCGCACCGCGAGCGAGCGGCACACAGCGCAACCGACGTGCAGGCCGCACCAGCCGCCAGCCCCCCCCCCCCCCCCGCCTCTCACTGACGAGAGGGCCCCACCTGTCATCCCCGTCCTAAGCGTGTTCGTCGCCAACTCCTCTGCCGACGCAAATCCCACCGGATTCCATTGGATTTGGAGAAGAATCCGACCCCTTCCGCACGAAAAACCCCCTTATAACCCTTCCCATCGAGCACCGGTTCTTTTCCCAAAAAAACCACAAACCCTAGCCCCGTCTTCGTCGCCGCCGACGCGCCGCCGGAGCTCCGCCTTGGGAGGTTGTCGCCGGCATCGATACCGAGCCCTTCCCCCTCTCTTTCTTCCAAAATCGGAACCACCGCTAACTCCTCTGTCTCCCCCTAGTTTTTCCCTCTCTTTAGCGCAGTGAACCGTCGGCAATTGGTCGCCGGAGACGGGGGAGAACGGCGGAGCACCACCGCGGGCAGAGAAGGGGAGGACCGACGCCGACCGTACCAGCGCGACCGTGAGAAGGAGGGGAACGTCGTCGTCCAGTTCGCGTAGCCAGGGGGCCAGCCGGAACGCCACCGGCCATGGCCACCGACGCGCCACCGCCGTCGCCGTCGTCGTCAACGTCACCGCGGGTAAGCCCTTCGTCCCCGGCCGTCGAATCTCGATTCGGTGGTACAGATCGCGTTGACCCAGCGAACCGGTACCGCCCAATCTCGAGCCGCCACGTGTCTGCGCACGCGTCAGCGCCGCATCAGCACGCGTCAGCCCCGCGTACCCGCCCTGGACCAATCCCGCGCCGCCACCTGGCGCTACACAGCTGGCCACCGTCAGGTTATCTTTTAAATAGGCAGAAAATACTTTAAAGTTTTAAAATCCATAGTAATTCGAGTTTTAGTCCAAAATTTGCATATAATATACCGTTAGATTCATAATTTTGAGTAGAACACAGATCTACAATAATATTGCTGTTTTACCACAACAATCTTGTGTAGGATTTAAAGTTTAGAGTAGAGTATTTTAATTCTAGATTTTTATCCGTAGCTCCGTTTTAGTTGATTCCTATTGCATTGGTTTTGTTTCGACGAGACCTTATGTAGAAAATTGTCTTATCATGCTTAGGGTGTTCAGATCTGTCCCGAGGTAGATTGGAGTTGTAGATCTAGTTTTGAGCTTGGTTATTTAGGGTTTAACACAAAATACTTAAAATCTGCGGGGAATCGATTCTAATGACATCCCCAACTCAATAACACCCCTGAATAAAACCTTGGTCAATTTTTGAATCCATCATTGCATATTACCGTGTTGCATGCATGCATATTCGACTTCGTGACTTTGTTTTGTGCAAATTGTGTTTGGATCCATGTTTGTTTCGTTTGATTGCTCGGAGTGCGCTGAGGAGTACTGTTGTGTAGATTGCTGCTCGGATCAAGGCAAGTTACACCACTTGTTCATGTTTATGTCCCAGTTTTGACTATGCATGTTTTACTCTTCAAATTCTGTAGTATGCATGTGTAGGATTTTGGTAGATTTTCTTAGAACTATTTTCGCAAGTGCGGTTTTGTAGTATGCCATGAGTAGCTCTATGCTTAGGAATTTTCCATCCCAATAGGTTATCCTGTTTTTCTAAGTTATGCTTGCTATGCTATATACTTGTATATATCAAGTACCGTTGGGAGGGTTCAAAAGACTCAAAACAATTTCTAAGTATGAGAGCTCTCTCGAGCGAACTTTTCTTCTCCAAAACCCTCTTCAAAATAAAACTAAGTCTCTAGAAAGGCTAGGCTATCCCATTAGTGAAGAGTTCATTACGGACATAATTCTGAACTCTCTTGCTAGTGCATATGGTCAGTTAATATCGAACTACCACATGCATTGTATGGAGAAGAAGCTCACAGAATTACATGGGATGCTCAACTAGGCAGAGGCAGATCTCAGGAAAGGTGTCAGTCAAGTTTTGATGGTGCAGAATAAGTTTAAGTTCAAGAAAATTTCTTGGACTAAGAAGAAGAAAAGTCAGGAGGCAAGGCTCAGGACCCAGTCCAAAGCACTTCCTCATGAACTAAGGCATCTCCTTCAGTCGGATCCACCTACTTCTATTGCAAGGAGGATGGCCACTAGAAGAGGAATTGCAGCAAGTATTTGGCTGACAAAGCCAAGAGTGGAGGTGGGACTTCCAACTCAGGTATGCTTGTTTGCAATATTATAGACATTTATCTTGTTGATGCACCTGATAGTTCTTGGGTATATGATATCGGACCGTTGATTCACATCTGCAACTCGTTGGAGGGACTGGTAAGAACTAGGAGCGTGGCGAGAGGCGAGGTTAACATTCGATTCAGCAATAAAGTGAGAGTCGCTATGTTGGAAGTGGGCACGATACAACTTCATTTACCTTCCGGATTCTTAATCGAGCTGAATAATTGTTACTATGTTCTAGTGCTTAGTCAAAACATTATTTCTACCTCATGTTTGATGAGATTGGGATATGAGTCAAATATTAATAATAATGGTTGTTCTTTCTATTTGAATGATATGTTTCATGGCTTTGCACTCATCCAGGACGGGTTATTTATTTTGAATCTTGATGGTGAGTCGATCTATAACATAAATGTGAAAAGGTTGAAACCAAATTATCTGAATATGACTTACTTTTGGCATTGTTGTCTTGGTCATAAATGGTAGAAATGGATGAAGAAGCACCGTAATGATGGACTCTTAACTTCGTTCGACTTGGAGTCATTCGAGACATGCAAATCTTGCCTACTCGGCAAAATGACCAAGACACCTTTTGCAAAGAGTTGTGAAAGGGTGTCTGACTTATTGGGACTAGTACATAGTGATGTATGTGGCCTGATGAACATGACAGCCAGAGGTGGTTATGAGTACTTCATGATCTGCCAGACGGTGCAAGACCCATCGGGTGCAAGTGGGTCTTTAAGAAGAAAACTGATATCGATGGAAATATTTATGTCTATAAGGCACGGCTTGTCGCGAAGGGGTTCCGACAAGTTCAAGGAGTTGACTACAATGAGACTTTCTCACCTGTGGTGATGCTTAAGTCAGTTCGGATCATGTTAGCTACAGCATCCTATTTCGACTATGAGATATGGCACATGGATGTCAAGACGGCTCTCCTTAATGGAAATTTAACCCAAGCCGTGTATATGATACAGCCCAAGTGTTTTGTCAATCCGTCTAAAGCTGACGATGTATGCAAACTCCAGAAATCACCATTTATGGTTTGAAGCGAGCATCTCGGAGTTGGAATATTCGCTTTGATGAGGTAGTCAAATCGTTTGTCTTCATCAAGAGTGCTCATGATTCTTGTTTATACAAGAAGTTTAGTGTGAGCAAAGAAAACTTTCTGATCTTATATATGGATGACATATTACTGATTGGAAATGATGTCCAGATGTTGCAAGAAACCAAGGAATCATTGGAAAAGAGTTTTTTGATGAAGGACTTGGGTGAGGCAACTTACATACTAGGAATCCAGATCTATAGAGATAGATCAAGGTGGCTCATTGGATTGAATCAGAGTACATATTTGGACAAAGTGTTGAAAATTTTCAACATGGAATCATCTAAGAAGGGGTTCTTACCGATGTCCCATGGTGTAAAACTTAGAGAGACTTAGTGTCGTTTGACGAATGATGAGCGAAGTCATATGACTATGATTCTGTATGCTTCAGCAGTCATATCCATCATGTATGCTATGGTTTGTACAAGGCCGGATGTTTCCTATGCTCTAAGCGTTGTGAGCAGATACTAGGCCGACCCTGGAGAAATCCACTAGGTAGCAGCTAAAAATATCCTTAAGTACTTGAGAAGGATTAAGGATATGTTCCTAGTTTATGGAGGTGAGGATGAACTCAGTGTAAAGGGTTACACGGATGCGGGTTATCTTACTAACTCAGATGATTCTGGTTTGCAATCCGGATGCGTGTTTGTTATAAACGGAGGGACCGTGAGCTGGAAGAGTTCCAAGCAAGAGACTGTGTCTGCGTCTACGACAAAAGCTTAGTATATTGCCGCCTCGTAGGTGGCAAAGGAATCCGCTTGGATGAGGAACTTCCTCATCGATCTTGGTGTGGTTTAAGGCTCGTCCAATCCATTAGACATGTATTGTGATAACAATGGTGCTATTGCACAAGCCAAGGAACCTAGACAACACCGGAAGGACAAACATATACTCACACGTTACCACCTGATTCGGCAATTCGTCGATCATGGTGATATCAAGTTATGCAAGGTACACACGTATGCAAACATTGTGGATCCGTTGACAAAGTCACTACCACAACCGAAGCATGAGGTGCACCTGACAGCTATGGGCATTAGATGCCTAGACATGTGATGTCGGATGATTGATTCTAGTGCAAGTGGGAGACTATTGGGAATATGCTCTAGAGGTTATCATGTATGATGTTTGATACCTTCGATCTGGATTCATGGATGTAATATAATAGCTTTTGTCCTAGAAAACATAGGTTTAATCGAACCTTGGAAAGCAATGCTAATAGGAAATAAAAAAAGGACACGTCTACAAGACTTTGTTTCTTTGTTTTACCTTTGTTTACTGGACCAATCTAGTTTACTTTTATAATGGGTTAAATCAATGGATGGAGATAGGCCAGGGTTGAAGATCCACCTGCAGCTGCACATCATATGGGATGAAAGATAATAATAAGCATAGTCATGTGTAAAGTTTTAATAGCGTTAATCTCTTGTGGGCAGCACATCCTAATATACTAGAGCCCCCGTGATGCAGCGGGCATAGCAAAAGTCTTTTAATCCAACCGAGTGAACCACGAAGAAATGGGCTACAAACGATTATTAAGTGTAAGACATAGATCAAAGCATTAAATGGTGATGTTGTTGTGATCCCGAATGGGGCGCTAAGCAAAGACCGTACTACCCTTTCTGTCAGTGAGGTTCCTATGAGATCGCCGCTAGCTAAGTATCTCACCTAAAGCCTTTATCAATATATGGGATCTTGGGTACCTACAAGTCCACAAATCGAGACAAGAGACAAAGAAACAAAATATACAAATCTCTGTTTCAAACAATACACATTGCTCCCATGAATTAGATGCACATAATCACTTTGAGGTTTCACCCTAACTCGCAGCCCGTGAGGATTAATCACTCATAACAATAAGATAAACGATAGAAAACATTGTGCAAAATACTTAGATTGAAATCAAATATTCTTACAATTGTCATCAAATCACAAGGAGATCTAAAGTACAAATCAATGGCTATGGCTAATGGGGGATGGTTGTTGATGGATGAACAATAGGGTGGATCATCTTTGGTGGTATTGTGATGCAATCTAGGAATGGCGGCCTCTTCTGCGACGGCTGAGACCTCAGAATATATAGGCGTCTTCATGAAAGTTGTAGGGTTTGACGAGGCGAAGACATCGCCACATGGTACAGGCGGACGGTACGGGCAGACCTTCCCGTACCAGTGGTCGTTATGCTTGCAGTCGCGTAGAATTGACTCCACAATTACTTGGTCGTGTGGACTTCCGCAAAAACCTTCATTATGACTCCTGATTTTGCATTAAAAAGTGTGATTTCCTACACAGCATAATTGAAAGCAAGGTTTTGCATATCTTTGTAATTATTAGTCATCTGTGGCAAGGATTGAGAGTTTCTTGTCAACTGCGTGACTAAAAACAAAGTTTAAACATGGTGGAAGCTGGCTATTTTTGGAGCCATCAACCTCCCCAAAGCTCAAACCTTGATCGCCCTCGAGCAAGAAGAAACAAAAGAACTATAAGAAATTCAGCGTTTAAACTTGAAACAACGAGAATATGAATTCACTTACGGTTGCTAGTCATGTGTGTTCAGCACTTCATTCATACGAGAAGCTTATGAAAGTTAGAGAGATGACAAGAATACTATACAATGTTCGGTAAGTCAAGACAACCAAAGTAAAGTTTAATATAAGTATAAATAACTAAAAGTGTAACAATCAATCTAGTTATTCTAGTTAACTCTGAGCTTGTCAAGGAACACTGGGATGTTTTAATAGCATAATTTGATTAAGAGAGCTCATGTCCTAAGTAGCATAACAGTGAAGTGTCTTATTTACGCCCACGTCAATAAATCAAGGCTATCAAAACACTTCTAATCCATTCATTGTCTTTCAAGAAAATTCGTAAAGTAGTAACGATACCATTCCAAGGACTTGTTATGTGGATCTTCATACATATCTTTTTATTCTTCTCTTTTTCCTCTTTCAAGGATCATTGGCTGTTTATTTTTCAAGTGCTTGCACAACCTTTGAGATTACCAATACTTTTTCCCATATATTGACACATATGCCACTCATGTCGTCAACTCATAGCCAAAATCCGGGGTTATACCACAAATCATTCAAAAGCTAGTGGAGTTGTTGGCATCCTAAAGTTGTGCACGAGAAACATAGAACTTTATCTTTATCTTCTCTCTTTTTTTATACTAGTACCATAGTTTGATCCACAAGGTTACCTTTGGCATGCATCACAATTACCACTAGACTTTATTTCAATCAAACAACTCCTTTCAAGAGTGTCATCAAGTCTATCAAAACATCTACGGGGTTAAGTACTGATACGTCCAAAACGTATCTACTTTCCTGAACACTTTTGCTATTGTTTCTCCTCTATATTGTGATTTGGATAAAACTAATGCGGACTGACACTGTTTTCAGCAGAATTGCCTTGGTGTCTACTTTTTGTGGAGAAAACCAACTATCAGGAAAAATACGGGAAAATATGTCAAAAATCCTATTTCACCCGAAGACTCCAGGAGCCAGAATACGAGACGGAGAAGAGCCAGGGGGTGGCCACACCACCTGGTGGCGCGGGTCAGGCCAGGCCGTGCCAGGGGTTGGTGTGGGCTCCCCAGGCACCCCCTCGGCCTCTCTCTTTTTCTATAAGGAGCCTTCTGACCTAAAAACTTCGGGGGGGGTCGATGTTTTTCCAGAAGGAGTTCCGCTCCGCCGCCACCACCAGATTCCATGAAACAGCACCAGAAACTCAGTTATGGCACCCTGCTAGGACGGGGAATTGGAGGAGATCATCGCCGTCATCACCACCATCACTTCTCCATTGACCATCCATGTTTCCCCATCTATGAGTGAGTAATCCCCCACTGTAGGCTATGGGGATGGTAGGGATTGGATGAGATCGTTCATGTAATGGCATCAGATTGTTAGGGCATGGTGCCTAGTATCTTTTATTAGTGCTTTATGACTTTGTTGCGACTTGTTATGCTTAATGCTTGTCACTAGGGCCCGAGTGCCATGATTTCAGATCTGAACATGTTATTGATTCATTATGATAGTATTGTTTTTGGTCGTATCTGCAAGTTTTATACACACGTTGTTGTCCGGAACCAATGGCCCCAAAGTGACAGATATCGGGATAACCAGAGGGAACGGCTTTGATGTGAGGATCACATGTGTTCATGGAGTGTTAATGCTTTACTCCGGTG
This sequence comes from Avena eriantha, assembly GCA_910589775.1. NCBI lineage: Eukaryota > Viridiplantae > Streptophyta > Magnoliopsida > Poales > Poaceae > Avena > Avena eriantha. The sequence goes on along the minus strand of OU342740.1, from coordinate 270,410,950 downwards.
CTCTATTAAAAGGAGCATCTTAATTGCCAGCAGTTCCCTTGAGGCCCTGCTGCAAACGGGCTGGCAGGACAAAAGATGTTGTGCAAGTTCTCATTGCGAGCACGTATGACTATATATGGAACACATGCCTAGGATTATCTAGTACTTGGATGCTTTATCTTATTTATCTGCAATTGCCCTATGTTCTGATTGCTATGTGAATTGTCTTGTCCATGCAACGCCCATCCATCCATCCCTATGCCTACCGCACTCGAATCCCAATGTTTACTGCTATTGTTACTGCTGTCTTTGCTTTACTACTATTGTTGCTTTACTACTCCTATTACAAAACTGTTGCTACTAATAAACTGTTGTGAGCAAGATTGTTTCCTGGTGCAGCTGAATTGACAACTCAGTTGTTAAGGCTTATAAATATTCTTTGGCTCCCCTTGTGTCGAATTAATAAATTGGGTTTCACTTCCCTCGAAAATACTGCGATACACCCCCTATACTTGTGGGTCATGAAGTCTATTTTCTGGTGCCGTTGCTGTGGAGCATAGCTTTATTTATCAAGCTCACTTGGATGTTCGCTGCTATCCATCCATCATTGGTAAGTCTCGTGATGGTAAGTTTCCTATTTTACCATCCACTACAAGAAGAGGTACGGTTCTGAACACCTCTACTGCTCTTGATTCACCATCTGTTATACGTAAGCTCGTTACACCACCACATACACATGCTACGCACACTGCTACTAGTGTTGAATCTAAAACTTCTGATGCTTATGATGCTGCTTCTACTGCGCTTGATAAGAGTGGTTCATTAGGTCCTTTCCTAGATGCTACGATTGCTAAAACTTTAGCTGGAAATACCGAAACTCCTAATGAAGACACTACCACACGTGTTAGCTCACCCGAGTCTAGTGAAAATTATGATATTGAAGATGGTTATGTTGAGATGACCGATGAATTTATTAAAGAATGTAAAAACACCCATGATAGGAGCGCTGCTAAGAGTCTCCTTGAGATGCGTACTATTAGATCCAAATTGTCTCCTATTTCTAAGTTTGCTGCTTCTCCCATAAACATTACAGATAAAGATTATGATTTCTCTCTCGATCTATCTTACATAGCTATTGTCGAGAAAGAACCTTTTTGTGGGACTAAGAATGAAAGTGCGGTAGCACATATGAATGAACTTTCTACCATGAGTGGCTTGTTTTCTGATGATATTAAGATGCGTACTTACTTTGTTGCTAAGATTTTCCCCTTTTCACTGAAAGGAGAAGCTAAAACTTGGTTTAGTAATTTACCTCCTGGATCTATTGATAGCCCTGAGTGCTTGATTAGTACTTTCCTGCAGAAATATTTTCCGCCTAGTGCTAGACATGCTATTTTGCAGGAACTTTTTGATTTTAAACAGGGAGAAAAAGAGGTGTTGCCTAAATCTTGGGCAAGGTTTTGTGCTTTGATTCATGCACAAGCTGGAAGTCCATTACCTAAGAATGAGCTTCTTGATATATTTTATAATGGACTAACTGAAGAATCTAGGACATACCTAGATAGTTGTGCTGATTGTGTTTTCAGGAATAGGACTCCTAAGGAAGCTGAGGAATTAATGGCTAAAATAAGCAAGAATTATGAAGACTGGACTCCTCCTAAACAAGCTATACCTGAAGTAATTGTACCTGAACCATCTATTCCGGTGCCTATTCCAACATCAAATAAGAGGGGAGTTATTGAATTAAATGATGAAGTGATGAAGGAAGCTAAGAAATGTCTTAAGGAGAAGGGAATTGAAGCTGCAGATGTCAAGAATTTACCTCCTATAGAAGAATTATGTAAGCCTATTCCCTACTCATCCACTATTGAGGTACACTCTCTCCAACACTTTGATGAAGGTGATATCCCTTACTCTAAACCTCCTGATCAATGCTTAGAAGAATTCGATATCTTTATTGTTAAGCAATATAACTTTAATAAAAGGGTGCAAAATCATCTAATGGAAAACACTAGAGCTATTGTTGAGTTGAAAGATATTGTGGAAAGAACCTCTAATGATGTTAAAATGATTGTTAAACACTTTCAAATGGTTCAAACTCAAATAGATCAACTCGTTAAAGTGCAAAACGACTTGCTAGTTAATGCTGCTAAAGAAAAACATGCTTATGAAATTAGAACTAGAAGTGGAGCTGCTACCCAGGATCCTCTATATCCTGAGGGGCATCCCAAAATAATTGAGCAGGATTCTCAACAAGCTGAAAATAGTGGTTCTACTCGTAAGAAAAGGAAAAAGAAACATAAAACTGTTGTAGAACCCTCTGAACCTGCTATAGATCCTAATAGTATATCTATCTCTGATGCTGAAACTGAAAGTGGTAATGAAGAAAATGAAGTTCCTAATGAAGAAAAAGTTGAAGAAGAACCTGAAAACCGCACTAAGAATACTAAATACACCAAAGAAGATTGTATTGCTAAGAAACATGGTAGTGAAAGAGAACCTTGGATCCAAAAACCTATGCCTTTCCCTGATAAGAAACACAAGTCAAAGGAGGATGAACATTATAATAAGTTTTGTGAGTGCATGAAACCTTTATTCTTGCAAATTCCTTTGACTAATTCTATTAAATTGCCTCCTTACTCAAAGTATATGAAGGACATTGTCTCGAATAAAAGGAAGATCCCTAAGGAAGAAATTTCTACTTTTCTTGCTAATTATTCCTTCAATGGTAAGGTTCCTAAGAAACTTGGAGACCCAGGGATTCCAACTATCCCTTGCTCTATTAAGAATAGTTATGTTAGAACTGCTTTGTGTGATTTGGGAGCTGGAGTTAGTGTTATGCCTTTCTCTCTCTATAAGAGGCTTCAGCTTGAAAAATTAATACCAACTGGTATATCTTTGCAAATGGCTGATAAATCTACCACTATTCCTATGGGTATATGTGAGGATGTACCTGTTCAGGTGGCTCACAATTGTTTGATATTAACTGATTTTGTTGTGCTTGAAATGCCTAAAGATGATAATATGTCTATTATTCTTGGGAGACCTTTTCTTAATACTGTAGGAGCTGTTATTAATTGTAATCCAGGAAAGGTGACCTTCAATGTTAATGACAAGGAACATATTGTCTATTTCCCCAAGAAGATTGAAAGGACTTATGGTTTGAATTCAATTGAACATGTTGAAGGCTTTCAAGTTGGAGAAATATATTGTCCCATACCAAGAGAAAAATTTGAAACTATTATGATTGGGACCATTGCTATCAAGGTTGAGGTAACATAATCATTAGTGGAATACAAAGTTTTGTCTCATATGAAATTGTTTTGGTAGCAAGACTTGATCAACCTTGTTAACAGAAGGATTCCATTGAACAAAACAATGTTTTCATTATGATTATCTCCGTTTATTTCTACCCTTTGCATTTTAGTTTTTTGCTTTCGTTTAGTTTTATTTTTGTTGTTAGTTGATTGCATGTTAGAGTGTCTTAGAACTTCTGTAGTTCTAGCCTTGTTTTGTCTTTGCATCATTTCAAAAAAAATCTATCTGTCAGAAAATCATTCATCTATGCCTGAAAATTGCCCAAAAATAAAGTGTCTCAAAAAATTCCAAAAAATTCATACTAAATTTTTACGTGAAAAAAGGGGCAGAGGAGTACCTGGGAGGTACCGGGGGCCCACCAGGTAGGCACACCACATGGTGGCGCGGCCAGCCCTAGGTGGCGCCATGCCCTGGTGTGGGCCACCCCTGGCCCCCCATTAACTCTCTCACCTGCCTCTTTCTTCTCTCTCCCGAGTAAGCTCCAGTTCATTGCTCAAAATCGCGTTCTTGCTATGCTTGCTCTCGATTTTTTCGATCTCCTTACTCAGCCATCTTTCTTGCTGAAATTTGGAGCATTTGTTCCCTAGTATGTGAGTCCTCCCCTTGTCCAAGTAGATTTATGTTTAGTGTATTATATCTTGAGTATTTTGCTGCTGTAGGTGACTGGTTATGAGAGCTTGTAAGCTTGTTTAATGCTTAGAGATATAGTTTTGATGCATGTTTAGGCCTCTCGCAAGTCCCTATGAGTAGAATCATTCATTATATTTACTTTGCAATCACGTGTTTAATAGGTGTTTAAATTTTAGAATAGAAGATGAGTGACCACCACCTAAACCAACATGAGCTTTGGGTGCCTGAGGTCATGAAGGTCCACCGGGAGGAGGAAGTTATTCCCTCCATTTATCCATGCTCTAAGTTCATGAGAGTTGCAGGAATTCTACAAGATTTCCACACTTTGGTTTCTAATGCAGGGTTAGAGCACTTTTTGGAAGATGAACCTTGTCAATTTGTGAAGATAACCATGTCTGTGGTGCAGGATTTCCAATTTAGTCACTCTTTGCCTAACCCCATGGTCCATTACAAAATTTACAATATTGCTGTCAACCTTTCTCTTGATGATTTTTGTGCAGCTATTAAGGTACCTCAATGGGGATCATGTAGGAAGATTAAAGAGAGACCTGAACCACCCATGGATTTATATTCAGAAATTTGCCAAGGGAGTAGCTTCTCGAAGGAGAGTGGAAAAATCCATAAACATTCATCTTCCCTCCATTCGCTACTTTGCCTACTTTATTGCCAAGTGTGTTCTTGCTAGGAAAACTGCCAATAAGTTATCTTCGTTTGATCTAGCATTTATCTCTGCTGCTCTTAGACGAGATAGGTCTTACAACTTGGGTGCTTTGATAGCTTTCTGTCTTGCTACTAACCGTGAGAAAGGTGGAATTTGTGGAGGCCTCATTGCTTCTCGTTTACTAGCATTGCATGGTTTAGTGCCTCATCATCTAGACCTACAGTTTCCCAAAGAGAGGCTTGATCTTAATTCCATGATACAGCATAAATTGGTTTCCTCGTGGGCTAGTATGAGCGAGTTATCTTATGAAATAACCTTTCTCAAAGCTGGTTGGAGAAAGAGCAAGTCCGAACGTGTTGTTCTTTTGCCTGCACTTGTTTTGTTTAACCTTCATAACAGGGAAGGATGGTCCCTCACGGAGGAGGAGCTTGACACGTACTTGGGAGAGCTCTCCCAACAGGAGCAGGACACTAGAAGGGAGGTCACGGATGATTCAGTCCAGCCCTCGAATGAGGGAGAATCTTCATATCAGCAGCCCGCCTATGATTGGGAAGCTTCTTCTTCTCATGGGCCCAGCTATGACCATTCTTACCAAGATCCGCCCGCTTGGAACCCCTATTCATACATGGATTGATACCCATTTAGGCCAAAAGCCTAAGCTTGGGGGGAGGTACGCCGACACCGCACTCATCTCCATATCATGTTGCGTCGGTACTTTGTATATTCATGTTTTCGTTCTCTTTTTAGTTTTCGTTTTTTTGCTTTTGCTTTCTAAAACACAAAAAGACCAAAAATATTTATGTTGTTTCTCTTTGGTTTGCTTCTTCTTTTTGCCTTGGTTTGTTTTTCCCTTTTTGCTTTGTTTGAACTATTTGAGAAACCCAAAAAGATTTTGCTTTGCTTGATGTTCTTCATTTGAGTACATATACTCATCATTGTGAGCATGCTTAGTCTGTTCGTGTAGGGTGTATGTTATCTTTGGATGCTTAGTAGTTCTTGATTTCTTATGATTAGCTCCAGCTCGCTAATAGTTTGTAGCATGTCTTATGAATGTTTTCTTGCATTGCTCTATTCATAAATTGGTATGACACCGTGGTATCCTCCTCTGAATGTTTCATTTGAGTTGACTTGGCACATGCTCACGCATGCACTTGACTGTAATAATCAGTTGAGCCTCGATGAATTATTTTGCCTTGAGGATCTTGAATCACTTTCATGCCATGAGTAGTCCTGTTTTGTTGCAAGCATGATATTGACAGCTATTGCTCTCTCGTTTGTCGCTCCCTTACTATTGCTAGCCTTCACTTCCACTGAGTGTTTTTACTCAAGTTTCCAACTCCCTAAACCCAATATTTCCAAAGTGTCCACCATACCTACCTATTAGCATCATTTGCTACTTCCGTGCATATTCAATATGCTTTGTTTTCTTCCGGATAAAATGTTTGCTTGTTATGAGAAAATTAGTTAGTAAAGCTCTCACGAACTTGATGGCACACTTTATTTCCTACACTTAATAAACCTGAACCATTGTGAACTCTCCATGAAAGTTATATGCTTGAAAATTATAGGCTGGGGATTAGCAGAACCGTGCTGTCACGGGGAACGCTTTCAACACTTGTAAATATATACCCAGTTGATACCTTGCTCTTTTGTTTGTGGATGTCGTCGGTGTGAAATAAAAGGGGAGCTTGTAAGTCCATGGAGTTATGTATGTGTGTTAGAGAAATGCCTGGGTCGCTGGTCTAATCCATGCTGACATGGTGGAAACCTACAGCATAACCATAATGATATCTATGAAGCATTCTTCTTATAAAAAAAGAGAGAGATAGCTATTGAGAAAAATAAAAAAAAGAGTTTTATGAAAAGAGGAAAGAGAGAAAAAAAGTACCATTTTCCCATGCTAAATAAGAAAATTGTTGAGATACTCATTGTCTGCTTGCCTTGTCATTTTGATATGGGGATTCTTCCGTATCATCGGGCAAGGGGTACCCCGTTGGCGGTTCTCAATGATACGCACATACTTACGATGACAAGAACTTACCGGTAACTCAAGTTGAGTAGCATGAGGAGCGGCCCTCGTACTCAAGGGACTTGGGATTTTTAGTTTATAGTCTGTCAAGCATATAACTCATATTGGACCTCACTTTCACCTTAACCACATTAAAGATGCTTATGATAGGGGCAATGAGAGCTCAAAGCTAATGAGTACCGTACTTTCAGCATTTGGAAGCCTTTCAAATTATTCAAAACCGTTTCTTCTACTTGTTGAGTCTCCACATATTCTTTGAGCACCTTCTTGAGAGCATAGTTGTCATTCTTTGTGTTTGTTCCATTACTTGATTATTTGTGTTATGACTTTGATGCTTGTATACTTGATATCTTTACTTCTAGTCATCACTTGAACTTCAGAGGTGCCTTGACATTCATAATCAAAGGCAAGCGAGATACCACTCTATCATACCTTTCTATGAGCATTCTAATGTTGCTTATGTTTGTGCCTCATGCTACTTATTATTTTTGAGTTGGAATCACTTCATACCTTGCAATGACTATTAAGTGACTTGGTTGCATACTCTTTATTATGAATTGTCTAAGTAGTTGATCACATTGCTGAGAATATTTACATCATATGAAGCAAATGTGTTCGTGAAAGTTCTTTTATCGCACTCAGTTTTCTACTGAATTGCTTGAGGACAAGCAATAAGCTAAGCTTGGGGGGAGTTGATACGTCCAAAACGTATCTACTTTTCCCGAACACTTTTGCTATTGTTTCTCCTCTATACTTGTGTGATTTGGATACAACTAATGCAGACTGACGCTGTTTTCAGCAGAATTGCCTTGGTGTCTACTTTTTGTGTAGAAAACCAACTATCAGGAAAAATCCGGGAAAATATGCCAAAATCCTATTTCACCCGAAGACTCCAAGAGCCAGAATACGAGACGGAGAAGAGCCAGGGGGTGGCCACACCACCTGGTGGCGCGGGCCAGGCCAGGCCGCGCCAGGGGGTGGTGTGGGCCCCCCAGGCACCCCTCGGCCTCTCTCTTCGCCTATAAGGAGCCTTCTGACCTAAAAACTTTGGGGGGGGTTATGTTTTTCCAGAAGGAGTTCCGCTCCGCCGCCACCACCATATTCCACGAAACAGCACCAGAAACTCCGTTATGGCACCCTGCCGGGACGGGGAATTGGAGGAGATCATCGCCATCATCGCCACCATCGCTTCTCCATCGAGCATCCATGTTTCCCCCATCTATGAGTGTGTAATCCCCCGTTGTAGGCTATGGGGATGGTAGGGATTGGATGAGATCGTTCATGTAATGGCATCAGATTGTTAGGGCATGGTGCCTAGTATCTTTTATTAGTGCTTTATGACTTTGTTGCGACTTGTTATGCTTAATGCTTGTCACTAGGGCCCGAGTGCCATGATTACAGATCTGGACATGTTATTGATTCATTATGATAGTATTGTTTTTGATCTTATCTGCAAGTTGTATACACACATTGTTGTCCGGAACCAATGGCCCCAAAGTGACCGAAATCGGGATAACCGGAGGGAATGGCTTTGATGTGAGGATCACATGTGTTCACGGAGTGTTACTACTTTGCTCCGGTGCTCTATTAAAAGGAGCACCTTAATTGCCAGTAGTTCCCTTGAGGCCCTGCTGCAAACGGGCTAGCAGGACAAAAGATGTTGTGCAAATTCTCATTGCGAGCACGTATGACTATATATGGAACACATGCCTAGGATTATCTAGTACTTGGATGCTTTATCTTATTTATCTGCAATTGCCTTATGTTCTAATTGCTATGTGAATTGTCTTGTCCATGCAACACCCGTCCATCCATCCCTATGCCTACCACACTCGAATCCCACTGTTTACTACTATTGTTACTGTTGTCTTTGCTTTACTACTGCTGTTGCTTTACTACTCCTATTACAAAACTGTTGCTACTGATAAACTGCTGTGAGCAAGATTGTTTCCAGGTGCAGCTGAATTGACAACTCTGTTGTTAAGGCTTATAAATATTCTTTTGCTCCCCTTGTGTCGAATCAATAAATTGGGTTTCACTTCCCTCGAAAATACTGCGATACACCCCCTATACTTGTGGGTCATCAAGTATCTTCAAGGGTATACTCTCAAGACAATCATTCATCAAACAAGTCGTAAATTTAAGACTTTTTCTTATTGTACTTGTTTGGCAATATTATTTCTAAGGCCAGACTCGGTTAGCTAAAAGAACTAGAGTAATATTAAACAACTTAATCATCATACCAATAAAAATCTTTACTCTACCTTTATTAAATAACTCCCACTAGCATGGCATATTAGCAAATCAACCAACTAAGATAAACAACTTAAACTTCAAAATGGGAGACACAGGAAATACCTCTCATAAGTGACTTCATGATTCTCTTCCTTATATTAATGTGTTCCTTCAAAAACTCAAGCATGATTACTCCTTTAATAATATTAAAGCAAAAAGGCAAAGTGTGAATCAACATTTACAAAAAAAAAGGAAAAAAGGAAAAAATATTTTTGTATTTTTGAGGATAGGGATTAAAAAATAGAAAAGAACTTTCGACCAAGCAAGGAACTAAGAAAATAAAAACAAACAAAAAGCAAACTAAAAATGAAAGAAAATAGAAAAAGCAAAGTGTTGGAACAAGCCAACACGAGTGTTTCAAAGCTCCCAAGGAGCTGGAGTACGACCTTGTTATTACACAAATAAAATTGTCAGGGGAACACATCCCCAATCTCAGGATTTTGCAAGCCCTTTTGTTGCTTACTGTGGTGGTGGTGAATAATTTCCCATGTTCCATTGGCTGCTCCAATCATGGAATTGGGTGGCGAGGTTCGCAGAAGCATCTCGAAGGTTGATGGAGAGGTTGTTCATGTTTTGGATATTTCCTTCGAGAGCATAGATATCTTCATAGGTGGTGTAGTAGTTTGGTGGTTGTACATCTTGTTCGGGTCCCTCTTGTTCTACTTCTTCATCTTCTCCTCCTCCCACGGGTATTTCCTGATGGGGTAGATCTACCTCAACCTACGCATCAAAACGCAAACGTCCATCCTCAATAGAGAATAGACCAGTAGGCAAAGGAGCTGGGATCAAGTGATCTGCTCTAGGTATGTCAAGGAAGTACATACCACCAGTTCTAGAAATCATACCACATGCTCTTAGATTAGAAAAACCGAGTTGCTGTCAATGGTTGGATGTTACCTAGGTTGATGTGAAGTGTGCGTGCAAGAACAGCCACAACTCCTCCTCCGCATATGGGTCCTCAAGATTGCAGGTCCTGGTGCTTAAGGCAAAACACAAGAAGGGTGCCCAAATTTGGCATTAAATTACAATTAATAATAGTAGATTTTGCGAGGATCATCATGTCCTCCTCATTGACTCTAGTAAACTCACCACATGCCTGCAAGGCGTTAGCAATAATATAAAACAAATAGCAAATAGCAGGATGATCAATTTGGTTTCCCTTGGGTGTGTTTCCATGAATTATCATTAAATTAAAGTACTCCTAAGGTTCAGGATTTAAAACAAAAGTAGGGGAGCGTATGTCGGTGGTGTTGTTGGCAAACCCAAAACATTGATCCTATTGGTCGAGCGTTAATGAGTACTCACAGTTCATAAGACGAAATTTTATGCTATCAACTCCAGGCATTTGATCCTCAGAACAATAGTGAGAGCACACCATATGTGTCAAGGTGCTGAGGAACTCAAGCGTCAAGCGGTGATATGTGGCAACATCTTGGAAGACAAAGTCATACAAACCAACATTGTTGCAAAGTAAATCAAAATCAGCACGAATGCCAAGTTGCTTCAGGATATAGGGACACACCCACTTGGTGGACTTGATTTTTCGGAGCTTGAGACGGTCGAAACGGTTCAACTGAAACTCCTTGGTGAACTCGATACCAAGTGACTCGGGGGTCAACGTATCAATGGGTGGTGCAGCAGGTTCCGCAGACATCACACATGTATGGCTCCCTATGTTCATATAAAACAAAATAAATAAATATTGCTAATTAAATTTTTATCCAATAGAAACATAGCATATGTGATCCTCTACACTAGTTACAAAAAAACTCCTCTAAAAACAATACGAAGCATGCTCAATATCAAGATTAGATGAAGAACAAAACCTAAGTCTAGATTGACAATGATGAAATATTGAGTGAAGCTTTGGTACAAATAAGTTGGGATCGAAGGAGAATCATACCTTAGATCGATTGGGTGTGAGTAAATGAAGAATGATTGAGTAAATTTGAAGATCCAATGGAGGTGGTTTAGAGTTTGGAGGAAGAAGAAAGAGAAAATTGTGTTTAGGGATTTTTAGGTTACCTCCCATGGCTAATATGGAGGCCGCGTACATGGTACGGGTGGGCGGTATGGCCAGAGCCCGCCCGTACTGGGTGACATATCTTGGGGGTGATGACTCCCTTCCGGCGGTGCACTCGGTACGGGCGCGCGTGCCCGTACTATTGGTCGTTATGCGTTTAGTACCTTTTGCTTGAAATCTGATATTTTGCTCGAGGATACGGTATGGGCACGCGGTATAGTCACGTCCGCCCGTACGAGTCGTCATTACGACCCATGTGTCCTACGACAAAAAATCAAAGTTTCTATTTTCTAATGCTTCAAGGTGGTACGGGCGCAGGGTACAGTCCTTTTCGGCCGTACCATTGGTGGTTATATGGCCAGTGAGCTGCAAAACTCAAAGAATTTTATTAGTAGCTCTGTGAGTCTTTGCACATCTTATGAAAGGACAAAATAACAGCAAATAAACTTCATAAAAATCAGCAATACATCTTAGGCCATGTATTAGTAAAAATAAAAGATTGAGGATTACCTTATTTCTTCTCCTCTCTCCAAAGGTCTTCTTGAACACTCTTTATTAAAAACAAAAATGAATCAAAAACAAACAAACAAAACTAACACAAGAGTAAAAAAATTATTTCACATGGGTTGCCTCCCACGAAGCGCTTTTAGTTAAGGTCAATTAGCTTGACCTAGATGGTGATCATTTAGATTTAATGAGTGGAAAACCCACTCCAAAGTAATTGGCTTTCAAAGTAAATATACATCATCATTGCTTGGCCTTGTTCTTCCTAGGGAAGTGGACTATAAAAGGATCTTTAGAGGGTATTCCTATTCTCACATTCCCTTCATGTAAATTGATTAGTGCTTTGATAGTTCTTAGGAAAGGCCTACCAAGAATTATAGGTGCTATGAGATCTTCAGGCATGTCCACAATAACAAGATCAGTAAGTGTGTGACTATCTTTAATTTCAACAACTATATTTTGTTTTATCCTAACAGCTTGTTTATAAGTTGAATCCGCTAGATGGAGTCTTAATTCAGTAGTTGTGAATGGTCCCAAGTTTAACTTGTCAAATAGGCTTTTGGAAATCGTTGAAACATGTGTGCCAAGATCACAAAGTGCAAATATCTCATTGACCCCAACCTTAATTTTAATAGTGGGATCAAATATATCATTTAGCTTAGTAGGAAGCTTATCAGCTAGTCTTTATACTCCATCTCTAAATCTCGAACTTTAGATGCTACTTGTTGAATAAATTGTTGGTACATAGCATCATTACCTTGTATTATACTAGGATTCTTTAAGGTGATCAACTTTAGTAGATCTTCCACGGTATATTCTATTGTTGGTGTATTGATATAATCCATCTCTTCATGTTTTTCTTCATTTGTTACCACCCTCATCATCTTGAGGTCTTCTACCGGATTTGGCTCAGGCTTCCCAGCAAACTTTGCTAGTATGAGAGCTTGGCTCTCTATTACCTTGCCCAATTGAGCCTCCACAGTCTTTGTTCTTTCCTGTAGAGCCTGCACATCATTTCTAATTGCAATAGCTTGGTTAGATAATTTTCCTATACTACTCTCATGGTTCTCCGTAATTTTAATGAGCATATTATTTTGCTCGGTTTAAGCTTGCATAAAAGTTCTAACAGTTTGCTCAAATGAGAGATTGCCATGATTAGCTCCATTATGATTATCATAATTATTGTAAGGAGCTCCTGCAGGATTAGAATAATGTTTTTGAACATTACAAGTATAACTTTGGTTTTTCCATGCAGGATTATAAGGAGTGTGAGCAATAAAATTAATATCATTAACATCAGTAGTAATAGCATTAACTTGGTATCTTCCTTGCCCTTTAGTATGTTTAGTAACTCGTCCACCCTTAGATGTAAGCTCTTCATTGTTTACCTCGGTGATTGAACTCACTCTTTTCAAGGTTCTTTCCACATACCATTCGGCATGGTTATCTTGCATATCATCAAGTAATTTCTTTGCAACACTCACTTGCTTTCCCATGATTGTTCCGCTTGTTATAGTATCTAGCATAGACTGAGACATTGGGTTAAGGCCATTATAAAATAAATATAGTAAAAGCCATTCTTTCATCCCATGACTAGGACAATTCATTACGGCTTCTTTCATCCTTTCCCATGCAAGCTCTAGTGGCTCGCGATCTTCTTGTCTAAAGCTTGTAATATTGGATCTTAGTTGCATAGTTTTAGCTAGGGAAAAAATTAGTCATAAACATATTAGTGCATTCCGCAAAATATTTAAGAGTGCTTTTAGGTAGAGTTAGAAACCAGTCCTTAGGCTTTCCTCTAAGAGAGAAAGGAAACAATCTTCACTTAATAGCATTTGGATCTACATCCTAAATACGCATCATATTGCAAATGTCAATAAAAGTATTTAAGTGCAAACCTGAATCCTCAGAAGATGAGCCCCCAAATTGGTTTTGCTGAACTAAACTTATAAGGTTAGGCTTAAATTCACATGCTTCCACATCAACAATGGGCTGAGTGATAGGTGCACGAATAAAATCATCAGTGGGAGTAGCATACTCCCCAAGGCTCTTTTGAGCCATGGCTCTTATATTTTTGGTATTTTTTAAGTAAATAAAAAGTAACTAATATTTTGGGTTTTCAAATAGATAACTAAAAAGTAAACTAATAATAAGAAATAAACTACAAACAATAATAAAACTAAAAATAAGGTCTCTAGTGACCTCACCAGGATAGCGAAATTGCTTCCTCGGCAACTGCACCGGAAAAAGGGTTCATACCTTTGATATGGATTCACGGATGTAGTATAATAGCCTTTTCCCTTGAAGACCTAGGTTTAATCGAACCTTGGAAAGCAATTTTGATAGGAAATAAAAAAGGACACGTCTACAAGACTTTGATTCTTTGTTTTACCTTTGTTTACCAGACCAATCTAGTTTACTTTTACAATGGGTTGAATCAACGCATGGAGATAGGCCAGGGTTGAAGATCCACCTGCAACTGCACACCATATGGGATAAAACATAATAATAAGATCAGTCATGTGTAAAGTTTTAATAGGGATAATCTCTTGTGGGCAACACATCCTAATATACTAGATCCCCCGTGATGCAGCGGGCATAGCAAAAGTCTTTTAATCAAACCGAGTGCACCACGAAGCAACGAGCTACAAATGATTATGAAGTGTCAAACACAAATCAAAGCATTAAGTGATGTTGTTGTTGTGATCCTAAAATGGCGCTAAGCAAATACTATACTACCCTTTCTATCACTAGGGTTCCTATGAGATCGCCGCTATCCAAGTATCTCACCTCAAGCCTTTATCAATCTATGGGATCTTCGGTACCTACAAGTACACAAATCGAGACAAGAGACAAAGTAACAGAAGATACAAATCTCTATTTTAGATAATACACAATGCTCCCATGAATTAGATGCACATAATCGCTGCGAGGTTTCTCCCTAACCCACAACCCGTGAGGACTACTCACTCATAAGAATAAGATCAAGGATATAAAACATTGTGCAAAATACTTAGATTGAAATCAAATATTCTTACAATGGTCGCCGAATCATAAGGAGATCTAAAGTACAAAGCAATGGCTATGGCTTATGGAGGGGATGGATGATGGATGGATGAACTATTGAGGATAATGGCGTGTATCTCCTTTGGTGGTGTTGTGATGCAATATAGGAATGGTGGCCTCTTCTGTGACGTCTGAGACCTCAAAATATATAGGCGTCTTCACAAAAGTTGTAGGGTTTGACGAGACGAAGCCATTGCCACATGGTACAGGCGAACGATGAGGGTGGGCCCTGCCTGTACCGATGGTTGTTACGCTTATAGTCGCCTAGAATTGACTCCACAATTACTTGGTCATCCGGACTTCCTCAAAAACCTTCATTATGACTCCTGATTTCGCATTAAAAAGCGTGATTTCTTGCACAACAAAATTCAAACAAGGTTTTGCATATCTTTGCAATTATTAGTCATTAGTTGCAAGGATTGAGAGTATCTTGTCAATTGCTTGACTAAAAACAAATTTTAAACGCGGTGGAAGATGGCTATTTTTGGAGCCATCAATGTTATTCCCTATGTATTCATAAAGTTATTATATTGTCCTTGTATGAAATACTGATATGTATCATTGAATATGTGATTCAATTGTTGAACTATATATTCATGTTGTTCATACTAGATGTCTTTGGTCATTGAGGTTGTGTTGAACACATAACTGAGACCAATGTGAAAGTCGGCTGATGACTCGGTTCCACTTGTCATGGGCATGGAGATGCTATTCCGACTTACATGGATTCGGCTAAAAGAGTTAGTGAGTTGGACTGACCTATATTTAGATACAATGAACAAGTCATCATTTGTATGTCTCAATCAATGTAATCCTTAGACCTAAGGTTATTGCACAATCCGAGTTGTGGATCACCGACTTAGGTTCTGTCAAACGTTGTTCCGTCAAAGGGCAGTTATAAAGGCAGAGTTTGGGGTGACTGAGAATCAAGATGCATGATGTGGATAAGCAAGATGGTATTTTGCCTCTCCGACTGGAGAGATATTCTCTGGACCCTCTCAGAAGATATGATTCAGAAATCATGGCCATGTGTGACTCAATTAAGTGTTAACTGAGGCCTATAGCTTATCGGATGAATTACTTATCTCGGATCGAGAAAGAAAGTTGAGCTATTTTAAGGATGGCGATTATTCGCCTATAGCTTGACATGGCATATCTTCGGGGAAAAGGGACTTGGGCACAAGTCGCATTGGAAGGTATGTCATCATCAATCTTTGGTAATTGGGATTCGACATGTTCTGCTATGAGCCACTACCGAGCTGATCGATTACGAGTAAGACTCGAATCATGTTTGGGTCACCATGAGCCTGTCGGGTCCCGCACTTAAGAGCGGGAGGAAGTTTGGGTTGGACCTGAACCGAACATATGTTTGGGTTGGACCTGAATCGGATACGGACTAGATCAGTGAGTTGGAATCAAAGTGACTAATATAGGCTTTAGTGAACGATCCACAAGTGGGTGGATCCCACTTTCACTCCCTATATATACTTGGGTGCAGATGCCCATGGTGCATGGTTAGGTCATTCCATGCATTGGAAACCCTAGCTCCATTTTTAGTCAAGTCACTGTATTGGACCTAGCAATCCACTGCTAGCACCCCTCCTCGTATGTGTGGATACTGGCAGAGGTACTGCATGATCAGCACTTCGACGATCGTGGATTGGATTGGATCAGATCGTGAGGACTGCACTACATCAAGTGACGCGCTTCATTAGTAATCCGCAACTGCGTATCTAGCGGTAATTCTCGTGGCCTTCTACCTCAGCTATATCTTAAGATCACAGCATAGGAAAATTTTGGTTTTTCTCTATGTGGCCCAACAGATCTCTGTCTGTACTCGGGTTAGGTAATGGAAGATCAAAGTGGGAATGTAACAAGTGGTATCAGATCAGTACGATCCTTTGGTATCCAGTAGAGAAAGAGGAAGTATTCGTGGATTGATCTCGTAATACCCGATGAAGGGTGCAACATTCGTAGTGGATATCGCGCAAAACATCTCGGTGTACCCAAATCAAGTGGGGACGTCCACAAATCTATAGAGGTATCATGTCAAAAGGTAGAGAGAAGGAGATGATAGTGAAATAGTTGTTTGACTTCATGATGGCGGCAGAGAAGCGTCGCGAGCTCGACACTATTGTATTGAGCAATAAGTTGTGAGCCATGTAGATCTCGTAAGAGTAGGTGGAGGGGACCTTGAAACCCAAGGTGTACTAGGAATTAGGAGATTTCATGGCGAGATCGATTTTCTGTGGGAGCGTGTGGATTAGATGGATCATCGGATCTCTAACCTACTGCTACGGTAGCTCGTCCGGGCCATGGAGTAGTCAACCTAGCATATATGAAACTTCTCTTACTTCTAGGACTAGCGACACCATCGACAAAGGAGCGAGAGTTGCATGTCTAGAAGGGTGTTCCTGAATGGCAACATTGAGAAAGAGTTATAGACAATACGAACCAAAGATTTTGTTGATCATAAGGATGCTAATAAAGTATGCAAACTTCAGCGTTCCATCTATGACTGAAGCAAACATCTTGGAGTTGGAATCTCTGATTTGATGAGGTAATCAAAGGGTTTGGATTTTTCCAAACTTATGGAGAAGCTTGTATTTATAATAAAGTGAGTGGGAGCTCTATTACTTTTCTCGTACTGTATGTGGATGACGTATTTCTTATTGGAAATGACATAGAACTACTTAATAGTGTGGAAGGTTATTTGAATAATAGTTTTTCAATGAAAGACCTTAGTGAAGCTGTGTATGTATTAAGCATCAAGATCTATAGAGATAGATCAAGATGCTTAATAGGAATTACACAAAGTATATACCTTGACAAAGTTCTAAAGAATTTCAGAATGGATCAGTGAAAGAAAGGATTCTTACCCATGTTGCAAGGTAAGAATGTGGAGTCAAGCTCAATATCCAGCTACATCTGATGAAAGAGAGAATATGAGTAACATCCCCTATACCTCGGCCATAGGCTCAATCATGTATGCCATGTTGTGTACTATGCCAAATGTGTCCACTACTCTTAGCTTGACGAGCATATATCAAAGTGATCCAGGAATGGAACACTAGACAAAAGTTAAGAGTATCCTTAAGTAGAGACCTAAGAACATCTTTCTAGTCTATGGTGGTGATGAAGAGATCTTTGTAAATGGTTACGTCGATGCTACTCACTGTTCCAAATGACTTGAAATCTAAGTCAGGGTACGTATTTATTTTGAATGGAGGCACAATTAGCTAGAGGATTTCTACGCAGGGAGTTCTCGCTACACCTACAACTATAATGGAATATGTAGTTGCTTCTAAAGTGGCACAAGAAGCAGTTTGGATGAAGGAGTTCATTACCGAACAAGGTATGGTTCCAAGCGCATTGGATCCTATAGTGATCTATTGTGACAACACATGTGCCATAGACAATGCCAAGAATCCAAGGTCACACGAGAATTCCAAGCATATCAAATACCTCTATCACTCTATTCGTGAGTACGTCAAAGAAGGCGACATAAATATTTGCAAGATACACATGGACCTGAATGTCGCGGATCATTTTACTATGCCTCTTCCACAAGCAAAACATAATCAGCGCCTGAACTCAATGGGTGTTAGATTTGTACCAATGTAAACAGTATTATTGACTCTAGTGCAAGTGGGAGACTGTTGGAAATATTCTCTAGAGGCAATAATAAAGATTATTATTATGTTTCCTAGTTTATGATAAGTGTTTATTATCCATGCTATAGTTGTATTATATGGAAGATGAATACATTTGTGGATACATAAACAACGTCGTGTCTCTAGTAAGCCTCTACTAGACTAGCTCGTTGATTAAATAATGGTTAATGCTTCCTAATCATAGATATGTGTTATCATTTAATAACGAGGTCGTATAATTAGAACAATGATGTGATGGATAGACCCAATACCAAGCATAACATTTGGTGGTGTAACTTATGTTTAATTGATGTAGCTTTCTCTATGTCAAGTATACTTCCTTAGACCATGAGATCATGTCACTCCCTGGTACTAGACGAATACCTTTTGGCATTAAACACCACTTTGTCATTGGGTGATCATAAAGGTGTTCTTTAGGCATCTTACAAGGTAATTGTTGAGTCGTGTGGATTAAGACTGGGATTTATCACTCCATGTTTTAGAGAGATATTAGTCCATCTCTAGATAACAAAACATCCTAAGTAGCTTGCAAGCATGTGACTAACGAGTTTAGTCACAAGGATATTGTATTACAGAACAAGTAAAGAGAACTTGCCAGTAACAAGATTGAACTATGTATGATGATATCAGCGATCGAATATCAGGCAAGTAACATATCACGAGACAAAGGGGGTCAATATGGGATTATTTCAATCCTCGCCATCTGTCACATCCCAATATTTTAGAAATGGAATTCTATTTTCGTGCCCCTAGTTCGTTAGTTGTACTCAGTTTTCCCCACCCGCTTAACTTTTCCTCACTTTTGTCCCTCTCCTTCTCGGAAACTCATCAAACTTATTTTATGATTTGCCTTTTTAAGAGCACCTTTTCCCCTCTCTCTCGCTAACAGTTGTTTTTTTGCCCAAAAGGTAGCGAATCTAGAGCAGCTTCTCTCTTCATTCATTATTCCTTTTGGCCCTCATTTTTCCCCAGTCTGGTAGCAAATCTAGAGCAGCAAATCTAACCATCACCATAAATACATTCAGTAAACATATAAGATGTAGATAAAACAGCTAATATAGGATATATAGAATATGTTGATAAAGCATCTAATATAGGATATATATAGTACGGTACTTAATGAGGTTCGATAATTAGGCTGTTCAGCAACAGCAATAGCGGACAAGTTCAACAAAGACAAGACAAAAGAAGCTGCTTTACAGCAGCAGCAACAACACAAGATCAGTGGCCCCTCATGGCCTCCGCTAGGAGGGCCTCCGCCTCCTCCCTCTGGCGCCTCCTCCATTTCTTGTTGCCCAGTCCCTTGACCTTGGGCGCCTTGGGCTTGATCGGGGGACATGCAACCCTCCTCGGTGGCCACCTTCTGGAGGTTGCGGAGGTGAATACCGAGCGCCTGGTGGTTGGCTCTAAAGTCGTGGACGTTCACGGACTTGCCGCAGGTCCTCACGTCATCGGCATGCTTCATGAGGGAGTTGAAGTCGATGGCATGGAGCCTCCCGGTGGTGTAGAAGGGTAACTTGTAGACGTCGTCGTCGAAGAAGATGTCGTACTAGCCGGACTTCAGCCTCCTCAACACCTAACTTCAGCCACCTCACAAGGGAGTTGGACTCGTCGTTGCTGTAGACGTCGCTGCTATCCTCCTGTTGGAAAAAACAGTAGAGTGCAATAAGGACATGATTGAGATACCTTGATTATCAGGATTGATTATTTGCAAAAATTAACCAACTGAGATCCCCTAATCATTCCCCAATCTCCGTATCTCAAACCAAATCGAATAGTGATCCCAACAACAGATCGGTGTTAGTACTAACTAGGGAATCCCTTAACTGCAACTCAGAGGACCAATAAAATAGGATTGAAATACAAAGAGGGGGATTCATCGAAATACAAGATCTAACACAAGAGGATTAGCTAGTGTAAAAATACGAACAGCCAAACCCCAATAACATACGATCTAGCATCCAACGATGGGAATGGGGAAGAACAAAGGAAGGGGAGAAAACCCTAGTTACCTCTGACCATGGGTCAGCGATGCTGGTGTCATAGGGGTTCTCCGGGCTGATGTAATCATCCTCCTCGTAGGGGTCCCAGCCAAGCGGGATCTACCCAAGACCGGCGAGGGCCTCCTCACCGGCGGCTACGGTGGAAGCAAGGACGATGGCTTCCTTCGATGCCTCGACGGGGGCCTACACAGGGACGATGGCCTCCTCGCCGATGGCCTTGGAGGCAACGATGGCCATTGCGCCATTCTTCTCCATCACCGGCATGGTTGGGGTTTTCTTGGGGGTTTGCAAAAGGTGATGGGATAGTGGAGATGGTCGCGTGAGTGAGCGAGTGAGTTATGAGCGAGAGTGAGTAGGCCTCTATAAAGGAGAAGGGAAGGGACTTTTCATTGCACCACCGTGCACCGCGTATGCTACTGCACCGTGCATGGACACATGTGTACACTATCGCCCCGTGCACCGCGACACACGTATCGTAAGTCACATTTTTCCCTCGTGTCTAACCCTGGTGACTTAGTTGTGCTCGGTTATACCCTCGAGTGTAACACTGGCAGTTTGGTTGTACTTGTTTTTGCCCTCTAGTACTAACACTGCCGTGTGCAAATTACTCAGTTTTTCCCTCCGTTGGCTGGTCAACAAGGAGTCAACTAATGGGTTTTAGCTAGCTAATTTAGTCATTTTATGCACAACAAATTCAGAAAGATCAAAACTTAGTGGCATCTACCCAGGGAGTCTTATTATATGACCTGCCACCATAAGAAATGTATAGAAATCAAGTTTTAACCTAAATCACCACTTCTCAAATCAATGAAGGTTCATGGCTTTCTACTCAAGCCTCTTCCCAAAACATCCCTCCCCAAAACATAGTTTTTCTGGCAATAATTGTCAAACTGGTGTATATTTGAACTGCAAATAGTTTGATGTATGTCAAGATGTATTTTATTGTATAAAATAAGCATTTTCCATTTTTTAAATCTCTTTCTATTTTCTATTTGAATCCCTTTGTTAGTTTTTCCCTTGGTTTTTAAGTTGTACTCAGGTTTGCCCTTGGTTATTAAGTTCTACTTAGGTTTCCCCTCTATCTTAGTCACAAACTCTCACACGTGTGCTCGTCTTGGCTGCTACGCTATGATTGGTTGAGACAGATGTCACGCGGATCATGCCCACCAACCGTTGATCCTCTATGATCTAGCGGATAGGATAACCCTATATCTGTCGGGGGCACCCCTCTATCCATGCAAAATAACTAGTTTGCCACTGGTACTTTAACTCCATAAAGAAATGATTTTGAATATAATTTGAAGGGAAAGTGTTCAAAGTTGTATAATTTTCGTATATGCAAGTTTGTGCATTACATTCCACTCTATGAAAATGATAATCTCTCAAGATTTTCTTAGCACAACATTATCACATATTAAGTGCGATTTCAAAGAGTTCAAATGTGTATAATTTTCATATATGCAAGTTTTTGAATTACATTCCACTCTATGAAAATGGGGAAGAAAATGATAGTCTCTCAAAACTTTGTTAGCACATCATTATCACGTATTAAGTACGATTTCATAGTGTTCAAAGGTTTATAATTTTCGTATATGCGAGTTTATGCATTATATTTCACTCCATGGAAATGATAAATGATCAGGATTTTATTAGCACAACATTATCATGTCCTAAGTGTGATTTCAAAGAGTTCAAAGGTGTATAATTTTTGTATATGCAAGATTATGCATTACATTTCACTATACGAAAATGTTAATCTCTCAAGATTTTGTTAGCACATCATTATTACGTATTAAGTGTGATTTCATAGTGATCAAAGGTGTATAATTTTCATAATCCAAGTTTATGCATAATATTTTACTCCATGAAAATGACAAACTATCAAGATTTTCTTAGCACAACATTATCATGTCCTAAGGGCGATTTCAGGGTGTTTGAAGGTGTATAATTTTCGCATATGCACGAGGCATAAATATTTTAGTTTAGGGATCACTTTTCACGCTCTAAAAATGGTAAACTCTCAAGATTTCCCTAGGACAACATTATCATGTCCAAATTGTAATTTGAAAGTGTTCAAGAGTTGTGTCAATTAAAACACTCTTTTACATTAAGAGTTGTATAACTTTTTTAATTTGAAAGTGTTCAAGAGTTGTGTCACTCTCTTATTTCTTATACATCCATCTCCCTAGGTCTCAAAGTTTGACTTTCACCTCATAGATTCACTTGATTACATCTGAGATATTAACTCGATAAACTAATTAAATCATTGTAACGGCTCGCCGCCTGCATTCTCCACAGCAAGCACGTGCCCAATCAAGCTCCTGAGTTGTGCCAATTGATTGTCCATAGCAAGCACTCGGTTGCCATTGTCATCCTTCATACAGGTCAACGGGACGACACCATACTATGGCCAGGACGAACGGGAGGCCGAAATGAAGCTAGACAAAGGGTCACCATCGCTGGAGAAGAAGAAGAAAGGGGAGCCAATGGCACAAGTGCGGGAGCAGGGCTGGCTCGTGGTCCCATCTTGCAACACCAACATGGGTAATTTGTCGGTCCGGCGCTCACGTGGATAAGATGTGGGTCCCATGCTGATCTGGATAAATGGAGAGAGGTGTCCACTATGGGAACTGACTGAATGTGGCTCCACTTGTCAGCATGTAATGGCAAGGGTCCACTACGGGACTCGACAGAACGCGTCCCACTTGTCAACACGTAACGGCGAGGGTCCACTAAGGGACCCAACTGAACACGGCCCCACTTGTCAGCACGTAACGGCAAGCCTAATCGACGGTGAGTTTGAGACCGTATGAGAGTTTCGTACAAGGGGATGGGCAAAAGGGAGGAAAAGTTAAGCGGCTGGAGAAAACTGAGTACAACTAAGGAACTAAGGGCACGAAAATAGAAATCCCTTTAGAAATTGGGAGTAGAGAAAAAATTGGTTTTTACATGTCATTCATGAGCATTGCATTGCATTCATTTATTCGAAATCTCAATTTTTTTTGAATTAGAAACCCTAATCCTATTTGGTTTTGCAAATGTTCCTATAAGGAATATATAGAGATTTATGAATACACAATTTTCAAACTAGTGAAAATGTTAAAAGGATGATCCTATAATGATCTCTTGAATTTTAGAAAATTTTAGAAATAAGAATTGTGTCATTTGGAGTTTATATGCAAAAGATATGAAAGAAATACCAAAAATAGAAAAAAAATGAAAAAAAAGGGGAAAAGAGATGGGTCGTCCCACCCAGCCGACCGAACTTGGCGTGCAGGCAAGGAGAAACAGATCGATCTCATATTTTCTTTAAAAAGCGTGCGAAATTATTTTTTCTAAACCTATCTTTATTCAAACATCTATATCTTTTAATCTACAACTCCGAATTAACTTTCCTTTATTTTTAGTTCTTACCTACTATGCTCTATCTCCCCACCATCCTAAGCCCCTATATAATCCCCTGGAGTCACACCTATATCACTTTCCCTTCTTGAAATCCTGAATCTACATCTTTCCGAATCATATTTTCCTTCTAAACCTATCTAAACTTCGTAGGTTGGCTTCGAATCCACCACGAAAGTTGTAGATCTCGTTGAAATCTTTCAATCCCAACAAACCTCACCACTTTTCATCCACCACAGCCGGAGAATTTTGCAATGCAATATTTCAGATCTGACGGCGTAAATTTAAGATTTACTCACGCTCGTTTCTTCAAATCCAAATACATTTGTGAGAAGGTAGTTCTAATTATTCCTCACAAATTTCATGTTTGAAGTTTTTCGATTTGATCTACGGGTTATTATCTCTAATAGAGATCTATTTCTAATTTATTCTGGGATAAAATCGAGTTAAACTAGAGCCAACTTCCTCACCTAGCCACTGGATCCCATCCCGACAGTCAGCTGCCTCGTCATCGCCATGTCATTGCCAGGTCAGCATCTAGGCTCAGTTAGTATGCCTAGTCAGCTTAGCCCAGTCAGCAGAATATTCGCTGAAATATTTTGTTCGAATTTATAATTGCAGATTATAGATCCAAATTATAAAATTCATAGGAAATTCATGCTAGATCCAAAAATTGCGTATAACGTATCAAAATGAAGATAATTTGGTGGAGATTAATATCACCTAATTATATCTAGCTTTTGCTTGACAGATTACTATTAATTAATTAAATAGTTTTAATAGCCTTTTGGATTAATAAATTCATAATAAATTATTTATAGGTCCAAAAAATATTAATAATATGTCCTTGGATTCACAATTTAGTGTATATTCTAGATCTGGCCTTAGATCTATATTTTGTCTTGGTAAACTTTTTAAATGATTTAAACTCTTTTAAGTAGTAATTAAGTCATAGGAAAAGCTTTACAACTCCGTTTAGGGTGAATCCAGTTGCTACTGGTTTGTATTAATGTCCTCTATCTAGTGAAATTCAGATATAAATTTAATACAACAAATAGTATAGTTGTTCCAACATATCTGTTAAAACCCCTCTACCAGCGATCAGGAATTAATAATAAATACCCTAATGCATTAAATGATTCTCTACATGCATAATGCAATCTAGTATTGTTTAGAGAACTAATTACAACCATTATGACATATTAAATCATCATGCATGCATTCAATCATCATTGTCGTATTGTATGTTTGCAATATTGTGATGTTTGCAATTATTTTGATTGAAATTACTTTATTACCGCGTTAGATTGACCCGGGAGTGTGTTTGCTATGGAGGAATGCAATCATCACACATTATTAACATAAGTCAAGTTACACTTTTGTTCATATCTTTGTCCCATGTTTTCTTATTATGCATGGTTTTACCTTCAAAAGAGTAGTATGCATGTGTAGGATGTTTTAGTAGAAGTATTCTGGAAATATTTTACAAGTGCGATTTTGTTTTGTAGTATGCCATGAGTAGATTTATACTTAGGATTATTTACTCTCCCAATAGGAATCCCTGAATTTTTCTAAGTGTTATGCTTGAGCTATGCTATATATAAAACTACCGAATGGGGGTTCAAAGACAGAAATTTTTCTAGGTATAAAAGCTCTCTTGAGCGAAACTTTTCCTCTCAACTCTACTTCAAAATAAAAACTATATTTTCTTCTAGGTGGAATGGTTGTCGGGACCACGAGTGGAATTTTGGTGGAGGATGGCTGCCTAGGATCAGAGAAGTCTGCCATGTTCTAGAATTCAGAAGCTTCTAGTGCAACCATAATACATATGAGCTCTGTCTTAGCCTAGTACTTAGTGGAAAACCTCACCTGGGTACCCCCACTTGGAGGATTTTTGGCACGGGTGGATCTGGAAGGTAGAGGGGCTACTAACGGAAAGCTTCGCCATGGTCTTGCTTGTAAAAGGACTTGATCATGGATTGTTAGTAAAGTGCACAAACTCTTGAGAGTATTGCAATCTGATTGATCAGCCGAGTTCACGGAAAATAACACTTTGAGCATCTGAAGGATGGTGCCTCTGAAGGATCTTTCTCTTTCTTTTCAAACTTAAAGTTTTTCTAAAACCCCATGATGTGTGTAATATCACCAATGGGTGGAATTTTGAGGACTTGGTATGTCATATCCAAGTAACATGGTGCGTAATATCCAAGTGCCACTTGGTGTGTAATATCTAGGTGTTAGCTTGATTGGAGACTTGATGCGTAATATCTTTGTGTTCCACTCGACCCTATATTACTTAAACAAATGTTTACAAAGTAGGATAAAAATCTTCCTCTTTTATTCTTACTTAGAGAAAATTGGCTTTATGCAAATTTACCCCAAATCCTACTCCTAACCTGGCATGTAGAGTTAGTCTTATTCTTTCCTTGGTGTAATTTTCCAATACATTCAAAGTATTGACCCAACTTGTTGGTTGCACGTCTTATGTGCAGAATCCGAAGATGGAAAAATGCATAGGGATTGCGGGTCTTCACTCAACTATCCTGAGGCATTGATGGACTCAAGTTTTATTAAGTTTCCGCTATTTTATTTGAGCTAGTTATAAGCTATGCAAAGATGTAATAAATTATACTCTGGATTATTTGTGTAATAATGACTTGTGTTTTACATGATATTCATCGACCGTGACTACTAGCTATTGATCTAGGGATTAGCATGTTAACCACAAGGACTTAGGATCTTTATCAATCTAAGGTCGCTTCAGCATCATGGTTCAACATATAAAATATCTCTGTAGAATATGTGGGAACCATTATAGGAATCCTTGTTCCCGCTATTGGATATTGATCGTGTCATGGTATTGCCGACAAGTATGCCATGGAGGGGTCCTCATAGAGCATGTTTAGAGACGCGGTGTAAGGCGGAGAGTTGGCGGGTAGGAGGTAACGCAGCTTACCCAGGTTCAAGTCCCACAACGGTGGCAGAACTCTACTCCTGCTATAAATCACTATAATGGAAATCCGTCGAGTTACAGAGATTAGTTTGCTATGTGAGGGTGTTGTGTATCGTATCTGACGTTGTGCCCTAAAGCCTCCCATAGGTCCGGCTTATAAGGGCACCAGAACCTAGGGTTACAGGGAAAGGACCTTGCTGGACAAGGTAAAGAGTCCTACACTAATACTAACTAGTCTTCGTGTCTTGTACTCCAAGGCTCTGAGTATGTCGGTGACTCCTGCATAGCCTTCCTTTATCCGGCATGGGTCTCCCTTCTATATCTGTCTAACTGGGCCGCCCAGCAGGCCATATGCTGTACTACCAGCTATGGGCTACCCAGGTTAGCCGGATTAGAAACGTGTTATGGTGATACCCATTTAGCATATCCCCAACAATAACCCCCAGAGGACTTTGAGATCTTGCACCGTCTTGCCTTTTAATCCTGAATGCTCCGTCTAGGTGATGCCATCAATTCATCAAGCAATATCTCGAATGTCTCCCCAAGAACCCTTCAATCCTCCCCGTCTTTGTAATGTAGCCGGAGATTCTTTAAGTTTTCTAGAGCCGGATACTTTCCATCTTCGATGGAATCTTCAAATGTGACCTCTCCACTGCAATGGTTAGAAGATGATGTAGGCTACAGCCTATGCTACCTAGAAACTCACAAAAGGAAGTGAATTAATTATTAGCTATTTTTACACGCGTAAAATCCAAAACGTTAAAGCGGCAAAGACGGAGGACATGGCAAAATTACTGCGCACGCTCATCTCCACGTCAGCAACGCTTCGTCTGTTAGATCTCTCTACACGAATCTTGACGTTGGGTCTATATATTAACTGCGGCTTAGGCTTTTAATTTTACCCTCATTCTCCCTTGCGTCTTCTTCTTCCTCTAGCTGCGCAACCGTTCAAATTTTTCGACGAAAAACCCTAACCGGAGCTTTCCACCCTCTCCACCTTTCTCCACCTGTGCAATGGCCTCCAGCAGCAGCGTTCCATCAATGGCGGTGACTCCCGAGTCTTCAATGGAGCCATCCCAGAGAGTGACTATCCAACCGGAGGGGGTCATCGTCCCTATCTCCTCCGTGGTGGAAACCACCGGCGGTGCCCAAAGGCGAGCAGAGCCAGATGCTGCAGAAGAAGAGGGTGATTCCCACAAGGGAGTGTGGAGATGTTCTGATCTCTCCGCGAAAGATTTGCAAGAACTCATCGCTGAGGGGTATCTCCTCATGATGTGACTCCTTCTCCCCAAGTCGAAGAGAAGGTGTACCTCAAAGCTCAGCTGGTACGTGGCATAAGCCTACCAGTCTCCGACTTCTTCCTGGATGTCCTTCGTTACTTCTGGGTACTTCCCCATAATCTCTCTCCAAACAACATCCTTGTACTCAGCAACTTCATAGCTTTGTGCAAATGATACCTAGGAATCAAACCTAGGTTACATCTGTTTGTTTATTTCTTTACCATCAAGAGAGAGTCCGTAGAATCCAAGGATGAGCTGTGGATCTGTAGAGCTGTTAGCTTTAAGATCCGGTCTAGCCGGTGCTTCCCTGACATTGTGGGCCACGAGTCTTGCAAGAACTGCCAGCGCACTTATTTTTACAGCCCAGACATTCCTCTGCCCAACCTCCAAGATACGTATCCCGACTTTGTCGATGGGGCTGCCACCAAAGCTCCCACCTAGAGGTCCCAAGCCTCCCTCCCATCTAAAAGAAGCAAACTACGTTGTAAGGCGGATCGAATGGCTCATAGACGGAGGTATGACCGGCTTGGACCTAGCCATTTGCTGGTTCACTAGGCGGATCCAACCTCTGCAGCACCACGCCGAGCTGATGTGCATATATTCCAAGGACAAAAAAGATCCCATGCGAATCTCGCGGGACAACTTCTCCAACGACTCCATCAAGCTCTGGCTTAAGGACATAGTCAAGGTGAAAGATAGGAAGCGTGGCTTCAAAATCACCTATGACATGTTTGAATGCGGAAAGTACCCAGAGGTAGTTTCTGTTTCCTATGTTCCTTGTTATATATACTCTAAGGTTTTTCCGTCTTGAAGTAAGCAATCTAACACTCCTTTGTCTTACAGCCGGCAACCTTGGCAGCAGATTAGATGGCCTCCTAGGTCTATGATCCCAAGCTGAAGGATATCCAGGTGGTGTCCGACGATGATGCCTCCAAGGATCATCCGGCTCCGGCAGCGCAAAAGCGGAAGACCTCTAGCGCTGCTACCGAGGGCAAGAAGAAGAAATCAGAGAGTGGAGTCTCCAAGAAATACACTGCCACCTTAGGGGCAGAGAAGAAGAAGAAGTCCACCAGCATCCCCTTAACCAAGGCGCTTGCTATGGTGTAAGTGTTCTCATTCTTTGACTTTAGTTTGTATTGCACCCATTCAATTCCTGTACTTATATTGAGTATGTTTTAGGAAGAAATCCGGCGTTGGCCTGAAGCGATCCTCCAAAGATGTCGAGGGGTCCAAAAATATTCGCGATATGTTTAAGTCGTCCCCTGCTGTTGCTCCCCCTACTCCTGCTATCAAGCATGTAACAGGCCCCACTGAGCCTTGATCCCCCGCTATTCCTGAGACCTCCGCCATGGAGACAGATATCAATCCAACAACTGATGTCTCAGGCTCTGTCAGCATGGACATTGCTCCCAGTGGCTAGGCTACACAAGTGAGTACCTCTTCCACAATGGCTGAACTCTGGCTAAGGATGCCATCGAGAAAGGGAAACAAGCAATGGAGGGAGCGGAGGTGGAGGCGGCCAAAGCAACAGACGAGGTGGGATCCACTGAGCCATCGACTGCCATAGTCACACAACAGGTGGCCAGGGCGTCATCCATGCCTGCGGCTTCAACAAATCCTCTACCTTTGACTCCTCTAACTCTGTGCCTGTACGATCTCATAAAACGGGTAGATGCTATATATAACAATGCTCGGACCTTCCACAATTCATAGGATCATTTGGCCAACAATCTGAAGGTTATTGCCATTGTAAGTTTCTGAACTTCACTTCTTTTACTTTGTAATATATCCCACTGTAGCCCCGAGCTCTTAGGCGGAAATCATTGGTTTTTAGCCTGAGTGCTCCAAAGAGCTAAGCGTAGAACTTATTAGTGTAGCCCCCGAGTTTCTAGTTTAGAATGAATATTCTAACTAGACACTCTAAGAGAGAACACATGTTGATTAAAATCTAATACTGTAGCCCCCGAGCGTTTAGTTGAAACTGAATTGTTCCGATTAGATGCTCTAGAGAAACTAAGCATTCTATCTTCTTGGCAGAATGAGAATAGCCAAAGAAAGGTCGCCAATGAGAAATTTTACAAGCTGCAGAAGGATCTGGATCTTGAAAAGGGTAAAACAACCTTCTTGAAGAAACAGATCAAAAATAGCCAGAGTTTGCTTTCTTTTAACAGCTCACTACTTTCCTCATGGTTCCATTTCTGCCAACTTCTCATAATTCCTTCCATTTTCCGTCTTACAGAGGCCATTGCCAAAGCCAAGAGCATCATCGAGCAATCCAAGCATATCTAGGAGCTTGACGATGAAAATAAAAATTTGAAGAAAGCCCTGGCTAAAGCTGTCAAGGGCCATAAGCAGGCAATGAAGGTGCTACAAGAGTCTGCTGACATCGAGATGCAACGCCTGAAGAACGAAATTGCGCAGCTCAAGAAACAAAATCAAGTTGCCAAAGAGCAAAATGAGCGAAACCTTGAGGTGTACAAGAAATTTCAGAAGGAGCAAGACATTGATGGCTCAGTATTGATGTAGAGCTCGTTGGGAACCCCAAGAGGAAGGTATGATGACCACAACAGCAAGTTTCCCTCAGTTATGAAACCAAGGTTTAATCGAACCAGTAGGAGCAAGGAAACACCCCAAAGGTGTTGCTAGCTGAGCCTTGGGAGGGCGCACTACCGGTGCTAGTAGCGATGTGGAGACCTGCACAACACAACCACAGAACTTTGTCCCCAACTTGCGATGAGGTTGTCAATCTCACCGGTTTTGCTGAAAACAAAGGATTAAACGTATCGAATGGAAGGAAGTAATAGTTTGCAAAAAGTAAACACAAAGCAGTAAACAGTTTGTAGATTGTATGTAAAAGAAAGGACCGGGATCCATAGTTCACTAGAGGTGGCTCTCCTTAAGATAGATAACATGCTGGGTGAACAAATTACATCGAGGCAATTGACAAACATCGAGAAAGCAATACATGCATATAATAATAATCTTGACTCCTTTTAGATTCGATTGGGCATTACAACATTATACATAGACTGCCATCCAACTGCATCTATGACTAATAATCCACCTTCAGGTTATCATCCGAAGCCCCTCCAGTATTAAGTTGCAAGCAACAGATTATTGCTTTATGAATTGCGTGTAATGTAAACAATACGATTGTTCTATGAACGAAGGATTGTTGTTTTCTCCCTAGTAGCAACAACACATCTAGTACCTTAGAGATTTCTGTCACTTCCCCAGATTACCAGAGGCATGAACCCACTATCGAGCATAAATACTAACTCTTGGAGTTGCTAGCATCTACTTGGCCAAGATAGCTAATAACAACGGAAAGCATGCAAGATCACAAATAACAAAGACATGA
The DNA here is from genome assembly GCA_910589775.1 of Avena eriantha. Lineage (NCBI taxonomy): Eukaryota > Viridiplantae > Streptophyta > Magnoliopsida > Poales > Poaceae > Avena > Avena eriantha. The sequence goes on along the minus strand of OU342740.1, from coordinate 270,379,772 downwards.
TAGAATCAATAACCAATCTGAAATAGCATCTCAATATCCATCGGATCCCCGCAAACACAACATGCAGAATTACAAATAGATGATCTTGATCATGAACGGAGCTCACAAGATCTAGACTTGAAAGCACAAAGGAGGAGAACCAGCCATCTAGCTACTACATGGATCCGTAGTCCAAGGATGAACTACTCACACATCACACCGGAGGCCTGCATGGTGACGAAGAAGGCCTCTAAGGTGAATACCCCTCTCCGGCAGGGTGTCAGGAAGAGCTTTAGATCCCTCCCGGTCTAGGGATGGAGATGACGGCGGCTACAGACTCTTTCGTGGATTTTTGATTAGGTACTTAGGGTTTTCGTCCCGAGGGCATCTTATAGGTGGAAGGAGAGGACAAGGGGGTGTCTGGGCTAGCCACACCACCCCCTGGCGCGGGCCAAGCCTAGCCGCACGGCTAGGTGGTGTGGCCACCCTATGGCCCTTCTCCGTCTCGTATTCTGGCATCTGATGACTTCCAGAAAAATGGGCACTTTGGCTTTTGTCCCGTCCAATTCCGAGAATATTCATTTTATGACTTTCTTGGAACCAAAAACAGCAGAAAATAGGCAGCTGGCACGGTGGCTCTTGTTAATAGGTTAGTCCAAGAAATCATATGAAAATTACTCCAAAGTGTGGACAAACACAAGAAAGTGGATACAACCAAGCATGGAACATAAAAAATTATAGATACATTTGCAATGTATCAGACATCTTGGTAGAGACCTGCAAGCAAGCTAAGACGAGCATATTCGGTACTTTCCTCCGGCTTTGTCACTTCTGTAAGATGAACATTTGTATTGTTGTACTCATGATCTTTATCTCTAATGAAAACACAGTCCCCATTGGTTTATCCAACATGGGTGAAGGTGATCCGGATCCAAAAGAATGCATGATTCTTACTGGCAACTTCATCAACACTACCATCGCCCAGGCCAAGGAGATAGCCCAGCCCTTGGCATCAATATCAAGGCAGCAAAATCTGCGGCCAAGTACTCAGAAATCCTGCGCCGAGCCCCGAGAAAGTCAAGGACTAGAAAGCCTCTTGTGTCCGGGCTAGTGCAAGGATGACCTTATCGTTGGTCAAGGCGCACTATGACAACACCGACATTGATCTGGTAACCTCTAGCATGTCAAAGTTTGACGAGGAAGGAAAGGAGATCAATAGCGATGCTATTTGGAACTCCCTCGCCGGCTATGATACCAAGGTTGCCAAGATGGTCAAGGCGGGTGTCTATGTGCCTACCGAGGAGATGGATAAATGACCTGGCATCTTCTAAGTCTAGCCCTAGCCCCTCCGAATTTGATGAACTCTCTAGGCCTGGCTCTCCTGTTGCTGATGATGCAGCCACAAAGTCTCCTGCAGCAGAGCCATAAAAACATTATTTGTATTAAATTTATCTCTGCAATGTGTATGCGGAAAAAACTTGTACTCAAGTTTCCTGCTACTTATCTGTTTCCAGCATGTATATATATTTTTAAGCAAGTGTTGGCTTATCAATTATTCTGGTTCGTATGTTTGACCTTTCGTGAGACAGAAGACTCACAGCACAAAACTATGCTCTCAGGAAATGATGCTTAATAGCACCATCAAGAACCTAAGAGCAAAATCGTCGGCTTTGAGTGCCGAGAAGTCACTACTCCGGAATCCGCATAAAAACTTCAAAAAACGTGTAGACTAGAAAACTTAAGCTAACACCCATAGGCGGAGTTTTCACAAGTGCAAATGGAAACTTGCGCATAAAGGGTTTATATGATCCAAGAATGAATAACTAAATGAGGTAGAAGACTCAGAAATCATGAGTGAACCAAATGCTTTATTTCATTGATCATATAAGAAACTTATTACATAATATAAAATATGCTAAGTCTAAAAGGGACATAGATGTGCTATGTTCCATGGTCGATCTGTGTCCGGGTAATCATCATCAGAGTCACGTTGTTGGCGCTTGCGTTTTTTGGCCTATCTTTCAACTCACGAACATCGACGAGGTAATAGGAACCATTGAGAAATGCTTTGCTTATGACGAACAGTCCTTCCCAAGGCGGGGATAGTTTGTGTGACTTTTCCTACCTGAGTCGAAGCACCAGATCCCTCTTTAAACGAGCGATGCCTAACATGGCAACTATGGTAGCCACACAGCTTCTATTGGTAGATGGCGGATCTTTGGCATGCTAGCATGTGCTCTTCCTCGAGTAGGTCCATAGATAGGCGTCTGGATTCTTCAGTGTCATCTTCCTTTAAGGCGGCAACTCTTGGTGCATCTTGGAGTATGTCGAATGGTAGGACGGCTTCCGCTCCATAAACCATGAAGAAAGGGATCAAACCGGTGGATCTGTTGGGTGTTGTTCTTAAACTCCACAATACAGATGGCAATTCCTCCGCTTAGGCTCTAGCTGCTCTATGTAGCGGTGCCTATAAGTGTGGCTTGATTCCGTGTAGAATTAGTCCATTGGCCCGTTCAACTTGCCCATTTGACTGTGGATGTGCCACATATGCTAGGTCAAGGCGGATGCCTTTTTCATGACACTACTCCTCAACTTCTCTGAGAGACAAATTTCTACCATTGTCAGTGATGATGCTGTGTGGGAGACCAAATCTCACCACTAGATCTCAGACAAATTTTAGGGTTGTTGCCCCATCGAGCTTTCTAATGGGTTTAGCTTCAATCCATTTTGTGAACTTATCCACTGCTACTAGCAGGTGTGTAAATCCACAAGGTGTTGTTTGCAAAGGTCCAACTGTCAAGCCCCCACACTGCAAACAGCCAAGTTATTGTATGGTTCACAATTCTTCAGCTAGAACATTTGGTTGTCTTGCATAAAACTGACACCCAAGACATGTTTGTACCAACTTGTCGGTGTCCGCCTTGGCAGTTAACCAATAGAATCCTTGTCAGAAGGCCTTGGCCACCAACATTTGAGGAGCAGTGTGATGCCCATAATCTCCGAGATGTATTTCTCTAAGGATATCGATACCTTGCTGCTGGCAGACGCATCGTAGGAAAACTCATGTGGTACTTATTTTATATAGCTGGCCATCAATGATGACATAGCATTTTGCTATGCGTACTATGTGCCGGCTTTCGACTTTGTCGGCGGGCAAAGTTCCGTCTTGTAGATCGTCTATGAATGGTTTTGTCCAAGCTGGAGAGGTCACTATTACTGAATAACAAATGAGTCCACTCTATCCGGGTTGTCGGGGTCCGCTCCCTTCACGGATGGGGTCCGTAAATGCTCCAGGAAAACGCCTAGCAGAATTGGTTGGCAAACTGATCCAAGCTTTGACAGCAGATATGTCGCCTCATTCTCCTCCCTTTTGACGTACTTGACTTCGTAGCCATTGAAGCACTTAGCTATCTCGTCTACTTCATCTCGATATGCCTCCATCATAGGGTTCCGATCATTCCAAGTGCCAGCCACCTGCTGGGCAACCAAGTCGGAATCGCCACAGCAAACTATGCGCTTGATTCTGATATCCTTGGCCACACGAAGTCCGTGAATGAGGGCCTCATACTCCGCCATGTTGTTGGTAGCATTGAAGTGGATCTACAGGACATATTGCAACTTCTCCCCTGTTGGTGATTGTAGTAATACACCAGCCCCCGAGACATTGAGTAGATTTGATCTGTCAAAGTGCATTACCCAATATTCTGGCTCTGGTACAAGAGTGTCTTCTGGCAGTTCTGTGCAATCCGCAATAAAATCTTCCAATGCTTGAGGTTTGATAGTGCCGCGTCTCGTGTAGGTGATTTCAAAGGAGGCAAGTTCAATGCCCCACTTCGCCACTCTCCCTATAGCGTCGATGTTGTTGATGATGTCAGACAGTGGAGCTTTGCTCACTACTGTGATAGGGTGATCCTGGAAGTAATGCCTTATCTTCCATGAAGCAAGGAAGACTCCATAAGCTATCTTCTAGTAGTGTGGGTAATGCTGCTTGGATTCTTCTCAAGACCTCGCTTACATAGTAAATTGGTCGCTGAACTCTGTATTCATATGTTGGTTCCTTGTGCTCCACCACGATGATGATGCTGATGACCCGGTTGGTTGCCTCCATGTAAACTAACATAGGCTCCCTTGATACCGGTGCTGTGAGTATTAGTGAGGAGGAGAGTATTCTCTTCAAATCCTGAAGCACTATGTTTGCTCCGTCCATCCATATAAATTTGTCTGCCTTCTTTAGCAACTTGTTGAGTGGCATGGCCTTCTCTCCAAGTCGGCTGATGAACCGTATTACCTCTACGACGCAGCCTGTGAGCCTCTGTATGTCCTTCAAGCATGTCGGGCATTTAATGTCGAGGATGGCCTTGATTTTCTTCGAGTTGACCTCAATTCTGCAGTGCGAAACGATGAAGCCCAACAATTTGCTGGATGGTACCCCAAAGACGCACTTCTTGCAGTTGATCATCATGTTGTAGTTTCAAAGAATGTCGAAGGTTTCTTGCAAGTCGGTGATGAGGTCATTTGATTTCTTTGACATCACCGAGATGTTGTCCACATAAGCGTGTATGTTGCGACCTATCTGGTCGTGTAGGCAGTGCTGCATCGTCCGCTGGTAAGCAGCACTAGCGTTTTTCAGCCCAAAGGGCATCGTAACGTAGCAGTATGTGCCATAAGGTGTGGTGAACAAAGTGGCCAGTTGGTTCGACTTTCGTATCTGGATTTGGTGGTATCCTGAGTAAGCATCTAAAAAACACAGAAGTTCCGAGCCAGTCATCGAGTCAATGACTTGGTCAATGCGAGGCAAAGCAAATGGATCCTTTGGACATGCTTTGTTCAAGCCGGTGTAATCAACACACATTCTTAATTCTTTGGTTCCCTTTTTGGGGACAAGTACAGGATTTTCCACCCATCGGGTGTGAATAACTTCTCAGATAAAGCCAGCCTTATGTAACCTAGCTATTTCTTTGTCTATAGCCCATTGTTTTTCATCACCAAAGCGTCATAGAGGTTGTTTCACCGGTTTAGCATTAGGATCAATATTCAAGATGTGCTCAGCAAGCTCCCTAGACCTTTCAGGTCGGCGGGTTGCCAGGCAAAGATGTCCCTATTCTCACAGAGGAACTCGACGAGCATGCTTTCCTATTTGGGATCTAGGTCCGTGCCAATGGCGATGGTCTTGGAGGAATCTCCTTCAACAAGCTCCACCTGCTTGGTCTTAATGGCAGCCTTGAATGCGGGTTTGGCAACAGTGATTTTCTTCTTTGAAGTCGGCATCTTCGAGGCATCGACCTAGCTCTAGATCTCCTTGAACTACTCACCATAGAGGACTGCTTCGGCGAAGGCGGCTTCCCTGAGCTTGCACTCCTGTGCCTTGGTGAAGCTTCCATCAACGGTGATGATGTCGTTTGGTCCAGGTATCTTGAGCTTGTTTTAGACAAAGCATGCCCTTGCAAGGAAGGAGTGGAATATGTCGCGTCCGAAGATGACGTGGTACACGCTCTTGAGGGAACCACTTCAAAGGTCATGCATTCTTGGCGGTAATTGTTGACATCACCAAAAGCGGCCGGAAGAGTGATGTAGCCTAGGGAATTTGCTTGTCGGCCAAGGATAATGCCATGGAACACGATGTTGCTTTTCCTTAGGTGGGTCTCTGTCAAGTTCATCTTGTGCAGTGTATCTAGGTACATAATGTTGATGTTGCTTCCACTATCCATGAGGCACTTGGTGAACTCTGTGTCGTCAATCAATGGGTTGATGACTGCGGCATACTAGTTCTTTATTGGGATGAGATCTGGATGATCTTGCCTGTCCCAAGTGATTGGAATCTCTGACCACCTGACATACTGGGGAACCGAAGGGAGTGTGGCCATCAGTATCCTCAATGAGGTTTTCTAGGCCCGGACGGTGGGAGTGCCAAGGAAAGTGTGGTAGCCTGGTGCCTTCTTCTCGAAGGTTTTTTCCCCTTGCCATCGCCCTTGTCGGTGGACTTGGGTTCCACGTCTTCATCCATGTGACTTGAATCCTTGGACTCCTCTTCCTTCTTCTTCCCTTTGCCCTTTCCGCTGGGTCTTTCCTTCCGACTTTGCTTGTAGCCAGAGTCAGGGTCTTCCTTAAGGTCGTTGACAAACTTGCATTGGCGGTTGGTGTGGGTGGCCTTGCGGTTTGCATCGAGGTGGACGAAACACGGAATATCACGGTACTCTTCTTACGTTTGGAGAACATGAGGCACTGAGGGTGTTGAATCAATCCTCTGCTAACCCTGGCTAGCCCCCTGCCATGACCATGCTGTCCGCCTCCGCCTCTACCAGCGAACATTGTGGCGACCATGTCGACTGCTTGCTTCTCTTCAGGCGTAGTCTTTTGCTTGTTGTTATTGTTTTTCTAGCCTGGGTAGGGATTGCTATTGCCGGCAACGATCCACGCGTGTCGTCATCAACAGCGGCGAACTTGCTAGCCATGTCGATCATCGCATTGAGGTTGAGCTCATTGTTGTCTTGCTTGCGCTTCAATGTATGCTAGAGCAAAGTCCCTTTCTATAGACCGTCGATGAAGGCGACCATAGCGGTTTGTTCATGCACCCTTGCGCATGAATTTTTCATATCCAGCCAGCAGGAAAGGTAAGCACGAGAGGATTCATCATTTTCTTGTACGCACCGTTGTAGGTCTCCGATAGTGTAGGGACGTTTGTATGTACCCTCGAAGTTCTTGGTGAACGCTTCATGCATGTCCAACCAATTGCAGATTAATTTCTCCAGCAAGTCATCAACCCATTGTCGAGCGGTGCTAGTCAGCATAAGTGGGAGGTACTTGACAGTGACATTAGGGTTTCCCTCGGCGATGTGAATTGCTTCGCTGTAGTCCTGCAACCATGTAACTGGCCTGGCAGTGTTGTCATAAGGCTTGATGGTCTTGTCAATCCGGAGACCCGTGGGATAAGTTGTGGCCCATATTACCGGTCCAAAACAATGTGGCCCAAGCTATGGGATCTCCCGTGCTTCTTGGATATTGTCCCGCCATGAACGTGCGTCGTACGGCTCTGGTTGCTTCCCTTTTCAGTCATGGGGAGGAGAGCTGTGGTGCGATATGTTGGGTCCACCATTTCCTCCGCCATGATGGCTACTGGGTGGCGATAGTGGCGGTGGCGGCGGTGGGTTAGCCTTCTTGTTGTTCCCTCCATGTGACTCCTCACGCCTATCGTGATTTCTTGTCAGACGTGGTGCTTCTTTGTAGGATCTTCTCATGTGGCCTTCATTGCTGTTGCGCTCTCCGACATGCCTAGGTTGCTCACCCTGACCGCGTATGACAATACCGACCTGGGGATGCCTGGGAGGTGGCATGCTTATGCGATGGCGCAGCTGTGGTTCCTCATGTCGCCGAGATGGCGGGGGTGGCGGCGATCATCGGGGGAGAGCCTTTTCTCCATTGTTGGAGGATATGGGTAATGGCATTATCCTTGTTACGCGCATCCCTCTGTCTTTGCTCCGTGGAGCTTGTATGGGATCCCTCGTCACGGGGAGATTTTGGCCTTCAGCGGCTGTTTAGGGTTGACTGGCAAAGCTCTAGATTGGACTCAAGCCTTTGTGAGGTGGCCTTCTCCTGTTGTTTGCAAGCCTTGGCTACGAAGTCATAGACTTGAGCCACCGCCTCTAGCAACCTCACCTGTTCAAGGAGGGTCTTGGCGACGGCCATGTTGAGGGCGGGAGTTGGCATTACTTGCCTCCCCTCTGAATCAATGTATGGGGTACTTTTGCCGGTTTGGATCCCTCATATCCCAACTTGCGCCGAACGCCGGGGTCTTCGACAACATGAGCCGGTGCCTTCTTTGCTTTGTGCTTTAATAGTTGTTGCTTGTACTCATCCTCCATTGGTCTTGCCGCCTTGATGGATTGTTGTTCCCTGGCCATATCCTTGTCCAGCTGAGCACCCTGTTCTCCAATGCACTTGGCCTCCGCGAGGATTTCTGCATGCTTCTCATCAAGCTCCATAATGCTCCAGATATGGGCGACGGTAATGGGCTCGATGAGGATTGCACCGTATATCGCCTTGTCGACGGGAGTAACCAATGGGTTGCCAGCTATAGACGTTAATGGTGGCAGCAAATTTGTTTGCTTGGCAGTACTAGGGCCTATGGTAAGTTCCTACGCCTGCTGCGGGAGGATAGCCGGAGGGGGCATAGCGGCTTTCTTTGTTGCTGCTGCTCTGGTAACCGCGGGTGTGGGCGGAGCTCGCTTAGGTTCCGGTTCCTGTCTATCTTCTTCCATCACACTCCCGATGGCGACTAGCACCTGGCGGGAAGTGTTGGTTTTCTCGACGCTCTCCTCCTGAGTTAGCATCTGAGCCGCCGCCATCCATGTTGATGTTGGCGTATAGTGCATCGAGGACTGAGTCGGAGTTGTGTTCGGTGATGTTGACGGTGGATGTGGAGGGTGATGTAGGCGAGCCATTGTTGTTGCTTCCTCTGGCTTCAGGCCCAGGCATAACCTGAGTGTTCTCCTCGGCGTCCACATAGTCATTGATAATTGCGACCATCTCGCCAAGGGTGAGAGGGCCTACGGCCTGCCGTCTTCGGAGGGTATGCCAAAGGAGTGTTCCAGGCATGAGACCTTCCATGAAGTGGTAGGCAAGTTTGTCAGCGCGGTCACCCTCCAGGGTTTCCCTTACCCTCATCCATCTAGCAAGGTATTCACGAGGAGATTCTCCTTCCCTCTGAATGCATCTGGCCAGATCAAAGATGGTGACGGCACTGACAAAGTGTGACCTTCGCATCTCTAACGCTTGGGGAAGCCAAGCGGATTTGCGGGGTCCTTCCACCGTTATATCTTGCACAGGGGCGGTTTGGGTGGGCCTTGAATTTTCCTGATCTGAGTTGCCATACTCTAGAGAGAGGTACAGCCTAGATTCTTCCACGAATGTATCCTGCCTGTAGGCGATCCGTGTGAGCCTTGACGAGTTTCCGACTTCCTAGGAGCTAGGACCCGAGTCAGTTTTGCCGATGAAGATGTGGATGTCTCCGAACGAGATGACGGAGCAATGGGTAGGGTTCCTCTTTGTCGGGACCCAGAATTCATCGGGAGGGACGATCGGGACGTTGCCAGAGAAGAGGATGCGCCCAATGGCCACGGTGTCGCCGATTCCCCTAAAGAGCTTGGACCTCTCCCGATGTAGAGCTCGAAGCGCCTCTTGCCCCATGGTGGATGCCAATTGTCATGGTATTACCGACGAGTACGCCATGGAGGGGCCCTCATAGAGTGTGTTTAGAGACGTGGGATAAGGCGGAGAGTGGGCGGGTACAAGGTAACATAGCTTACCTAGGTTCAAGTCCCACAATGATGGCAGAACTCTACTCTTGCTATAAATCACTATAATGGCAATACGACGAGTTATAGAGATCAGTTCGTTGTGCGAGGGTGTTGTGTATTGTATCTGACATTGTGCCCTGAAGTCTCCCATAGGTTCGGCTTATAAGGGCACCAGAACCTAGGGTTACAGGGAAAGGACCTTGTCGGACAATGTAAAGAGTCCTACACTAATACTAACTAGTCTTCGTGTCTTGTACTCCAAGGCTTCGAGTATGTCAGTGACTCCTGCGTAGCCTTCCTTTATCCGGCATGGGCCTCCCTTCTATATCCATCTAACTAGGTTGCCCAACAGGCCATGGGCCGTGCTACCAACTGTGGGCCACCCGGGTTAGCCGGATTAGAGACGTGCTATGGTGATACCCATTTAGCATATCCCCAACAGATCAGATAGGTTGGCTTGATCATGTCCATGTGTTCTCGACCCTGTAGGGTCACACACTTAACGTTTGATGTTGCTAGGGTTTCGATGAGATATTAAATTAGTATAATTGAATTATGATTTGGAGTCTATGATGGGATCCTAAATATCACGAGGAGCTTCAGAATGGTACGCAGATAATGAAAAGTGTATGTGGAGACGGATTTAGGGTTCTGGAAAAAGTTCAGAATATTATTGGTATTGTACTAGAATGTTCTAGAAGGTTTTAGAGGGACACTCATGGTGTCCACCTATATGTAGGGTCAACATGGGCCAGTTGGGGGTACCTCGACCTACTTAGGGCACCATAGCCCCATAGGGCCCATGCGCCCCCACACCTAAAATTCTAGCCACATAGGGGACCCTAACCTTGAGAAGGGGCTCCCCCTTGGTGGCCGCCCCTTATTGGAGGAGGAGAAGGTCCCACTGACCATCCAGCCCCTCCATATAAGAGGAGGTAGGGATGGGTGCATCACAGCTTTCACCTGGCGATGCCTCCCTCTCTCCTAGATACTCTCCACCCTGGCAGTTTTCCTAGCGAAGCTCTGCCGAACTACCACAGATCTGATGGAGAACAGTAGGAAAAATAAAGGATACGTCAAGTACAATATTGACTTCTACATAGTTCTACTATATTCTACATGATTTGGCACTTCAGTCATATGTGTTGTAGCAGTTTCTAGAGTGGTCTAGCTATGTGTTGTAGTCATGTTGGTTGTTACTAGCTTTAAGTAGTGTTCTCTAGAATATTCCAGCTACAAGTAGAGCTAAGTTGTGAAGGCTTATTTATCCTATAAATAGAGGAGCACACCTCTATCTATGTAACTAGACTTTGTACCCTCTATCTATCAATAAATAGAACTTTGTGTTCTTGTCCTATATCTTGGATTACAACTGTAGTATGTTGAGAGTTTTAGATTAAACTCTTGACAACCTCACCCCTAGAGTGATATCTAGCGCATGCCCCTAGAGAGAGATATAGCATCTTGCAAAGCGTGTTGAAGTGGATCCTTCAACACTTGTGTTGTACACATTGTAGCACCAACATGGAGATGTTCCTCCACAACCTCTGTGCTGCATCAGGTGATATTAGAGCATTGATGATCCATTATAGCTATTAGTTTCCTCATTGAGAGTAAGCTGCAACAAGAATGGTGGATTTGGGAAAGAGAATGCATGCTACAGAATAGCAAATCCAAGCACTGCGTGAAGATCTTAACCAGAGGTTTGGTCAGCTGGTTGAGATGATGAGAAGGGGTGTTCCTCTTCCTGCTGCCAATGAAGAAGATTCATCAAAAGATGAAGGAGATATTCGGTGGTGAAGAAAGGAAGGTCATCTTCAAACCCAAATATCCCAATGACTTTCAAATCAACTTACCTCAAGAAGGCCAACTTATGCTAAAACCTTTGAAGGTGATGAATATGACGATGCTCTTGAAGAACCCGGTCTCTATGCATATCCGAGAGTGCCTAAAGCTACATACATCATTAACATACAAGGTGAAAGCTGAGATGCCTACTTTTAATTCAGATGTTGGTATTGAAGGGTTCCTAGATTGGTTGTATGAAGTGGAGACTTATTTTTAGGTCATGAATATTCATCAGACCGTAGAGTTTCTTTGGTCGCATACAAGTTGAAAGGAGGAGCTGGTGCATGGTGGCATCACCTTCAAGAAGATTGCAGACTAAGAGGAGAACATCATGTGAGATCTTGGTGTTAAATGAAGAATCTTTTGAAAGGGAGATTTTTTACGAGAACGACTAGCGGGAGCGTGCTCTTCAGGAAGCGCGCGTTTTGGCCACAGCGCGCACGTTTTCGGCCGCACGGCAGCCCAACACGTGGCGTGTGGAAGTTCACCTGTGCGTATTTCCGGCTGCTCGGTAGCGCATGTATTTCCGGACGCACGGCAACGCGTGTATTTCCAGCCTCACTGCAGCCCGACATGTGGCTAGCTGCTCATGCAGTGCACGCGACGAAAGGCAGTTCCACGCAGTGCAATAAGGCAGTGCACGAGCAGTGCAACGCGGTACACCGTGCACTCCAAGAACATCGTGTAGTGCACTGCGACCTTAGGCAGTGCAACGCAGTACAACAAGGCAGTGCATGGACGGTGCGCTGCCTGAACACCGCGCAGTGCACAACGACCGAAGGTAGTGCAAGGCAGTACAATGAGGTAGTACACTGCCTGGACACCACGCAGTGCACTGCGAACTAAGGCAGTGCAACACAGAACAACAAGGAAGTGCATGGACGGTGCACTTCCTAGACAGTGCATAGTACACTGCCTAGACACCGCGCAGTGCACTGCGAACTAAGGCAGTGCAACATAGAAAAACAAGGTAGTGCATGGACGGTGCACTGCCTGGACAGTGCGTAGTACACTGCCTAGACACCGCGCAGTGCACTACCAACTAAGGCAGTGCAACACAGAACAACCAGGCAGTGCATGGACGGTGCACTGTCTGGACAGTGCGTAGTACACTGCCTGGACACCGCGCAGTGCACTGCAAACTAAGGCAGTGCAACACAGAACAACAAGGCAGTGCATGGACGGTGCATTTCTTGGAAAGTGCATAATACACTGCCTAGAAACCGCGCAATGCATTGCGAAGTAAGGCAGTGCAACACAGAAAAACCAGGCAGTGCATGGACGGTGCGCTGCTTGGACAGTGCGTAGTACACTGCCTGGACACCGCGTAGTGCATTGCAACCGAAGGCACCATGTACTAGACCAAAAGGCAGTGCAACCTACGCATCAAAGGCAGTACGAGAAAAAAGTTCGTCGAAACATATCAACAATGGATCTAGTTTTGAAGATCTGGACGTGACTAGCAAGGCTGTGAAAACGGATATCGATTTGGACTCTCCGTTGGAAAGATATCCCAGTTTTTATGTTCAAATGTACAAAAAAAGGAAAAAGGACCCGCGACCCTGTCCGCATCCACCACGTGTCACATGGGAGAAGGCTGGTACAGCGCGTGAGACACTCCGCGCCTGCCACGTGCAGGCAGCAGCAGCGACGCGGAGCGTACTCCCATGAGGGCGCCCTTTTTCTAGCCTTTTCGATTTTTTACTCTAGATTACGATCATATCCTATTTATTCAATTCTAGAATTGTGTTCAACAAAATAGGACTGTTTTAGAGTACACGAAGGAGTTTTTAAGGCTATAAATGAGGTGCAACCTTGGTGAAACTTAAGATCAACAAGTTGTAAGGTACATCCATTGTCTCAATGATGCTATCTAGGATCATTTTATGATGTAGCAAATTTGATCCCTTGATGAAGAACAACCTCCAGCCTTAAAAGCCCAGGGGATGTTGAGGACAAAAAAGGCAGATAAGACTCCATATCCGCATATAGAAGACTCATCTAGGAGTTACTCCCATAGAGTAGAAGAGGGGAGGACTCAACCTAAGGCAAAGCAACTTGTCCCAAAGAGAACCGGGGGAAAGAGTAGGGTAAAATCGGTGACACAATGCTATAAATGTGGTGAAGAGGGACATGTATCTAGTGATTGCCCATTGAGGAAATTTGTCAACACAACAATCCATGATAGTGAAGATGATAGAGAATATGAATCTAAAGATGTAGAAGGATAAGATATTTGTGAAGAAAAGGGTGAATAGGTAGTAGGCATGATTCAACATCTCTTATGATTGACACCACAACCCAACAACACACAAAGGAATAAAATATCCGAGATAAAATGCACGGTGAATGGCAAGGTATGCAAATTATTGATTCATAGTTGCAGCTGCGAGAATCTTATCTCCCAGAATTTGGCAAACCATATAAAGTTGGAGAGTCATGGTCATCCAAATCCCTCCACTATTGGATGGATCAAGAAAGGGGCGGATATAAGAATCACCAAACAATGCAACTTGCCACTTTCTTCAGGTAAGTACTATCCCTCAAATGTGTTATGTGATGTTGTCGATATGGATGCCAGCCATGCTCTTTTTGGGAGACCTTAGTAGTTTGATGTGTATACTACACACAAAGGCAAAGAAAACTCTTACTCCTTCACTTGGAATAAGAGAAATATCATTATCTTATCAAACCAATCAAATGGTGGTACCTCTAAGAAGGAGGGGGAAAGCGTGCTAACTATATCCCACATCCCTAATGAGTTTATGGAATACTTGAAGGGAGCCAATATGTGGGTTGCAATTATTGTTAAAGGTGAAGAGCGATCGACGATTAAAATTCTAGCAAAGGTACATGGACTACTAGCTAAATTTCAAGGCATTCTTGGAGAACCACAAGGCCTAACTAATGAGAGGAATTCAACATCAAATTGACTAGATCTAAGGAGAAAATCTTCCAAATCTTCCACACCACCAAATGAGCACAAAATAACATGATATACTAAAGGAAAAGGTAGAGGAATTACTAAGCAAAGAACAAATACGAGAAAGTATTAGCCCATGTGTCGTATCGGCTTTGATCATGCCAAAGAAAGATGGATCTTGGCGCATATGTACGGATAGTAGATCTATCAACAAGATCACCATAAGGTACATATTCCCTATTCCCTGTTTGGATGATATGTTAGATCAACTTAGTGGTGCCGGGATGCATTCACAAAATTAGATTTAATGAGTGGATATCACCAAATTCACATCAGATCCGAGGATGAATATAAAACAGCTTTAAATACAAAACAAAGGTTATTCGAATGGTTGGTAATCATGAAAAGAAAAGTTTCCTTCCAAAATTACTTGGACCGACGGTCGTCGTAGAAGGCGCGTCTTCCACGATGAAATTCTCGGCTCAGCCGTGGCCGATGGAAAACTTTTTTTTACGGTTTCGCGGCCCTCTACTACAACGGATCCACTGAAAACATGGAGGAAGCTCGGCTGGCGCGTGGCAGAAGCAAGATTTTCGTTTCCTCGTGCGATGTTGACTCGCCAAAGTCTTCTGAGGCGTGTGGGTTGTTGGGGATATACTTTCCGGGTATCCTCAGTATGCCTCACTAACTAGGTTGGCCCACTTTGGGTTAGAGCTTTGCTTCATGGGCAGCCCAGTCAGGGAGAAGAGACGAAGTCCAGTCCGGCTACGGGAAGGCCTAGAAGACTTACCGATATAGGCCCATAGTGTTACTTGTAGTTCAAGATGTACTCTGTAACCGAATCTTAGTCGTAGCTGGATAGATCTCTCCTGTAAACCCTAGGCTGGATATCTATATAAGCCGTCCTAGGGAGAGCCTTTAGGGCACCCTCACAATAGTCTACAATCTGAACTCACACAGGCGAAACCCTTGTAACCCATATTCCGGCTCTGTCGTATTACTGGATTGCCAGTAGGAGTAGGCTCCGTCCAAAGCCGGCAGATTCGAATCTGGGTAAACTTGTGTGCTCACCGTCCTGGAATACCGTACGCCTCACACCCCTGTCTTCCACATGCCTCGAGGAACCCCTCATGGCGTACTTGTCATCAATCCGACGACAGTTGGTGCCCATCATGGGGCAAGTGAGCTTCGGATCTATGTTCCGAGCGGAATCTGCAAGAATCAGAATCGGCGAGACCATCGCCGTCGGTCGCATCCTATACGCCAGTGACGTCCCTCTCATCGTTCTCGACGAGACCTAGATTCCGGTTAGGGAAGCCGTGACCACCTACACCATCATGTATTTCGGTGAGATCGATGTTTACATCGGTTTCGCTAAACCTGTTCCACCCACCCTAGTGGTGATGATAGAGGAAAAAAGAAAATTTTGGGTCCCCTTTGTCCGCGGAGGCGGCAAAGTTTCGGATCTCAGAAATCCCTAATCCCACCCAGTCTGCACCCATTGCGGAGATAGTGGAGAAAGCTGAACCTGAAGCAGATCTTACAGTGCAAGTCGAATCTGGAGTGGATCTCCCTATCGAGGTCACATCCTAGATCGATCCACTTGTGGAAGTCGAAATCCAGGAAGAGCAGGAAAACAACTATGATTCCAGCTCTGATAGTACCGGAACTGACAAACCATTCCTGAGATACACGTTGAGGAGCATGATGATGCAAGACGCAAGCATGGACGAAATTCTCAAGACCATCAAGCGTTTCGAGGAAGCCGACCGCGAGAGCCGCAACTATCTCAGGAGGCACGCGTCGCACTTTGTCGGATATGTTGGATCCGGATCCGGCTCTACCGATGCTGGAGATGTTGGGGATATACTTTTCGGGTATCCTCACAGTTCCTCACTAACCAGGGTGGCCTACTTCGGGTTAGAGCTTTGCTTCACGGGTGGCCCAGTTAGGGAGAAGAGACGGAGTCCAGTCCGGCTATGGGAAGGCCCAGAAGACTTACCGACATAGGCCCATAGTGTTACATGTAGTTCAAGTTGTACTCTGTAATCGACTCTTAGTAATAGCCAGATAGATCTCTCGTGTAAACCCTAGGCTGGATATCTATATAAGCCATCCTAGGGAGAGCCTTTAGGGCAAAACAATAGTCTACAATCTCCACTCGCACAGGCGAACCCCTTGTAACCCATATTCCGTCTCTACCGTATTACTGGATTGCTAGCAGGAGTAGGATCCATCCAAAGCCGGCGGATTCGAACCTGGGTAAACTGGTGTGCTCACCGTCCTAGAATACCGTACGTCTCACACCCTCTCTTCCACACGCCTCGAGGACCCCCTCATGGCGTACTTGTCATCAATCCGACGACTGTTGGCGTCCACCGTGGGGCAAGTGAGCTTCGGATCTGTGTTTCGAGCAAAATCTGCAAGAATCGGAATCGACGAGACTATCGCCGTCGGTCGCATCCTCTACGCCAGCGATGTCCCCCTCATCAATCTCGATGAGACCTGGATTCCGGCTAGGGAGGCTGTGACTGCCTACACCATTATGTCTTTTGGCGAGATCAATGTTTACATCGGCTTTGCTGAACCTGCCCCATCCACCCCAGCGGTGATGATAGAGGCAGAAGAAATTTCTGGGTCCCCTTTGTCCGCGGAGGCAGCAGAGTTCCGGATCTCAGAAACCACTAATCCAACCCAGCCCGCACCAATCGTGGAGATAGTGGAGAAATCTGAGCCTGAAGCAAATCTTGTGGTTCAAGTCGAATCTGGAGTGGATCTCCTGGGTGAGGTCAAATCCCAGATCGATCTGACTGCTGAGGTCAAGATCCAGGAGGAGCACAGTAACAACCATGGTTCCGGCTCTGCCAACACCGGAACAGATCAACCGTTCCTGAGGCATACGTTGAGGCGCATGATATTGCAAGACGCAAGCGTGGATGAGGTCCTCGAAACCATCTAGATCTTTGAGGAAGCCCACGAGTAAAGCCGTAACTACCTTAGGACCCACACGTCACACTTCGTCGGATACGTTGGATCCGGATTCGGCTCTGCCGATGCTGGAGAAAACACCGACTCAGTGCTAGAGGCGATCAGAACAAACGACGACGTACCCGCATCCTCAGATGATTCGATGACGTCGGAGGATTTCTGAAAGTTCTTCGCGAAGTATGAAGAGGAGTATAACTCCAAATATATAGAGGAAGAAGAAGCCATGGACGAAGGATCCGGGGAAAACTCTCCCAAAGCGCAGGATGACATGGAAATCGGACATAATCCCGAGGTCCAGATGTCCGAAAGTACCGATCAGAGCTTGACTCCGGGAAATGGACCCAAAGCCGTCTTTGCTACCGGCACTGCCAAGAAGGCAAAGAAGAAGAACAAGAAGAACAAGACCCCGGCGAAAGACCCTCTGGTAGAGGAGGTGATTGCCGAGGAATATGAGGAAGACTCGGATGGAGCACTTATCCCAGATGAGCCCAAAGAAGAGTCGGTGGACAGACACGTGATCACCGAAGGTGAGCGTAAACTCATCGATGTTGCATTAACCACACCTATCCCTACAGCTGCAGAACTTACTGCCGAAGAACTGGACGAAAGGGCCCAGGCCCTAGAAGCGCGTCGTCAAGTACTCCTGGATGAAGCCAAAAACATCGAGGAGGAGAAGAAACGCATGGCAACTGCGGAGAAGTACATCTCTCGACAGCATCAAAAGACCCAAAAATGTCGCACACGTGACGATCAATTCCTGGAAGTACACAAGGTTCTCTTCGAAGGAGACCCAGGGATGCCGCGTCTCGACAGCAAGGGAGATCTGGTGTATCCAACACCGGTACAGAACACTGTTGCAGCTCGAGATATCCTATCGAATAATCTAGGCCCAGAACAAGTTCGATTGGGCATCCAGCTACTCATCAAGGGTCTAGAACAGCAAAGGGCCGCGAAATCTAGAAGCAGAAATCTGTTCTCCAAATTCGACCAATGTCGCACGGACTTGCCCTAGAATGATATAAGGCCCTAGCGTGTTCCGGAACAGCATCACCATTCCGACCGACGGGAAGACAACTACTCAAGAACCGGATCATCAGGTAAGCATCACAGAACTGCACGTGACTGGCACAATGTCGCTCCAGCTGCCGAGCAAGAAGCAATTGTTGCACTGTATCCGAGAAACCCTCCCTAATGAGAGTCGAATGATCGTAGGGGAGATGACAAAGAGAAACGTCGGGAGGAGGACCGTCAAAGGATGCCACCTCCTAGACCTACAAATCGTCTGGCTGAGCCCCACTATGGTGGGAGTGACGGACGAAGGAATGACAGAAACCATGCCGAGACAAGCCGACAGGGGGCTCGTCGCAATGAAGACCCTCCCTGGAACCGGAATAATGATGCTCCGGACGGAGGTTGGTGTTCAGCCAGAAATAATCTAGCTGCTCCACCTTCTCCGCCAAGTAGCCATCACAACGGCTCCTAGGAAGGCCAAGGAGGGCGTCGTGGTGGAGGAGGTGGTGGCAGAAGCCGAAGTCCGGCTCCAAGGCACCGCAGCCACAGCCGTCATTTGGGACGATCTTTATCCCCGAACGACACAAGGCACAGGATTAACTCCAATATAGAGGCGCGGCACTATGAAAATGATGATATATATGTGGGCCCAAAGTGCTTCTGACCACGCATAAGAGCTACAAAATTCCCGGAAGGATTCGCTATCTCAAGACACATTCAAGCCTATGACGGTATCGCTCGGCCAGATACTTGGCTCCAGGATTTCTTCCAGGCTTGATGTATCGCCAAAGGCGGAAATAGCCAGGTTGCAACCCGATATCTCCCACTCATGTTGCGGAAGACGGCACGATCATGGCTCAATGAACTTCCGGAGAACACCATCCACAACTGGTATGACATGCAAAGTGCGTTCTTTTGGAATTTCGAAGGCACATACCGGAGGCCCTGTATAGTCGGAGACCTGCAGCGTTGCACTCAGAAAGCCAGAGAAACTTGCCGGGATTATCTCGGATGATGGATCGACACCAAGAACTCCTGTGAAGGAGTAAATGACCAAACTGCGATTGAAGCTTTCATTGCAGGTCTCCCAATTGGTTTACTACGTCATCGCTTGAAGTGTGACAAAGTAACTGATTTGGGAGAGATGATAGAAATAGCGAGCAAGTATGCAGATGCTGACGATGATGCAGAGGGATTACTGAACGCCCTAGTTGTTCCACAGTCAGCAAAACAACCAAAGCAGCAAGCTCAGAAGCGCAAGAATACCTCGGAGGAAAAGCCCAACGCGGAAATGGCAGTGGTCACTTCTATTTTCGGGTCTGGAGGACGGGGAGGACGTGGCGCTGGCTGCGGACACGGCCGTGGGATGTCAAGAGTTCAAGGTAGAGGAGACCAACAACCTGGCAAAACCTACTCTTGGGCCGACATTGCCAATAACCCATGTGTGCATCACCTAGACGCCAATGGGGGCTCGTCCCACACAAACGTCGAGTGTCATTTTAATGACGACACTAAGAGAGATGACACCACTGGCTACAGGGCTAAGTGGAAGAAGGGAAAGAAAAATCCCGAAAATGACAAAGAGACCAAGGAAGATTCCAACATGGAGGAAGCTAATGCTTCAAATCCCAAGCCGGAAGGGAGGAAAAAATTTCTGACCAAGAAAGACACTTACGTCACCTTCCTCGGATCTCAACCAGTGAAGGTCAAGAAAGCAGTTCTACATGAGCTCAATGCAACAGTTCCGGCTGTCCCTCAATTCCTGGACTGGTCGGAAGTGGCAATCACCTTTGACCGTGCTGATCATCCGCCTAAGTTGCACAGGCGAGGAAAATACGCCTTAATCGTCAATCCACTCATTGATGGTTATGGTTTCTCCAAGACTCTCATGGACGGTGGTAGCAGCATTAACATTCTGTATGTCAAAATGCTACACCGGATCAAGATCTTGGAGACCCAGCTGAACCACAGCTCTGTGATCTTTCAGGGGGTTGTCCCAGGAAGACAAGCAAATTCCCTGGGAGAAATCACTTTGGATGTTACCTTTGGAACTCCAAAGAACTATCGGACGGAGGCACTTTCCTTCGAAGTGGTCCCGTTCAAGAGCGCGTACCACGCTATATTCGGACATCCGGCTTATTGGGCTTTTATGGCTCGTCCGTGTTACATTTACAATATGATGAAAATTCCAGGTCCCAACAGCGTGATCACCATCAGGGGAGACCCGAAGAAAGCGCGAGAGTGCGAGGATGGAAATGCCGCCTCGTCGCGAAGGCGGACTTGTTCGAGAAGTTGGCAGTACTTGAAGTCCTCCGCTTCTTATGCTTCTTCTTCGGCAGAAATTGTCCGGTTCTCAAGGCATTCCTTGGCCAACCGTTGGATCTCCTCTACAGATTTCCGAGATAAGACAAATTTGGCAAGTCCCTGATTGCTCAAGAGATTATCGGTGAAAAATTCTGCCAAGGGATCATTACTCGAAGAGGGTTCACCCTTATCTAAACCTGAGTCACCCATGGTGACATCAGTCTACGGCTCGAGGATCGCTGGCTCTGTTGAGGGAGCTGGATCTTCTACAACGATCGGAGATGGAGTAATCTCTGGCGTTGCGGAAGGTTGAGGGGCAGGAGTCGGAGGAGCCACGGCAGGAGAAGCCATAGTTAGCTTCGTCTAACGCAGGGGCTTTGAAGTAGTTCCCTTCCCCTTGCCCTTGATGAGTTGTTTAGCTCTGAGAAGGTAACAAAAGAAAGACTGTTACATCTCGGAAGAAATCACGAGTAAAGTACAAAGGCGGAAGTTGTGTGGAAAGTTACATCTTCACAACTGGCACTTCATTTATGCCGATAGCCACTCTCGGAGCTTTGCGCTTTCTCGGCACAACGTCCGGCAGTGGGCCACTTCCTCCTCCTGAGAAAACTCGGGAGGATATCCCTCGATAGGAGCTAGTTCCGACTCGGGGAGGTTGGCAAGCTGAAAAGAAGATAGTATCTCAGTGTTGCGAAATAACTTAAAGGTGGAACACATAAAAAGGGCTTATTGCTAAAGCTTACCAGCACTACAGGGTCTTCTGATGTATGCATGTCCAGGGAAAAACCCGGAATCTTTCTCTCAATCCGCTCCTTTATCAGCCATTTGATTTGGCTTATATAATCTTGTGGCTTTAAGGCCTAGGGGCTTATGCGGAGGGAGTCTTGTTTCGACGCCGTGATGGAATGCATCAGTCGGTCGCTGTGGTGCTAGAGAGGCTGGATTCGGCGTGCCACCGAACATTGGACTAAGTCGGACCCTTTCAGGCCCTTGTGCTTCATCAGGTATTCGATCCATCTCTTGGCGATAATCAGATCGTAACTAAGAGCAGGAGCAGCCTTGTCCCAAGATGCTCGGGGCGTGGCGGCTCCATCGACGAAAGCCAGCAAAGTAGTAACTTTGCCGGGAGCGGGAATATCCTTATGATAGAAAAAGGTAGCCGGCCACTGTCTGACCGACTCGCTAGCTAAAATCCGAGGATAAACGCGCTCACGCCTAATCGAAATACTAATCGTACCGGTAATGTAAGGATTACCGGCGGTGATGGAATTTTTCCGGACATGGAAATAGTACCGGAAGAGAGTGAGACTCGGCCTAATGCCGAGATACCCCTCGCACAAAAACGCATAGGCGCTCATCTCTAAGATGGAGTTCGGGGGAGATGGTGAAATTGAACACCGTAATGATCTATCACCTCAGAAAAGAAATCTGAGGGAGGAAAGGAGAAACCTCCGTTGAGGTGCATGCCGAAGTGCACTCGCTCGCTGTTGTGAGGGTTGGGGATGACTTCGCTGAAGCCGCTTCGCCAATCGCCGGTGTGGAGGAGCCCTTCTTCTTCGACATTGCGGAGCTTCTCATCGTCGAGGACGCACTGGATCCAAACCCCGCGATTGCTTTCCTTTTCTGCCGTCGCTTCTATCGCTGTTGCGCCAGAAGATGAAGTGGAAGCCATTTTCCTGGTGCGCCGGTGACCTTGGATGGGCGGCGCTGGGAATTTTTGGGGCAAGGGAGCCTTGTGCGCGTAGGAGAAGTGGAGGAGAAGGAAACGGTGCGAGGAATAGGTGAAGAAGATGAGAGGAAGGAATCCTCACCCCTTATAACCACCGATGGCGCCAAGATTCGTGCAAATACCACAATAACTGTGCCACGCATCGTGGAAAGAACAGGGAAACCTCCACGCGATGATTACGTCACCTCGATCTCCGCGCACGCATTAAAATGACGCCTCGGTTCCGCGAAAGGCGGACCCACCAAAGGTCGCGCTGATAGGAAATATCTTTCAGTGATGTGACTTGACCATGACTGGTGTCAGATGACGTCAGAGACCAAGTTCCGGCTTAGTTTGAATATCAAGCTGGAAATCCGAATAACGTACTGATAGGTCCAACTTATTTTTGAGACTCGGATCGTATCTTTTGTTTTGAAGTTTTAGGAACCCTTCAAGATTCTGCAAGCCAAAGATCAAGCTAGACGATGATGCCGACTTTGGATCTTGGAGACTTCCGGGGGCTGCTATTGGGGATATACTTTCCTGGTGTCCTCACAGTTCCTCACTGACCAGGGTGGCCCACTTCGGGTTAGATCTTTGCTTCACAGGCGACCTAGTCAAGGAGAAGAGACGGAGTCCAGTCCGGCTACGGGAAGGCCTAGAAGACTTACCGACATAGGCCCGTAGTGTTACTTGTAGTTCAAGTTGTACTCTGTAACCGACTCTTAGTCATAGCCGGATAGATCTCTCCTGTAAACCCTAGGCCGAATATCTATATAAGCCGTCCTAGGGAGAGCCTTTAGGGCAACACAATAGTCTACAATCTCAACTCGCACAGGCGAACCCCTTGTAACCCATATTCCGGCTCTGCCGTATTACTGGAATACTAGCAGGAGTAGGATCCATCCAAAGCCGGTGGATTCGAACCTGGGTAAACTTGTGTGCTCACCATCCTAGAACACTGTATGTCTCACACCCCTCTCTTCCGCACACCGCGAGGACCCCCTCATGGCGTACTTGTCATCAATCCGATGACAGGAGACAACAAAGACTCGGTGCTGGAGGCAATCGGAACAAGCGTCGACTTACCGGCATCTTCGGATGATTCCATGATGTTGGCAGATTTCCGGAAGTTCTCCGCAGAATACGAAGAGGATCTTAACTCCACAGTTGCAGAAGAAGGAGGAGACATGGACGAAGGTTTAGGAGAAAACTCTCCTAAAGCGCAGGATAACATGGATCTCGGAGATAATCCTGAGGACCAAATGGCCGAAAGTACCAATAACTCTGGGAAACAGGCCCAAAGCCGTCTTTGCTACCGGCGCTGCCAAGAAGGCAAATAAGAAGAACAAGAAGAACAAGACCCCGGCAAAAGATCTTTCGGCAGAGGAAGTGATTGCCGGGGAATATGAGGAAAACTCAGATGGAGCACTTATCCCAGACGAGCCCAAAGAAGAGTCAGTGGATGGACATGTGGTCACCGCAGGTGCGCGTAAACTCATCGATGCTGCATTTACTACACCTATCCCTACAGCTGCAGAACTTACTGCTAAAGAACTGGATGAAAGGGCCTAGGCCCTAGAAGCGCATCGCCAAGTACTCCTTGATGAAGCCAAAAACATCAAGGAAGAAAAGAAATGCATGGCAACTACAGAGAAGTACATCTCTCGGCAGCATCAAAAGACCCGGAAATGTCACACTCGTGATGATCAATTTCCGGAAGTTCACAAGGTCCTCTTTGAAGGAGACCCGAGGATGCCTCGACTCGATAGCAAGGGAGATCTGGCCTATATCCGAGGAACCCTCCCCGGAGAGAGTCGAACGATCATAGGGAAGAAGACAAAGAGAAACGTCGGGAGGAGGACCGTCAAAGAATGCCACCTCCTAGACCTACAAGTCGTTCGGCTGAGCCCCATAGTGGTGGGACTAACGGACGAACAAACGGCGGACACCGTGTCAAGACAAGCTGGCAGGGGGCTCATCGCAATGGAGACCCTCCCTGGAACCGGAATAATGACGCTCCGGATGGAGGCCGGCGATCAGCCGGAAACAATCAAGATGCCCCACCTTCTCCACCAAGCAGCCATCACAACGGCTCTCAAGGAGGCCAATGAGGTCATCGTGGCGGAGGAGGTGGTGGTAGAAGCTGAAGTCCAGCTCCAAGGCACTGCAACCATAGCCGTCACTCAGGATGGCGATCTTTGTCTCCAAGTGACGCGAGACACCATATTAACTCCAACATAGAGGTGCGGCGCTACAAAAATGATGATATATACATGGGCCCAAAATGCTTCGGACCACGCATAAGAGCAACAAAATTCCCGGAAGGATTTGCTATCTCAAGACACATCCAGCCCTACGACAGTGTAGCTCGGCCAGATACTTGGCTTCGGGATTTTTTCCAGGCTTGCTGCATCACCAAAGGCGGAAATAGCTTGGTCGCAACCGATATCTCCCACTTATGTTGCGGAAGACGGCGCGATCATGGCTCAATGAACTTCCGGAGAACACCATCCACAACTGGTATGACATGCAAAGTGTGTTCTTTCGTAATTTCGAAGGCACATATTGGAGGCCCTGTACGGTAGGAGACCTACAGCGTTGCACCCAGAAAGCCAGAGAAACTTGCCGAGATTATCTCGGATGATGGATCGACACCAAGAACTCCTGTGAGGGAGTAAATGACCAAACCGCGATTGAAACTTTCATTGCAGGACTCCCAATTGGTTTACAATGTCATCGCTTGAAGTGTGACAAGGTCACTAATTTGGGAGAGATGATAGAAACAGCGAGCAAGTATGCAGATATTGACGACGACACAGAGAGATTACTGAACGCCCTAGCTGTGCCACAGTCGGCAAAACAACCAAAGCAGCAAGCTCAAAAGGGCAGGAACACCTCGGAAGAAAAACCCAACACGGAAACGGTAGTGGTTACTACTACTTTTGGGTCTGGAGGACGAGGAGGACATGGTGGTGGCCGTGGACTCGGTCGTGGGACATCAAGAGTCTAGGGTAGAGGAGACCAGCAACCTGGCAAAACCTACTCTTGGGCCGACATTGCCAATAAGCCATGTGTGCATCATTTAGATGCCAACGGGGGCTCGTCTCACACAAACGCTGAGTGTCGTTTTAATGATGACATCAAGAAAGACGATACCGCTGGCTATAGGGCTAAGCGGAAGAAGGGGAAGAAGAATCCCGAAAAAGATAAAGAGACCAAGGAAGATTCCGACATGGAGGAAGATGACCCTTAAAATCCCAAGCCGGAGGGCAAGAAAACCTTCCCCACAAAGAAAGACACCTACGTCATCTTCCTCGGATCTCAACCAGCTAAAGTCAAGAAAGCATTTCTGCATGAGCTCAACGCAATAGTTCCGGCTGTCCCTCAGTACCTGGACTGCTCGGAAGTTGCCATCACCTTTGACCATGCTGATCATCCGCCTAAGTTGCACAAGCGAGGACAATACGCCTTAGTCGTCAACCCACTTATTGATGGCTATGGTTTCTCCAAGACTCTCAAGGACAGCGGTAGCAGCAACAATATTCTATATGTCGAAACACTACACCAGATGCGGATATCAGAGACCTAGCTGAATCAAAGCTCTGTGATCTTTCATGGAGTTATCCCAGGAAGACAAGCAAATTCCCTGGGAGAGATCACTTTGGATGTTACCTTTGGAACTCCAAAGAACTATCGGACGGAAGAACTTTCCTTCGAAGTGGTCCCATTCAAGAGCGCGTACCACGCTATATTCGGACATCCAGCTTATTGGGATTTTATGGCTCGTCCGTGTTACATTTACAATATGATGAAAATTCTAGGTCCCAACAGCGTGATCACCATCAGGGGAGACCCGAAGAAAGCGCGAGAGTGCGAGGATGGAAATGTCGCCTTTGCCGAAGCTGTGTTGCACGCCAAGGAGTACCAGGAGATCAAGAAGACCATATATCCGTTCGAGATGCCCGCAACGAAGAAGGAGGTGACAAAGCCTAATCCGGAGTTCAAGGCATCGGAAGAGATGAAGAACACACCGTTGAAGGATGATGACCCCTCCAAGGTGACTCAGATAGGTGTAGGCCTAGATAGCACATAGGAAAGCACGCTCGTCAAGTTCCTCTAAGCAAATCAAGATATCTTCGCATGGCAGCCATCTGACATGACCGGAGTACCTAGGGAACTTGTCGAGCACTCTCTAAATATACACCTGAACGCTAAACCCATCAAATAGTCCATACGATGTTTTGGCAACATAAAGCGCAAGGCAATAGCTAAGGAACTAGCCCGGCTCAAATTAGCCAGATTCATAGAAGAGGTCATCCATACTGATTGGTCGGCCAACCCTGTAATGGTCCCTAAAAAGGACACCACTGATTTAAGGATGTGTATTGATTATACTGCCTTGAACAAGGCTTGTCCCAAAGATCCGTTTTCTTTGCCTAGAATCGATCAAGTTATCGATTCTATGGCAGCTCGGAACTCCTCTGTTTTCTCGACGCATATTCCGGTTATCACCAAATTCGGATGAAGGAATCAGATAAAATCAAAACTTCATTCATAACCCCCTTTGAAACCTTCTGTTTCCTTATGATGCTCTTTGGGCTCAAGAACGCAGGAGCTACGTACCAGCGCACTATGCAGCGTTGCCTCCATGACCAAATCGGACACAATGTACATGCATATGTGGATGATGCGGTGATGTCCAAAAAGAAGGAAACATTAATTTCCAACTTGGAGGAAATGTTCGCCAATCTACGAAAATACAACATAATGCTTAATCCAAAGAAATGTTTCTTTGGAATCCTAGCCGGAAAATTATTAGGTTTCATCGTGTCTCAAAGAGGCATAGAGGTGAACCAAGACAAGATCAAGGCTATACTCAATATTTCCAGGCCGACTCGCCTGAAGGATGTTCAAAGACTAATTGGTTGCATTGCTGCAGTCAGTCGATTTGTAAGCCAGCTCGGAGAAAGAGCCACATCACTTTACAAGCTCCTGAAAAAGACCAAAAAATTCGTTTGGACTGATTAAGCTGAGGCTGCACTACAAGACTTGAAAGAAGTACTCTCTTCCGCTCCTATCCTTGCAGCACCAGAACCAAGGGAACCGATGTTGCTCTATCTCGCTGCAACAAAAAGGGTCGTCAGTGTCGTCATGGTAGTGGGGAGACCAGAGGAAAATCAGGAACACCTGGTGCAGCGTCCGACTTACTACCTTAGCGAGGTCCTAACTGAATCGAAGCAGCGGCATCTGCACTATCAAAAGCTGGCTTATGGTGTGTTTTTTGCATCCCGTAACTTGCGGCATTATTTTCAGGAACACCCAATTACCATGGTGAGCATAGCTCCCATGAGAGATATAATCAATAACAGCGAGGCTACAGGATGCGTCGCAAAATGGGGCATAGAGCTTTTAGCTTTCGACATTGAGTATAAACCTCGAACAGCAATCAAATCCCAAATCCTTGCTGACTTTGTTGCTGATTGGACAGAGACAAAGGAGAATATGACCCTCCCTAAGTCGGAATATTGGACCCTATATTTTGACGGGTCTAAGGCTCGAGGGGGCTCGGGGGCTGGCGTGTTGCTCAAGTCACCCCAAGGAGACAAACTTCTATATGTGTTGCAGATCCACTTCACATCGACAAATAACATTGCTGAGTATGAAGCACTGATGCATGGAATCCGGATTGTAAGGATATTGGCATCCGACATTTGATGTGTTACGGAGATTCGGATCTTGTTGCTCAACAAGTGTCTGATATTTGTAATGCAAATAAACACATGGCAGCATATAAAGCTGTCGTGGATGAATTATCTAGAACGTTTGAGGGATTCGAGATTCAACACATCCCTCGAGCAGAAAATGAGGAAGCAGATGCATTATCTCGAATAGGCTCTACACAGAAACAGATCCCGGATGGCGCTTTTTTAGAGCACCTCAAAGTTCCCTCTATAAAAGGAGTAAACGAGGAATATCCGACCAAATCTAACTCACCTTTAGTAGCAGTTCTGGCTGTAATTCCTAGTTGGACTCAACCCTACCTTGATTACTTGGTAGATGGCAAATTACCTGAAGACGAGGTTCTGAGCCGGCAGATCGTCCGACGAGCAAAAGCCTATACTATAATTAGTGGTGAGCTCTACAAGCGGAGTGCCTCTGGGGTCTTTCAGCACTATGTATCGCCGGAAGAAGGAGTGGCAATCTTACAATAAATCCACAAAGGCGAGTGTGGTCACCAAGCTGCAGCCAAATCTTTAGTGGCAAAAGCTTTCCGACACGGTTTTTTCTGGCTTACAGCCAAGGCAGATGCTGAATGTCTGGTCAAGACGTGCAAAGTCTGCCAAAAATACGCCAAACAAGCTTATGTTCAGGCTGATCAGCTGCGAACAATACCTATAACATGGTCGTTTGCGGTCTGGGGCCTTAACATGGTAGGACCGTTTAAACAGGCTCCAAGTGGATTTACTCACCAATTAGTGATGGTGGATAAATTCACCAAAATGGATTGAGGCTAAACCCATCACTAGTTATGATGGAGCAACAACTAGAAGATTTGTCGAGGATGTTATAATCCGTTATGGTTATCCGCATAGCATTATCACGGACAACGGGAGTAATTTCTCTATGGGAGAGCTTGCTGAATTCTGCAACGAGCAAAATATCTGGCATGACATTGCATCAGTCGCACATCTGCAAGCTAATGGACAAGTCGAAAGGGCAAATGGTTTAATCCTACAAGGCCTAAAGCCAAGACTCGAAGCACCACTAAGATGTGCTGCGGGGGCTTGGGCAGAGGAGTTACCCTATGGACCTTGCAAACAACTCCGAACAGGTCAACCGGATACACACCTTTCTTCTTGGTCTATGGTGCTGAAGCAGTTCTTCCTAGTGATTTGATTCACAATTCTCCTAGAGTTGTTGCGTATATCGAAGAGGATGCCGAGATTTCTCGATAAAATGATCTCGACTTAGTTGAAGAAGTTCGCATTGTTACTGAAATAAGATCAACAGCTTATCAGCAGAAGTTACGCAAGTATCATAGCTAGAGAGTCAGAAACTGGTCTTTCAATAAGGGCGATTTGGTTCTCCGGCTTGTGCAGCAAAGAAAGCACAAACTTTCCCCAGTATGGGAAGGGACTTTTTTGGTTAGTCGAGTATTGCACAATGGTTCATACTACCTAACTGGTTAGTCAAAGAAATACCTGCTACAAAGAAGAGAAAGAGAGCTAGCGGCAGTACAAACCCGGAAGAATTAGACAGACCATGGAATATTGCTTAGCTACGTCCCTTTTATTGTTAGTTTATCCTTCTTTGTAATCATATATGTGTACATGTTTAAAAAGAAATAAAGTATTGGTTGCCTCAAATTTTTTCTGAGAAATTTTTACCATCTTATTTTTGAATGATCAAGTCATAGTCGAAAATCCCAGAATACTTGAAAGTACTTTATGCTCATGTTTTTTCTGGTTTAGATTTCCGATTCTAAAATTGCTACCTTTGGGTATAAATATAAATTTTATAGTTTGTGCTTTGGTTATTTGTCTGATTGCCAGATACGGGCATTTTCCGAGTAGTAAATTGTTGGTACTAGAAGCCGGCGTTGTTTTCGAGTTTAAACTGGTTTAGCAATTGAGCTCCTTTGCTCGGCAAAGTTTCTGTGCTAAAGGTTGGCCGGCTCACGAAAGGGACGAGGCAGAAAGCCAGATAAATCATAAGTGCAGACAAAAAACACAAGTGCTTATGCAAACATTTCAGACACGTAACATTAAAGCCAAAAGTGCTGAATAGATAAAATAAAATTGGCACTAGCAAAAGTATCATACTACTTATTTACATACCCAAATTGTTTTCAGAATAACACGTTGTTCTTTCTGATACTCTATGATGCAGGGGGAGAGGTAGGAGCTACGCTGGATACATCAGCCTCGCCTTGATAACGTTCCGAGATGTTCAAATCTGATGCGATTTGTTCATCATCGGAAACTTCTGCTATTTCTTCGGCAGGCGGAGGTCGCGTGTCCACGCGGGTGAAGAAAGGAGTATCATAGCAGGTTAAGTCGGCTATGTGACACCCATATCCAGCACAGGAGTCCATGATGGCTTTGATGTTTTGCTCATGTCCGTCTTCGTCCACAGTAGAATACCCTCTGGTTACTTGCCATATCTCCATGCTTCCATGGTGGCTCATAACCATGGTGAGAGCGTTCTGCGCTGCGGCTCGCGCATAGGACATGTTCTAGTCCTGGAAAAGTTGTGGCATATCCTTGGCCTTGTCTCACACCTCAAAACCGGACATGTTGTGCATATCCGGAACCTTGAGAACCTCGCCAATATCTTCAATGGATTGGCGGAAGTCATGAAGTAGATCGCCGACTTGTGTAAGCCGGCTGGTGCGAGATTCGGCAGAGGCTAAATCTAGTAAGTTCAGAGGACCTGTGCATGTAATGCAAAATGGTTAATAAAAGAAATCCGACTTCTAAAGAGTCGAAAGATGCAAAAATTCAGAAACTGGGAAACATACCAAGGATGACATCGTCGACTTTGATCTTCTCCTCCCGAAGACTCTAGAGTTCAGCCCGGAGTGGCTCAGTGATATTTTTCTCTCTGAATAATTCATTGCTGATATCCAAGATTTTCTTATCCTGGAGCACAATCTTACGATCACACTCCTCGGTGGCCATGCAGGAGGATTCGAGAATTTGAGCAATGCTCTTCTCATGATCCGCCTTAAGCTTATCTAGATCTTGGCAGAGATCCTTGTTTTCCACCACCAAGGTTTTAAGATTCTCGGCTTCCTCAATCATAGCACAGGAATTCTTCACCAGTGTTGTAGTCAAAAGAACAAAAATTGAACAAAAATTCGAATATGAAATAAAAAAGCAAGGTTTGAGTACTGAAATGATTACCTTCAGCCTCATCCCTGGATACTTTCAATTGAGCATTTTCAAGCCAGAGAGCTCTGATCTCTTTTCGCTTGTTGCAGATATTCTTTAACAATTCCTGGTTATATGAATTAACTTTCTGTAAGTCAGAATACCCAGAGTTAGAAGTCTACTAAAGACTCAGGCTAATATTGTAACTAAGATCAGCACGAGCCTTGGGGGCTACACTAGTTCATTATTTGGCATCCTAATAAAGCATAAATCCTGATTTATCTATCCGACTTCATGCTTGGGGGCTAGAGGATATGATATAAACTAACATAAGGAAAAATGTGAGTTAGAATTCTGACTTACATGTTGTTCGTAAGTAAGTTTTCTCATGCTCACGTTCACTTCTGCAGAAACCTTCTCGGCGAGGGTGAGTGGAATAATTGGTGGTGGCAGAAGCACACCGGCTCTTAATCCCTCGTCGCGAAGATGAATTTGCTCAAGGAGTTCGGAATACTTGATATCTTCTGCTTCTTGTGCAACCTCCTCGGCAGTAATATTCCGGCTCTCCAAGCATTGCCGAGCGAGCCGCTGGATTTCCTCTGCTGATTTCCGGGTAATGCCAAGCTTGGCAAGACTCGGATTGTTGAGAAGATTCTCAGCGAAGATTTCTGCCGAGGGATCATTACCTGAAGAGGGTTCACCCTTGTCAAGACCTGAGTCACCCATGGTGACGTTAGTTTGCGTCCCGAGGATCGCTAGCTCCGGTGATTGAGTCAGATCTTCTACGACGATCGGAGATGGAGTAATCTCCGGTGCCGTGGAAGGCTGAGGTGCAGAGGCGGCAGAAGGTTGAGGGGCAAGAGTCAGAGGAGTTGTGGAAGGAGAAGTCAAATTTAACTTTGACTGGCATAGAGGCTTCGACGTAGCTCCTTTCCCCTTGCCCTTGGTGAGCTGTTTAGCTCTGAGAAGGTAATAGAACAAACAACATTACATCTCGGAAAGAATTACGGACAAAGTACAAAGGCGGAATTTGTGAGGAAAGTTATCTCTTCACAATGGGCACTTCCTTTGTGCCGATGGACACTGTCAGAACCTTACGCTTCCGAGTAAGGGTTTTCGGTAGTGGAACCAGTTCTCCTTCATCTTGAGAAATCTCATGAGGATATCCCTCGATAGGAGCAAGCTCCAACTCAGGAAGCTCAGCAATCTAAAAAGAAGAAAGACCTTAGTACTATGGAAAAAGGTGAACACATAATTCGAGTTACTGTTGGAAACTTACTAGTACCACCGGATCATCGGTCGTATGCATGTCCAAAGACAGCTCCAACATTTTCCTCTCGACCCGTTCCTTGATCAACCATTTGATCTGGGACTCATAGTCCTTATCTGAATAAGGATTGGGGCAGATCCAGAGGGAGTCCGTCTTGCTTTTGGTGATGGAATGCATGAGCCTATCACCATGATGCTGGAGGGGCTGGATCCGGTGTGCCAGCCAGTAGTGGACTAAGTCGGATCCTTTCAGATCCTTGTGTTTAATCAAGTATTCGATCCGCCTCTTAGCGAGAAGCAGATCGTCACTAAGAGTCGGTGCGACCTCATCCTAGAACTCTTGGGGCTTGGCGGCACCGTCGATGAAAGCGGGCAAAGCGGTAGCTTTGCTGGGAGCAGGAATATCCTTATGATAAAAGAAAGTGGATGGCCACCTTTTGACCGACTCACTAGCCCTAATAGGAGGATAGACGCGCTCTCTCCTCACAGAAAAACTAATAGTACCGGTAATATAAGGATTACCGGCAGTGATGGAATTCCTCCGGACATGAAAGTAAAACCAGAAAAGATCTAAACTCGGCCTAATACCGAGATACCCCTCGCACAAAGAAGCATAAGAACTCATCTCTAAGATGGAGTTTGGGGGGAGATGATGGAGTTGAACTCTGTAGTGATCTATGACCTCAGTAAAGAAAGCTTAGGGGGAAAACTCAAACCTCTGTCGAGGTGAGTGCCGAAGTGCACTCGCTCACTGTTGCGAGGGGCGGGCACAATCTGGCCATGGTCGCACCGCCAGTCTCCGGCATGGAGGAGCCCTTCGTTCTCCATGATGCGGAGTTTGGCATCGTCGAGGATGCACGGGATCCAAACCCCGTGATTTCTCTCCTTCTCTTCCATGGCAGCTACCACCGCCATCACTGTTGTATCGGAGGATGAAGTTGAAGCCATATTTCCGGTCTGCCGGTGACCTAGGATGGGCGGCGCTGGAAGATTGAGAGGAGGTGGAGAAGCTCTGTGCTCGTGGGAGATGTAGGGAAGAAGGAAATGGTGCAAAGTGCTGGTGAGGGAGATGAGGAAAATGATTCTCACCACTTATATCCACCAGCCGCCTCAAGATTCGTGTAAACGCTACAGTGAACGTGCCATGCGTCGTGGAAAGAACTGGGTAACCCCCCGCGCAATGATTACGCCGCCTCGATCTCCACACACGCATTGAAATGGTGCCTCGGTTCCGCGAAAGGCAGACCCACCAACGGTCGTGCTGACAGGAAATGTCTGTCGGTGACGTGACTTGACCATGACTGGTGTCAGATGACGTCAGAGACCAAGTTCTGACTTAGTTTGAATTTCAAGCTGGAAACCCGAGTAACGTATTCATAGGTCCGACTCATTTTTGAGACCCGGATCGTATCTTTTCTTTTGAAGTTTCAGGAACCCTTCAAGATTCTACAAGCCGAAGATCAAGCTAGACGATGATGAATCCGACTTTGGATCTTGGAGACTTTCGAGGGCTACTATTGGGGATATACTTTCTGGGTATCCTCACTATGCCTCACTAACCAGGGTGACCCACTTCGGGTTAGAGCTTTGCTTCACGGGCGGCCCAGTCAGGGAGAAAAGACGGAGTCCAGTTCGGCTACAGGAAGGCCCAGAAGACTTACCGATATAGGCCCATAGTGTTACTTGTAGTTCAAGATGTACTCTGTAACCGACTCTTAGTCGTAGCCGGATAGATCTCTCCTATAAACCCTAGGCCGGATATCTATATAAGTCGTCCTAGGGAGAGCCTTTAGGGCACCCTCACAATAGTCTACAATCTCAACTCACACAGGCGAAATCCTTGTAACCCATATTCCGGCTCTGTCGTATTACTGGATTGCTAGCAGGAGTAGGATCCGTCCAAAGCCGGCGGATTCGAACCTAGGTAAACTTGTGTGCTCACCGTCCTGGAATACCGCACGTCTCACACCCCTCTCTTCCACACGCCTCGAGGACCCCCTTATGGCGTACTTGTCATCAATCTGACAACATGGGTCCTGGACGGTAGTGTCTCTAGCGGACCATACTTTTTGGTCGTGCCTCCCTGATTTGAACTTGATAATATTGCTCGAGGCGTCTGCCGTTTAGTCAGGCTGCTAGGTCCCACATGTGAGACTCTCATTAGAAAGATCATGTGTATGATGGAAATTTTTTCCTTTGCTCGCGCTACCCTGTTCCGAAGTTGCTAGCGCTTCTCAATGCATCTACCGTTTAATCGACCTCCTGGGACCCACATGTCATCCTCTCATTAGAAGAAACATGTGTATGATGGAATTTTTCCTTCTACCCCGTTCCAAAGTTGATAACGTTGCTCTACCATTTAACCAACCTCCTGAGCCCCACATGTCATCCTCTCATTAGAAGAAACGTGTGTATGATGGAATTTTTTCCCTTGGCTCGCGCTACCCTGTTCTGAACTTGATAGCGTTGTTCAATGCGTCTACCATTTAATCACATTGTTGGGCCCCACATGTCATCCTCTCATTAGAAGAAATGTGTGTATGATAGATTTTTCACCCTCTATCGTGCCTTCGTGTTCCGAACTTGATAGCGTTCATCACTGCATCAGCCATTTATTCAGGTTGGTGGGTCCCTTATGTTAGCCTCACATTAGAAGAATCATGGGTATGATGGAAACTTTTCCTTCGCTCGCGCTACCCTGTTCCAAACTAGATAGCATTGCTCGACGAATCTGTCATTTGCTCACGCTGCTGGGTCCCCCATTTTAGCCTCTCATTACAAGAAACGTGTGCATGCTGAACTTTTTTCTTGCTCGCGCTTCCCTGTTTCAAACTGACAACGTTGCTCGACGTAGCATCTGTATAAGGTCGTGCTGCTGGGTCTCATATACCAGCCTCTCTGTAAATAAAACGTGCATATGATGGACTTTTTTTGGCCATGTCCACTGTTTTGACCTTGGCAACTTGCTGGGTCCTAGATGTCAACCACCTCTGTCCAAGAATCGTGTCTATGCTGGGTCCCAGCTGACAACCTCTATTTGAAAGAAACGTGTGTATGTTGGACTGTTTATTTGGGTCTCAGATGTCAGCCTTAGAGTACAAAAAATGCTCATAAAGGCCGAATTAAAAAGATTCTGGGCTAACTTGGGGGGATGCCCTATTCGTCATGGCTTATATTCCATGGTCTCACTCCTAAATTGAATGGGCTATGGTCGGTGGCCACAAGACCATGAAAATACCAAATTAGAAGGTATTGGTCTATGCTTGGGCCTGATAGGCTAATTTCATGGTATATGCTTGGGTCAGCTGGGTCCGACATGTCAGCTTTTCTGTAAGTGCAACGTGTGTATGATGGACTTTTTTTGGCCGCGTCCACTATTTTCACCATGGCAGACGTGTATGGTCTTACTGTTGGGGCCCTTATGTCAGCCTCTTTGGCATGTTCTGGCATGTCGGTCCCCGATGCAGCCTTATATGTTCTTTCTGGTGGGTCCTCGATGCGAGCCTCTCTATACAAGTATTTAAACTTTTTTTTCGAACCCACC
This sequence comes from Avena eriantha, assembly GCA_910589775.1. Classification (NCBI taxonomy): domain Eukaryota; kingdom Viridiplantae; phylum Streptophyta; class Magnoliopsida; order Poales; family Poaceae; genus Avena; species Avena eriantha. The sequence goes on along the minus strand of OU342740.1, from coordinate 270,344,029 downwards.
CTCAAAACAAACTAGGTCCGTGATGTCAGCCTCTCTGTAATGCAATATTGCTAGAAGAAAAAATGTAAACCCAAGATACGATTTGAACAAAAGACCTTCAAATCAAATAAACATAAACCGAGTGTGTTGCCACTACAACAAAGATATTTATAGAATAAATATCATTAAACTTTTATTAGTACTAGAATTTATATATTAGTCTTCTTAAAAATATTTTATGTGTCTATGTTTATCTCTTTTAAAATATAAAAGGGCAGCGCTCCTAGCATCTCAATTTATAAAATGCCACATAATGGAGTATTTTCTTTAAAACATAGGTAGACAGAGTTTTTTATTTTGAGAGATGGGGGGAATGCCCAAAAGGCCGAATTAAAAAGAGCTTGTCTATACTACATAGGCTGCTTTACATGGGTTATACTCCGTAGGCTATGCTCCATGGGCTTCATTCTCAAATTTTAGTGGGTTGTGCTCAGCAGTCCCCTAACCCTAAAAGGCCGAATTAATATGTTCTTGGCTATGCTCCATGGGCTCCTTTCTCAAATTTCACTGGGTTTTGGTCAGCAGTCCCCTGACCCCTCAAAAGACCAAATAAAAATGTTCTGGGCTTAAGAGCAGCCGAATGGGCTACTAGATTTCTTCTCCTGGTTAATAAAAAATGCATTGTGATGTGCTCGGCCGGATTCGAAACAAAGACCTCTAAGAGGGAGGGGAAAAGCAATAATTATTTTTGGCAGCTATTCATGTCAAAATTCAGCAGTACAGAATAAGGTAGAAAAATTATCAACAGATTCGAAGTTCATATTTAGGAGCACTTGACCAATTCAGCAACATTTCAAGAGTGACCAATTCATCAATACAGACAATAAAATACAATAGAAGTACAGAGAGAACCAGTTTTTGTTTCAACTCTAAAAACCTTGTCGCGCGATCAGTTTGTCCTTTTCACCAATAACACTCGACCATTGGAGCAAGCAAAACTGACGATCAAATCTACTTTGAGTACCTTCTTCTCACATCAATGCATGTGTGACCCTCGTATGCAACCCAAAATGCCCAAGTCTCATCTAAATTATGACACAGCCATGTACAAGGGCGACGAGCACGCGTCCAGTTCACATTCAGCAGCACATGACAGATTCAGCATCAATTTAAAATCCAATGTGGCAAAGCCAAGTTTCCAAAGGAAAGCGTGACCATGCATTTCCTCCACTCGATATGAATAAGTCCAAGTACATAGGTATTACTACAAAATAGATTAGTAGTAGCTGAACTCCATACAAAATACTTTGTAGAAGTGTAGAACTACAAGCTTACACTAAGCTAGGAACCACTACATGTCCCATCATACGTACTCGAAGAAACGAGAATGCTTCAGCGTGTCAAAGTGCTGGCCAGGCTGCGCCCTTGATTTCCTGCCTGGGACGCGTCTCTCGTTTCATTGTCTCCTGTCGGCCTCTAGGTCAGCAGCATACATGTAAAATTCATACGACAAACTAGGAAATTCGGGATCCTTAATTTCGGCAATTCCAATTATAAAGGGAATTTTCCACCAATATAAACTAGCTAATTAGTACAACATTACATACACTCACAGTAGGATCATCACAAGAGGGTTAAGGTGTGATATCTCACCGGTGAACCTTGTCCGATGACAGGTTCAGTAGTATGCTAGTAAAGTCGTGGCTTAGACCGAAAAGACGTGAGCACTTCATGTGCGGCGTTGGCTAGCGACGGCCTAATCGTTGTCTCAGGTGACCTCTTTACTACAACCGGATTGACACTAGCGAACAAGACCAATGACCAAAACCTCACCTCGTACCACGGCGATTCACACGCCGCTGACCTGACCAGCCTGACGGACAGGAGCAAGTCCGTGATATGCCCGTCAATTTGGGCGACGAATAGCTTGCCCTCCTTCCTGATGCTGATGATCTTAGCTCTGAGCAAGCCCGGTGCACAAACCGGCACAGATGGGTCCCATTTTTTTGGGTTGTATCTGGGCACTGTCATCGAGTGGGCACATATGAGGTGCTCGACAAACACTTTCTTGACGCCGGTGAACTCGCATCCTGGCTCCGTGCAGACACACCGGTGGTAGTTGCACGCAATGGTCGTAGACGTCCTTGTAGGATACCAAAGTCCAGCAGATGTTGTTGGGGCATCTACTACCTTTTCCGTCAGCGACTTGGTGGTACAGCTCCTTGGAGCATGCGGCCAGCTGAACATCACTGGTAGTGTCCAAACGCTTAGCTATTTCATTGAAGACATCATCGCCGACCTTCGTCCAGACGTTGTTTAGCTGATTGTGCCTCGAATCCATAGCCATCACGTCCGAATGATTGGGGGCAAGGGCGGATCTATGTATGACTATTGGGATTATTTGGAGGAGAGGGGTGGAAGTCTGGAAGGATCGATGCTGCGGGTGAGATGGCGAGAAAAATGTGTGAAGTGCACGCTAGAAAAGATCCAAATGCGGCCTCTCAGAGTTGGGAATGGCTCTTTGAAGGAGGGGGTTTTGTCGTCCTCCTTCGGCTGTCTTCTACCAGGTGTACTGCATCGAGCATGTCGACTAGAGTTATGGAGTAGGGAGTACTATAGGTATTCTAGACTGGCACGCTGCCATGGAGTGTTCTCTCATCACATCTTAGTTATTAGAACTGAGAGATAATTTATTTACTACTTCCATTTTTATACTACTCCCTCCAGTTCGTATTCTAATGGCCTCAACTTTGTCTAGATTCATATCAGTTCGACATAGTAGTTAGAAGTTGAGTCACTTACGTTTTTCGGTACTTCATAGTACGTACCAAAATACCAAGATGTTGAACCTCATATGAACTTTCTAGAATGGTACCCCTTTGCAAAGATTGGCAAGCCTGCTAAAATTGCTGAAACTTCTAGAAAGGAAAGAACCCACGGCCTAAATTGCATCATGCTTGATGAAATAGCAACAGGTTCCCAGTTCATATTCAGCAACATTTCAAAGTAACCGATTCAGCAATACAGACTATGAAATTCAATAGCAGGATGGAGAGAATCAATTCTTGTTTCAGCACTAAAAACCTTGGTGCGGGATCAGTTGCTTTTTTCCGAACACACTCGATCATCGGAGCAAGCAAAACTGACCATCAAGCCTGCTTTTCTGTGCATACCTTCTACTCACATCAACGACTGTGTGACCCACATATGCAAACCGAAATGCCCCAAGCCTCATCTAAATTGTGACAAGGCCATGTTTCAAAAGAACAGTAAGACCATCTACTGCCCTTGATCTAAAAAAGTATCTGTACGTTAGTTCTACAAAATACTTTATTACTATAATAAGAACGACAGAACATTTAATAGATTCACTACCATTTGAAAGATTCAGCAACACTGAATAAAATAGAAAAATATCAATAGATTCCAAATACATAATCATCAGCACTTGACAAATTCAACAACATTTTAAAGTGAGCGATTTAGCAGTACAGATAATGACCAAAATAATTGACAGATTTAACAATACAGACACTAAAATTCAATAGATGTAGCAAGGCCATAATTCAAAAGGACAGAGAGAACATATTTTGGCCACGTTCCAAAAGAAGAGCAAGACCATCTACTTGTCTTGATCTAAACAAGTACCAATACATCACTATTAGTTCTAAAAAATACTTTAGTAATAGCAACAACAGAACATTCGGTAGATTCACTACCATTTGAAAGATTCAGCAGCACTGAATAAAACAGACAAATATCAATATATTCCAAATACATAATCAGCGGGACTTGATAGATTCAACAGCATTTCAAAGTGACTGATTTAGCAGTACACATAATGACCAAAAGTATTGACAGATTTAACAATGCAGACACTAAAATTCAATAGATGTAGCAAGGCCATAATTCAAAAGGACAGAGAGAACATATTTTGGCCATGTTCCAAAAGAAGAGCAAGACCATCTACTGGTCTTGATCTAAACAAGTACCAATACATCACTATTAGTTCTAAAAAATACTTTAGTAATAGCAACAACAGAACGTTCGATAGATTCAATGGCATTTGAAAGATTCAGCAGTACTGAATAACACAGAAACATATCATCAGATTCCCAGTTCATAATAAGCGGCACTTGACAGATTTAGCACCATTTCGAAGTGACCGATTTAGAAGTACAGATAATGACCAAAGGAATTGACAGATTTAGCAATACAGACATTGAAATTCGGTAGATATAGCAAGGCCATAATTCAAAAGGAAAGAGAGACCATATTCTGCACTAGATCCGTCGGTCTGAACAAGTACCAGTACATAGGTATTACTCCTACTACAAAATAGATTAGCAGTAGCAGAACTCCATACAAAATACTCAGAACTACCTTAAGCTAGGAACCACATGTTCCAAAATGATAAGACAAATCCTGTCGAGGAGTACATGTGTTCAAGTTAGGATCATCACAAGAAGATAAAGATGTGTTAATCACTAAGAAGTAGCGATGCAGAAGTGGGAAAATGGGATAGGTGGGATCCTAATTTTAGACCCCTAGACTAACTCTAAACTACGTGGGAGAAGTGGGACAAGTAGGATTTAACAAATCTCACTTATCCCGCTTATCCCACTTAGTTTAAAGTTAGTTTAGATGTCTAAAAGTGGAATCCCACCTGTCCCACCTCTGCATCTAAGGTAAGAATCTTGTCGATACGAAGCTTGTATTCCATAGTGAACTTCAATGGTTGATTCCAACGACGAGCGACCAGATTAGACCGACAAATTGACAAAGAGCAAGTGGCTTTAGAATTCGCATAGAATACCTTCTCACACAAGCCATTTGGATGTGCAGAGCTCAACTTCACCAAGAACTGTGGCGACACGCGCGCCGCCGGCCTGACGCACATGACGGATATCAAGATGACAGGTATGACATGAGCCCTTTTAGCGCGACTTCAGCCAACGAAGGCCTGCTCGTCTGCTCAGATGTCGCTGCCATTTCGACCGAATGGAGCTTATTCCATGACGGCAGCGACCATAACATCACCTTGTACCACGGCGATTCGCACGCCACCCACCGGACGTACCTGACTGATAATAAGATGTTCGGAATGTACCCTCCAGTTAGGGCGGCAAACTTCGTGCCCTCTTTCCCGATGCTGATGATCTCTGGTGCGTGCACCCGATTAGTCGGGTACCAGTACTTGTTGGAGTAGGTCACTTGGGCAAATAGTGCATCTTGTGGGCAAGTTTCAAGTGGTCAAAGAGCTCGTGCACAGTCAATGGTCGGGTAACGAACTCGCATCCTCGCTCCGTGCAGGCTGCGCACAGGGCGTATCAGCACTGAATCTTCTGCTCATAGACGTCATTGTAGGAGACCAATAAACAACAGCGGTCGTTGGGGCACCTGCTAACTTTTTCGCTGGCGACCTGGCGGTACAGCTCCTTGGAGCATGCGGCTAGCCTAACGGTGTTGATAGTGTCTAGACGTATAGTGATTTTGTTGAAGACGTCATCGCCGACCTTTTATCTAGCCGCAGTGCCGCGGGTTGCACCTCGAACCCGCCATCCCGTTCGGACAGATTGGGGGTGAGGGTGGATCTATGTAGATTTGTTGGTGGTTTTTGGAGGAGAGGGTTGGTGGCTTGGAGGGAGTGATGCAGCGTACAAGGTGGGGAGTAAAATGTGTGAAGCGCTCGCCAGAGATGCAGCCAGGTGGCGTCGGCGAGTGGGGATAAACTAACGGAGATGGGGAAGATAGGATGGCTCTTTGAAATAGGTTTTTTCTTTTCTTCTGTTGTAAGAAGCGGCTGCATCGAGGACGCCGACTAGCGTGAATGCGTGTAAAACGCGCCCATGTGCAATAAATTAAACATTTCACTTCCTAGCGCAGTACATTCTCGTCACGTCAGCGGAGTACTATTTACAACTTCTATTTTCATACTAGTATTAGGGCGTCACCTATGGTGGCAGAATTTGTCTGTAAGCTGGGAGGTTTTAAGAAAAATCTTTCGATGTACTAAATTCCTGGTTAGCTTAAAAAGTATTTGGACAATTTTAAGAGCAATCTATCTATCATGCTTACTTGTAGTTAAAATTTGACATGGTCGGTGGGAGTACGGTTTACATCGAAGACCTCAAAAAAGAGAAAATTACATAGAGGTCCATAAACTTAGCACAAAGGGCCCTAAAGTTAAGCAAGGAAAAGCACTCGGGTCCTTCTCGAGCAAGGAACTGAGTCATACCCTTCGTACTATTGTACTTTCTTCACACAAACACACAAAATGCTCCTCACACTTTCGAACCAGCGTGTTGGGGGTGTGCTTGGTGCTTCCTCTTTGCAGGGTGTGAAATGGAACAACAATGTAGGTCGACGCACATGGGCAGCGCCATGTTGTAGACGAGGGAGAGATCAGTGGGCTAGTGTGTGTGTGGATGGTGATGAGGCAGGAAAGGAGAGAGAAAACACAATTTGTTTGGCGTGCATATATAGTAAAGGTCCCAAAATTTTGACAAGAGGTTCAACTTCTTGCTAAGATTCTACATCTTGACAACTTAATGAAATTATATTAGTTCAAACTTGAGATATAAGTAAGCGTGATAGATAGCTCTTAGATTAATTGTCTTTTTGAAGGTAGATGGGTGCATCTTCTTTTAGTAAACGATGTCGCTGGTGTGAGTTTCCAACTATCAGGAAAGAACATTCTTGATTTTCCCATGTTTTGTGAATTTTAAAACTTCCTAGCTAACTCTGCCAACTTGAATGAGACTAGGTGTCAATTTATCAAAATTAGGTCAAATTTGAACTATAAGTAAATTGAGGTTGCTTTGGAAGTTTTTTGAAAAAACTTTTTGGTGGTTTTCGATGTACTAAATTCCTAGTTAGCTTCAAAAGTTTTTTGGAAAATTTTAAGAGGAAACTATCTATCGCGCTTACTTGTAGTTAAAATTTGACACGATCGGTGGGAGTACGGTTTAGATCAAAGACCTGGAAAAAGAGAAAATTACATGTAGAGGTCCATAAATTTAGCACAAAGGGCCCTAAAGTTAAGCAAGGAAAAACAGGTGGGTCCTTCTCGAGCGAGAAACTAATCCATACCCTTCGTACTACTGTACTCGCTTCACACAAAAAACACTCCACCACTTTCGAACCAACGTGATAGGGGATGTGGTTGGTGCTTCCTCTGTGTAGGGTGTGAAATGGAACGACAAGGTAGGTCGACGCATGTGGGTAGTGCCACATTATGGACGAGGGAGAGATCAGCCTACAGGGGTGTGAGTGGATGGTGCTGAGGTAGTGAAGAAGGAGAGAGAAAATATAATTTGTTTCGCGTGCATATATATAGTAAAGGTCCTGAAATTTTGACAACATGTTCAACTTCTTGCTAAGAAATTGCATCTTGACAACTTAACAAAATTAGGTCAAGCTTGAGCTACAAGCTAGCGTAATAAATTTCTCTTAGATTAATTGTTTTTTTAAGGTAGATGGGTGCATATTTTTTAGTAAACGATGTCGTCGGTGTGAGTTTGCCAACTTTTAGGAAAGAACATTCTCGATATTCCCATGTTTTGCAAATTTTAAAACTTCCTAGCCTACTCTACTAACTTCAATGAGACTCTATGCCAATTTATAAAAATTAGGTCAAATTTGAACTACACGTAAATTAGGTAAATTGTAGGTTGCTTTGGAAGTTTTACGAAAAAGCTTTTCGCTGGTTTTCAATGTACTGAATTCCTGGTTATAGCTTCAAAAGTTTTTTGGAAAATTTTAAGAGGAATCTATCTATCGTGCTTACTAGTAGTTAAAATTTGACACGGTATGTGGGAGCGAGTACGGTTTACATCGAAGACCTCAAAAAAGATAAAATTACATAGAGGTCCATAAATATAGCACAAAGGGCCCTAATGTTAAGCAAGGAAAAGTAGTCGGGCCCTTCTCGAGTGAGCAACTAAGCCATACCCTTCGTACTACTATACTCGCTTCACACAAAAAACGCTCCTCACACTTTTGAACCAGCGTGCTAGGGATGTGCTTTGTGCTTCCTCTTCGTATGGTGTGAAATGGAACGACAAGGTAAGTCGATGCACGTATGGGCAGCGCCACGTTGTGGATGAGGGAGAGATCAGTCGGCCTAGAACATAATTTGTTTTGCGTGCATAAATACAGTAAAAGGTCCTAAAATTTTGACAACATGTTCCACTTCTTGCTTAAAATATGCATCTTGATAACTTAATGAAATTAGGTCAAACTTGAGCTACAAGTTAGCGTGATGGATTGCTCTTGGATTAATTGTCTTTTCGAAGGTAGATGGGTGCATTTTCTTTTAGCAAACAATGTCATCGGTGTGAGTTTCCAACTATCAGGAATGAACATTCTTGATTTTCCTATGTTTTAAGCATTTTAAAACTTCCTAGCTAACTCTGCCGACTTGAATGATACTTTGTGCCAATTTATTGAAATTTGGTCAAATTTGAACTACAAGTAAACTGTAGGTTGGTTTGGAAGTTTTACGAAAATCTTTTTGGTGGTTTTCGATGTACTGAATTCCTGGTTAGCTTCAAAAGTTTTTTGGAAAATTTTAAGAGGAATCTATCTATCGCGCTTACTTGTAGTTAAAATTTGACACGATCGGTGGGAGCAAGTACGGTTTACATCGAAGAACTCAAAAAGTACGAAGGGTCGGGGTGTGCTTGGTGCTTCCTATTCGCAGGTTGTGAAATGGAACGACAAGGCAGGTCAATGCACGCGCCACGTTGTGGACGAGGGAGAGACATCAGTCGGTCGGGGTGTGCGTGGATGGTGATGAGGTAGTGAAGGAGAGAGAAAACATAATTTGTTTCGCGTGCATGTATATAGTAAGGTCTTAAATTTTGGACAAGACGTTCAACCTCTTGCTAAGAATCTGCATCTTGACAACTTAAGGAAATAAGGTCAAACTTGAGCTACAAGTTAGCGTGATAGATTACTCTTGGATTAATTGTCTTTTCGAAGGTAGATGGGTGCATCTTTTCAAAGGTGACGGCGGTGGTGACGACGGTGGTGGTGTAGAGTAGCGGGCGAGCGCAGCGACGGTGGTTGGCGACGGAGAGGAGTAAGGCGACAGGTAAATCATAGGTTTCTATGAAAATTTTACGAAAAAGCTTTTGGTGGTACCCATCGGGGGTCAATTAGGAGTATATCGGAAACCACCGAGAGTTTGAACAACTGGGTTATCTTCTTGATAAGATTTTGCATCTTGACAATTTAACAAAATTTGGTCAAACCTGAGCTACACAAGTAAGAGAATAAGAGGGAGGCAGCACGAGACTTTAAAAAAAAGAGGCAGCGCAAGATCATCACAGAAGAGGACTAGACGGTGGTGTGATATCATAGCAAAGCTATGATGGGCTATTGACGACTGGTTCGACCTCTAGCTAAGATTTTGCATCTTCCTAAAATAAAAAGATTTTGCATCTTGAAAATTTTGAACCCCTTTTGAAAATGATCACATGAAATAGGGAGAGAGGGGAAATGATATTTATATTCTCTATGGGTAACCCACAAGCTTGAGGTGCACCTTACGCTTAAAGATAACTTTATTTTTTCCACTATGTATTAGGTGAATCTTAGCGGATGCCACATAGTATGTCTTATTAAGGTGTGCTTTTTTACACGATGCGGGAGTAGTATATTTCTTTGGTTAGACATATGGGTCACCTCTGCCCACGCGTTGTACATGCTGAGATAATAAAACGTTGGCAGGGGAAGAGGACAGCAGCAAAGAGAAGTTGAAGGTGGTTCCATGTCAGAGCAAAGTTATGATGGGTTTCTGACACGGGGTACTCTTGCAGCCTTATAGTGTGCTACACTCTACTAGACTCCCTCTGTTTCAAATTACTCCGCCGAAACGCTTATGTAGGTGGACTAGTATTACCTGATTTTTCACTCAAAAAAATCCTGGAATTTTGGAAATAGATAATATGAAATGTGTACTACGTATACCAAAAATCCCAAGAATTTTTTGGATAAAAAATGAGAGAGTACTAGCCCACCTAGGTAAGCATGCGTGCGGAGTAATTTGAAATAGAGGGAGTAGTAAATTTCAAGACCTATGCGCGCAAAACAAATCGTGTGTTTTCTCTCTCCTTCGCTATCCTCCCTCTCTCCTCCCCTTTCCCCTCGCGCACCGGCCCGGCTGATCTCTCCCTCGTCCATAGCGTGGCGCTGCACATGTGTGTCTTAGTATGGCGGCTCTGTGTCTCTGACGTGTTCGGCAGCCGCGAGTTGGTGTGGAGTAGGGATGAGGAGTACATAGGAAGGAAACCACATTGCTCCTTGGCGGCACAAAAATTCCAAGTTTTCCTGTTTTTGAAATTTTCACTTACCAAACATATGAAGGGAAGGTTATTCAAAAGATTGGCCATTCGCAGTACTGTACTTCTTATCTTCTCTTTATCGTGTCTTATCTCTTGCAATACAATACAATACAATACAATACAATAAACCACTTCATAGTGTATGAGTTCCTTGGGCTAAAAGTCTTTAGCACGATGAACGCTAGTATGCGCAAACCTCAAAAGACAAACTCCATTGCTCAGTGTTTAGGGTCCTTGTGCTAATAAATGCATGGACTTGGATGCAATTTTCATTTTTATGAGGTCCATGACGTAACTTGTACTTACACCGACCGTGTTAACTCTCAAGCACCTCTCTCATACGAGACCTACAATTTTATAGGCCATTCGCAGTACTTCTTATCTTCTCATTATCGTGGCTTATCTCTTACAATACAATAAACCACTGCATAGTATACGGATTAACTTCGAACATTGACGTTGGATCAAGACTAGCAAATCAAAACATTGCCAACCATTGGCTCTTCTTTTCCATTCTTAACATCCAGAAAGATTCTACATTAGCACAATGGACGCTAGTATGCGCAAACCTCAAAACACAAACTCCATTGCTCAGTTTTCTGGGTCCTTGTGCAAATAAATGCATCGAATTGGATGCAATTTTCATTTTTATGAGGTCCTTGATGTAACTTGTACTACCACCGACCGGGTTAACTCTCAAGCACCTCTCTCCTACGAGACCTACAATTTGGTAGGCCATTCGCAGTACTTCTTATCTTCTCTTTATCATGTATTATCTCTTACAATACAATAAATCACTGCATAGTGTACGGATTAACTTTAAACATTGACCGTTGGATCAGGACTAGCAAATCCAAACATCGCCAACCGCTGGATATTCTTTTCCATTCTTAGCATCTAGAAAGATTATACATTAGCACGATGAACGCTAGTATGTGCAAACCTCAAAAGACAACCTCCATTGCTCAGTTTTCAGGGTCCTTGTGCTAATAAATGCATGGACTTGGATGCAATTTTCATTTTAATGAGGTCCATGATGTAACTTGTACTTCCATTGACCGTGTTAACTCTCAAGAACCTCTCTCCTACGAGACCTACCATTTGATACGCCATTTGCAGTACTTCTTATCTTCTCTTTATCGTGTCTTATCTCTTACAATACAATAAATCACTACATAGTGTACGGATTAACTTTGAATATTGACCGTTGGATCAAGACTAGCAAATCCAAACATTGCCAACCACTAGATCGTATTTTCCATTCTTAGCATCTAGAAAGATTCTACTTTAGCACGATGAACGCTAGTATGCGCAAACCTAAAAACACAAACTCCATTGCTCAGTTTTCAAGGTCCTTGTGTTAATAAATGCATGGACTTGGATGCAATTTTCATTTTTATGAGGTCCTTGATGTAACTTGTACTTCCACCGACCGTGTTAACTCTCAAGCACATCTCTCCTACGAGACCTACCATTTGGTAGGTCATTCGTAGTACTTCTTATCTTATCTTTATCGTGTCTTATCTCTTACAATACAATAAATCACTACATAGTGTACGAATTAACTTTGAACATTGACCGTTGGATCAAGACGAGCAAATCCAAACATGGCCTACCGCTGGATCTTCTTTTCCATTCTTAGCATCTAGAAAGATTCTACTTTAGCACGATGAACGCTAGTATGCGCAAACCTCAAAACACAAACAACATTGCTTAGTTTTCAGGGTCTTGTTCTAATAAATGCGTGGACTTGGATGCTATTTTCATTTTTATGAGGTCCATGATGTAATTTGTACTTCCACCGAGCGTGATAACTCTCAAGCACCTCTCTCCTACGAGACCTACCATTTGATAGGCCATTCTCAGTACTTCTTATCTTCTCTTTATCGTGTGTTATCTCTTACAATACAATAAACCACTGCATAGTGTACGGATTTACTTTCAACATGGACCGTTTGATCAAGACTAGAAAATCCTAACATTGCTAACCGCTGGATCTACTTTTCCATTCTTAGCATCTAGTAAGATTCTACTTTAGCATGATGAACGCTAGTATGCGCAAACCTAAAAACACAAACTCCATTGCTCAGTTTTCAAGGTCCTTGTGCTAATAAATGCATGGACTTGGATGCAATTTTCATTTTTATGAGGTCCATGATGTAACTTGTACTTCCACCGACTGTGTTAACTCTCAAGCACTTCTCTCCAATGTGACCTACCATTTGGTAGGCCATTCACAGTACTTCTTATCTTCTCTTTATCGTGTCTTATCTCCTACAATACAATAAATCACTACATAGTGTACGGATTAACTTTGAACATTGACCGTTGGATCAAGACTAGCAAATCCAAACATTGCCAACCGCTGGATCGTATTTTCCATTCTTAGCATCTAGAAAGATTCTACTTTACCACAATGAACGCTAGTATGTGCAAACCTAAAAACACAAACTCCATTGCTCAGTTTTCAAGGTCCTTGTGTTAATAAATGCATGGACTTGGATGCAATTTTCATTTTTATGAGGTCCTTGATGTAACTTGTACTTCCACCGACCGTGTTAACTCTCAAGCACATCTCTCCTACGAGACCTACCATTTGGTAGGCCATTCATAGTACTTCTTATCTTATCTTTATCGTGTCTTATCTCTTACAATACAATAAATCACTACATAGTGTACGGATTAACTTTGAACATTGACCGTTGGATCAAGACGAGCAAATCCAAAATTAGCCTACCGCTTGATCTTCTTTTCCATTCTTAGCATCTAGAAAGATTCTACTTTAGCACGATGAACGCTAGTATGCGCAAACCTCAAAACACAAACAACATTGGTTAGTTTTCAGGGTCTTGTTCTAATAAATGCATGGACTTGGATGCTATTTTCATCTTTATGAGGTCCATCATGTAATTTGTACTTCCACCGACCGTGTTAACTCTCAAGCACCTCTCTCCTACGAGACCTACCATTTGATAGGCCATTCTCAGAACTTCGTATCTTCTCTTTATCGTGTGTTATCTCTTACAATACAATAAACCACTGCATAGTGTACGGATTTACTTTCAACATTGACTGTTTGATCAAGACTAGAAAATCCAAACATTGCCAACCGCTGGATCTACTTTTCCATTCTTAGCATCTAGTAAGATTCTACTTTAGCACGATTAACGCTAGTATGCGCAAACCTAAAAACACAAACTCGATTTACTTAGTTTTCAGGGTCCTTGTGCTAATAAATGCATGGACTTGGATGCAATTTTCATTTTTATGATGTCCTTGATGGAACTTGTACTTCCACCGACCGTGTTAACTCTCAAGCACCTCTCTCCAATGAGACCTACCATTTGGTAGGCCATTCGCAGTACTTCTTATCTTCTCTTTATCGTGTCTTATCTCCTACAATACAGTAAATCACTACATAGTGTACAGATTAACTTCGAACATTGACCGTTGGATCAAGACTAGAAAATCCAAACATTGCCTACCGCTAGATCTTCTTTTCCATTCTTAGCATCTAGAAAGATTCTACTTTAGCACGATGAACGCTAGTATGCACAGACCTCAAAACACAAACTCCATTGCTTAGTTTTTAGGGTCTTGTTCTAATAAATGCGTGGACTTGGACGCAATTTTCATTTTTATGAGGTCCATGATGTAATTTGTACTTCCACCGACCATGTTAACTCTCACGCACCTCTCTCCTAGGAGACCTGCCATTTTATAGGCCATTCTCAGTACTTCTTCTCTTCTCTTTATCGTGTCTTATCTCTTACAATACAATAAACCACTTCATAGTGTACGGATTTACTTTGAACATTGACCGTTGGATCAAGACTAGAAAATCCAAACATCGCCAACAGCTGGATCTACTTTTCCATTCTTAGCATCTAGTAAGATTCTACTTTAGCACGATGAACGCTAGTATGCGCAAACCTAAAAACACAAACTCCATTGCTCAGTTTTTAGGATCCTTGTGCTAATAAATGCATGGACATGGATGCAATTTTCATTTTTGTGAGGTCCATGATCTAACTTGTACTTCCACCGACCGTGTTAACTCTCAAGAACCTCTCTCCTACGATACCTGCCATTTGATAGGGCATTCGTAGTACTTCTTATCTTCTCTTTATCGTGTCTTATCTCTTACAATACAATAAACCACTACATACTTTTTGGATTAACTTTGAACATTGACCGTTCGATCAAGACTAGCAAATCGAAACATTGCCAACCGCTGGATCTTCTTTTCCATTCTTAGCATCTAGATAGACTATACTTTAGCACGATGAATGCTAGTATGCGCAAACCTCAAAACACAAACTCCATTGCTCAGTTTTTAGGGTCCTTTTGCTAATAAATGCATGGACTTGGATGCAATTTTCATTTTTATGACGTCCATGATGTAACTTGTACTTCCACCGACCATGTTAACTCTCAATCACCTCTCTCCTACGAGACCTACCATTTGATAGGCCATTCGTAGTACTTCTTATCTTCTCTTGATCGTGTCTTATCTCTTACAATACAATAAACCACTGCATACTGTACGGATTAACTTTGAACATTGAACATTGGATCAAGACTAGCAAATCCAAACATTGCCAACAGCTATATCTTTTTTTCCATTCTTAGCATCAAGAAAGATTCAACTTTAGCATGATGAATGCTAGTATGCGCAAACCTAAACACAAACTCCATTGCTTAGTTTTCAGGGTCCTTGTGCTAATAAATGCATGGACTTGGATGCAATTTTCATTTTTATGAGGTCCTTGATGTAACTTGTACTTCCACCGACTGTGTTAACTCTCAAGCACCTCTCTCCTACGAGACCTACCATTTGGTAGGCCATTCGAGTACTTCTTATCTTATCTTTATCGTGTCTTATCTCTTACAATACAATAAATCACTGCATAGTGTACGGTTTAACTTTGAACATTAACCGTTGGATCAAGACTAGCAAATCCAAACATTGCCAACCACTAGATCTTGTTTTCCTTTCTTAGCATCTAGAAAGATTCTAGTTTAGCACGAGGAACGCTAGTATGCACAAACCTCAAAACACAAACTCCATTGCTCAGTTTTTAGGGTCCTTGGGTGGTAATACATGCAATTTTCATTTTTTATGAGGTCCATGATGTAACTTGTACTTCCACCATCCGTGTTAACTCTCTAGCACCTCTCTCCTACGAGACCTAAAATTTGATAGGCCATTCGTAGTACTTCTTATCTTCTCTTTACCGTGTCTTATCTCTTACAATACAATAAACCACTTCATATTGTACGGGTTAAGTTTGAACGTTGACCGATGGATCAGGACTAGAAATCCAAATATTGCCAATCGCTGGATCTTATTTTCCATTCTTAGCATCTAGAAAGATTCTACTTTAGCACGATTAACGCTAGTATGCGCAAACCTAAAAACACAAACTCGATTGCTTAGTTTTCAGGGTCCTTGTGCTAATAAATGCATGGACTTGGATGCAATTTTCATTTTTATGAGGTCCATGATGTAACTTGTACTTCCATCGACCGTGTTAACTCTCAAGCACCTCTCTCCTACGAGACCTGCCATTTGATAGGCGATTCTTAGTACTTCTCATCTTCTCTTTATCGTGTCTTATCTCTTACAATACAATAAACCACTAAATAGTGTACGGATTAACTTTGAACATTGACCGTTGGAGCAAGACTAGCAAATCCAAACATTGCCAACCGCTGGATCTTGTTTTCCATTCTTAGCATCTAGATAGATTCTACTTTAGCACGATGAATGCTAGTATGCGCAAACCTCAAAACACAAACTCCATTGCTCAGTTTTTAGGGTCCTTTTGCTAATAAATGCATGGACTTGGATGCAATTTTCATTTTTATGACGTCCATGATGTAACTTGTACTTCCACCGACCATGTTAACTCTCAATCACCTCTCTCCTACGAGACCTACCATTTGATAGGCCATTCGTAGTACTTCTTATCTTCTCTTGATCGTGTCTTATCTCTTACAATACAATAAACCACTGCATACTGTACGGATTAACTTTGAACATTGAACATTGGATCAAGACTAGCAAATCCAAACATTGCCAACAGCTATATCTTTTTTTCCATTCTTAGCATCAAGAAAGATTCAACTTTAGCATGATGAATGCTAGTATGCGCAAACCTAAACACAAACTCCATTGCTTAGTTTTCAGGGTCCTTGTGCTAATAAATGCATGGACTTGGATGCAATTTTCATTTTTATGAGGTCCTTGATGTAACTTGTACTTCCACCGACTGTGTTAACTCTCAAGCACCTCTCTCCTACGAGACCTACCATTTGGTAGGCCATTCGAGTACTTCTTATCTTATCTTTATCGTGTATTATCTCTTACAATACAATAAATCACTTCATAGTGTATGGATTAACTTTGAACATTGACCGTTGGATCAAGACTACCAAATCCAAACATTGCCAACCACTGGATCTTATTTTCCATTCTTAGCATCTAGAAAGATTCTACTTTGGCACGATGAACGCAAGTATGCGCAAACCTCAAAACACAAACTCCATTGCTCCGTTTTTAGGGTCCTTGGGTGCTAATACATGCATAGACTTGGATGCATTTTTCATTTTTATGAGGTCCATGATGTAACTTGTACTTCCACCATCCATCTTAACTCTCAAGCACCTCTCTCCTACGAGACCTACCATTTGATAGGCCTTTCGTAGTACTTCTTATCTTCTCTTTATCGTGTCTTATCTCTTACAATACAATAAACCACTTCATATTGTACGGGTTAACTTTGAACATTGACCGTTGGATCAAGACTAGCAAATCTAAATATTGCCAATCACTGGATCTTCCTTTCCATTCTTAGCATCTAGAAAGATTCTACTTTAGCACGATGAACGCTAGTATGCGCAAACCTAAAAACACAAAGTCCAGTGCTTAATTTGCAGGGTCCTTGTGCTAATAAATGCATGGACTTGCATGCAATTTCCATTTTTATGAGGTCCTTGATGTAACTTGTACTTCCACCAACCGTGTTAACTCTCAAGAACCTCTCTCCAATTTGACCTACCATTTCATAGGCCATTCACAATACTTCTTCTCTTCTCTTTATCATGTCTTATCTCTTACAATACGATAAATCACTACATAGTGTACGGATTAACTTTTAACATTGACCGTTGGATCAAGACTAGCAAATCCAAACATTGCCTGCCAATGGATCTTCTTTTCCATTCTTAGCATCTAGAAAGACTCTACTTTAGCACGATGAACGCTAGTATGCGCAGACCTCAAAACACAAACTCCATTGCTCATTTTTCAGGGTCCTTGTTCTAATAAATGCGTGAACTTGGACACAATTTTCATTTTTATGAGGTCCATTGTAATGTGTACTTCCACCGTCCGTGTTAACTCTCAAGCACCTCTCTCCTACGAGACCTACCATTTGATAGGCCATTCTTAGTACTTCTTATCCTCTCTTTATCGTTTCTTATCTCTTACGATACAATAAACCACTACATAGTGTACTGATTTACTTTGAACATTGACCGTTGGATCAAGACTAGCAAATCCAAACATTGCCAACCGCTGGATCTTCTTTTCCATTCTTAGCATCTAGTAAGATTCTACTTTAGCACGATGAACGCTAGTATGCGCAAACCTAAAAACACAAACTCGATTGCTTAGTTTTCAGGGTCCTTGTGCTAATAAATGCATGGACTTGGATGCAATTTTCATTTTTGTGAGGTCCATGATGTAACTTGTACTTACACAGACCGTGTTAACTCTCAAGAACCTCTCTCCTACGAGACCTGCAATTCGATAGGCCATTCGTAGTACTTCTTATCTTCTCTTTATTGTGTCTTATCTCTTACAATACAATAAACCACTGCATAGTGTACGGATTAACTTTGAACATTAACCATTTGATCAAGACTAGCAAATCCAAACATTGCCAACTGCTGGATCTTATTTTCCATTATTAGCATCTAGATAGATTCTACTTTAGCACGATGAACGCTAGTATGCGCAAAACTCAAAACACAAACTCCATTGCTTAGTTTTTAGGGTCCTTGTGCTAATAAATGCATGGACTTACATGCAATTTTTGTTTTTATGAGGTCCATGATGTAACTTGTACTTCCACCGACCATGTTAACTCTCAAGCACCTCTATCCTACGAGACCTACCATTTGATAGGCCATTCGCAGTACTTCTTATCTTCTCTTTATCGTGTCCTATCTCTTACAATACAATAAACCACTACATAGTGTATGAATTAACTTTGAACATTGATCATTGAATCAAGACTAGCAAATCCAAACATTGCCAACAGCTGGATCTTCTTTTCCATTCTTAGTATCTAGAAAGATTCTAGTATAGCATGGTGAATGCTAGTGTGCGCAAACCTAAAAACACAAACTCCATTGCTCAGTTTTTAGGGTCCTTGTGCTAATAAATGCATGGACTTGGATGCAATTTTCATTTTTATGATGTTCTTGATGTAACTTGTACTTCCACCGACCGTGTTAACTCTCAAGCACCTATCCTACAAGACCTACCATTTGGTAGGCCATTCGAGTACTTCTTATCTTATGTCTCGTGGCTTATCTCTTAGAATACAATAAATCACTGCATAGTGTACGGATTAACTTTAAACATTGACCGTTGGATCAAGACTGGCAAATCCAAACATTGCCAATCGCTGGATCTTTGTTTCCATTCTTAGCATCTAGAAAGATTCTACTTTAGCACGATTAACGCTAGTATGCGCAAACCTAAAAACGCAAACTCGATTGCTTAGTTTTTAGGGTCCTTGTGCTAATAAATGCATGGACTTGGATGCAATTTTCATTTTTATGAGGTCCATGATGTAACTTGTACTTCCATCGACCGTGTTAACTCTCAAGCACCTCTCTCCTACGAGACCTACCATTTGATAGGCCATTCTCGGTACTTCTTATCTTCTCTTTATCGTGTCCTATCTCTTACAATACAATAAATCACTACATAGTGTATGGATTAACTTTGAACATTGACCGTTGGATCAAGACTAGCAAATCCAAACATTTCCAACCGATGGATCTTATTTTCCATTCTTAGCATCTAGAAAGATTCTACTTTAGCATGATGAACGCTAGTATGCGCAAACCTAAAAGCACAAACTCCATTGCTTAGTTTTTAGGGTCCTTGTGCTAATAAATGCATGGACTTAGATGCAATTTTCATTTTTATGAGGTCCATGATGTAACTTGTACTTCCACCGACCATGTTAACTCTCAAGCACCTCTCTCCTACGAGACCTACCATTTGATAGGCCATTCGTAGTACTTCTTATCTTCTCTTTATCGTGTCTTATCTCTTATAATACAATAAACCACTACATAGTGTACGAATTAACTTTGAACATTGATCATTGAATCAAGACTAGCAAATCCAAACATTGGCAACAGCTTGATCTTCTTTTCCATTCTTAGCATCTAGAAAGATTCTAGTATAGCATGATGAATGCTAGTGTGCGCAAACCTAAAAACCTAAACTCCATTGCTCAGTTTTCAGGGTCCTTGTGCTAATAAATGCATGGACTTGGATGCAATTTTCATTTTTATGATGTCCTTGATGTAACTTGTACTTCCACCGACCGTGTTAACTCTCAAGCACCTATCCTACAAGACCTACCATTTGGTAGGCCATTCGAGTACTTCTTATCTTATGTCTCGTGGCTTATCTCTTACAATACAATAAATCACTGCATAGTGTATGGATTAACTTTAAACATTGACCGTTGGATCAAGATTGGCAAATCCAAACATTGCCAATCGCTGGATCTTCGTTTCCATTCTTAGCATCTAGAAAGATTCTACTTTAGCACGATTAACGCTAGTATGCGCAAACCTAAAAACACAAACTCGATTGCTTAGTTTTCAGGGTCCTTGTGCTAATAAATGCATGGACTTGGATGCAATTTTCATTTTTATGAGGTCCATGATGTAACTTGTACTTCCATCGACCGTGTTAACTCTCAAGCACCTCTCTCCTACGAGACCTACCATTTGATAGGCCATTCGCAGTACTTCTTATCTTCTCTTTATCGTGTCCTATCTCTTACAATACAATAAATCACTACATAGTGTATGGATTAACTTTGAACATTGACCGTTGGATCAAGACTAGCAAATCCAAACATTTCCAACCGATGGATCTTATTTTCCATTCTTAGCATCTAGAAAGATTCTACTTTAGCATGATGAACGCTAGTATGCGCAAACCTAAAAACACAAACTCCATTGCTTAGTTTTCAAGGTCCTTATGCTAATAAATGCATCTACTTGGATGCAATTTTCATTTTTATGAGGTCCTTGATGTAACTTGTACTTCCATCGACCATGTTAACTCTCAAGCACCTTGAAACATTGCAAATGTATCTATAATTTTTGATGTTCCATGCTTGGTTTTATCCACTTTCTTGTGTATTGTCCACACTTTGGAGTACTTTTCACATGATTTCTTGGACTAACTATTAACAAGAGCCACAGTGCCAGCTGCCTTTTTTCTGCTGTTTTTGGTTCTAGGAAAGTCAGAAAATGAATATTCTCGGAATTGGACGGGACAAATGCCAAAGTGCCTATTTTCCGGAAGTCATCTGATGCCACAATACGAGACAGAGAAGAGTTGGGGGCCGACCAAACTACTTGGCCGCACGGCCAGTCCTGGCCCACACCAGGGGGTGGTCTGGCCGACCCCAGCACCCCCTCGGCCTCTCCTTTCACCTATATATTGCCCTCGGGACGAAAACCCTAAGTACCCTATCAAAAATCCATGAAAGAGTTTATAGCCGCCGTCATCTCCATCCCTAGATCGGGAGGGATCTGAAGCTCTTCCCGGCACCCTATCGGAGAGGGGAATTCACCCTAGAGGCCTTCTTCATCATCATGCAAGCCTCCGGTGTGATGCGTGAGTAGTTCATCTCTGGACTACAGGTCCATGTAGTAGCTAGATGGCTGGTTCTCCTCCTTTGTGTTTTCATGTCTAGATCTTGTGAGCTCCGTTCATGATCAAGATCATCTATTTGTAATTCTGCATATTGTGCTTGTGGGGATCCGATGGATATTGAGATGCTATTTCAGATTGATTATTGATTCTATCATGTCTTTGTTATTTGTGATCTTGCATGCTTTCCGTTGTTAGTAGCTATCTTGGCCAAGTAGATGCTAGCAACTCCAAGAGTTAGTATTTATGCTCAATAGTGGGTTCATGCCTCTGGTAATCTAGGGAAGTGATAGAAATCTCTAAGGTACCAGATGTGCTATTGCTACTAGGGAGAAAACAACAATCCTCTGTTCATAGAACAATCGTATTCTTTACATTACACGCAATTCGTAAAGCAATAATCTATTGCTTGCAACTTAATACTGGAGGGGGTTCGGATGATAACCTGAAGGTGGATTATTAGTCATAGATGCAGTTGGATGGAGGTCTATGTATAATGTTGTAATGCCCAATCGAATCTCAAAGGAGTCAAGTTGATTAGTATATGCATGTATTGCTTTCTCAATGTTTGTCAATTGCCCCGCTGTAATTTGTTCACCCAGCATGTTATCTATCTTAAGGAGAGCCACCTCTAGTGAACTATGGATCCCGGTCCTTTCTTTACATATAATCTACAAACTGTTTACTACTTTGTGTTTACTTTCTGCAAGCTATTACTTCCTTCCATTCGATACGTTTAATCCTTTGTTTTCAGCAAAACCGGTGAGATTGACAACCTCATCCCAAATTGGGGACAAAGTTTTGTGCTTGTGTTGTGCAGGTCTCCGCGTTGCTACTAGCACCGGTAATGCGCCCTGCCAAGGCTCAGCTAGCAACACCTTTGGGGTGTTTCCTTGCTCCTACTGGTTCGATTAAACCTTGGATTCATAACTGAGGGAAACTTGTTGCTGTGCTCATCATACCTTCCTCTTGGGGTTCCCCAACGAGCTTGTTAATACACGAGCCATCACACCTCTCTCCTACGAGACCTACCATTTGGTAGGCCATTCGCAGTAATTATTATCTTCTCTTTATCGTGTCTTATCTCTTACAATACAATAAATCACTACATAGTGTACGTATTAACTTTGAACATTGACCGTTGGATCAAGACTAGCAAATCCAAACATTGCCTACCGCTGGATCTTCATTTCCATTCTTAGCATCTAGAAAGGTTCTACTTTAGCACGATGCATGCTAATATGCGCAGACCCCAAAACACAAACTCCATTGCTCAGTTTTCAGGGTCCTTGTTCTAATAAATGCATGGACTTGGACGCAATTTACATTTCTATGAGGTCCAAGATGTAATTTGTACTTCCACCGACCGTGTTAAATCTCAAGCACCTCTCTCCTATGAGACCTACCATTTGATAGGACATTCTCAGTACTTCTTATCTTCTCTTTATCGTGTCTTATCTCTTAGAATACAATAAACCACTGCATAGTGTACGGATTTACTTTTAACATTGACCGTTGGATCAAGACTAGAAAATCCAAACATTGCCAACCGCTGGATCTTCTTTTCCATCCTTAGCATCTAGTAAGATTCTACTTTAGCACGATGAACGCTAGTATGCACAAACCTAACAACACAAATTCCATTGCTCAGTTTTTAGGGTCCTTGTGCTAATAAATGCATGGACATGGATGCAATTTTCATTTTTGTGAGGTCCATGATGTAACTTGTACTTCCACCGACCGTGTTAACTCTCAAGAACCTCTCTCCTACGAGACCTGCCATTTGGTAGGCAATTCGTAGTACTTCTTATCTTCTCTTTATCGTGTCTTATCTCTTATAATACAATAAACCAGTGTATAGTGTACGGATTAACTTTGAACATTGACCGTTGGATCAAGACTAGCAAATCCAAACATTGCCAACCGCTAGATATTCTTTTCCATTCTTAGCATCTAGATAGATTCTACTTTAGCACGATGAACGCTAGTATGCGCAAACCTCAAAACACAAACTCCACTACTCAGGTTTTAGGGTCCTTGGGTGCTAATACATGTGTAGACTTGGATGCAATTTTCATTTTTATGAGGTCCATGATGTAACTTGTACTTCCACCGTCCGTGTTAACTCTCAAGCACCTCTCTCCTACGAGACCTACCATTTGATAGGCCATTTGTAGTACTTCTTATCTTCTCTTTATCGTGTCTTATCTCTTACAATACAATAAACTACTTCATATTGTACGGGTTAACTTTGAACATTGACCGTTGGATCAAGACTAGCAAATACAAACATTGCCAATCGCTAGATCTTCTTTTCCATTCTTAGCATCTAGAAAGATTCTACTTTAGCATGATGAACACTAGTATGCGCAAACCTAAAAACACAAACTCCAGCGCTTAGTTTTCAGGGTCCTTCTGCTAATAAATGCATGGACTTGGATGCAATTTTCATTTTTGTGACGTCCATGATGTAACTTGTACTTCCACCGACCGTGTTAACTCTCAAGAACCTCTCTCCTATGAGACCTGCCATTTGATAGGCCATTCGCAGTACTTCTTATCATCTCTTTATCGTGTCTTATCTCTTACAATACAATAAACCAATGCGTAGTGTATGGATTAACTTTGAACATTTACTGTTGGATCAAGACCAACAAATCCAAATATTGCCAACAATTGGATCTTCTTTTCCATTCTTAGCATCTAGAAAGATTCTACTTTAGCATGATGAACGCTAGTATGCACAAACCTAAAACACAAATTCCATTTCTCAGTTTTCAGGGTCCTTGTGCTAATAAATGCATGGACTAGGATGCAATTTTCATTTTTATGAGGTCCATGATGTAACTTGTACTTCCACCAACCGTGTTAACTCTCAAGCACCTCTCTCCTACAAGACCTACCATTTGGTAGGCCATTCGAGTACTTCTTCTCTTCTCTTTATCGTGTCTTATATCTTACAATACAATAAATCACTACATAGTGTACGGATTAACTTTGAACATTGACCGTTGGACCAAGACTAGCAAATCCAAACATTGCCAACCACTGGATTTTCTTTTCCATTCTTAGCATCTAGAAAGATTCTACTTTAGCATGATGAATGCTAGTATGCGCAAACCTCAAAACACAAACTCCATTGCTCAGTTTTTAGGGTCCTTGTGTGCTAATACATGGGTGGACTTGGATACAATTTTCATTTTTATGAGGTCCATGATGTAACTTGTACTTCCACCGACTATGTTAACTCTCAAGAACCTCTCTCCTATGAGACCTGCGTAGTGTATGGATTAACTTTGAACATTGACCGTTGGATCAAGAACAGCAAATCCAAACATTGCCAACCGCTGGATCTTCTTTTCCATTCTTAGCATCTAGAAAGATTCTACTTGAGCATGATGAATTCTAGTATGCGCAAAACAAAAAACACAAACTCCATTGTTAAGTTTTCAGGGTCCTTGTGCTAATAAATGCATGGACTTGGATGCAATTTTCATTTTTATGAGGTCCTTCATGTAACTTGTACTTCCACCGACCGTGTTAACTCTCAAGCACCTCTCTCCTACGAGACCTACCATTTGGTAGGCCATTCGAGTACTTCTTTTCTTCTCTTTATCGTGTCTTATCTCTTACAATACAATAAATAACTGCATAGTGTACGGATTAACTTTGAACATTGACCGTTGGATGAAGACTAGCAAATCGAAATATTGCCAACCGCTGGATCTTCTTCTCCATTCTTAGCATCTAGAAAGGTTCTACTTTAGCATGATGAACGCTAGTATGCGCAAACCTCAAAACACAAACTCCATTGCTCAGTTCCAGGGTCCTTGTGTGCTAATAAATGCGTGGACTTGGATGCAATTTTCATTTTTATGAGGTCCATGATGTAACTTGTACTTTCACCATCCGTGATAACTCTCAAGCACCTCTCTCCTATGAGACCAACCATTTGATAGGCCATTCGCAGTACTTCTTATCTTCTCTTTATTGTGTCTTATCTCTTACAATACAATAAACCACTACATAGTGTACAGATTAACTTTGAACATTGACCGTTGGATCAAGACTAGCAAATCCAAACATTGCCAAACACTGGATCTTCTTTTCCATTCTTAGCATCTAGAAACATTCTACTTTAGCACAATGAACGCTAGTATGCGCAAACCTAAAATCACAAACTCCATTGCTCAGTTTTCAGGGACCTTGTTGAAAGATCGGTATAGGCGACTAGAGGGGGGTGAATAGGAGCTACTCAAATTTAACTTCTTTTCAAGTTATGGCTAAACACAAAGTAAGTTCTCTAGATGTGCACTAGGTGAGAGAACTTAAAGGAAGCTAGCAAGCAAGTAACAACATGCAAGGAGTAGAGGATAGAAGTAACCGAGAGTAGACACGGAGATGTTTTCCCGAAGTTCTTTCCTTTTGAGGGGAAGTACGTCTCCGTTGGAGGGGTGGGTGGTACTAAGACCACTAGCGCCACAGAAGGCCTCACCCTATTCTCCCAAGCACCCGCCTCACGGCAAGCACCCGATCCACTATGCGGTGACCTTGAAGGTGGCAACCGAAACCTTTACAAACTTGTTGAGAAGACCTCCACACACCGGAGTCTCCCAACACAATCCCAAAGCTTTACAACAAATGCCCGAGCTTCAAGATCGACCTCTTCCGTCTAGGGTTCAAAGAACCCAAGAGTAACAAGATCCACAAAGGAAAACACGGGGGAATCAACTTTGCTTTGGTGGAAACCTAGATCTAGACCTCCTTCACCAAGCCTGAAAGAATCAAGGAGATTGGAGGGCAAGGGAGGGAGATCTAGTAGAAATGAAGCTCAAGAACAATGGAGGAGAGAGATAAAAGAGTCAAACTTCTTGTTGGAGAAGAAGGCTCTATTTATACCTTCAAGAGGGATCTGCCCGTTGCAGCCAGCCGCCAACCGGTAGTACCGGACCTATGAGCGGTAGTACCGGAAAACTGCGGTACTACCGGACAAGTACCGGACATGGTACCGGGTTGGCGCTGGCGAGGCTTCTGCCCCCCGCGGTGGTAGTGGCTCTGCGAATCAGTGCTACCGCACTAGAGCAGTGGTACCGCACTAGAGCGGTGGTACCGCTTAGTGGTACCGGAGAGAACAAAGGGGAGGCGCAAATCGCCAACACGCCTCAGACTCATGCGGTACCGCTAAGCGGTAGTACCGCTCAGTGGTACCGGGGAGAACAGAGGAGAGGCGCAATTCGCCACCACGCCTCAGACTCCCGCGGTACTACCAAGCGGTACTACCGGGCGCTGAGCGGTAGTACTGGTTAGGAAGACCGGTATTATCAGACAGCACAGAGCAGAAAGCCACACTGCAAGGGCAGACTCCTCCTGAAAACTCCACCAGAGGAAAATCTTGAGGTTTTGCAAAACAGAGATGATTCCACCTAAACTTTCCAACACGGACCCCCTCTTGATAGCATGGTGTTCCTACGACTCAAGCAAAAAGCCCTAGAAAAACTAAATCCTGAGAGAACATTTTAGAGGGTAACCGAAAGCCCTTTTCTTTGTAAAAACCTGTGACTCACTTAGCAAACGGTTAGTCCGACACATGTGTTGTCAACAAACATCAAAACACACATAGGATAGGAAATGCCCTTTCAATCTCCCCCTTTTTGGTGTTTGATGACAACACACATTTGCATGAAAGATATTATGATGAGCACTTGGTTTGAAAAATAGAGCCGGTCTCCCCCTCTATTTTACAAGCCAACAATAAGAGCAAAGGCAAAGAGATAGGCGAGGAGTTCATACCTTTGCACAACTTGAGAATAACACTAGGGTCATAATACAATAAATGGCATTCACACACGAGATGGATCCATATAATAATACCCATACGTCACAAACGATAGATCCATACAAAAGCCACATAGTCTTGACTTACAACACAAATAGGTAGCACACAGAGTTCACAAATAATAAGCGCTAATAAAAGGTTCACAAGAAACTAAATATCAAAGAAAGAACGAGCTTGTGACCTCCCATGCAAATCCCCCGTACCCTACGGCCCTTCTCCCCCTTTGGCATCAAGACACCAAAAAGGGAGGAGAGCAAGACTAGCGCCCCGAAGATCACTCCTCATCATCACCATGGGGGGGGAAGGAGCACGGAAGGAGGAAGAGGCATCATCAAATTCCCAATTGCTATGCATTGAGATCCATTGCTCTTCCGGAGTGATGTTGTTCTTGGAGCCCACGGAGACCGTCAACTGTTGAGCTTCCATCAATTCTTTCTGACGAGCAGCAGCTTTCTTGGCATAGACATGGGCCTCATACATGCGCTTTTGGTTGTCCACTTGGAAGCAAAACACCTTCTTGATCTTGGCTTCCATCCTCTTTGCCCATGAGGGCTGCACATGCTCACGGCGAGATACAACAAAGTATGTGTCACGGCCACTATCTTCATGACCCGAGTCACCTTCAACCACATTGCCTTCTTCATCCACTTCTTTACCGCCTGCGTTGGTGGGCTTGGCATGCTTCTTGATCAATAGGGCCTTGCTCCGATGCTTGACCAGGCGGAGAGAAGAGAGGTTCCGAGAAATACGCTCGCTCTTGGAGATGATAAGAGCCATGATGTACGGGGCAAAAGGAGGCACCCGCCTAGTGCAAGTAGCAAAAACCATCTCATTCCAAATGTAGTCCATAACATCAAGGGGAACACCGGAATCACAGTTGGAATGGACGTGGAACAAGATATCCACCAAGTAACCATGAATCTCATCTTGGTTGCCTGCACGAGGAGCAACAGTCTCACAAAGAATGCGGTACACAATGTCATAAGAGGGGAGGAGGTCCTTGATCTTGCCAGCAACACCGCGGCCACGAATATAGAGAGGATCAAGGACGTCCTTTTTCATGGGGTGCTCATTATTGTGACACCGAAAACCGCACGGAGTGTCAAAACCACGATCCTCATAGCCAAGAATAGCACCAAACTCCGCCAAAGTGGTCTGCTTCACACTACCTTGAGTCATCCAAATGAAGGTCCTAGTTTGAGTCTTCTTGAAGTGGACAGTGGCAAAGAACTGAGCAATGATGGACGGATCATAATCCTTCTGGAACTGCATGATGGGAAGCAAACCTACATTGGTGCAAATTTCCTTTACTTCCCCAAAGTAATCAAGATGCTTGTTCAGATGCGCCATGTCAATCCATTTCTGTGGAAGCACAATCTTGTCATTGTTCATGATTACCTCGTTGTACACACGCTCATGAAACTCAGTGTAGAACAAGCTGTCCTCCCTATCACGGCCACGGTTCATACCATAAGGATTTTCAGACCGCATGGCAGCAAAGTCAGCATCAGACACATCACACAACAGATGGGGCCCTGATGGCCAGGCCCCCCCACGACCGGAAGACCACTTGGAACCACCGCCATGAACGCCCCGAGTCCTCAACTTCATGCGAGCACTAGGCTGAGGCAAGACCTCCTGCTCGGACTCTGACCCTTCCTCCTCAATCTCATGGCGAGACTTGGAGTGCTTCCTACCACCCCTAGAACCACCTGCACCTGTGAAAGCAAAATGAAGGATAGTAGGGAGATAAGGGCACAAGAACCCCGAAAAAGGAACCACATAGAAGCCATGGTTTTGGAAGGAGGTGCCGTCTGCCAGGTCCGGTAGTACTGGACTCGGCGGGCGGTAGTACCGCACGAGAGAGGTAGTACCAAAACCGCAAAGCGGTAGTACCGCACGCGAGCGGTAGTACCGGAGAACTCTCCGGTACTACCGGTCGGTCGGGAGCCCGCACGAATCTGGTATAAGCGGACCAAAAATCGACGGCACCTAGTTCCCAAAACATGATTCCGACATGGAGAGAGTGGAGATGGCAGGAAAAACGCAGTACAAACCCCTAGCTGCAAACTTCTAGCCATGAATCGAGAGAATCTAGACTCATAGGGAGAAGCAAGAGAGAATGGGGAGGGGGGAGTTTGTACCGTTGTTCATGGAGGAGGAGAGGAAGGAGGAGTCCACAAGGAGACCGGATCCGGTGAGGATCCGGTGAAGGAGGCGGCGGCGGACTCTAGGGCGACTTTTCCCTGGCGGCGGCGGTGAGAGCGAGTAGGGGGAGTTGGGGGAAAATGAGGGACAGGGGTGCCTCACCCCACCCTATAACTGACCGCCACCCGGTAGTACCGGTTACAGGAACCGGTAGTACCGGGAACCGGTACTACCGCTAGGCGACCCGGTAGTACCGCACCAGAACTAGTTTCCAGGAATTACCCTGGGAACGAGTTCGGTCTGGTAGTACCGCGGTACGTCCGGTAGTACCAGTTCCACCAGAGGAAAACGATAGTTTTATGTGGAAGGTTCTTGTGCGGAAGGAAGAGGTTTGGGGAGAAAGAGGAAGGGGCTTGGGTTGAGATACCAAACAGATAGGGGGACAAATGCACTCCAAGATAGACGAAAAACTCACAAGAACCAAAAGGGAGTGCAAGTCACCAACAACGAGAAAGACAAACGAAAAACAACCAAGAGGAAAGCATGACCTCTTCAAGGAGAGGGTGGTGGCCTGCCTAGGCCACCATGTATGAGTATATTCGGCTTGGCACCGCGAAGATGTATCCTGGGTCCGTTACCAAAACTCATCATTGAAACTCACATATCACATAATGATATTAAGAGAATGATTTGGGTCACTTTGGGCATAATGGGGGGAGGGATGGCCCAATAAGTTAGGACCGCACTCCCCCTATGTCCATGCCTACATCAAGATGGAATAACATATGAAGCATGGGTATGGGTGCATGATCTCAAGCCACATTACTCGAATCAATGATATTTATCTCATGCCTTAACTCTTGGAATCTCTTCTCATCAAGGGGCTTGGTGAATAAATCCGCTAGATTCTTCTTGGTGCTCACATAGGAGAGATCAATATCACCATTGTTCACATGCTCCCTGATGAAATGGTGACGAATATCAATGTGCTTCATTCTTGTGTGTTGCACCGGGTTGTGGGCGATCTTGATGGCACTTTCATTATCACAAAGAAGAGGCACTTTGTCACATGTGACACCGTAATCCTTTAAAGTTTGCCTCATCCACAAGAGTTGAGCACAACAACTAGCGGCCGCAATATACTCGGCTTCGGCGGAGGACAAGGAGACACAATTTTGTTTCTTTGATGACCAACACACCAAGGACCTACCAAGGAATTGGCAAGCCCCGGAGGTTGATTCCCTTCCAACTTTGTCTCCCACCCAATGCGAATCCGTGAAACCATGAAGAACAAAGCTTGAGCCCTTGGGGTACCATAAGCCAAAGTTTGGGGTATCAACTAAATATCTAAAGATTCGCTTGACCGCCACAAGGTGGCTTTCTTTTGGGGCAGCTTGAAACCGTGCACAAATACCCACACTTAACATGATATCCGGTTTAGATGCACAAAGATAAAGCAAAGAACCAATCATAGATCGATATACCTTTTGATCCACATCTTTACCCTTTATATCAAGAGTAAGATCACATTTGAGAGGCATGGGAGTCTTGGCTCCATTTAAGTCCGTCAACTCGAACCTCTTGAGCATATCTTGAATGTACTTGGCTTGGTTAATGAAGATACCTCCAATCAATTGTTTCACTTCAAATCCAAGGAAGAATTGCAATTCACCCATCATAGACATTTCAAACTCGTCGGTCATTAGCTTAGCAAAGAAATCATTGAAGGCTTTGTTAGGAGACCCAAATATAATATCATCAACATAAATTTTGCATATGAACAAGTTCCCTCCAACTCTCTTAGTAAAAAGAGTAGGGTCGATTAGCCCAACTTCGAAACCACGGTCTACCAACAACTTTCTAAGGTGCTCATACCATGCATGGGGAGCTTTCTTAAGCCCATAGAGTGCCTTATCAAGTTTGTAGATGTGGTTCAGAAACTTGGGATCCTCAAAACCCAGAGGTTGCTTGACATACACCAACTCATTTAAGGGACCATTAAGAAATGCACTCTTAACATCCATTTTTTGTAACTTAAAGTTATGATGAGATGCATATGCAAGCAAGATACGAATGGATTCAAGACGGGCAACGGGGGCGAAAGTTTCATCGTAGTCGACACCCTCGACTTGAGAGAAGCCTTTAGCCACCAATCTTGCCTTGTTGCGAATGACCATCCCATTTGCATATTGCTTGTTCTTAAAGATCCACTTGGTCCCTATGACATTACGGCACTCCTTGGGTCTTTCCACCAATGACCACACTTTGTTGCGCTTGAAGTTGTGAAGTTCTTCATGCATGGCCTCAAGCCAATCCGGGTCTTCGAGCACTTCATATACCTTTTGGGGCTCTACACAAGAGATAAAACTATTGTGGCCAACAAAGTTAGCCACTTGGTTACGGGTAGAAATGCCCCTTTCAAGGGTACCAACAACATTTTCAAGAGTAATTCCTTCAAGGAGGAGCTTGACGATTCTTCTTGCTTCATGAAAAGCATGAGCTTCTTCAACGGATTCTTGAGAAGCTACTTGGTCATCACCACTAGTTTGATCCTCGTCTTGACCTTGAAAAGGAGCTTGCTCCTCTCTTTGAGCTTGCTCGACGTTTGGACCTTGATCACCTTCATGAGCTTGACCTTGATCAATAAGGGGTGAAGAACACCCATCATTGGCTTGAGCATGACCTTGATCACATGTTATCTTTTCAACAATGACATCTTGATGACTATGGGGTTGATGTAGATCTTGAGTAGGTGAGGGATCCACTTGAGTAGAGCATTGTCCTTCTCCTTTCACCACAAGGGGTTCCTCAATGGGGCGGAAAAATCCCACACCCATTCTTCTTATGGCTTGAGGAGGAATTTCATCACCTACATCACCAAGATCTATTTGCCCCACTTGGGAGCCATTATGCTCATCGAACTTCACGTTAGAGGATACTATAACTTGTTCGGTGGACTTGTTATAAACCCTATAGGCATGAGAGTCCG
The DNA here is from genome assembly GCA_910589775.1 of Avena eriantha. Lineage (NCBI taxonomy): Eukaryota > Viridiplantae > Streptophyta > Magnoliopsida > Poales > Poaceae > Avena > Avena eriantha. Next base: position 270,311,744 of record OU342740.1, on the reverse strand, counting down.
GTGCATGGCCAACAAAGATACCTTCAATAGTGCGAGACTCGAACTTAGATAGCCGGTTACCTTTCTTGAGAATGTAGCACTTGCATCCAAACACCCGAAGGTAGTGAATGCTTGGCTTCTTGCCGGTGAGGATCTCATATGGAGTCATATCCAAATATTTGCGAAGATAAACCCGGTTGGCAATATGACAAGTGGTAGAGATAGCTTCAGCCCAAAAATTATAGGGAGACTTGAACTCCGCAATCATTTTCCTTGCCATATCCATGAGAGTACGGTTCTTCCTTTCCGCCACACCATTTTGCTGAGGGGTATAAGGAGCGGAATATTGATGCTTGATCCCCTCATCACCAAGAAACTCATCGAGGGTGTAGTTCTTGAACTCGGTCCCATTGTCACTTCTAATGGCCAAGATCTTCTTATTATGTTGGCGTTGCACTTCATTGGAAAAATTGATGACGGTTTGTTGAGTCTCACTCTTCTTCTTGAAGAAATATACCCAAGTGTATCTTGAGTAGTCATCAACAATAACCAAACAATACTTCTTCCCCCCAAGACTATCAAAAGAAGGGGGACCAAAGAGGTCCATATGAAGAAGTTCCAAGATCCCACCGGAGTAAATGGTCGTAGTTGGGGGGTGAGCCGACTCATGGAGCTTTCCTTCGATGCATGCCTTACACACACGATCTTTGACAAAACACATGTTATCTTTTAAACCAAGGATGTGGCCTCCCGTGTGGAGACTTTGCAAAGACCTCATGTTGACGTGGGCAAGACGACGATGCCAAAGCCATCCCGTGTCACCTTTAGCCATTAGGCATGTCGCGGATGGTGTGGGTTTCTTATCAAAATATACCACATACAAACCATTCTCGGCATACCCAACAAAGGCTATAGTGAGAGTCTTGCTCCACATGAGAACCACAACCTTCGGGGTAAAGTAGACATTAAAGCCCATAAGCGTGAGTTGATGTACGGAAAGTAAATTGTATGAAAGGGTCTTGACAAGCATAATGTCCACAATGGATATATCCGGAGTGACCACTACCTTACCCAAACCCAATACCTTAGATGTTGAACCATCTCCATAGGTGACACACATATTGGAAGTATTAGGTCTTGTCTCATCAAGCATCTCATTGCTTCCGGTCATATGACTCGTGGCACCACTATCAACCACCCATTTTCTTCCATCGGAAGCATATCCCTACAAGAGATTAATTCTTAGTTTTAGGTACCCATCGTTGAATGGGTCCTCTTTTGTTAGTCACAAGAATCTTAGGAACCCAAATGGCCCAATGATAATCATCACCATAAGTGGTGCCTACATATTTAACATATACATGACCATCATAGGATTTCATAAGAACATAGGAAGGATTATATTTTCCCGCAAAGTCATTGTGAGAGGGTTCAACACCACCCTTGCGGATACTTGGCTCCTTCTATTTTGCCATCTCCCCCTCCTTCACAAAAGTAATCATTTTGGAAGGGGGAGTGGACAAAGTCTTCTTCTTCTTCTTGCTCTTGTTCTTCTTCTTTGACTTAGAAGCAAATCCAAGTCCTTCTTTAGCCACATTGTCCCTTTGATTTCTCAAAAGGTCATTGAGGCTTTTCTCTCCTTGTATGCATGAGACGAGGCCTTTCTCAATGGTAGCTTTCAACTTATTGTTGTCCTCAAAAACATCTCCATGCTCACAACAAGAGTTAGTAGAACATGAAACACTACTAGATGACAAGGTTGAAGCATTTTTTGTTACTTGAGTTTGAAGTTGCTCATGTGACTTTGAAAGGGTAGAGAATTTGCTCAACAAGGCCTCATGGTCCTTCTTGAGTCTCTCCATTCCTTCCTTTAGTCTATCATGACTAACCCCAAACTCAAGTTTTTCCTTTTTAAGCACATTAGTTAGAGCAATAGCATGATCACGTTCTTTAACAAGTTTAGAGATATTCAAGTTAAAAGATTCTTCATGGGCAACATATGTTTCCTCTAGAGCAACTCTTTTATTTTGCTCTTCCTCAAGAGCATCGTTTAAAGCAGCAATCTCCATGGCGGCCTCCCGAGCATGGCCAAACATTTCCGAGATGGAGTCATCCCTCTCGTCAATGATATCGCGGGCTTCACCTAATTGACTCATCAAAGACTCAACACATATTTTAGCTTCACCCTTTAGATAGTTCAAGCAACTAGTGGACTCCAGTATCTCCTTCTTAATCTTAAGACTCATCTCATCATCAAGTGTAGATGCATCAATAATAGGGAGGATAGTGGATGGGGTGGTTACCATGGAGGCCTTAGCCATAAGACATGTGGTCTTGGTGACGAGCTTATCCTCATTGGGAGAGTCAAAGATTGGTGAAGACGTTGATGTAGTAGTAGCCATGAGACACGTAGACTTGGATGCCCGCTTGTTCTCATTGGGAGAATCAAAGAGGGACGTCGGTGAAGAGGTTGAGGTGGTGGTGGAGGAGGTGGTGGCAATTGTGGCAATGGCGGCCACTCCAACAATCTCTCCATCATCTTCCTCATCACTATCATTATCATCGTTCTCTTCATATTCTTCACGGGCCACCAACACGTATTTTTGAGATTCCTTCTTGTTGGGAAAGTTCTTGTTCCCAAAATTCTTGTTTTGGACCTTCTTGACGAAGTTCTTGTTGGGGGTTGGCTTGAACTTAGATTTCAATATAAGTCTTCCACCATGGTCTTCTCTCTTCTCATATGGGCATTCGGCAATGAAATGGTTGGTTTCTCCACAATTGTAACATGTTCTCAATTTGGGTCTTGAGGTAGTTGTGGTAGCCTTTGACACATTGCCCTTCCTTGGTTCTTCCAAAACCTTCTAGAGACGAGAGCTAATTGCTCATGGAGAGCACACTTGGTATCTTCGTCATCACCTTCAATCTTCCCCAAGGAGTCAACATCCTCTTCATAGGCATGAACCTTGGCCTTCAAAGCAAGAGTGGGAGAGTCCAATCTCCGAGCACGAACAAGAGCATCATCAGCTGTCTTATTCATGACTCCAAGAGACACAAACTCATTTAACACTTCATGGGATGACATGGCATAGAAGTCCGGTCTTGATCAAATGTTGTTGGCCAACTCCCGTTGGAAGGGCAAGATGGCTTGCATGAACTTGCGCTTGATCCACTTGTCATCCACATCCCTACTACCATGATCGATCATCCTAATTGAAAGAGCTGAAACCTTCGATAGAGATCCTCGGGAGTCTCATCCTCCTTCCCAACAAAGGCATCGGCTTCATAGTGCATTTCTTCAAACTTGGAGTTTTGAATGCTTTGATTACCGAGATAGACACATTGAAGAGCACTCCAAGCTTCCTTGGCGGTGTCATAAGACCGAATGTGAGTCATTTGCTCATGAGTCAAGGCATCTTGGAGAATTGCCATTGCCGTGGCATTGAGTTGATTGTTGATTTCCTCGGTAGGAGTCATGTTGTAGAGGTCGCGAGGATAGTGAAGGGTTCGTAGCATGGAAAACAAAAAATTTCTACCGCAAGAACAAACAAAACCCAGATCTAATATAGATAAAAGCCAAGATCTAATCTATTAGACATGTGCAACGAGATAGATAGGAACTAACCCTCGTAGATCCGAAAGCGTTAACGAGATTAGATCTCGTGGTTGATGTAGTCGATCACTTGCCGATCTCAAGATCGTGTGGACGATCCTTCCGGCGCCGCGTTCCGGCAGCGCTTCCGCAGTCGGTCACACGTGCGGAGTCGAAGCAGACCTTCCTCTCCTCGTTCCAGCGAGCAGCGGAGGTAGTAGATCTTCTCCACGGAATCACAGCAGCACGACGGTGTGGTGGTGGTGGTGGAGTAGAGAATTCTACAGGGCTTCGCCTATGCCTGTGCAGAAGAAAGGAGGAGGAGAGAGGCGGCAGAGATTGGGAGTTATGGAGGAGGGGCAAGGGGTGGCGCGTCCCCCTTCTATTTAAAGGAGGGAGGGCGCCTGGGGAGGGGGAGTCCTAGTAGGACTCCCCACCTCCTTGGGCCGGCGGATTGGGGAGGGGGGGAGGAGTCCTCCTCCCCCACGACTCCTTTTCTTGACCCACCAGGACTCCTTGATCCCTTCCTTGGTTTTCAAGCAAACTCCAAGAAACCTTCTAGAACCTTCCGGAACATTCCGAAACCTTCTAGAATCCTCATACAAATACTCCGGAACATTTCCTAACTCAGAAAATGATCCCCAATATATGAATCTTATTCTCCGGACAATTCCGGATCTCCTCGTGATGTCCCGAATCCATTCCGAGACTCCGAACAACATTCGGTCTCCAACGCACATTCCATATCTACTTAAAACAACTTCGAACCTTAAGTGTGTCACCCTACGGTTCGTGAATATGTAGACATGAAAGAGACACATCTCCTATCAATAACCATCAGCGGGACCTGGAGATCCATAATGGCTCCCACATACTCAACGATGACTTCGTGATCGATTGAACCATTTACATACGAAACCAATTCCCTTTGTCACGCGATACTATACTCATCCGAGGTTTGATCGTCGGCATCTCCATACCTAGTTCTACCTCGTTACTGATAAGTACTCTTTACTCGTTCCGTGATATGTCATCCCTTGTGACCCAGTCACATGCTTGCAATCTAACTAGATGATATTCCACCGAGAGGGCCCAGAGCATATCTATCCGTCATATGGATGGACAAATCCCAATCTCGGTCCATGCGCTTCAACACATACTTTCAGAATACCCAATGACACCTTTATAACCACCCAGTTACGAAGCGGTGTTTGATGTCATCAAAGTACCCATCCGGTGATGGTGATTAACACAACCTCATGGTCGAAGGATTAGGTTACTATGCATTTAAAAGCTTATAGCAATACGAACTTAATGACTTGATCTTATGCTACGCTTACTATGGGTGTGTGTCCATCACATCATTCTCCTAATGATATAACCTTGTTATTAATCACATCCAATGTCCATGATCAGGAAACCATGATCATCAATTAATCAACAAGCTAGTTCAACAAGAGGCTTACTAGGGACTCTCTTATGTTTACAAAACACACATGTATTAGTGTTTCCTAATAATACAATTATAGCATGGGATGCAAACATTCATCATAAACATAAAGATATAATAATAACCACTTTATTATTGCCTCTTGGGCGTATATCCAACAGATAGAAGCCGAACTCCACAACCTTCCAAAGATGCACACTAGAACTTTTGAAGTGAGAGCGCATGAGATATTGCCAATTGGTGAAATTAGATGCATCAAGCTTAGGTGGTGGGCCACGATGATTGATATGTGGCATAGGAAGAGGAGCATGATTATAACTAAGTGGTGGTGGCACGGTTCCCATGGGGCCCTCATCGCCGTTGGAAGAGTCCTTGAGAGGATCTTCCACCGGCTTTGAGCCACTTGATGGGTCATCAATGGTATTGGCAACGACCACTTCCTTTTTACCAAGAATTAATTCAAGCAAGTCTTTCATTTCTTGGCGAAGTGTATCCATGGATGCGGATAGCTCACTCTTAGAGACAGGTGTTACTTCGGAGGTGGTTTCACTTCCCTTTGGATCGCCCATACTTCTCTTAGGCGGTTAAGCCAACAAGAGCACCTTGCTCTGATACCAATTGAAATATCGGTATAGGCGACTAGAGGGGGGGTGAATAGGAGCTACTCAAATTTTAACTTCTTTTCAAGTTATGTCTAAACACAAAGTAAGTTCTCTAGATGTGCACTAGGTGAGATAACTTAAAGGAAGCTAGCAAGCAAGTAACAACATGCAAGGAGTAGAGGATAGAAGTAACCGAGAGTAGACACGGAGATGTTTTCCCGAAGTTCCTTCCTTTCGAGGGGAAGTACGTCTCCGTTGGAGGGGTGGGTGGTACTAAGACCACCAGCGCCATAGAAGGCCTCACCCTATTCTCCCAAGCACCCGCCTCACGGCAAGAACCCGATCCACTATGCGGTGACCTTGAAGGTGACAACCGAAACCTTTACAAACTTGTTGAGAAGACCTCCACACACCGGAGTCTCCCAACACAATCCCGAAGCTTTACAACAAATGCCCGAGCTTCGAGATCGAACTCTTTCATCTAGGGTTCAAAGAACCCAAGAGTAACAAGATCCACAAAGGAAAACACGGGGGAATCAACTTTGCTTTGGTGGAAACCTAGATCTAGACCTCCTTCACCAAGCCTAAAAGAATCAAGGAGATTGGAGGGCTAGGGAGGGAGATCTAGTAGAAATGAAGCTCAAGAACAATGGAGGAGAGAGATAAAAGAGTCAAACTTCTCGTTGGAGAAGGAGGCTATATTTATACCTTCAAGAGGGATCTGCTCGTTGCAGCCAGCCACCAACCGGTAGTACCGGACCTATGAGCGGTAGTACTAGAAAACTACGGTACTACCGGACAGGTACCAGACAGGGTACCGGGTTAGCACTGGCGAGGCTTCTGCCCCCCGCAGTGGTAGTGGCTCTACGAAGCGGTGGTACCGCACTGGAGCGGTGGTACCGCTTAGTGGTACCGGAGAGAACAGAGGGGAGACGCAAATCGCCAACGCGCCTCAGACTCCTGCGGTACCGCTAAGCGGTACTACCACTTACCAGAGCGGTGGTACCGGACAGGGGCGGTGGTACCGCTCAGTGGTACCGGGGATAACAGAGGAGAGGCGCAATTCGCCACCGTGCCTCAGACTCCCGCGGTACCGCCAAGCAGTACTACCGGACAACACAGAGCAGAAAGCCACACCGCAAGGGCAGACTCCTCCTGAAAACTCCACCAGAGGAAAAGCTTGAGGTTTTGCAAAATAGAGATGATTCCACCCAAACTTTCCAACACAGACCCCCTCTTGATAGTACGGTGTTCCTACGACTCAAGCAAAAAGCCCTAGAAAAACTAAATCCTGAGAGTAACATTTTAGAGGGTAACCGAAAGCCCTTTTCTTTGTAAAAACCTGTGACTCACTTAGCAAATGGTTAGTACGACACATGTGTTGTCAACAAACATCAAAACACACATAGGATAGGAAATGCCCTTTCACTTGTGCTAATAAATGCATGGACGTGGATGCAATTTTCATTTTTGTGAGGTCCATGATGTAACTTGTACTTCCACCGACCGTGTTAACTCTCAAGAACCTCTCTCCTACGATACCTGCCCATTGATAGGCCATTCGTAGTACTTCTTATCTTCTCTTTATCGTGTCTTATCTCGTACAATACAATAAGTCACTGCGTAGTGTATGGATTAACTTTGAACATTGACCGTTGGATCAAGACTAGCATATCCAAACATTGTCAACCGCTGGATCTTCTTTTCTATTCTTAGCATCTAGAAAGATTCTACTTTAGCACGATGAATGCTAGTATGCGCAAACCTCAAAACACAAACTCCATTGCTCAGTTTTCAGGGTCCTTGTGCTAATAAATATATGGACTTAGATGCAATTTTCATTTTTATGAGGTCCGTGATGTAACTTGTACTTCCACCGACCATGTTAACTCTCAAGCACCTCTCTCCTACAAGACCTACCTTTTTATAGGTCATTCGCAGTACTTTTTATCTTCTCTTTATCGTGTCTTATCTCTTACAGTACAATAAACCAATGCATAGTGTACGGATTAACTTTGAACATTGACCGTTGGATCAAGACTAGCAAATCCAAACATTGCCAACCGATGGATCTTCCTTTCCATTCTTAGCATCTACAAAGATTCTACTTTAGCATGATGAACACTAGTATGCGCAAACCTAAAAAACCAAACTCCATTGCTCAATTTTCAGGGTCCTTGTGCTAATAAATGCATGGACTTGGATGCAATTTTCATTTTTATGAGGTCCTTGATGTAACTTGTACTTCCACCGACCGTGTTAACTATCAAGCACCTCTCTCCTATGAGACCTACCATTTCGTAGGCCATTCGTGGTACTTCGTATCTTCTCTTTATCGTGTCTTATCTCTTACAATACTATAAATCACCACATAGTGTACGGATTAACTCTGAACATTGACCGTTGGATCAAGACTAGCAAATCCAAACATTGCCAACCACTTGATCTTATTTTCCATTCTTAGCATCTAGAAAGATTCTACTTTAGCACGATGACCGCTAGTATGCGCAAACCTCAAAACACAAACTCCATTGCTCAGTTTTCAGGGTCCTTGTGTGCTAATAAATGCATGGACTTGGATGCAATTTTCATTTTTATGAGGTCCATGATGTAACTTGTACTTCCACCATCCGTGTTAACTCTCAAGAACCTCTCTCCTATGAGACATACCATTTGATAGGCCATTCGCAATACTTCTTATCTTCTCTTTATCGTGTCTTATCTCTTACAATACAATAAACCACTTCATAGTGTACGGATTAACTTTGAACATTGACCATTGGATCAAGACTAGAAAATCCAAACATTGCCAACCACTGGATCTTCTTTTCCATTCTTAGCATCTAGAAAGATTCTACTTTAGTACGATGAACGCTAGTATGCGCAAACCTAAGACAAACTCCATTGCTCAGTTTTCAGGATCCTTGTGCTAATAAATGCATGGACTTGGATGCAATTTTCATTTTTATGAGGTCCTTGATGGAACTTGTACTTCTACCGATCGTGTTAACTCTCAAGCACCTCTCTCCTATGAGACCTACCATTTGGTAGGCCATTCACAATACTTCTTCTCTTCTCTTTATCATGTCTTATCTCTTACAATATAATAAATCACTGCATAGTGTACAGATTAACTTTGAACATTGATTGTTGGATCAAGACTAGCAAATCCAAACATTGCCAACCGCTTGATCTTCTTTTCCATTCTTAGCATCTAGAAAGATTCTACTACCTCTGAACCAAATTAGTTGACTTAGATTTGTCTAGATTCAAATGTATCTAGACTTGTTTTAGTGTTAGATACACGTCTGAATCATGATAAAACTAAGTCAGCTAATTTAGATCGGAGGGAGTACTTTAGCACGATGAACGCTAGTATGCGCAAACCTCAAAACTCAAACTCCATTGCTCAGGTTTCAGGGTCCTTGTTCTAATAAATGCGTCGACTTGGACGCAATTTTCACTTTTATGAGGTCCTTGATGTAACTTGTACTTCCACCGACCGTGTTAACGCTCAATCACCTCTCTCCTATAAGACCTACCATTTGATAGGCCATTCGCAGTACTTCTTATCTTCTCGTTATCGTGTCTTATATCTTACAATACAACCACTGCATAGTGTACGAATTAACTTTGAACATTGACCATTGGATCAAGACTAGCAAATCCAAACATTGCCAACAGCTGGATCTTCTTTTCAATTCTTAGCATCTAGAAAGATTCTAATGATAGTTTTTAGCATGATGAACGCTAGTATATGCGCAAACCTGAAAACACACACTTCATTGCTCTTGGTTTCAGGGTCCCTGTGCTAATAAATGCATGGACTTGGATGCAATTATCATTTTTATGAGGTCCTTGATGTAACTTTTAGTTCCACCGACCGTGTTAACTCTCAAACACCTCACTCCTACGAGACCTACCATTAGATCGGCCATTCGTAGTACTTCTTATCTTATCTTTATCTTCTGTTATCTCTTACAGTACCATACCACCACTATAGAGTGTACAAACCATTGACCATTTGATCAAGACTAGCAAATCCAAACATTGCTAACAACCATTGGATCTTCTTTTCCATTCTTAGCATCTAGAAAGATTCTACTAAAAGTATTTAGCACGATGAACGCTAGTATGTGCAAACCTCAAAACACACACTTCATTGCTCAGTTTCAGGGTCCTTGTGCTAAATGCATGGACTTGGATGCAATTTTTTATTTTTTACGAGGTCCTTGATGTAACCTGTACTTCCACCAACCGTGTTAACTCTCGAGCACCTCGCTCCTACGAGACCTAAAGTTAGATCGGTCATTCACAGTACTTCTTATCTTATCTTTATCTTGTCTTATCTCTCACAATACCATATGTACCACTACATAGTGTACTGAACAATGAATGTTTGATCAAGACTGGCAAATCCAAACATTGCTAACCATTGTATCTTCTTTTCCATTCTTAGCATCTAGAAAGATTCTTCTTTAGCATGATGAACGCTAGTATGCGCAAACCTCAAAACACACACTTCATTGCTAAGTTTTAGGGTCCTTGTGCTAAATGCATGGACTTGGATGCAATTTTCATTTTTTATGAGGTCCCCTTGTACTTGCTTAACAAAGAAAATCAGCGTGGTGCTCACTCTTGCAGCCTTACAGTGTGCTACTCCTCCTCTATGCAAGGAAAATAAATTGTGTACTACTCTCTCCTTTGCTGCATCACACCCATCCTCTAGCTAATATCTCCCGCGTCCACAGTGTGGCGCTGCGTACGTGTGCCATGGTACTACGGCGGCTCTGTTTTATCTTTTTTTTCATAACTTTGCTCTGACATCGAACCGCATTCAACACCTCTTCGCTGCAGCCCTCTTGGGCTGCCTTCTCCATAATCTCTTCTACAGTAGCTCTTTGTTTCCCCCTCCATTTCGATCCTTATTTTTCCTAGTACTACTATTTGCTTTGCGGAAAACAATGTTCCAGTTTTCGCAAAAAAAATCATGTCACTTGGAAAATTGAGATCATCTCTTTTCATAATACTTCTTGGAAACTCCCCTTGGCGAAATATTATTTACAATAATGCCAAGATGCACCAATCTACATAATATGGGTAAATTACCATAAACTAAGATGTGGATCATAGGATATGGAATTGACTTTGGTCGTCCGACTCCAAACCTATTCATACGCATTGCAGGACAATTTTGTGAACCTGGTTTTTGGAAAGTTGTCAACACAAGTTTATCATTTTGCATGGCATGTGATACATGCAAAAGGACGCCATGCACATGTCTTCCGTAAAATTTTAAGAACAATCCACCTCAGCCTCATGTTACAATTCCTTTACTTTCCTGTGAATCTAACACTTCTTTAAGAAAAATTCCTGTAGGCTCCAAATCTTGTAGGATTCAACTAGACATGATATTCTAATAATACTGTGTTTTCCCTATTTCTTTGTTTTTTCTATCAGGCAACATTTCCTACTACGCCAAGATGCACCCATATACCAAATTAATGTGGGAACAATACATTAACTATGATGTCTATGATGTCGATATGGCCACGATCTTTTTTTTGTCATTAGGTTTGAAACCTAATAATATTCATACATGGTGGGAAAATATCGTGGGGCTGGTTTCTAGAAGTTGTAAAATCCCATGGTTATCAGTTTTCTGGCAGGCTGTACACGTGACATGATAGGATGCCATGCGTAAATATTTGTTTTTCTGTTTTTCTTTATTACATGTGATTGTTTCCAAACAGGTTCAAAATTGTCAAGATACAAATTCTTAGCAGGAAGTTGAATTTGTCAAAACCCTCGATTGTTTTCGATATATTAACTACCTAATGTGTACCACCAAAAGCTTTTTGTAGAACTTCGATAGAAATCTACCACTTTCTAGAGCTTCTAGTTCAAATATGACATGATTTTGTTAATAGAGACTTGAAGTCATTTGAGTGGGCCGAGTTAGCTCGAAATCTTTGAAAACTCATAAAACTTGGGAATCGTACATAAAACATTGTCCACTATATCTGGAAACTTGGCTTGTGGCATTTAAAACCATGTTCTCTGTACTTTATGTGCACAGTATATTCATATTACTAGAGGCAAACAATAATGGGATTTTCTATATGTAGACATGACATAATAAAATGTACTAAAAGAGATCCAATGGTCAACAATGTCGGGTTTTGCCAATCCATATCTAACTGCCGATGTTCGAAGTTATTCGTACATTATATAGTGGTATGGAAATTGTGAAGCAACATAGTCGTTTTTTCTTTTGAAAAGAAGTGTCAAGCACTATATAGTGGTATGGAAATTGTGTCACATGCATTTTACTAGTATGGATATGGATGATCAGTTGATGTGACTCTCGGCCTTGAATTCCTGGACAGATAGGTTACGGTCTACCACCTTTTATATTACTAGATGGACGCTAGCCAAATTCAAAATCTGAATCGAGCGGCAAAATCACCCATCGACCTTAAAGCATTTCCCGCCCCACCGATTCAAAACCTTTGAGCCAACATCTCCCACCGGATAGTACCATTTTTCTATTATTATTAGTTGGACGTGGGGCAAATTCAAATCTCAATCGAGCGACAATATCACACACCGACCTTGAAGCATTTCGCGCCCCTCTATTTCAAAAACTTTTGTCTCTAAATTTCCTGTTCTACCAATTGTTAAGACGATAGATGAGCATGCTAAGGTTAGTAGCTCAGGGGCACGATCATAATTATATTGCTATTCACCTATAGTATGGTCCCGATTCACACAGTTTTTCCCGCCGGCCCTCCCAAAAATGCCAAGCTCCTCTGTCGCCTCCACAGCCACCAAGCACATCAGCTTGATCTGTGGTCTCGTGCGTCGCCGCGGAGCCGCTTCACAGACGCTCACCCACCAGATCTAGTTCATCGGGTCTCTCTGCCACTGCACTGGAGCTGCAGTGCTGTTCACCACGCCGATGGCGTCAATGACCGACCAAGCTTTGCTTCCTCACCACCGATGGTGACATCGACCTCCTAAGGTCTGCTTCCTCACCGCCAAAAGCTACCCAACCGTACCGGATTCGCTTCACTGGTGTCCACCTGACGTGATCTAGTTCAAGGAGTTCCATGTCCACCGCTCCAGACCAGCTGCACTGCCATCGCTGTTCACTACATCGGATCTGCCTCAATGATGCTCTCGTCCACCGCGTTCAAGCCGGCATTGACCGCCCAAGATCTGCTTCCCCGACGCCAATAACCATCGTAACTGCAGCACCCTCGGTGACCTGGACGTCACTCGCGCGGTACCAACAATGCTTAGATGCCTCTCCAACCAAGGTTAACTAAATCTCCAACCCGTTTTTGTTTTGTCAGCAGTATAGCAGGTTCAAGCCTCTCGTAGTGAACTGCATTTTTGTAATCGTGCTAGTACATACAAGTCATTGGGCATGCCCGTTCTTTGTGCTAGTACATGCAAGGTCATTAGACATGTTGGTTTGCATTCGCCGCTCTACAAATTTCAAGTCATGCACATGTCTATTATTTTCTTATGCACATGTTCTTAGTTACTCCATACAACAGTAATTGCCTGCTACCGTGTAATTCTTGAAAAATATGTAGTCAGTAGGAAATATTAGTGTGGATTCCATGCTCTACAGTTACTGAATCTATTTGGTTCGTCCTGAGATCAGTTCCTGCTATTATTTCCTTATTGGCATTGTTCTGGATCCTGTAATAGCTGTTTAAACTCTTTGTACTAATTCAATTATAATTTTGTTGTTGCCATAATGCCATCTGGTTCTTCAAAAGCTACATCACTAACTATTTCCTTTTTCTTGCATAGTGCTCAAAATGGAACAATGAACATGTTGGTTTGCATAGCCTATTCTACAGCTTTACAAGGGATGTCATTACTTTCTTATCTGGTGCTAGTTCATCCTGAGCAACGACATAACTATCCTCTACTATGTAGTTTACTCGTGGTTTGCATTCCTGCTCTAGAATTTCTCTTATGATGCCATTATAATTTCTATCTGGTTGATTCTTAGCTATGATAGTAATTACATGCCATTGTGTAGCTCACCGCAAATTCTGAGTCACCCAGCGACTCTATGCATTCCAGGAGATGCCACTGCTTCCATATAAATTTGCTGAAATGACCTCGCTAGTTTATATTTACTGAAATTCTAATAAACACTTTGTTTGATTTCTCATTTCATTCTAGGCACACTTATCTAATGCTTGTTTGTCCCGTTCTACAGGTTCACGAGCGATGCTATTATATCTCGCATCTGGTTTTGGGTCTGGTTCGTCCTAAGTCATGACATAACTATCCTCTATAATATATAGTTCATTCATGGTTTGCATTCCTACTCTACAAGTTCTCATATGATGCGGTTATAATTTCTATCTGGTTCATTCTTCACTATGATAGTAACTGCATGCCATTTTGTGGCTTAGCGCAAATCCCGAGTCACCCAATGTCTTTTGCATTTTAGGGTATAGAACTGCTTCCATATATATTTGTTCAAAATGACCTGGCAAGTTTATATCTGCTGAAGTTCTAAGCCACACGCATACATTTTTTGATTGCTCGTTTCACGGTAGTCACACTTGTTTAATGCGTGCTTGTTTGTCATGTTTGTTTGACGTATTGGTCAATAATTGAACCATTGACAAGTTGTAAACTCTAGTTCATAGCTCCTATCATATCAGTCAAATGATTAGTTTGTCTTGTTTGATGTATTAACTTGTTATTACTTAGTTTTAGACTGTAATTATTGCTAGCCCCACCAAAGAGGGGGCTGCAAGATCATGTATCCTCTAATGTAGTTGTCACACTCAATAGAAGATGCAGGTGATCGATTGAGATATCAAATTGAGGACCCTGCTATCAACTTGATTGTCAACTGAAATGCCATTTTTCTTTCCGTTGAGTTGATAATATATAATAATTTTAAAAAGTTTGCAGTTGATGTATTATCTAGATAACTCGCGTAGGCCATGTAGACATTTAGTTGACACCGTCCACATATTGCGGTAGTCGTTACGGTAACTATGCCAGACAGGTTGATTAGGAAATAGTATCGTGCTTTGTTATTGGCCTGTCATGTATTCGGCCGACGATGGATAGTAAAAAATGCTGGACGTAAATTTGTCGAAACTGTAAAAGGCCATAAACGTAACGGGCCGACCCACATGTGGTAACAGGCCGTAACAGTAACATGCCGTAATAGTAACGAGCCATAACGGTAACAGGCTAGAGCAGTAGCAGGCTAGAACAGAAATAACCCATTACAGTAACATGCAAGAAACTGCAAAAAATCGCAGAACAGTAACAGGCCAAAAATAGTAGCGGGCCTCAATAGTAAAGGACATCAACAGTCAAAGGCCAGAATAGTGACAAGCCTGAATAGCACGGTCCGACAAAATTCCAGACGAGGGCAGTAACAGGCCGACAAATTTAACATGCTAGAATAGTAAAGGGTCGTTTGTGGGCCTGAACAGCTAAAGACCAGAACAGTAAAATGCCATAACAGTAAAATGCCAGAATAGTAACATGCTAGAACAGTAACGAACCATCTCGGAGAAGGACCGTCAGTAGGCGGTCGACGATGGGCTACGATAACAGTGATGGGCTGACTGTAGGCCTTAAGTGTACAAGAGAGACTTGGTGCAGGATGCTAATGGGTTGCACAATGTTGGACCAACATGGGCCTTCTATAGGCCGAAACAGAACCGGGCCTGAAAGTTCGCGGGCCACAGCTGGCTGCATTTCTCGGTCCATTTCATACAGTGCAGGACAAAACAGTAACAGACCATCTTTTTATTGGGATCTCCTGATGGGCTGGACCTGGCTTCTGCCATAGTTTCTATGACCGTTAACGGCGGTAACTGGCTGCTAATGGCGGCTGCCATGTGGCAGTTTGCATGACGTTAGTAGTCAACGCGGCTGGCGAACAGATCTACAACGGAACAAGTTTTCATGCTGAAGGGTGCGATCCGCCACGATCGAAAAAACTGTGGTTAATTCATTTGTGACGGGGCTTTTACCACGAAGGTCATCTATCACGGAAGACTCTTTGGCCACGAAAAACGGGCCTTTAACCACGAAAGTTGTCCGTTGTAAAAGCCAACTTTTCTTGTAGTGAATGCCATTTGGAATATCAAATGCACCAAGTACCTTTATGCACTTGATGAATCAAGTACTTCGGCCCTTCTTATCCCACTTTGTTTTGGTTTATTTTTGTGACATCCTCATATATAGAAAGGATGAAGATAAACACTTGGATCACATTTTTAAGGTGTTATGGGTACTTAAAGGAAAACAAACTCTATGCCAACTTGAAGAAATGTGTTTTCCTTCAAACACTACTTGTTTTATTGGGGTTTGTCATTAAAAGCAAGGGAATCCTTGTTGATGACTCTAAAGTTGAAGCAATAAGGAAATGGCCAACTCCAAAAACTATTTCAGAGGTGAGAAGTTCTCACGGTCTTGCAACTCTCTATAGGCAATTCGTGAAAAATTCCATCATGGCACCAATCACTGAATGCATAAAGAAAGGAAAGTTTCAATGGAATGAATCCGTTGAAGCTAGTTTCTAGGAGATAAAAGAAAAACTCTCACAGGCTCCCGTCTTGGTATTACCTGATTTTACCAAGACATTTGAGCTAGAATGTGATGCAAGTAGAGTAGGCATTGGTATTGTTCTATCACAAGAGCAAAAACCCATTGCTTTCTTCAGTGAGAAGCTAAGCGAGGCAAGACAAAAGTGGGGCACCTATCATCAAGAATTATATGTTGTTTTATGGCTTTTGCCTAAGGAGTTCATTTTTACACTAGTCATCAATCCTCGAAGCATTTTAGGAATCAAAAGCATGTGGATCGCATGCTAGCAAGGTGGGCAACATATCTAGAGAAGTTTAACTATCTCATTGCACATAAATCCAGAGCAACCAATAAAGTAGCCGATGCTCTGAGTCGGTGCGCATGCCTCTTGACTTCCTTTGAGGCTGAACTACCAGGCATGGATCAAATGAAGGAGTTGTATGAATAGGACGAAGACTTTGGCCATCTATGGGTAAAGCATGTGAGAGGCCAGCCATTAGGTGGCGACTATTTGGTGCAAGATGGCTATATCTTCAAGAATAATCGTTTGTGCATCACAAGAAGTTCTCAATGTGACAATTTGATTAGAGGGATCCACTCAAGTGATATTATTAGCCATGTTGGACGTGACAAGACTATCGCCAACTTGGAGACTCGCTACTCTTGGCCACAATTAAAGACAAATGCAGGAAAGTTTGTTTAGTGGTGCCCCATTTGTCAAACCTGCAAGGGTCAGGTCCAAAACACAAGGTTGTACATCCCTTTGCCTATTATCTATGCTCCATTATCTATAACTCAGAAAAATATATATAATATATCAAAATGTGAAGAAAAATGATCTCTATATTTTAGCATCAAAATTATGCATTATTAAGCAACCTTCATGACAAGTTTAATTAGTAGAACCAAATGAACCCCTGTAGGTGATTTCGAGGTTTCCTTGTTTTAGGGTTTAGACCCCTCAGACCCCGTTTAAAAAGGACAAACATGTATTAGGGTTTCATTTAAATACCATTTAATTTGTCATACCATCATACTTGCTTGAGCATTGCATCGATGTCGTGTGTTGATTGTTTCCCTTTCTTTCCCGTGTTTTGGTTCTTCTCGGTAGAGTACGAGACCGTGTCTGAGATCAAAGACAGAGATCAACACCATCAAAGATAGAATATCAATACTTGACCAACTGTAATCATGTCAAGTATAAGGTGTCTGAAGATCTGCTTATTGGTTATCAACGGGCAAAGGCAAGCATTGCCCCACCATGATATAATGCTATGCTTTCAAAGTATTTCAATTCTTGCCTTGTTGCATACGATTATACTATGGTCTTTAATCGATAGATATAGTATCCTATCTGTTGCATTACTCCCTTTTAGCTTATATTACCCGATCCACTACTCCTAGCATAACTAGGTTTGGCTTATGTGCACTGCTAGAGCTTATATCTGTGTCCTTCTTAGCCATGATTAGCTTTTGGTGTTGGTTCATCCAGATGATGTATCAACTGCAGAGAATCTAGTATGACAAGAGAAAATGATGAGATGAGATCAGTGGTGAAGTGAGGTAAACATGCTAAGGCTTGTATAGGAGGCCACACTAGGATGTGGTTTTTGTAGTCCCATACTCGCCACCACTAGGAACTGAGTTCTTGTCTCTTGAACCAAGACGAGCGTACAACCACACGGGGCCTGGAAAACCCCTTAACTAACTAACTTTCCTAGTAGATTCCATGAGTCACATAGTTTAGGCGTTCCATTTGGCATATGCACTTTGGTTGTTTTTTAAGGCAGTGAAGAAGGTGCATCATAACAGGTAGGTAAGCGTGGTCGGGGTTGCTTGGGTGGATAAAGCCCCTGGTAAACCAACCATGCCTCACGCCTCTAGGAACCGGCTTCAGGATTTGACTCGTTACGGTGGAACCCTCTAAGCGTGACTCATGCTCTTGGTGATAACAAGGTAAAGATTGTGGTCAACGACCCTCTACCAGCCTTCCAAGAAAGAGGGGTAATAGCTTGACACCAAGAGTCAGTTGGTACATGTGGGTAAAGTTGTACACCCCTGTAGGGTTATAATCTTTTTGAAAAGCCGTGTCCGCGGTTATGGATAACTTGAGAACAGACATGATGATCATAGATAAAATGAACCTAATCAAAAAAATAGCAGATCAATATGTGTTTAAGGATGATTCCTCAGGGTACGAGGGTGTGGTCCTAGTTGATAGGTGACAAGGATTATTTGGTGGATATCAAAGATATGATGATCAATATAGTTGGAGATGTCGCTCTCTTATCCTCTTTTAAAATATTTTGATTAGACGAGCTTATATTCCCTCTTGTTTTATAAAAATAGATATGTTTATGAAAAATAACTTTACCAGCCATAAGTCTTGCGGAGTACACCCTGTAGTCACCCTTGCTTCGTTGATATTTAAGTAGAGTAAGTGTTCCCTTAAAGACGAATTTGGTACGACATCGACAGTGACGAGTAGTTTGGGGTTTCTGTCCGGCATCTTGGAATCTATGGGATGTGATATCATTATTATGCTTCAGGCGTCTTAGGACATTTGTTAAGTTTGCTATACTTAATAACATAATTTGCCTTCCGTTATTTGATGTTTGTGATCAGTGACCTCTGCTTGTAATATTCTCTGTTGAGTTATGCGCTTGCTGTAATATTTTTTGTATCGTAAGGCCACTATTATGTTATCGATTATTATCAATTTTTCATTGGATATCCTCGAGGTCTAGGTTAGACTTATGTCAGACTAAGGTCTGGGATTTGTTATACTCTGATCCTAGGGGTGTCACATATGTGGTTCTTCTAGAACGAGAATGTTGGTCCGGAGGTGGTGGATATGGCTTTCTTCTTCAACTTCGTCGATGATAGGCGATGGATCTTGGTCGAAGACAATACAGGGATGTCCTCCGGTCGATGTGCCACAACGACATGTATCTCGCTGCACGTAGAAGGACTGTTTATCGACTCTCGAAGCCTCGTCGACGATGGTGCGGTTTTGTATCTTGCAACGGTGGAGGTTTAGCGTTTCTTTCATGTCCTTCTTGGCAACGCTAGAGTTGGACGATGGCCGCTGGTTACGGTGGTTGCAGTAAATCTTAGTGACCGTTTTTATTTCTCGATCTTTTAGAATTTTATCTGTAAATTCAGAATAATCAGTTTATCCTAGACTGTCTTATAGGTTCCACGTATGTTGCGTCATGTAACTTGATTTCCTATTAATGAAATACCTGTGTCGCTTAAAAAAAAACTCTAATGGTAATACATATTTACCGTTCAAAAAAATAAAATCATAATTTCATGTGGGCCGATATATCTATATCGACGAGGCAGCGACAAGGCTTTGTCGGGCCGCAGGCCGCAGCGTTCGATCCTTGCATCTTGCGTGCGCGACATATAAACGTCAACCACGCATGTCCCGAACAACGGCGGGCGCCTGGTGAGTTCCGCTCACGTGGTCCGTCAGCGCGACTTTACAGATCCATCCCTGAATTTCTCGTTTCGTTCCCAGCCAAATCTTCTCTCTCGCCTCGCCTCCCCCGGCTCCTTGCTCCCATCCGGCCACATTCTTCTAGGGTTTTACCCCATGGACATCGAGGACGAGCTCCCGATCGCCCCCGCGTCTGCGGACGGCGGAGAACCCTCTCAGGCGCTGTTGTTCGGTGACCAGTTCGACGTTGAGGTGTACGCTGCGCAGTACTCGGGGCGCACGCGCGTGGCGCGGCTCCTCTTCATCGCGGGGAAGTGCGGGTCGGAGCAGATGCAGCTAGATGCGCTCCGGCTGGCATACGATGGGACCCTCAAGGGAGAGGACACGACCCTCCACCGCGACGTTGCCGCCAGGATCGCCGGCCGCCTCGGCCCCCGCTACGCCGTCGACCAGGCCTGGTCCGACTCCGTCGAGCGCCGCTCCCTGGTGCGCAAGGATAAACTCGACAGCGAGCTCAACGGCTACAAGGTACAGAAAACCCTAAATTGACTTGCTTTTTGTTCGACGAATTGGCTGTGTGTTCTGAAATTATTTACCTGCAGACTAATCTGATCAAAGAGAGCATCCGGATGGGTTACAACGACCTTGGTGATTTCCACTATGCTCACGGCCACCTTTCAGAGGCGCTGAAGAGCTACATCAGGACCCGGGATTACTGCACTACCTCCAAGCATGTTGCTCAGATGTGTATGAATGTGATTCTGGTTAGCATTGAGCTGGGTCAGTTTATGCACGTCTCGAATTATGTCAGCAAGGCGGAGCAGACCCCAGATAATATGGATGCTGTCACTGTTGCCAAGTTGCGAGCTGCTGCTGGATTAGCCTACTTGGAAACTAACAAGTACAAACTTGCAGCCCGGAAGGTTAGTGAACTAGAATCTCCTTTCCTGGCCATCTTAGGACTTTGAATCCGTATATCGGACTATCAGGGATTCATGGGGCATGAACAATAAATCTGTTGGAACTTGGTAGTATTTTCTATATTGGCTTGAATAACAGATGCGTTTAAAAATGTTTGTTGCACTGTTAGAGGTTTCAGCAGCAATATTGTTTTATCCCATGAATGAAACCTGATGAAGGCATCCAGTAATTTTATCAATCTACAGTACACCTGTTATGTTCGTCCGTTTGTTGACTCCTTTTTCACTTGTTGAATCTGCTTTCAGGAAGTGTTGGGTAATTGATATACATTAGAGTTTGGGCTAGACATAACTAATTCCTAATGGAAACCCCTTCCAATAGTTATTACCTATCAGCATTTTTTGGAGGAACCAAATAACATATTTCATTATTTTAGTTTCAACTCATTATTTTGATATTCTTTCTTATTGAGGATTGATTCATAATTGTTAAATTTCCTGCTAACATTAAAATGGTTCCACCTGCTGAAGTTTATAGAGACAGGATCAGAGCTAAGGAGCAACTATTCTGAAGTCATATCTCCACATGATGTTGCTGTCTATGGAGCACTATGTGCACTCGCATCTTTTGATCGCTCAGAACTGAAGGTCCATCCTTGCTTGAACTATCTCTTCCCTTTGCACAGCATGTCTAAACCAGATTAATTTCCTCATTTGTTACAGAGCAAAGTTATTGACAACTCCAATTTCCGCAATTTTCTGGAGCTAGTGCCTGAAGTAAGGGAGCTCGTAAATGATTTTTATGAAAGGTAGCTTTCATAATCCCTGTTTAACTGCATCTTTTCTGTGGGATGTATTTCTATTCAATCCACTGGTCCTATAGCAAAGATTATTATGGTCAATATGGTATGAGTCCTGGTCTTTCTGTATAACACATGGGGTTCTTTGGGTAAATTTAAACTGTACAGAGTTCATTTGAAGGAATGATAGCACATAAAAAGATAAGGACCGGCATATGAAATGTGAGCGGTTGCTTAATGAGTCTTATTTTTACTTATATATGTGTATTGCAATATAAAAGTAGAGTAGTTGTAGTGTTTTTATACAGTCAGTCCAATATATGTATATTTCAAACAGGGAAAAGGGTGCTACTCTAAATTTGCGGTTAGTCCCTTGTTATGTTCCTTGAAATCACAAGTTTGCACCCTGTTTAGGGGATTGGAGGCTTCCTAATTAGTTGTCTTGTGATGTGCAACATCATTGGAGCAACGTGGAACGTCATATTTAGGCAGTTGGATATGCGGATCCTCCTGTTCTGGCACAATTCTATTTTATATATTAGTGGAGATTCATGTTCTCTGATGTTTTAAACCATCAGTTATTTGTGAAGGCAATTTTGATAGGTGATGATATTGCATGGTTTGTCAACATGTTCTGAGCTTTTCAAATCGGTGTTATAGTGGAGCTTTTTTTGATTTCCTATTGACTTATCATCCTATCTGTTGTTAATTATCTTAAAAGACCATACTTCAGTTTGTGAGCCTTTATGAACTATGATGGTAGCAGTGGATATCTCTATTACGGTATGACCAGATATTTTGTCATTGCACTCTTCATGAAATAGCTTTTTTGAATTGATCATGAGTTAGGGAAATGAAAATTACAAATAATATCTGAATTAACAAGGCCTGACACATTTTCATTGTTGTGTAAGAAATAATGTCCTCTAATGTCTATTTATTCACATGCATTCTCACATTCTAGCCGATTTGTTACGAGCTATGCTGGTAACAGACCTTCTACTATACTCCCTCTGTCCTCAAACGTGTACTTTTAGGTTTTGTCATAAGTCAAATGTCTTAAAGTTTGACCGACTTTATGGGGAAAAGTGGCAGTGCTACTGTTCATGAAATATCAAATTGATCATGAGTTAGGGAAATGAAATTACAAAGAATATCTGATTTAACAAGGCCTGACACATTTTCATTGTTGTCTAAGAAATAATGTCCTCTAATGTCTATTTATTCATCTGCATCCTCGCATTCTAGTCGATCTGTTACGAGCTATGCTGGTAATCGACCTTGTACTATACTCCCTCCGTCCTCAAATAAGTGTACTTTTAAGTTTTGTCATAAGTCTCTTAAGGTTTGACCGACTGCATGGGGAAAAGTGACAATATTTATGGTACCAATTTAGTATCACTAGATCCGTCTTGAAATGTAGTTTCATATTAATACCGATTTGATGTCATATACTGTATGTTGCTACTCTTTCCAACAAAGTTCATCAAACTTTAAAGCATTTGGTTTGGGACAAGAGCTAGAAATACACTTATTTGAGGATGGAGGAAGTAGGATGTTATTTCTCAGTGTCCAGTACGGTAAGAATTCCTTTGTGCATTTTTTGGAGATGCCTATGTTTGTCTTTCATGGTACTACATTGTGCATTTTCTTTTCCGTTTTCTTTCATAAACAGTCATTCTTTGTTCTTTGTACCTGTTTGCTATTAGCTAATCACAAGATATTTCATACCAGCCGCTATGGCTCATGCCTGGGATATCTCGAGAAGCTGAAGTCAAACCTGCTGCTGGATATACATTTGCATGAACATTTAGAAGTTCTTTACAAGGACATTCGCCACAAAGCTATCATACAGTACACATTCCCATTTATATCTGTTGATCTCAACACAATGGCTGTCGCCTTCAAGACCTCTGTGTCCATATTAGAAAAAGAGTTGGCCGCACTTATCACTGATAACAAAGTACAGGTACCTAACAAAGGTGCCTTGTATCACATGTACCGAAACACGTACAGTGTCAGATTGCTAAGCTTCTTTTGTCCAAAATTTATGCAGGCTCGTATCGACTCGCATAACAAGATTCTGTATGCAAGTCATGCTGACCAGAGAAATTTAACTTTCCAGCGTGCATTGCAGACTGGCAATGAGTTTGAGAGAGATGTCAAGTTCATGCTTCTGAGGGCAAACCTTCTCAAACATGAGTACAACCAAAAGGCAGCAGAAAAGAGGGTGTGAGAAAAGTTATGCGTAGTGCTAAATTTACCGCAGATGCATGTGAAAGACGATGTTATTTGCTTTGGACCTGAGGTGCATTGAGAGATTTTAGTGATTTTGTGCCATGGCCAAATACAGATCGGCTGCATTCTCGAAGATGCAGCTTCTGAATTATGCTGCTACATGCCTACATAAGTATGTTTTTGGATGGTATACTTTCTGTCATGCACGTTTTTATTGAAGATCCTACAGCGGCTTGTGGTCGAAATGTAGATACACGTCTACTGGCTTCTTTTGGAGGCTCTATTTCTGAAGGCACTGTCATAGCATTTTTTGTATTATGAACGCAAACTGCAGAGTATCAGTCAAATCCCAGATGGCCGGTGCTTAGAGTTTAGCTAGTTAGCGTTGGTCGGCAATATGTCAGCATTCATCAACCCTCTCTCCTACGCGTGAGGCCGCTTCTTTTGATACGCACCGACCAGTTTTTTTCTCTTGGCTTAATGGAATCTTGCACCTGTACTGATTATAGCTGTACCATGATAATCATTGGGTAAAAAGTTAGATCTATTTGGCTCACAATTTTTAAATTAAAGAGCAAGAGTGCTGTCACGCACATGCAGGTGGAGGATTCAAGATATTCCCATTTCAAACAACTGAAATCGACAGTACACATCAATCCTGGGGCGTATAATAATCCGTTATATACATACAGCAACTCTTCATCAGAATGCTACTAGTAGGATGATAAAAGAAGAAGGTATTTGAGCTTGTTATTTCCCACAGCTCCATTTGGCGGTCGGCACGCAGCTGAGGTAGTGGCACCACTGGCAGTGTTCGTTCCCATTCACACCTCTGAAGAGCATCGTCATCCCGACCACCAGCCTGCGTAGGGACAACAGCTATCAGTTAAAAAGCCAACCTCAACCCACCTCAACTCATCAAGAAGGTGGATAGTTACCCGATGACGGCTAGCACCGAAGCCACGGCGAGCAGGACCCACTGGTAGATCAGGTACTTCCGGCCGGCGTCCTTAACATGTGACGGCAGCACGTAGCGCTGTGACCAGGCGTAGTGCGGGCGCATGAGGAGCACGAACCCGAGGAGGAACCCCGTGAAGAACCCCCCGATGTGGGCGAAGTTGTCCACGTGCGGGAGCATGCCGATCGCCAGGTTGATCACGATCACCAGCAGGAGCGTCACCAGCGCCGCCGCCTGTCAGTGTCAGAAAATTCAGAATAAGATGATGCCAGCCTTGTGATTTCAGAACGGCCGGAATTGGTACTGCTGCTGCAGAATTGGGCCGAGACGCACGCACCTTGTTGGTGTAGATGGTCCAGTTGGTGAAGAGCTCCGAGAGCATGGCGCCGAGGAGCCCGAAGAGAGCACCGGAGGCGCCGACGGAGATGTTGTCTCTGATGAACAGGGACGAGAGCACGCTGCCGCCGACGCCGGAGGCGAGGTAGATGATGCCGACTCTCACTGCAACGGGAATGTCAGATTACCAGGCAATGGGAGTGTTCCGGATAGGGAAGAACACTGTGCTGTCCGTGTCCGTACGTACCGAATCCGAACTGCTGCTCGAGCCTGAGCCCGACGAGAACGAGGCTGAGCATGTTGGCGAGCAGGTGGACGACGCCGGCGTGCAGCCAGATGCATGAGAACAGCCTCCATCCCTCGTGTTCGTGCACCACCTTGTCCCAAACGAGCGCTCCTAGCTTCTCCAATCTAGAGACAAGAACAGGAATGTGTGCTCGGAGAGTAAGACACGACGAATCTTTGGGGAAAACGAGATCGACCGGGGAGAGTTTAATTTGGCACTTACGTGGCGGAGGAGGGCCCGAGGAGCGGGTTCTGGTTGAGCGGCTGGAACGCGAAGCGGCCGAGGAACCCGGCACCGATGCACTTCTTGCCGGCGCCGCGCGCGGGGCAGTTGTTGGTGTACATCGCCACGGCGAACATGGCGATGTTGGCGGCCACGAAGACCGGCACGATCCACGGCACCCACTCTCTTTCCGTCTCGCGCCCCTCCGGGTGCGCCTGCGCCGCTAACGGGTTCTCCTCCCACTTCCTCATCCCGGCCTTCTGGTCGGCGTCGTGCCTCGATCCGGCCATGGCTCGCGCGATGAGCTAGCTCCTGGTATGGTAGCACTCTCGCTGTCGCGTGGTAGGCTGGCTGTCCCTGAGTTCTTGCCTTTTTGGAGCAACGGCTTTAATTTGCTGTGAGATGGTAACGGCTGCGAGGCAGTGGAAAGGGTGGGAGGCGAGGTGTCCGGGTAATAAATGGCGCGACGGCAGGTGGTGCGTTGCTTCAGGCGCGTGTGATGTGGTGTGGTGTGGGGAACGGACGCGGTTAGCACGGGCATGGGCCGGTGGTCTGCGGGCTGGCAGCCGTACCCCGTAGACAGTGAGTGGGGTGTGCTGGCCGGAACTCAAGGGTGGACTGGAAGAAGCCAAGAAGGAACATGGCAAGTGGGCGGCTCGACGCGGCGGTGCGGTTTGCTCCGGCCTCCGACTCAGTATCAAACGAGGAGTTCTAAGCTAAAACCACCACAACTATTTTACATTTTCTGACAAAATGTGACCACTCCGGTGCAGTTTTTTTTGCAATACACCAATACTGATTTTACCACACGCCATTAACGGCATGTATGATACAGGGTGAAAACGGCAGGTTAGGTTTCACTTTCTGCCTCCCTCCTCCCCTTCTAAACCCCTCGTCGATGGTGACGGGAACTTCCAACAACGACGAACCTTTCTGTGGTGGCGGGAGCTTCGATTCGTTGGACAACGGATGGTGACGGGAACTTCCAACAATGACGAACCTTTCTGTGGTGGCGGGGGCTTCAATTCGTTGGACAACAGCATGGAATCGAGTAGTGGCGACGCAGATGGACGGAGCAGTAGCTCTCGCTACCCTCGGTCGCCACGAGATGGTGTGTGCTCTCGCGAGGGCCGCCCTGGCCTCCCCGGGGTAGACGAGCCACCGATAGGGATCCTTCTTTGGCACCATTGAGTAAGCTCTCCCCTCCCCCTCTCCCTGCCAGAAATTTTTAACTGAATCTTGCAATGAATTAGGGTTGCTTTAACTCAATTTTGCTTGAGCTACAGTAGTTAATTTAGCTTGCTTGAACCACACTAGGTAATTTTGCTTGCTATTCTGACATATGGAAAATGGCTTGACTGAATTTTGGTTATCCGAAAAGAGCCACCGTAGTTTGCCACTATAGTTTTGCTTAACAGAAAACATCACTGTATTTATCGATTATAATTATATATGTGCCGTCTGGATGATGACATATGGGAAATTAGTTTTAATTTCCTTGGCCATGACAATCTAGAGAGAACTCTTTGTAGTTCTGACAACATACTTCTTAACTTGATTTCAATGATTGAAGGCCATGGTTATTGTTACAAAGATACAATGTACCATGTAAAGGAAAAAAGACAAAGGCATTGAGGGGATGGAGGTTGTTGCCAGCATGTCAAAAGTGAACAAGATGTTAGAATTGTTTGATGACAAAAATATTCTCAATTTGACTGTCATCAAACATAATGCACCTATACCAGCTGGACTGACATTGATGATTTGGAAGCTTAGGTCCCAACAAAGAAAACACTTGCATTTTCTGTTGACAAAGATGGAGTGACATATATTATTGAGGATGAAGATGAAGGCATCTACCCAGTTGCAATGGACTTCTCAAAGGTTCTTTATGTAGGAACACAACGGAGTTGTAATTTGGTCAAGGGCAAAGTGAAAGGACATGGATGTCACCTAGAGAGGGTGAGTATACGTTTTAAAACTATTATAGTTTTGGCTCTAATAAATGCGGAATGAAACTAGTTTTTAATCTATCAAGCATAAAACCTAAATATGCTAAGGTTCAACTATGTGCACTAACAACTTATGCGAAACAAGACAAGCAACTAAGTGGTAGCAAGATAAATAACTTCAATCATGAAGGCTATCACAAAGTAAATTGCATAAGTAAAGAGTTTGGTAACGTCTGCAAGAGTACAAGTTGGTTAGACTACGTTTTCGTGAAAATATTTCTTCTAGTTTTAATATCTAATCCCAATGGACAGCTTCATCGAGTATCTATCTGTGGTGTTTCTATTGCACACGAAGTGTCATATTGTCTTGAGTGAATTGACTGCAAGTATTAAGGTGGAAAAATATGAGTTTAGATTGTGTGTTGAAAGAGTGATGATGCACAACTGAAAAGTAAATTGCATAAAAGCAAAAGAGCAATTTCTTGTTTTTCGAAGTTTTCTCCGATGAGAGATTAGGAAAGAAGAGGGTAAGTTCATAGTGATAGTGAGTAATGTAGGTGGGAGAGCGTGTATAAGCGATAATAGTTTTTCATATTGATATGTGAGTAGACGAGCAACCTATGAATAACCAAACTCTTCCTATCAGGCTTGTTTGATTCTATTGTCTTGCCCTTCTTTTACCACCTATCGGGGCCAGCAAAGCAATTAAGCTCACGATACAAGATCAACGCATTATTACTGGTTCCTCGTGCTCCTCGAATTGCTTAGCTCCTCTTTGATATTAGCTGTGTCACTCAGAGGTTGTTGGTGATTCACTACACAATAAGTTCTTACCCATGTTGGTATATGGATCATGTTGTCTGGGCCCTTAAATAAGATAAAAGCATTATGCATAACATGAATCTTCAATCTCAATATCATTAATAATAGAAAGTCTCGCAAATAGATGAATAACACTATAGTCACATTACATCTCACCAATTTCCTACATCTCCCATGCGTAGGGGATTTACTCACACGTGAGAGGAGAATAACACATAGAGCTAAAGATTATATAAAAGGAGTTCATCTCAATATTAACATAGTAAGCCATACTAAGAGGTGAGTTCAAACCAAGATAAATCTTTACACTACAAGAAATGTGTCCATCCGCAACAACTTGGCTCGTCGATCGTCGTAGAAGGCGCGTCTTCCGCGCTAAATTTCTCAGCTCTACCATGACCGATGAATTTTTTTTTTCAGTTTCGCGGCCCTCTAGTACGACGAAACTGCTAAAATATGGAGGTAGCTCGGCCACCATGTGGCAGAAGCAAGATTTTTGGTTCCAAGCAAGATATTGACTCGCCAAAGTATTTATAGGCGTGTGGGTCCCAGACGTCAGTGTCTCTAGCTGATCATACTTTTCGATCACGCCTCCTTGATTTGAACTCGATAATATTGCTCGATGCGTCTGTCGTTTAGTCAGACTGCTGGGTCCCACATGTTAGCCTCTTATTAGAAGAATCGTGTGTATGATGATTTTTTCCTTCGCTCGCGCTAATCTGTTCCAACTTGATTATGTTGCTCGATGTATCTGCCATTTAATCAGGCTGCTGGGTCCTACATGTCATCTTCTCATTAGAAGAAACGTGTGCATGATGGATTTATTTCCTTGGCTCGTGCCTCCCTGATTTCAACTCGATAATGTTGCTCGATCTATCTGCCATTTAGTCACGCTGTTGGGTCCCTCATGCCAGCCCCTCATTAGAACAATTGTGTGTATGATTGAATTTTTTCCTTCGCTCGCGCTATCCTGTTCCAAACTTGATAGCGCTGATCGATACATCTATCGTTTAATCACGCTACTGGGCCCCACATGTCATCCTCTCATTAAAAAAATGTGCGTATGATGGAATTTTTTCCCTCGGCCGCACCTCCATGTTTCGAACTTGATAGCGTTGCTCGCTGCATCAGCCGTTTATTCAGGCTGGTGGGTTCCCTATGTAAGCCTCTCATTTGAAGAATCGTGGGTATGATGGAACTTTTTTCTTCTCTAGCGCTACTCTGTTCTCAACTATATAGCGTTGCTCGACGAATCTGCCGTTTGGTCACGCAGCTGGGTCCCACATGATAGCCTCTCATTAGAAGGATCGGTTGTATGATTGAATTTTTTCTTTGCTCGCGCCTCCGTGTTTCGAACTTGATAACGTTGCTCGCTGCATCAGTCATTTTTTCAGGCTGTTGGGTCCCCCATGTCAGTCTCTCATTAGAAGAAATATATGCATGTTTGACTTTTTTCTCGCTCGTGCCTCCTTTCAAACTTGGCAAAGTTGCTCGATGCAGCACCTATATAAGGTCTCCCTGGCGGGTCCCTGATGGCTCTGAAATATAGCCATCTATGTCCATATTTAAACTGGATATTATTCATATTTTTGGTGAAATATCTCTCACCCTGCCACTAATGCCTAATGATCAAAGGGGTATGCAATCCTTTCTTGCTATTTTCCCTGCACAGATAATGGCGTTTGATGATGGGAATCACTATATTAAAGTCAAAGATACGATATTTCCAACAACCCAAAGAAACTAGGAGTCGTGAAGTGGAGACAGATGTTTTAACGACCAACTATACGGTGGGAATAAAATTCTGGCTGTATAGTTGCGGTCGTATAGTTGCCGCCGCCACCGCTAGGTCAAATAGAACAACTTTTGTGAAGGGACCCCTATATAAAGAAGCCTCGGGCAACGATAAAAGGGCTCTCTCTAGCCCTGCCTCGCCCCCTCGCCACCAGAACCCTGCATCCACAACACCGAAGAGCCGCCAAAGGAATAGACTTATATCTGATCTCCAAACCATTCTCCACCACCATAGCCATATTCCACCACTTGTAATAGTAGATCTCATCTTTCATTGGCGACATTGTAAGACTATTTGCTATCAATCTCATGATTCCCATTACAATGTTTATGATCTTTGATTTCATCTCTATGTGTGAGTAATCCTCCTTGGGCTAAGGGTTTCGGCCTAGCCATGTAGCTTTTGTGCATGTTATTTATCATAGATGAGATCATGTATTAGTTTGTATGACATGATGATTATTGTATCCTCTCTTGCCTCAATCCAAGGACTTGTTAGGTACCCAAGACCCCGAGGATTGAGCCAGGTATAGGGAGTATGAGTAATGACTAATCTGCAGGTTGGGAACCCTAGTGACAGAAGGGGAAGTACGGCTATATGTGAGGGATTTACTTGAGATTAACGGTGATGTCATTATGCATATCATTAGTTCTCTTTCTTCTATGGAGGAGACTAGTAGGTTATTGTTATAAGCGGTTGCGGAGGCAATAGCAATTATGGATGCACTTCTCACATATAATCTATCTTGATCTAACAATTACATGCATACTTTATTATTATCTTTTATTCCCATCAGATGTTTTGCATAGCTATAGGTGAAACCAAAAGCCCTGGGCCCTCTCTCTCCATCATTGACAACAACAAAAGACAGCAAACTCTTGGTCTGGTAAAAATACAAAACGAATTCTAAAACTCCTGAAGGTCCGTTAAAGTAACTTCACTACGCTTTCTGCTTCCCGAGGATTCGATAAACCTAGGTCTACTAGGAAAAGGAGCAATACTACATCTGTAATTCAGATCGAAGGTATCAACCCTTTTTCTGGCGCTGTTGTCGGGGAAGCAATAGCTACCCTGGTGAGGTTAGTAGGAACCTTGCTAGTTTTAATTCTTGTTTTTAATTTTTAGTTTGCTTTCAGTCTTTATTTGAAAAACCAAAAAATAGTTAGTCTTTAAATTCTTGTTTTACTATTATAAGTCTCTGTTACCCAAAAACATAGGAAATATGGCTGAAAAGAAGCTTGGGGAGTTTGCTCCCAACAATGATTATTTGTGTACTCCTATTACCCAGCCAACAATTACTGCTGATGATTATGAAATCAAGCCCCACTATTTAAGTTTGGTTCAACATAATCAATTTGGGGGCTCTGGTGTTAAGGATGCAAGTATGCACTTGAATACTTTCACTAAAATATGTGATATGATGCGCATAAAATATGTTGACCCCGATGCGGTCAAATTGCGCTTATTCCCTTTCTCTCTTAGAGGAAGAGCAAAAGAATGGTTGCTACCTTTGCCTAGAAATACTATTACATCATGGATGGAATGTACTTCTTTATTTATAACTAAAATTTTCCCACCTACAAATACTATGCAACTAAGATCTAATATTACAAGTTTTAGAAAGGAAGAGTGTGAGCCACTAGCGCTTGCATGGGAGAGGATGAAAGAATGCATGAGAAATTGTCCTAGCCATGGGATGGAAGACTGGTTAATTCTCCATTTATTTTATAATGCTCTTAACCATGTGTCTAAGTCTATGCTTGATACTGCAGTTGGAGGAATATTTATGGGTAAACATATTACCGAAGCAAAGCAGCAGCTAGACAATATGCAAGAAAACCATGCCCAATGGCATGTGGATAAATCAAACACGAAGAAGGTGAACTCCGTCTCACCACAAGAAAATGAAGAACTCAATGCTAAGTTGGATGAGCTCATATCAGTCATAAAAGGTAACGAAAGCCAGGTAAGAGCTATCCCTGAATCAAATATTGAAGAAATAGACTTCATATCTCGTAATGATTATAACCCTGCTTGGGTGAAGAATTATAATCCTAATTTTCAGAAACATTATTCTAGTCTTGTAGGTAACTCTAATAATAATATGGGAACTAGTAATGGTAGTCTCCAAGAAACACTTAAGTCTTTTATAGACTCACAAAATGAGCAAAACAATATTCTTGTTAAAATAATGGAGAACCATGATGCTATGCTTGGTAAATTATCTAACCAAGCTGTAAGTTTGAGGAATGATTTGCAGGCCCTTCAAGAAAGAACAAGGATTGTTGAGGCACAACTAGGTAAGATAACCGAGAGTCAAACTCTCATTCTAGCTAAATTTGCAGGTAAAGCTGAGCCCAATCCTGTTGAAGACCTCAAGATGATAAGAATCCAAAGGGAGGAGCCTGAAGAACTTGATTATAGTAATACTCCTTCACCAAATTACATCGTTGAAGATCTTGTAAAAAGGATCAATGTCAAGATTCTGGTAACTGAAGGAAATGAGGAAGCTATGTACCAACACTTCGTTAATCAGGTAGCAATAAAGGTACGTGAGCTTGAGGAAGAATATAAGAAAATTGCTGGAAAATTACCTGTGAAGCTTGATGATATATTTGAGCGTACTATTAAGATTAAAATTGGGACCAATGAGATAGCTGCACTTTGTGATCTAGGTGCAAGCGTCTCAACAAATCCAAAAAGTCTTTTTAATAAGTTAAATCTTGGGTCTTTTGAAATCACCGAGTTAAAATTGTATCTAGCAGATTCTACCTACAAACAAGCTGTAGGAATCATGGAGAACACTTTAGTATACATTAAAGGTTGTCTTGCTCTTATTGATTTTGTTATTGTTGACATGCCTAAAGATGCTACTGCTCCTATTATATCAGTTCTCTTGCTAGGGGAGCCTTGTTTGTCTACCACCTAGGATGCAAGAGAGGCAAGAGAGGACGAACTACGATGGATGTGTAATTCTTCATGAAGTTTTGCATGAGTTGAAAACCTCTCACTCTGAAGGAATTTTGCTGAAGTTGGACTTTGAAAAAGCTTATGATAGAGTTCAGTGGCCTTTCTTGGCAGAGGTAATGCATAGGAAAAACTTCCCTGACAGGTGGATATATTGGATTAGACAAGCAGTGTAAGGAGGCAAAGTGTGTGTGAATATGAATGGAGAGGTTGGCCCATATTTGAAGAGCTACAAAGGATTGAGACAGGGTGATATCCACCTCTTTTTTTCATTTGGTGGTGGTCACAGAAAAGGGGGTCACTCAAGTGTACAGCATTCTTTGTCCGTCTAGATCGCGGTACATGTTCGGACTGCTCTGGATTGTAGAGGAACGAATTTCAGGCTACTTTAGATGGGGTGGGCTGCACCCATTCTCGGTTAAGATTGGAAATCCTATAGGGATAGAAATGCTGCATGAAAAAATAAGATCTTGCTGTATTAGGAATGGAAAGTAAGTCAACTCCTTCCTATTAGAGCAACTTGTCACAACTGTGGCTACTCTTTCTATTTGAATTGAATGTCAGCGAATCACTTGTTTCACTAATGTGACTAGTCTTAACTGCAGGTTTTTGCTTTCTATAGAGAAGTGACTGCGCTAGAGATGGTTATTAAAGGTTTGCTTGGTAGCTTTCTTGCTTGACATGCTTTCCTTGTTGGGTCCAATTGAACCCGGAAATCGCTTCCTCTAAGTCTTAAATAGCAGAACCTACTCTTTCTTCAAAGAATGTAGCATACCTAAGAAATGATTTCTCTAACGAGTCAAATCCATTGTGAAATAAGGAAATGTGCGGATTGCTTTTTCTACCCTTCTCTTATTCACATTTCCTGCTTACTATTGAAAGAAAAGCTGTTACTTCCCCTTTTTCCTCTAATTCGAGCGAGTAAAGGCGCAGCTTCCTCATCTTTGCTTTCTAGTTTGTTCTAATATAGAATTGGATTTTGCTTTCCTTTAAGGAGCTCTAGCTATCTTGCTAATCCACCTGTGAATACTATTAATGAAAGCTCTTTCACCCTGCCCACGGGTAATCCCTTACTGAACCTACTCAAGCAATATCCCATTAGCCGCTCTTTACTTTTGAGTAAAGCGTAAACTCCTTATTTAGGCTAGCAACTTTGTTGATTAACAAGATTATCGCATTGGAGCTGTGACAGTTATGTAAACTACTTCTCTAGCAAGTAATGAATCTGAGGTCAAAGCCAATGAGTACACTAGATGTTGCATTTTCGTAATGAGGGCTTCATTCAGGATGTTGGTAGCTAGCTCTTTTGGTATGGAGTTTTCTATGACTACTGATCAATAAGGATTCCCTTGGTTGAGGGCCTTTTGATTGGCTTGGTCTACTCTTGATTGACTTGCTTGCCTACCGTAAGCCATGCACAAAACAAGACCAGATTCTCTCCATCTAGGATTCCTAGTCCTTACCAAATGTTCCCTCAGACGAAAAAGAAAAGAAGACTATTGGGGATATACTTTTCGGGTATCCTCACAGATCCTCACTGACCAGGGTGGCTCACTTCAGGTTAGAGCTTTGCTTCACGGGCGGCCTAGTTAGGGAGAGAAGACGGAGTCCAATCCGACTACGGGAAGGCCCAGAAGACTTACCGACTTAGGCCCATAATGTTACTTGTAGTTCAAGATGTACTCTGTAACCAACTCTTAGTCGTAGCCGGATTGATCTCTCCTGTAAACCCTAGGCCGGATATCTATATAAGCCGTCCTAGGGAGAGCCTTTAGGGCAACACCAGACACCTCAATAGTCTACAATCTCAACTCGCACAGGCGAAACCCTTGTAACCCATATTCCGGCTCTGCCATATTACTGGATTGCTAGCAGGAGTAGGGTCCGTCCAAAGCCAGCGGATTCGAACCTAGGTAAACTTGTGTGCTCACCGTTCCGGAACACCGTACGTCTCACACCCCTCTCTCCCGCACGCCTCGAGGACCCCCTCATGGCGTACTTGTCCTCAAACCGACGACAGTTGGCGCCCACCGTGGGGCAAGTGAGCTTCGGATCTGCGTTCCGAGCGGAATCTGCAAGAATCAGAATCGGCGAGAGCATCACCGTCGGTTGCATCCTCTATGCCAGTGACATCCCTCTCATCGTTCTCGACGAGACTTGGATTCCGGCTAGGGAGGCCGTGACTGCCTATACAATCATGTCTTTTGGCGAGATCGATGTTTACATCGGTTTCACTAAACCTGCCCAACCCACCCCAGCGGTGATGATAGAGGCAGAAGAATCTTCTGGGTCCCCTTTGTCCAGAGGCGGCAGAGTTCCGGATCTCAGAAAACCCTAATCCCACCCAGCCCGCACCAATTGCGGAGATGGTGGAGAAATCCGAGCCTGAAGAAGACCTCACGGTCCAAGTCGAATCTGGAGTGGATCTCCCTGGAGAAGCCGGATCCCAGATCGACCCACCCGTGGAAGTCGAAATCCAGGAGGAGCACATCAGCGGCACTGATTCCGACTCTGACGATGTCGGGACAGATAGGCCTTTCCTCAGGTACACATTAAGATGTATGATACTGCAAGGTGCTAGCGCCGAAGCAATCCTCGAAACCATTAAAAGTTTCGATATGGCTGATCGCGAAAGCCGCAGGTACCTCAGGAAGAACGCATCGCACTTCGTCGGATATGTTGGATCCGGATCCGGCTCTGCCGATGCTGGAGAAAACACCGACTCGGTGCTGGAGGCAATTGGAACAAACGCCGACGTTCCCGCATCCTCGGATGAGTCCATGTCGTCGGCAGATTTCCAAAAGTTCTCCGCGGAATATGACGAGGAGTACAACTCCAAAGATGCAGAAGATGGAGAAGCCATGGACGAAGGATCCGGGGAACACTCTCCCAAAGCGCAGGATGATATGGTAGTCGGAGACAATCCCAAACTCCAGATGTCCGAAAGTATCGATCAGAGCTTGACTCCAGGAAACGGACCCAAAGCCGTCTTTGCTACTGGCGCTGCCAAGAAGGCAAAGAAGAAGAACAAGAAGAACAAGACCCCGGCAAAAGACCCTCTGACAGAGGAGGTGATTGCCGAAGAATACAAGGAAGACTCGGATGGAGCACTTATCCTAGACGAGCCGAAAAAAGAATTATCGGTGGATGGACACGTGATCATTGAAGGTGCGCGTAAACTCATCGATGCCGCATTAACCACACCTATCCCTACAGCTGCAGAACTTACTGCAGATGAGCTGGACGAAAGGGCCCAAGCCCTAGAAGCGCGTCGTCAACAACTCCTTGATGAAGCCAAAAACATCGAGGTGGAGAAGAAGCGCATGTCAAACAAGGAGTACATGTCTCATCTACATCAGAAGACACGGAAGCGTCACATAGATGACAACCAATTCCCACGTGTCCGTGCCGTCCTTTTTGGAGATGAGATGGGAAAGCCACGGAAGGACAATAATGGAGATTGGGTTTACCCAACACCGGTGCAAAATACCGTGGCAGCTCGCGAAATTCTATCGGCTAATCCAGGACCAGAGGAGATACGTTTGGGTATCAAGCTACTCAATAAGGGACTGGAATAGCAAAAGGTCGCCCTGTCGGGAAGTCAAAAGCTGGTCTCGGATTCCGACCAATGTCGCACAGATCTGGCATGGGCTGACGTAAGATCTCACTGCGAACGGGTGCAACATCGTCACCCCGAACGCAAGGAGGACAATTATTCAAGAACCGGATCGTCAGGACAGCACCGCAGAACTACACATAACTGGAGCAACATCGCTCCAGCAGCCGAGAAAGATGCGATCGCTGCACTGATTCCGAGGAACCCTCCCCGAAAAGGAGAAGATAAAGAGAAACGTCGGGAGGAGGATCGTCAGAAAATGCCACCTCCTAGACGTGAAAACCGTCCGGCTGAGCCTCACCATGGTGAGAACGACGGACGAAGGAACGACGGAAACCACGCTGGCACAAACCGGTAGGGGGCTCGTCATAGTCAAGAACCTCCCCGGAACCGGAATAATGACGCTCCGGACGGAGGCCGGCGACCAGCCGGAAACAACCCAGCCGCACCACCCTCTCCACAGCACAGTTATCACAACGGCCCCCAAGGAGGTCAAGGAGGACGACATGGCGGAGGAGGTGGTGGCAGAAGCCGAAGTTCGGCTCCAAGGCACCGCAGCCACAGCCGATATTCGGGACGATCCCCATCCCCGAACGACGCAAGACACATGATCAACTCCAACATAGAGGCTCAGCGCTATGAAAACGATGACGTGTACGTGGGCCCAAAGTGCTTCGGACCACGCATTAGAGCTACAAAATTCCTAGAAGGATTTGCTATCTCAAGACATATTCAAGCCTACGACGGCATTGCTCGGCCAGACACCTGGTTACAAGACTTCTTCCAAGCTTGCTGCATCGCCAAAGGCGGAAACAACCTGGTCGCAACCCGATATCTCCCACTTATGTTGCGGAAGACGGCACGATCATGGCTCAATGAACTTCCAGTGAACACCATCCACAACTGGTATGATTTACAAAGTGCGTTCTTTCAGAATTTCGAAGGCACATATCGGAGGCACTGTACGGTTGGAGACCTACAACGTTGCACCCAGAAAGCCGGAGAAACTTGCCGAGATTATCTCGGACGATGGATTGACACCAAGAACTCCTGCGAGGGAGTAAATGATCAAACTGCGATTGAAGCTTTCATTGCAGGTCTCCCAATTGGTTTACTGCGCCATCGCTTGAAGTGTGACAAGGTTACTAATCTGGGAGAGATGATAGAAACAGCGAGCAAGTATGCAGATGCTGACGATGATGCAGAGGGATTACTCAACGTCCTGGCCGTGCCTCAGTCAGCAAAGACAAAGCAACAGGCTCAGAAGCGCAAAAACACCTCGGAAGAAAAACCCAACGCGGAGACGGTAGTAGTCACTACTGTTTCCGGGTCTGGAGGACGAGGAGGACGTGGCGGAGGCCGCGGGCGTGGCCGTGGGACATCAAGGGTCGAAGGTAGAGGAGAGCAACAACCAGGCAAAACCTACACTTGGGCCGACATCGCCAATAACCCATGTGTGCATCACTTGGACGCCAATGGGGGCTCGTCCCACACCAACGCTGAATGTCGTTTTAACGATGACATTAAGAGAGATGATACCGCGGGCTACAAAGCTAAGCGGAAGAAGGGAAAGAAAAATCCCGAAAAAGACAAAGAGACCAAGGAAGATTTCGACATGGAGGAAGCCGATGCTTCAAATCCCAAGTCGG
The DNA here is from genome assembly GCA_910589775.1 of Avena eriantha. Lineage (NCBI taxonomy): Eukaryota > Viridiplantae > Streptophyta > Magnoliopsida > Poales > Poaceae > Avena > Avena eriantha. Next base: position 270,273,525 of record OU342740.1, on the reverse strand, counting down.
AAGGGAAGAAAACTTTTCCTACCAAGAAGGACACTTACGTCACCTTCCTCGGATCCCAACCAGCAAAGGTCAAGAAAGTAGTTCTCCACGAGCTCAACGCAACAGTTCCGGCTGTCCCTCAGTATCTGGACTGGTCGGAAGTGGCAATAACGTTTGACCGCGCTGATCATCCGCCTAAGCTACACATGCGAGGAAAATACGCCTTAATCGTCAATCCACTTATTGAAGGTTATGGTTTCTCCAAGACACTCATGGACGGTGGTAGCAGCATCAATATTCTCTATGTAGAAACGCTACACCGGATGAAGATCTCAAAAACACAGCTTAACCATAGCTCTGTGATTTTTCATGGAGTTGTCCCAGGAAGACAAGCTAATTCCCTGGGAGAGATCACTTTGGATGTTACTTTTGGGACACCAAAAAATTATCGAACGGAGGCACTTTCCTTCGAAGTGGTCCCGTTCAAGAGCGCATACCACGCTATATTCGGACGTCCGGCTTATTGGGCTTTTATGGCTCGTCCGTGTTACATTTACAATATGATGAAAATTCCAGGTCCCAACGGCGTGATCACCATCAGGGGAGACCCGAAGAAAGCACGAGAGTGCGAGGATAGAAATGCCGCCTTTGCCGAAGCCGTGCTGCACGCCCAGGAGTACCAGGAGATCAAGAAGAGCATAGATCCGTCCGAGATGCCCGCGACGAAGAAGGAGGTGACAAAGCCAAATCCGGAGTTCAAGGCATCAGAAGAGACGAAGACGACGCCATTGAAGGATGATGACCCCTCCAAGGTGACCCAGATAGGCGTAGGCCTAAGTAGCGCATAGGAAAGCACGCTCGTTAAGTTCCTCTGAGCAAATCATGATATCTTCGCATGGCAGCCATCTGACATGACTGGAGTACCTAGGTAACTTGCCGAGCATTCTCTAAATGTAAACCCGAACGCTAAACCCGTCAAACAGTCCTTACGACGGTTTGGTGATGAAAAGCGTAAGGCAATAGCTAAGGAACTAGCGCGGCTCGAGTTAGCCAGATTTATAGAAGAGGTCATCCATACTGATTGGTCGGCCAACCCTGTAATGGTCCCTAAAAAGGACACCAGTGATTTAAGGATGTGTGTTGATTATACTGCCTTGAACAAGGCTTGTCCAAAAGATCCGTTCGCTCTGCCTAGAATTGATCAAGTTATCGATTCTACGGCAGTCTCGGAACTCCTCTGTTTTCTTGACGCATATTCCGGTTATCACCAAATCCGGATGAAGGAATCTGACAAAATCAAGACTTCATTCATAACCCCTTTCGGAACCTTCTGTTATGTTACGATGCCCTTTGGGCTGAAGAACGCAGGAGCTACGTACCAGCGCACGATGCAGCGTTGCCTCCATGATCAACTCAGACGCAATGTACATGCATACGTGGATGATATCGCGGTCATGTCCAAAAAGAAGGAAACATTGATTTCCGACTTAGAGGAGACGTTCGCCAATTTACGAAAATACAACATCATGCTTAACCCGAAGAAATGCTTCTTTGGAATACCAACCGGAAAATTGTTAGGTTTTATCGTGCCTCAACGAGGCATAGAGGTGAAACGTGACAAGATCAAGGCTATTCTCAATATTTCCAGGCCAACTCGCCTGAAGGACGTACAAAGATTAACTGGTTGCATTGCTACGGTCAGTCGATTTGTAAGCCGGCTTGGTGAAAGAGCCGCACCATTATACAAACTCCTGAAGAAGACTAAGGATTTTGTCTGGACTGACGAATCTGAAGCTGCACTACAAGACCTGAAGAAAGTACTCTCATCTGCTCCTATCCTGGCAGCGCCGGAACCTCAGGAACCGATGTTGCTTTACATTGCTGCGACAAATAGGGTTGTCAGTATAGTTATGGTGGTGGAGAGACTAGAAGAAAATCAGGAGCACCTGGTGCAGCGTCCGACATACTTTGTTAGCGAGGTCCTGACAGAATCAAAACAGCGATATCCGCACTATCAAAAGTTGGCTTACGGTATTTTTCTAGCATCTCGTAAGTTACGACACTATTTTCAGGAGCATCCAATCACCGTGGTGAGCAAAGCTCCCATGAGAGATATAATCAACAATAGCGATGCCACAGGACGCGTCGCCAAATGGGATATAGAGCTTGCAGCTTTCGATATTGATTACGAACCCCGGACAGTAATCAAATCCCAGATCCTTGCCGACTTTGTCGCTGATTGGACAGAGACCAAGAAGAACATGGTCCTCCCCGAGTCGGAATATTGGACCCTCTTTTTCGACGGGTCCAAGGCTTGAGGGGGCTCGGGGGCTGGCGTGGTGCTCAAATCACCCCAAGGAGATAAACTTTTATACGTGTTGCAAATCCACTTCATAGCGACAAACAACATTGCCGAGTATGAAGCATTGCTGCATGGAATCCGGATTTCTAAGGATATTGGCATCCGACGTTTGATGTGTTACGGAGATCGGATCTTGTTGCTCAGCAAGTCTCGGATATTTGTAATGCAAATAAGCACATGGCAGCATATAAGGCTGTCGTGGATGATTTATCTAAATCGTTCGAGGGGTTTGAAGTTCAACACATCCCTCGAGCAGAAAACGAGGAAGCAGATGCACTATCTCGAATAGGTTCTGCGAGGAAAGAGGTTCCGGATGGCGCATTTTTAGAGCACCTCAAAGTTCCCTCGATAAAGGGAGTAGATGAGGAATATCCGACCAAATCCGACTCACCTTTAATAGCAGTTCTGGCTGTAATTCCTAGCTGGACTCAACCCTACCTTGATTACTTGGTAGATGGAAAATTACCTGAAGACGAGGTGCTAAGCCGGCAGATTATCCGACGAGCAAAAGCCTATACTATTGTTAAAGGTGAGCTCCATAAACGGAGTGTTTCTGGGGTTTTTCAGCGCTGTGTATCTCCGGAAGAAGGAGTGGAAATCTTAAGAGAAATCCACGAAGGCGAGTGTGGTCATCACGCTGCAGCCAAATCTTTAGTGGCAAAAGCTTTTCGACATGGTTTTTTCTGGCTTACAGCTCAGGCAGATGTCGAACGATTAGTCAAGGCATGCAAAGGCTGCCAAAAGGACGCCAAGCAAGCTCATGTTCCGGCTGATCAGCTGCGAACAATACCTATAACATGGCCTTTTGCGGTCTGGGGGCTTGATATGGTAGGACCTTTTAAACGAGCTCCAAGTGGATTTACTCACCTCTTAGTGATGGTGGATAAATTCACGAAATGGATCGAGGCTAAACCTGTCACTAGTTGTGATGGAGCAACAACCAAAAGATTTGTCGAGGATGTTATAATCCGGTATGGTTATCCGCATAGCATTATCACGGACAACGGGAGTAACTTTTCCATGGGAGAGTTGGCTGAATTCTGCGACGAGCAAAATATCCGGCTTGACATTGCGTCAGTCGCACATCCACAGGCTAACGGACAAGTCGAAAGAGCAAATGGTTTAATTCTACAAGGCTTGAAACCAAGACTCGAAGCACCACTTAGACGTGCTACGGGGGCTTGGGCAGAGGAACTACCCTCTATAATTTGGAGTTTGCGAACAACCCCGAACAGGTCAACAGGATATACACCTTTCTTCTTGGTCTATGGCGCAGAAGCAGTTCTTCCTAGTGATTTGATTCATACTTCTCCTAGAGTGGCCGCGTATATCGAAGAGGATGCCGAGATTTCTCGACAAAATGATCTCGACTTAGTCGAAGAAGTTCGCGGCGTTGCTGAAATGAGATCTACAGCCTATCATCAGAAGTTACGCAAGTATCATAGCCAGAGAGTCTGAACTAGATCTTTCAATAAAGGTGATTTGGTTCTCCGGCTTGTGCAACAAAGAAAGCACAAACTTTCCCCAATATGGGAAGGGCCCTTTTTAGTTAGTCAAGTATTGCACAATGGGTCGTACTACTTAACTGACATGAGGCCAGTCAAAGAAAGACCTGCTACTAAGAAGAGAAAGAGAGCTGGAGGCAGTACAAATCCGGATGAATTAGACAGACCGTGGAATATTGCTCAGCTACGTCCCTTTTATTCTTAGTTTTATCTTTCTTTGTAATCATACATATGTACATGTTCTGTGAGAAATAAAAGTTTTGCTTAACTCAAAGTTTTCCTGAGAAGTTTTTACCATCTTATTTCCTAATGATCATGTCATAAGTCCAAAATCCCAGAATGCTTGAAAGTACTTTATGCTCATGTTCATTCTAGTTTAGATTTCCGATTCTAAAACTGCTACCTTCGGGTATAACTCTAAAAAAAATCTAGTCTTTAGTTGGGTTATTTGTCTGATTGCTGGATGCGGGTATCTTCCGAGTAGTGAATTGTTGGTACTGGAAGCCGGCTTTGTTTCTGATTTTAAACTGGTTTAGCAATTGAGCTCCGTTGCTCGGCAAGTTTCCGGCTGAAGGTTTAGCCGGCTCACGAAAGGGACGAGGCGGAAAGCCAGATAAACGATAAGTAGAGGCGGAAATTCTAAGTGCTTATGAAAACATTTCAGGCACACAAATAGTCTAAAACAAAAGTGCTGAATAGATAAAAAACTTAGCACTAGCAAAAGTCATAGTACTTAATATTTACAAAAACGCATCATGTCTTTCCAGAATAATACATAGTTTTCTGATCTATGATGCAGGGGGAGATGAAGGAACTGTCGGATCGCTGGTTACTCCGCCTTGATATCGTGCCGAGATGTCTGGATCCGAGGTGGTCCGTTCATCGTCGGAAACTTGTTCGGCGTCTTCTGGAGGAGGTGGCGGAGTATCCACGCGGCTGAAGAAGGGCACCTCGTAGCTGGTCTGGTCAGCTACGTGACACCCATATCCGGTGCAGGAGTGTATGATAGCTTGAAGGTCTTGCTCCTGGCCGTCTTCGTCTACTTTATAGTACCCTCTGGTCACTTGCCATATCTCCATGTTCCCATGGTGGCTCATGACCATGGTGAGAGCGTTCTGCGTAGCAGTCCGCGCGTAGGACATGTTCCAGTACCGAACGAGCTGCGGCATCTCCTTGGCCTTCTCCCGCACCTGGAAGTCCGACATGCTTGGCATGTTCGGAATCCTGAGAGACTCGCCAATGTCCTCAAGGGACTGGCGGTAGTCATGAAGAAGATCACCGACTTGGGTAAGCCGGTGAGTGCGGGGTTCGGACAAGGAGGAGTCTGTCAAGTTCAGAGGACCTATACACAAAACAAGGATATGAAAAAACCGACATTGATGAAAGTCGAAGAAATGATAAGTCAGATAGATGGAACATACCAAGAATGACATCGTCAATCTTGGCTTTCTCCTCCCGGAGACTCTGGAGTTCAGCCCAGAGCGCCTAGGATATATCCTTTTCTCTGCCAACCTCATTCTTGAGGTCCGAGATAACCTTATCTTGAGCGGCAATCTTAAGATCGCGCTCTTCAGTGGCCATGGAGGAGGACTCGAGGACTTGAGCTATGCTCCTTTCATGATCTGCCTTGAGCTTATCCAGCTCTTGGCGAAGTCCCTTGTTCTCCACCACTAAGGTTTTGAGGTTCTCGGCCTCTTCAATCATAGCGATGGATTGTTTCACCAACGCTGTAAGTCAAAAAGAACAACAGTTCAGAAAAATTCGACATTGAAAAATGCAAAAGACAAGGTTTGAATCTCGAAATGTTTACCTTCGGCTTCATCCTTGGCTACCTTGAGCTCAGCATTTTTAAGCCGGAGAGCTTTGATCTCTCTCCACTTATCACAGACATTTTTTAACAATTCCTGGTTATAGGAACATACTTTCTGTAAGTCAGAATACCCAAAGTCAGAAAGCTACTTAAGACTCGGGCTAATATTTTTTGCTAAATATCAGCACGAGCCTTGGGGGCTACACTAGTTCGTTCTTTGGCATCCTAATGAAAGCATAAACCCGGATTTCTATATCCTACTTCATGCTTGGGGGCTAGAGGATATGATATAACATAAGGTAAAAAACAAGAGTTGGAATTCCGACTTACATATTGTTCGCGGGTGAGTTTGTCTAACCCCGCGTTCACCTCAGCTGCCACCTTCTCGGTGAGAGTAAGAGGAATTACTGGGGCTTTTGGAAGCTCGCCAGTCCTGATCCTCTCGTCGCGAAGGCGGACTTGGGCGAGAAGGTCAGAGAACTTGACGTCCTCTGCTTCTTGCGCTTCCTCTTCGGGGGATAGATGGCTTTTGTCCAGGACTTGCCTGGCCAGCCGCTGGATCTCCTCTAAGGATTTCCAGGATATGCCAAACTTGGCAAGTCCGGGGTTGCTGAGGAGGTTGTCGGCGAAGACTTCAGCCGAGGGATCATTACCCGAAGAGGGTTCACCCTTATCTTGAGCTGACGCACCCACGGTGACGTCAGTGTGTGATCCAAGGATCACATGCGCCGTTGGAGGAACCGGATCTTCTGCAACAATCGGAGACGGAATAATCGCTAGTGTTACAGAAGGTTGAGGGGCAGGAGTTGGAGGAGCCATGGCAGGGGAAGCTATGGTAAGCTTCGTCTGTCGCAGGGGCTTCGCAGGAATCCCCTTCCCCTTACCCTTGATGAGAGGCTTTGCTCTGAGAATGTAGTAAAGTTGGAAACATTACATCTCATAAAGAAATTCGAGAAAGGTACAAAGGCAGAAATTGTGAATGAAAGTTACCTCTTCACAACGGGCACTTCCTTTGTGCCAACAGCCACTGTCGGATCTTTGCGCTTCTTGAGCGCAAGGTCCGGCAGTGGGACCACTTCAGTCTCCTGAGAAAACTCAGGAGGATATCCTTCGAGTGGAGCAAGCTCCGACTCGGGGAGATCAACAAGCTAAAAACAAGAAAACATGTCAGCATTGCAGTATATAACTTAAAGATTGAAACACGAAAAAGGTGTGCTGATGGAAGCTTACCGCTACCACGGGGTTTTCCGCCGTGTGCATGTCCAGAGAAATCTCCGGAATTTTCCTCTCGATCCGCTCCTTGATCAGCCACTTGATCTGGCTTATGTAACCTTGGATGGTGTAGGCTTTGGGGCTGATGCGGAGAGAGTATTTTTTGGAAGACGTGATGGAGTGCATCAGTCTATCCCCGTGGTATTGAAGTGGCTGGATCCGACATGAGACCCAGCACTGGACTAAGTCGGATCCCTTCAGACCCTTGTGCTTGATAAGATATTCGATCCGCCTCTTAGCGAGGATCAGATCGTTGGTGAGAGCCGGAGCAGCCTCATCCCAGGAAGGCTGGGCTGTGGCGGCTCCGTCGACAAAAGCCGGCAAAGCAGTAGCTTTGCCGGGAGCCGGAATATCCCTATGATAGAAAAAAGTGGCTGGCCACTGTTTGACCGAGTCACTGGCAGAAATTTTGGGATATACCCGGTCTTGTCTAACAGAAAAACTAATAGTACCGGTGATATAAGGAACACCAGCAGTAATAGAATTTCTCCGGACATGGAAATAGTACCAGAAGAGAAGCAAACTCGGCCTAATGCCGAGAAAGCCCTCGCAAAGCGTGGCATATGCGCTCATCTCTAGAAGAGAATTGGGAGGAAGATTATGGAGTTGAACTCCATAGTGGTCAATCACCTCGGAGAAGAACTCCGAGGGAGGAAAGGAAAAACCTTGGTCCAGATGGGTGCCGAAGTGGACGCGTTCGCCCTCGCGCGGATTGGGGACGGTTTCGCCGGAACCGCTCCGCCAGTTGCCGGCGGCGAGAAGCCCCTCCTTCTCCACGTTTTTGAGGCCGTCGTCGTCGAGGGCGCAGGGGATCCAGATTCCCCGGAAGCTCTCTTTCTCCGCAGCTGCTTCCGCCGACACCGTCGCCGCCGCCAGAGAAGAAGAAGAGGATGAAGCCATTTTTCTCTCCGGTGGAAAAGGTGACCTTAAAGTGGCGGCGCTAGGAGCTCTGTGGGAGGAGGACGAAAAGGCTCTGGGCGCGCTGGAGGGCGCTGGAGGATTGGGAAGAAAGAAACGGCGAAGGACTAGTGGAGAGGAGAACAAGGAATCTAAACCCCTTATATCCACCTACCCGCGCCAAGATTCGTGCAAACGCTACAGTGTAATTGCCACGCGTCGTGGAAAGAACTGGGAAGGGCCCACGCGATGATTGCGTCGCCTCGATCTCCATGCACGCATGGAAACGGCGCCTCGGTTCCGCGAACCGCGGACCCACCAACGGTCGTGCTGATGGAACGTTTGTCAGATGACATGACTTGACCATGCTTGTGTCAGGTGGTGTTAGAGACCAAGTTCCGGCTTAGTTTAAAAGCGAGCTGGAAAATCTGAATAACTAATTGAAAGGTCCGACTTAGTTTTAAGACCCGGATCGTATTTTTTGTTATAAAGTTTCAGGAACCCTTCAAGATTCTGCAAGCCGAAGATCAATCTGGACGATGATAAAATCCGACTTTGGATCTTGGAGGCCTCCGGGGGCTACTGTTGGGGATATACTTTCCGAGTATACTCACAGATCTTCACTGACCAGGGTGGCCCACTTCGGGTTAGATCTTTGCTTCACGGGCGGCCCAGTTAGGGAGAGAAGACGGAGTCCAATCCGACTACGGGAAGGCCCAGAAGACTTACCGACTTAGGCCCATAATGTTACTTGTAGTTCAAGATGTACTCTGTAACCAACTCTTAGTCGTAGCCGGATTGATCTCTCCTGTAAACCCTAGGCCGGATATCTATATAAGCCGTCCTAGGGAGAGCCTTTAGGGCAACACCAGACACCTCAATAGTCTACAATCTCAACTCGCACAGGCGAAACCCTTGTAACCCATATTCTGGCTTTGCCGTATTACTGGATTGCTAGCAGGAGTAGGGTCCGTCCAAAGCCGACGGATTCGAACCTGGGTAAACTTGTGTACTCACTGTCCCGGAACACCGTACGTCTCACACCCCTCTCTCCCACACGCCTCGAGGACCCCCTCATGGCGTACTTGTCCTCAAACCGACGACAAAGACTTGTGCCTATCTTTTGAATCGATCAATAATATCCTTTCTTATTCATTGCATGTAATGAGGAATAAGTGAGTCGATAGCTATGATTTTTAGCTCAGAGCTTTCGAATTCCTTTACTGTAAACTGACTAGTTGATATGTGGAGGAAAACCTTGAATCTCTGCCTGAAATCTTTGTGCAAAGGCCATTAGTCTGCAAGGTCCTATGGTTGTCATGGATAGTTGTGGTAGAAGGAAACCAAGCTACTACCCATCAAAAGTGAGATTTGGTGGATAATCTTTAACAAATCTCTCCCTGTAACTTGGGCTGAATGTCAGTGGTTGGAGGGATGTTATAAGCAAGAGATGTTAAGGTTGGTACAATGTGAAGTTGGAGGACATCTCCAAAGCCTCCTTTCTTCAGACCATGGTAATGCCTAAAATGGAGGAGGGCAGCAGTGCACTCAGAAATTGAGAACACTTTGACTAGAGAGTTTAGATGCCAGAGGAGGAAATGGAAAGAGAGCCATCTTGTTTTAGATGCAACTAACCAAAAAATGTAAAGATTGTGCTCTTCTTGAAATGTTATATAGGTCGATTATTCTTGTATCTGCTGAATAGGGAAAAAACATAAAGAACATATTGATTTTATTTATCAGTACAATTTGAAACCTGTCATATAACTCAGATGCATAATAGGTCAACATCTGTACATGACTAATGAATGGAAGCAATGGAAGCGTTGACATGGTTTTGGAATGGAACAATAGATGCAATCAAAGACTACTGGTTAGGTTTGGTGGAATAGGGGCACATAATGTGGAAGTGCTAGGGAACTTGTGATGCCAAAAAAGGGGCATAACCTAAAGAAAAAGGCAATATGTGCATTGCTTGCCATACATGAACACCGTTCTCACTCCTCTCCAACAATAATATGCAATTGGTATTATTGCCCTGTTGTGTAGCCAACTTATATAAGTTTGTGGTTAACAACAACAATTTACAAAGAAAGAGGGAAATACTCCATATGTCTTGTTTACTCATGACATGCATCTCTGTTTTATGATGACATTCAATGTGATTTTATCCTTATATGTTATCTTTTCTATGATTCTATCAGCTTGAATTGAACAAATGTGGAGGAAAACATATTTCATTCCTGCATTATGATCTCTTCTTCTGTGCTAATTTGGTTACTACATGGTTCTACTCTATAAGTTACCTTACTTTGGTTCTAGAGGTTATTGAGTTCTCGGGTTCTTCAATTACTATGGCTCTATCTAGTCAAGAGAATGGAAATTTCATTTGCTCTGCTCTGTATGCGCAGCGCAGCCCTGATAGTAAGTGCTTGAAGCTAGTACTAGAGTCAAAGTACTACATGCAAAGAAGTCAAGGAGAAGGAATCAGACTCTAGTACCGCAGTAGATAGACCTCTTTTTCTTTGCTGCTCTCTTCCTCTTGCAAGTGCAGGAGGCCCTGACTGACGCAACTCGGCTTGGGTTGTCTTTAAACCTACTTCTCAAAACCTTTCCTACAAAAATCTAAGCCATAGAAGCGCCGCTACAATGTAAAATATTTAAAATGGATTAAGGTGACCACCATTCTTATTTGATTTGATTCTTTTCTTTCTTTCTTGGTTTTTGATCGGTTTGTTAAAGGTGGGAAAGGTTTGATTATGACTCAACTGCTACAAACTTATCAGGATTGTACCTACTGTGAAATTCGTGTTGCATGGCAGTCTTGCATGTAAAAGGGCATGTGGTGGTTATCTATCAGGCGGGAAGCGCCAAGCCTATCACGCGGGAAAGACCCCTAACCAACCACCAACTTACCTTCCAACCAAGCCCTTCGATCCCTCACAGCTGCAGGGTATATAATCTCGGTCCTCCCCTTACTTTGAAGCCTACATATCCACAATTCGTTTTCAGCAATGGCAAGAATCCAAAAGATACTATTTTTTTCTTGTCTTTTTATGCTTTTTCATGGCATTGTAGCTACGTGAGGGAAAGTGATGCTGCCAACTCTGCCACAAAGGGGGCGGCTTTCTTCTTCCCTAAAATGACAGTTCCACCATCATGGCCAAGCATGAAGCAGAATTCTGTGGAGAGGCTGCGTTTTACACTAAATGATGCAAAGCACCTTGTGCCATCTGGCGCTAATCTTCTACATCACTAGGTTAGCGGGACCTGAAGAAAGACTAAGTCCGTCTGTCGAAAGCTTAGTTGTTGGTTTGGTGATACTAGTGCTTTCTAGTGTTTGAGTTGATCAGGAGTCATTATAAGTCAGATTACCTCATTGTAACACAGGTGTCCCCTGCTTTCCTTATTTCCTTTTTTCTTGTATGAACTTTGGCTTTCTTAATAAAGATGGGCGTCTATCCTGAGTGTGAGCATTCATAGTTGTGAACTTGTGATACTATTGTTTAAATTGCAGCAAAGACTATTTTGACTTGCAATTGGTTCATAAAATGGCCTGGTGCTTTAGGGGGTCTACTCCCGCAATTACTTAATATCTAGTGCTGTTCTAAAGTCTAAACCAAGGAGCAAATGAAGAATTCTCTATAGTTAGCAGTTGTGTTTTGAGAATAGTACTTCCTTATCTAGAGATTCTAGACATTTGTTATCTGGGGAAGTTCACTAATGAACCCAGAAAAGTGATTAACCTAATGAATATTCTTATATCCTTGGTTTGTTAGCAGTTCTTGATTTTGAAGCCCATTACCTTTGATTTACATATCCTTGGTTATTAGTGCAATTTTTTTTGGTGTTGCTCAACATGATAGCCTAATGTGTCCATCTTAAGTTCTAGGACTATTATAGGGGTACTCAAAATGCAAACTATTTCGAACTGATGTCACTTGCAGCATTTTGATCAAATATGAAATTCAAATGATTGAAATGATTATCGTGCGTCTGCTATGGCATAATGGTCTATAGTTTGATATTGAGTTGTATCTTGGACTGAATGTTGTGTTTAGGTATGCTCTTTTGGAGTGGTTTGTAGTTTGTACCGCCTTCCATTTTTACATTGGACGTGCAAGTGAAATGCATGATGTATCATGGTTAGGTCATTACCACAGGTGTTCTTGTTCTACCAGTTGAGCTTAAAGTAGCATGCTTCTCAGTTCATGCATCATGTCGATTTTCTACACCTAATTTCTCTCCATTATCGAATCTTAAGAAAAACATGTGATGCATGGTGATTATAGATATAGAGCATGTTAGGTGACAAAAAGGATTGTGGGATTGTGTACCCAATATGTTTCGTTCCTGAATAGATCCTTGCAAAACTTTGTTCTGTTGTGGTTCTTCTGACAAAATCATTTTGGCAAAATCATAAATGTTTTCAAGTTTCACAACTAGACTTTGGTGGCTACATGTTGTTATAAGCTGGTACCACCGATCATCCTTGTTGATGCAAACACTACTATTACCATATCCTACTGCATTAGTTAATAATAAATCACTTTACATACCAGTTTACAGCCTCAATGACCAAAGGAAAAAAAGTGAGGAAGGTTTGACCTAGGATTGATACCGGGTCAAAGCTTCCGAGCTAACTAGACCAATACCCTAACCCTACCCTTTTTCAGAGAATCATTCCCCCCCACTCTCTGCCCTTCTAAAAAATAAAATGCATTCCTTCGCATTGTGCTTTACTTTAGCTCTTATATCACTCTTTTCCTTAATGCCTGTTGGCTCTAGCACCGTGCTCTTTTCTAAATTGACTTCAACATCAACTAAAAAATAAGAATTTCTACGCCCACCAATCAATTTCTGCGGAAGCTCAGTCAATGGCAACTACCAAAGTTAGCTCCCTAGGTGGTTATTTTTAAGTATTAATATAATGTGTAATTCTTGGATACAACAGAGGCTCTCTCCTATTATGGGCTTTCTCGTAGTGGCTTCACCTTGGATACAACAAGCCTAAAAGAAAACCTATCACTCTCAAAGAATGGGTAAAAAGAATTCAAGCTAGGGGAGCTAACACTCTCTAACTACTTATACTACGCCCCCATTGATTGGAAACCCTCGGGTGAATGATCCCATAAACAAAGGAATTATACGGTACGGAATAGCAAAAAACAGACTAATTTGATAAAAATGATAATAGATATGGGCTTTCTGCTCAAATTGTCCGAACAAGGAGAGATATTCCATATTTGAATCAGATTGGATTTTGTAGTATACCAATGAGCCAAACTATTACTATTTCATCTAACTTGAATAACCAAGGACTGAATTTGACTATGGATTCTGATAACTCGAGAAGTTTTTATTTGGTTATGATCTAAAGAGAAAAAAGAAAGGTTTAACAGTCCATGAAAAAATAGAGTAAAGTAACCATACGTTCTATTTGCATAACGTGTATATCCCACGCCATACAATCGAAATAGAAACATGGGATGATTCCAGAATTTGGAATAGATCCGTGGGGATGAGAGAAGTTGTTATTGAGAAATATGAAATTGGAAAGGGAGTCAAACTCCCAATGGAACCTGTGATCGGTTGTACCTATACTTTAGTGATACAAAAACTCGCTATTCACTCAGTTTCTGGTCAATAATTTATGTAGGAGAGATGGCCGAGTGGTTCAAGGCGTAGCATTGGAACTGCTATGTAGGCTTTTGTTTACCGAGGGTTCGAATCCCTCTCTTTCCATTTCTGTTAATTCACCAACGTTACCGACCCAAATCAAATAGATTTCAGCAATAAGACCTTTATTTTATAGAAATTCATTATACAAATGAGCAAAAAAATCCTACTGTAGATCCATTTGTGATACATGAATGAGAAAATACAGATGAAAGCCCTTTTAGTTCCACGAAAAGGGGCAAAAATTCTATGAACCTTTCCTATTTTCGTTAGGTTCAAGTCTGACGAGAATAATATTCTACAACTAAGAACTCATTTATTTTCAAACCGATCCATTTACTTCCCTTGGGGAAGACACGGTCGGTACATAAGAAACAAAGGCGGCTAAAAATGACTTTGAATTGGAACCCTACTACTCTATATCAGGCTAATCTAATTCGGATTGCTCTACCGGGTCAAAAAACAAGGGATCGCCTACTATAAGTATGAAACTGGGAAAGCTACATCTTAATTGATTTGTATCTTTGGACATTTCAATGAGCAACCTTTATCAATAGCTAACTCGGGTGTTTCAACTGAATCAGACCTCTTGGTCAGTACAACAGCATTGGGGAACCACACTGACTCGGACATGGCATTGATCCTAAATAGAGTGTTTTCGGGCGAGAAGATTAAAGATTGAGATGTGACCCATAACTATAGCCACTTCTAGCTCAGTGGCTCAACAGAGACCTAAACTAATACCTTATCAAAAATGGGGAATCAAATCCGATCATCTCGCCAAATGGGAAGTCTTGGTTGGTATCTTCATTCGAGTTGGATTATTCTATATGAAATTCAAGTATCAATAGTTCGCAGGTGCATCCCAGTATACGCAATTCTAGAGTGCCAACAGTGATCGATTCCTTTTCTCCTACCCCGAGGCCATATGGGTCTGATGTTTGAACTTCTGGTGCCCCTTTTCAATGAGAACGATTCCATTGTAAACATAGGAATCCTTTCCGGTTGCTAGAGTTTGCTATACCCCACCCCCAGCCAGGGTGACCAATTGAAGGAAAACGCCTGCTTGTGACTAATTAACTGCTCGACTTGGGGTGAACCAACTAGTATCATAGAAAGAAACTCGGCTAATGAATATGCCCAACGCCGAATAAAAAAATTTGTATAGCAGACCCTATCGAGTGTGCTATATGGACACGAGCCACACCAGGTAAATCCCAAGCCCCTTCCCCTTTTCCATGGGTTCCAGCTGAGAATTCTCTTTCTAACTTGAGGCGCCAGGTCGGTCCCATTTCCCAAAGATACTTGATTTACACCTGCATTCCCTTCGAGTATCAATACATTTCTTCTTTGCACGGAAGCCCCAAAAGCTTTGGATCGTGACCACCTGGCAACAGAATGGCAGGCACATTACTTCCATTCTTCTGAGCTTATCAATTATCCAAGGATTTCACATCCCATTCTAGATCAGAGATCCTTGCTCCTCGCGAGAATTCTATTATTTGAAATAATAAATGTGTTAGGTTGGTTTCCTCGGTACTTCTAAAAGCGTAAGCACCAAAGTCCACTGCCTTCAACCAGAACTACTGACATCTTCTAAAAACCCTAGAGAGGAAGCCATTCGATCAATCAGGGGAAGGTTCTATATAACTAAAGAGTCAGGTGGAACGAGTGATAGCATCACAACTATCCGAAGATAGCGATATGGAATACTGGTACATCCTCCCTATTAGAGAATAGTATGTGCATAGTACTTAATTTGAGATGACTGGAGTAGTCATAAGACTAGGATGTCATGGCTTTGCTAAAAAAATGTAGCTACGCTTTCATGCAGCTGACCGTGTTCTAGTCTAGCACTACGCATGGTTGGCTGCCTCCCAGTCCCACCACATTAGTCTTATATTTACCAAATAAAAGGGAGATTCAAATGGGTTCTGATTCTTGCTTTCCTCTCTCCTCTAAGCACTGATGGATCAAAACTAAACGAAAGGGAAGTAAAGAGAATTTAGTCAGTCTAAAGTTGCAACTGGTGAATTCACTTTTTCATAGCTCGCTATTACTGCTCACATATGATTGTCTTTAAGGGGAGCCGGTGGAGGATTTGGTTTTCTCAATGCCTTAGGCAAGTCATTTCCCTACTTTACTTTTATCCCACTCTTCTTTTTACATCCACTTTCTTATTCACACTAGGCTTGTGCCGTGGATTCTTCTCTCATTTGACTATAGTTGTGTGGTCAATAACCCGCTTTGCTTCCAGTTCTTGGCCTGCTTGAGCCATTGCTAGGACTTCCAATCAGAAAATCTTCTATTGACAAGCTTGCATCCTTGTAATGGCTTTCGCCTCGAATGGTAGAAACAGTGATAAATAAGCTATCTTCGATAAAGATAGAATGCCACAAAGCCGGTGGTTACAGTAAGTACACATGTGGATATTCTCTTGCGACACCTGCACTGTCTTCACTCACTATCTTATTGCGGTCATATCGATACTACTAGCTGTTTCTTAGTCTCGGTATAATCACTCACTGTGTAATTGGCTTTGTTCACTTGGCTCTCCTAGAGGAACAATCGATATTACTATTACGCAAGAGAAGGGTCTCCGACATGTATCTGATGAATGTCTAAGCTATCGTCTGACAAAACTTTCTTCCCCAAGGAAATGCAGATGCAATCTACTTGGAATAAAGGGTCTTGGCATGTAGTTGACTTCATAATGAAGAGCCAGAAGTTTAATGTCACTAGCTTCATTCTTACATAAATTGATCAAGCTAGAAAAAGGGATTTTCACAAGAATCTTCTCTTTGCACCACACATCATGAGAATGATATTGAACAAGAGTCAGCTCAGCCTGCCTCTTCCTTTGCTCCCCATTTTTAGACTTATACAAGCCGATCTTCTTACGATGGAAATCATGAAAAAGATCATTTGCTCTTACCTCGTCTGGAGCAGACGAAACGTCTTTTGTTTGGCCTTTGGCCTTTCCATTTCAGTACCAAAGACGATTAGATCAATCATATGACCATGGGTATGGGTCTCTTGTTTCACCTTTAGGTGTCCCATTTTTGCATCCATTCTTGTAAGCGATAGTGATCCGTTGACAAGAAATCACTTAGATTAATAAGGTTTTGTGACTACGAGTTGCAGAAAATGGTGCAGCCAATGGCTTAGGCTTTGAGTGGTATGAATTGAATAAAATATCATAATAAGCACGGTCGATCAACATTGGGGTCAGTATTAAGAAAGAGAAACCATGGGATATGGCCACGATGGACTTTTTTGAGGGCCCGGTGCTAGGGAACTATACTCGCTAGCCCAAGCTACTGGTTTCATTTTGAGAGTCAAAGGTGAGCATGTGACTGTGACTAAATAGCAGCGTGCCTTTGGCTCGCAGTATTGGAAAAAGATAATAAGCACGGTAGTCGATCGAAGAATAGGTTCCCATCTTGGAACTCTCGCTCAGAGATTCTTTCCTTTTTTCGCGTCCTCAGATTGTCGATAGTACAACACCTTCGTAAAGGCATTGCACCATCTCCTTATTAACTACGAACAAGGAACAAAAAGACTAATTCTCCCTAATTCGCGGGTTATTCTTATCGGGTCTAGTGATTGCTTCCCCCGGTCACAATGCACTATCCCCTTATTAACAACGAAAAAGGAACAAAGAGATTAAATAGAATCATTAGTCGTCCCAAGCTAAACCCGTTCATTCGAAGAATAGCGCAGTCTGAGGTGGATCACTTTAGCAGACATATGTAGGAGACATTACTCCTAAGTTCCTTTAAAGATAAAGAAGGGTTTGCCTGGTAGTAGTAGGTACCATATCCATGTTTTCACCCTCTTTGGTCTCACAAGCAAGTCAGTCAAATCAAGTAGAATTGTGTATGTAGATGAAAATGAGGATGCCAGGCCGATACTAACTATCCACGGCATGAGAACCACATCGTTGGGGGAACATAGTATTATAAGTATTTTCTAGAATGGGACGAGCATAGTTATCTGCATCTGTCCCTCACTGTTTAAGGTTGTCAGCGGGCAAAGAAGAGCATTGATGGTCATATGCGCATGTAAAAATGGAGTAATCTGACTAAGTTGGTTTGGGTCGAGTCAAAAAGCGACTGGTACGGTGGATACCTAGGCTCCATAGAAAGGACATCGGCTCCTACGCATCCGATGCATTAGCAAACCTACGAGAGATGAAATACGAATTATTAGCACTATTAGGGACGAGCTCCTGCTTCCTCGGTTTCCTATCCGATCAGAAATCCTATCCTTGCTAAAACCAATCTAATCCACAAAAAGCATCGTATTGTAACACTTGTGAAAGGCTAGTGTTGTGAATTTGATTGAGTTCAAAAGCACATTCCCTTGCTAGAGATATTCCTTTTATTCATCCCAGATTGTGTGAATGCGTTCACACCTATCCCAAGTGTTTATAGTTATGTGGTTAAATAATCCCTTCCTATGCGAGGTTCATTGTATGAGAGAACATAAGGAAAGGCTTAATACATCCATGTCTAGCTCATGTCGATCTTCGTGTCATTTTTGTTTCATTAGCTCAGTAGGATAGTCCATGTTGCTAGGATGTGTGGGTCTAGTCAAGTCGTGACCCTCGATCAAACCATCCTAGCAATGCCCTCTGCTCAAAACATGTGTTCGATGTACGAATCATTGTTGCGAGGTTATTCAAAATGGGTGGCATGTTGGCGGCAAGGAATATGCGGCAAAACAGGTGGTTATTCAAAATGCATCCTCTCTTGCCTCAATCCAAGGACTTGTTAGGTACCCACGACCCCAAGGACTGAGCCAGGTATAGGGAGTATAAGTAATGACTAATCTGCAGGTTGGGAATCCCAGTGATAGAAGGGGTAGTACGACTGTATGTGAGGGATTTACTTGGGATCAACAATGATGTCACTATGCATATCATTAGTTCTCTTTCTTCTATGGATGAGACTAGTAGGTTATTGCTATAAGAGGTTGCGGAGGCAATAACAATTATGGATGCACTTCCCACATATAATTTATCTTGCTCTAACAATTACATGCACACTTTATTATTATCTTTTATTCCCATCAGATGTTTTGCATAGCTATAGGTGAAACCGAAAGCCCTAGGCCCTCTCTCTCCATCATCGACAACAACAAAAGACGACAAACTCTTGGTCCAGTAAAAACACAAAAGGAATTCTAAAACTCCCGAAGGTCCGTTAAAGTAACTTCACTATGCTTTCTACGTCCCGAGGATTCGATAAACCTAGGTCTACTAGGGAAAAAGAGCTATACTACATCCGTAATCCGGATCGAAGGTATCAACCCTTTTCTGGCACCATTGTCGGGGAAGCAATAGCTACCCTGGTGAGGTTAGTAGGAACCTTGCTAGTTTTAATTCTTGTTTTTAATTTTTAGTTTGCTTCCAGTCTTTATTTGAAAAACCAAAAAAATTAGTTAGTCTTTAAATTCTTGTTTTACTATTATAAGTCTCTGTTAGCCAAAAACATAGGAAATATGGTTGAAAAGAAGCTTGGGGAGTTTGCAACTCCCAACAATGATTATTTGCGTACTCCTATTACCCAGCCAACAATTACCGCTGATGATTATGAAATGAAGCCCCACTATTTATGTTTGGTTCAACATAATCAATTTGGAGGCTCTATTGTTGAGGACACAGGTACGCACTTGAATACTTTTACTAAAATATGTGATATGATGCGCATAAAATATGTTGACCCCGATGCGGTCAAATTGTGCTTATTCCCTTTCTCTCTTAGAGGAAGAGCAAAAGATTGGTTGCTATCTTTGCCTAGAAATACTATTACATCATGGGTGGAATGTACTTCTTTATTTATGACTAAAATTTTCCCACCTGCAAATACTATGCAACTAAGATCTAATATTACTGGTTTTAGAAAGTAAGAGCATGAGCCACTAGCGCTTGCATGGGAGAGGATGGAAGCATAGATGAGAAACTGTCCTAGCCATGGGATGGAATTCTCCATTTATTTTATAATGCTCTTAACCCTGTGTCTAAGTCTATGCTTGATACTGCAGCTGAAGGAACATTTATGGGTACACATATTACCGAAGCAAAGCAGCTGCTAGACAATATGCAAGAAAACCATGCCCAATGGCATGTGGATAGATCAAACACGAAGAAGGTGAACTCCGTCTCACCACAAGAAAATGAAGAACTCAATGCTAAGTTGGATGAGCTCATATTAGCCGTAAAAGGTAATGAAAGCCAAGTAAGAGCTATCCCTGAATCAAATATTGAAGAAATAAACTTCATAGCTCGTAATGATTATAACCCTGCTTGGAAGAAGAATTATAATCCTAATTTTTAGAAACATTATTCTAGTCCTGCAGGTAACTCTAATAATAATATGTGAACTAGTAATGGTAGTCTCCAAGAAACACTTAAGTCTTTTATAGACTCATAAAATGAGCAAAACAATATTCTTGTTAAAATAATAGAGAACCATGATGCTATGCTTGGTAAATTATCTAACCAAGCTATAAGTTTGAGGAATGATTTGCAGGCCCTTCAAGAAAGAACGAGTATTGTTGAGGCACAGGTAGGTAAGATAACCGATATTCAAACTCTCATTCTAGCTAAATTTGCAAGTAAAGCTGAGCCCAATCCTGTTGAAGACCTCAAGATGATAAGAATCAAAAGGGAGGAGCCTGAAGAACTTGATTATAGTAATGCTCCTTCACCAAATTACACCGTTGAAGATCTTGTAAAAATGATCAATGTCAAGATTCCAGTAAGTGAAGGAAATGAGGAAGCTATGTACCAACACTTCGTTAATCAGGTAGCAATAAAGGTACATGAGCTTGAGGAAGAATATAAGAAAATTGCTGAAAAATTACCTGTGAAGCTTGATGATATATTTGAGCCTAGTATTAATATTAAAATTGGGACCAGTGAGATAGCTGCACTTTGTGATCTAGGTGCAAGCGTCTCAACAATTCCAAAAAGTATTTTTAATAAGTTAAATCTTGGCTATTTTGAAATCACTGAGTTAAAATTGCATCTAGCAGATTCTACCTACAAACAAGCTGTAGGAATCAAGAAGAACACTTTAGTATACATTAAAGGATGTCCTGCTCTTATTGATTTTGTTATTGTTGACATGCCTGAAGATGCTACCACTCCTATTATATTAGGCCGTCCATTTTTAAGAACTATTAAGGCTTTGATTAATATACATGAAGGGAACGTGAAGCTTCAATTGCCTTCACGGGATCCTTTTGTTATTCATTTCCCCAGGAAGAAGAAAGCCAAGCACGATGAAAAGGAGGCCATCACTTTGAAGGCCACCTATTTTGGAGTGGGTTTTCCACTCATCTGGCCTATGTGAGCAACATTGAGGTCAAGCTATTGACCATAAAATAGCGCTTCATGGGAGGCAACCCATGTGAAATAAAGGTTTGAGTTAAGTTTTTAAGTTTTAGTTTAAGTTCATGTTTAATAAAGAGTACTAGAAAGCTCCAATTGAGGAGAAGAAGTTCGGTAGTACTCCCTCTGTTCAGAAATATAAGACGTTTTAGCTTTGTGAATTGAATGTATCTAGACGTCTTTTATTGTATAGGTTCGGAGTGAACCTATACACTAAAAGGTGTCTTGATACATTCGTTTCACAAAGCTAGAATGTCTTATATTTCCGAACGGAGGGTGTACTAAAAATCCTTCTTAATACATGCTGATGTTGGTCGAGAATATTTACTATCATTTTTCTATCAAAAATAAGGTGTTTCGCTAAGTTTCACGATAAGAAAGAAATCTCGAAGAAATAGAATTTTTTGGTGAATACACACGGTTTAACGACCAACTATACGTCAGGAATAAAAATTCTGGCCATATAGTTCTGGCCGTATAGATATTTTTACCATCGACAATTTTCTTTCATAAGTACTCACGGTTTAACGATCAACTATACGACGGGAATAAAATTCCGGTTATATAGTTCCGGACGTATAAATATCGATGCTTTTGTAAATTTTCTTTTCCAGGTACAGAGGGTTTGACGACCAACTATATGGTGGGAACAAATTGTTCCAGATTTATAGTTCTTGCCGTATAGCTGCGCAGCCAGGTGGAAACCCTAAAATTTTGACAGCAGGCCAACACCAGAACTCCATGGGTGTTAGATTTATCACTATGTAAACTAGATTATTTTCTCTAGTGCAAGTGGGATACTGAAGGAAATATGCCCTCAGAGGCAATAATAAAGTTGTTATTATGTATTCCTCATATATGATCGATGTTTATTTTTCATGATATAATTGTATTGATCGAAAACGTCAATACATGTGTGTTTAATAAACAAAAAGGGTTCCTAGTTATGCCTCTCTTATAGACTAGCTTGTTGATTAACAAGATGATCAAGGTTTCCTAATCATGGACATTGGATGTTGTTAATAACAAGGTCACAAAATTTGTGAAATGATGTGATGAACATTCATCTGAAGTATAGCATTACGATCAAGTCATTATGTTTATATTGCTATAACATCATATGAAGTAATCTTTATCCTTAGACCATGAGATCCTGTTAATTGCTAACACCGGAAGAGTATCTTTATAACATCAAACGTCACACCATAACCGGGTGACTATAAAGATGGGTTCAGTGCTACGAAGGTGTTATGTTGAGGCTCATGGATCAAGAGTGGAATTTGTCAATCCTGATGACAGATAGATATACTCTGGGCCCTCTCGGTGATATCACATTAAGATAGCTTACAAGCAAGTGATGTGATCACTAGAATGTTATATCACAGGAACGAGAAAAGAGTGCATGTCGGTAACGAGATCAAACTAGGTATTTGGATACCTATGATCAAATCTCGGACATGTATTATATCATGAGACAAAGGGATTAAGTTACTAGCGTTAAAGCTTCTCACGATCACAGAAGTCATCATTGAATATGCAGGAGTCAGTATGGATCTCCAGGTCCCGCTTTTGATTATTGATCTGAGAGGAGTCTCAATCATGTCTGCATTATTCGCGAACCATAGGGTGACACACTTAAGGGTTGCCGGACACCATTTTGGAGCACATATGTTTCAGACGAAACGATTGCAAAGCGTAGGAATTGTTTCGATAGAAACCGGAATTGTTTTGGGTGAAATTGCAGAAAGTGGTTCTGCATGTGATATTGAAATGTTGCAACGGGTTTTATGTGAATTTTGGTTAATTAAATTAATAAAAAAAATTCTGAATAAATTTAATAAAAGAGTTTTATTAAATGAGAGAGCATTAAACTTAGAGAATTTTAATGCATTTAAAATGGAGACTTTAAAAGAGAATGTGAAGGGGCATTTTAATGTGGAGGAGTTACCACCACATGAATGGGGGAGGTGAGGGGTCACCTCCATGAGGCTCCGGCCATGGAGGGGGTACCCCCTCCTCCTATAAAAGGCCACCCCTCTCACCCTTCTTCCTTACACCTCCTCGTGAAGGATCTCTCTCCCCCCTAGAATTATTTCCCCATGGTCTCGGATTAGCGAGATACATGTTCCCGGTAGCATTTCGTCTAGAAGGAGTTGCTGCTTCCGCTGCATCGCTGGAGCGAGGAGGTGGAGGTTGTCCGGTGGCTTGAACGTGTGTGCGAGGATGAATGCGCTGCTGATTTGCGGCGGTCGGACTTCCACACGATCTTGAGATCAGCAAGTGTACGACTACATCAACCACGAGTTCCTACTCATTAACAAAACTCGTTGTCTTCAAGGGTAAGTTCTCCATGGATGTATGTCCACCCGTTGCTCTGTATCTAGTAGATAGATCTTGGCATATAGTTCTCATCGTAGGATTTTTTTTGTTTTTTATGCTGCGGACCCAACAGTGGTATCAGAGCCTGATCTATGCGTAGGTGCTTTGCACGGGTAGTACACATATGTTTATATGTGGGCGATGATGATCATGTTATTGCATCTTCTATGTATTTTGGATATTGGTATCATAGTGGGATGAAGCGTCCTGGACCAACCTTACATGTCATCGTACATGAGACCGGTTCCACGACTGACATGCAACTAGTTTTGCATAAGTGGCTGGCGGGTGTCTGTCTCTCCTACTATAGTCAATATCTGATTTACAGCGAGTTGCTAATAACTTAGTTATCCTCGTTGTGGTTCATGTTCGTAGGTAAGACCGGTTCTATCTCCGAAAGCCCTAAGCCACGTAAAACTTGCAATTGATAAATTAGAGGCGTCTAGTTTAGATCGTTGCTGGGCTAGTGTCTTGATATGGTATTGTTGTAAGTAGATGTATGATAGATACTCTTACAACATACTCAACGTGTAAGTTCCATAGACCTTGGCCTTACACACAAAGGAATGATAGAGATCATACCATGATGCAAATGATAGAGATCAAATGCATGGACCATATCATCTCACTTAACACATTAGATGTTAGCATCTTATACTGCTAGTTTGGCGCTTTTGGTAGCATTGTAAGATGATACCTCATTTGGATATCAAGATAAAATGTGTTCTTCCTTAAGTATGCACCGTTCTATGGATCGTGTTTCGAGACATCACGTGATGATCGGGTGTACTCGACTCTACGCTCTCATACAACGAGTGTAAGACAGTTTTACACACGCGAGTACTAAGGTTCTTACTTGGCGATCCTAGCATGTACAGACATGGCCCCGAAACATGGACGGGAAGGTTAATCATGAGTCATATAGTTGATATGATGCCCATATAGATGCTTGCCTTTGAATCTACACCGACTCACGTGATCATCGGACTTGGTGTAGTGGATTTGGTTCATGTAATCACCAAAAGGACACGAGCGATGTCGTTTTTGAGTGGGAGTTCATTAGTAATTTGGATTAGTTAAACTCAATCTATCATAAACTTAGTCTAAATAAACTTTACAAATTCTGTTGTAGATGGCACCACCTGCTTTTAATTTCAATGTGTTCATGGAGAAAGAGAAACTTGCTGCAAATGGTAGCAACTTCATCAACTGGGCTATGAATTTGAGGATTCTCCTCACTGCTGCACAAAAGCAATATGTGCTAGTGGCGCCGCTAGGCCCCCCACCAGCTCTTGATGCCCCTGACGAGGAAAAGAACATCTATATAACTCGTCAGGAGGACCACAACTTAGTTCATTGCGGCATACTGTATGGGCTAGAGCCAGAACTTCGAAAGCGTTTCAAAAATGGCAATGCTTTTGATAACATGGGAGAATTGAAAATGATTTTCGATACCCATGCTGTCGTAGAGAGTTATAATGCTTCTGAAAAGTTCTTTAGCTGCATGACGGAGGAGAACAACTCTGTTAGTGAGCATGTACTCAAAATGTCTGGGTACGCTGATAAGCTTGTGTCCTTGGGAATAACGATTCCCATTGACTTAGGCATACATCGTGTTCTCCAATCTCTTCCACCTAGCTACAAGAGCTTCGTGATGAACTATAACATGCAGGGCATGAAGAAGTCTCTTCCCGAGCTTCTTTCAATGCTTAAGACTGCAGAAGTGGAGATTAGGAAAGAACATCAAGTGTTGATGATCAATAAGACCACCGGTTTCAAGAAGGACAAGAAAGGCAAGCAGAAGGGAAAGAAGGGCGGAAAATCTGTTGCCGCACCTGAAAAGAAAATCCCGAGCTGGCCCTAAGTCTGATACCGAGTGCTACTATTGCAAGGGGACTGACCATTGGAAGCACAACTGCCCCAAGTATTTGGCTGACAAGAAGGCCAGCAAGGCAAACAAAGGTATATGTGATATACATGTTATTGATGTGTACTTGACTAGTACTCGCAGTAGCACCTGGGTATTTGATACGGGATCGGTTGCTAATATATGTAACTCGATTCAGGGGCTGCGGAACAAGCGACAGCTAGCAAGGGATGAAGTCACGATGGGGATCGGCAATGGTTCAAGAGTTGATGTGATCGCCGTCAGAACGCTGCCTCTCCATATCCCGTCGGGATTAGTTATAAATCTGAATAATTGTTATTTGGTGCCTACACTGAGCATGAACATTGTATCTGGATCATGTTTGATGCAAAGTGGTTATTCATTTAAGTCTGAAAACAATGGTTGTTCGATTTATATGGATAATATCTTTTATGGTCATGCACCTGTGTTGAATGGTTTATTTTTGTTGGATCTCGATAGTAGTATTACGCATAATCATAATGTTGATGCTAAAATGGTTAAACTTGATAATGATATATTTGCATATATGTGGCACTGCCGTCTAGATCATATTGGCGTCAAACGCATGAAGAAACTCCATTCGGATGGACTTTTAGAATCACTTGTTTTTTAATCTTTTGATACATGTGAGCCATGCCTTCTGGGCAAGATGACTAGAACGCCATTTTCCGGTTCAATGGAACGGGTGACAAATTTATTGGAAATCATACATACTGATGTGTGTGGACCAATGAGTGTGTCAGCGCGAGGTGGATATCGTTATTTTATTACTTTAACAGATGATTTGAGTAGATACGGGTATATCTATTTGATGAAACACAAGTCTGAAACCTTTGAAAAGTTTAAGGAATTTCAGAATGAAGTGGAAAATCATCGTAATAGAAAGATCAAATTTCTACGGTCCGACCGTGGAGGAGAGTATCTTAGTTACAAGTTTAGCACACATATGAAAGACTGTGGAATAGTTTCACAACTCACGCCTGCTGGAACACCACAACGTAATGGTGTGTCAGAACTTCGTAATCGTACTTTATTGGATATGGTTCGATCTATGATGTCTCTGACTGACTTGCCACTGTCTTTTTGGGGCTATGCACTAGAAACCGCTGCATTCACTTTAAATCGGGAACCATCTAAATCCGTTGAAACGACACCACATGAATTATGGTTTGGAAACAAACCTAAGCTATCATTTCTTAAAGTTTGGGGATGCGATGTTTATGTGAAGATACTTCAGCCAGATAAACTCGAACCCAAAGCGGAAAAATGCGTCTTCATAGGATACCCTAAGGAAACGATTGGGTATACCTTCTATCACAGATCCAAGGGCAAGGTTTTTGTTGCCAAGAATAGATCATTTCTTGAGAAGGAGTTTCTCGCGAAAGGTGTGAGTAGTCGGAAGATAGAACTCGAAGAGGTTATTGAACCTTCTCTTCATGAAATGGCGAGT
This sequence comes from Avena eriantha, assembly GCA_910589775.1. Lineage (NCBI taxonomy): Eukaryota > Viridiplantae > Streptophyta > Magnoliopsida > Poales > Poaceae > Avena > Avena eriantha. The sequence goes on along the minus strand of OU342740.1, from coordinate 270,246,884 downwards.
AGCGCAGCACCGGAAGTTGTTTCGGAGTTGACTTCACCTAATGAAGAGAGAGATAATGATAATGATCATGAAACTCCGAAAGAGGACACTACCGAACCTCGCAGGTCAAGCACGACACGTGCAGCTCCGGAACTGTACGGCAATCCTGTTATGAATTTCATGATTGATGAAATAGATGACCCTGCGACGTATGAAGAAGCAATGATGAGCCCGGATTCCAACAAATGGCTAGAAGCCATGAAATCCGAGATGGAATCCATGTACGAAAACTAGGTTTGGACCTTGGTGGACTTACCTCACGACCGAAAGGCCGTTGAGAATAAATGGATTTTGTAAAGAAAAACTAATGCTGATGGTAATGTGACCATCTATAAAGCTTGACTTGTCGCAAAGGGGTTTCGACAAATTCAAGGAGTTGACTATGATGAGACATTCTCTCCTATAGCGATGCTAAAGTCGGTTAGGATTATGTTAGCAATTGCTGCATATTTCGATTATGAAATATGGCAGATGGATGTCAAACTGCATTCCTCATTGGTAATATTGAAGAAGAGTTGTATATGATACAACCTAAGGGTTTTGTCGATCCTAAGGATGCTGATAAGGTATGCAAACTTCAGCGATCCATCTATGGACTGAAGCAAGCATCCCAGAGTTGGAATCTCCGCTTTGATGAGGTGATCAAAGAGTTTGGATTTGTCCAAACTTATGGAGAGGCTTGTATTTACAAGAAAGTGAGTGGGAGCAATGTGGCATTTCTGATATTATATGTGGATGACATATTATTGATTGGAAATGATATAGATCTTTTAAACAGTGTTAAAAGTTATCTAAACAGCAAATTTTCGATGAAGGACCTTGGTGAAGCTTCGTATATATTAGGCATTAAAATCTATAGAGATAGATCAAGGCGCCTAATTGGGCTATCGTAGAGTACATACCTTGATAAGATATTAAAGAAGTTTAATATGGACGGAAGTAAGAAGGGGTTTTTACCAATGTTGCAAGGCAAGACATTGAGTAAGACTCAAAGTCTGGCTACGACGGAAGAAAGAGAGATAATGGATAAGATCCCCTATGCCTCAGCCATAGGCTCTATAATGTATGCCATGCTATGTACAAGACCGGATGTGGCACATGCTATTAGTTTGACTAGTAGGTACCAATCTGATCCAGGTTCAGAACACTGGATAGCGGTCAAGAATATCCTTAAGTACTTAATAAGAACTAGGGATATGTTTCTTGTATACGGAGGTGAAGAAGAGCTAGTCGCTAAGTGTTATGTCGATGCTAGCTTTGACACCAATCCGGATGACTCTAAGTCTCAATCCAGATACGTATTTCTCTTGAACGGAGCAGCAGTTAGTTGGAGGAGTTCCAAACAACCTGTGGTAGCTGGATCAACAACAGAGGAGGAATATGTTGCTTCTTCAGAAGCGGCGCAGGAAGCGGTTTGGATGAAGGAGTTCATAACGGAACTAGGTGTGGTTCCTAGTGCAATGGATCCAATGGTGATCTATTGTGACAACAATGGAGCCATAGCCAACGCCAATGAACCAAGGTCTCACAAGAATTCCAAGCATATTAAGCGCCGGTTTCACTCCATCCGCGAGCATGTCAAGGATGGCGATATAAAGATTTGTAAAGTACACATGGACCTAAATGTAGCAGATCCGTTGACTAAAGTTCTCCCTAGTGCAAAACACGATCAACACCAGAACTCCATGGGTGTTAGATTTATCACTATGTAAACTAGATTATTGTCTCTAGTGCAAGTGGGAGACTGAAGGAAATATGCCCTGAGAGGCAATAATAAAGTTGTTATTATGTATTCCTCGTATATGATAGATGTTTATTTTGCATGCTATAATTGTATTGATCGGAAACATCAATACATGTGTGTTTAATAAACAAAAAGGGTTCCTAGTTATGCCTCTCTTATAGACTAGCTTGTTGATTAATAAGATGATCAAGGTTTCCTGATCATGGACATTGGATGTTGTTAATAACAAGGTCACAACATTTGTGAAATGATGTGATGAACATTCATCCGAAGTATACATTACGATCAAGTCATTATGTTTATATTGCTATAACATCATACAAAGTAATCTTTGTCCTTAGACCATGAGATCATGTTAATTGCTACCACCGGAAGAGTATCTTGATAACATCAAACGTCACACCATAACATGGTGACTATAAAGGTGGGTTCAGTGCTACGAAGGTGTTATGTTGAGGCTCATGGATCAAGAGTGTAATTTGTCAATCCCGATGATGGATAGATATACTCTGGGCCCTCTCGGTGATATCACATTAAGATAGCTTGCAAGCAAGTGATGTGATCACTAGAATGTTATATCACATGAACGAGAAAAGAGTGCATGTCGGTAACGAGATCAAACTAGGTATTTGGATACCGATGATCAAATCTCGGACATGTATTATATCATGATACAAAGGGATTAAGTTACTAGCGTTAAAGGTTCTCACGATCACAGAAGTCATCGTTGAATGTGCAGGAGTCAGTATGGATCTCCATGTCTCACTTCTGATTATTGATCTGAGAGGAGTCTCAATCATGTTTGCATTATTTGCGAACCATAGGGTGACACACTTAAGGGTTGCCGAACACGATTTTGGAGCACATATGTTTCAAATGAAAGGATTGCAAAGCGCAGGAATTGTTTCGATAGAAACCGGAATTGTTTCGGGTGAAATTGGAGAAAGTGGTTCTGCATGTGATATTGAAATGTTGCAAGGGGTTTTATGTGAATGTTTGTTACTTAAAGTAATTAACAAAATTCTTAATAAATTTAATAAAAGAGTTTTATTAAATGAGAGAGCATTAAACTTTGAGAATTTTAATGCATTTAAAGTGGAGACTTTAAAAGAGAATGTAAAGGGGCATTTTAATGTGGAGGAGTTACCACCACATGAATGGGGGAGGTGAGGGGTCACCTCCATGAGGCGCCGGCCATGGAGGGGGTACCCCTTCCTCCTATAAAAGGCCACCCCTCTCACCCTTCTTCCTTACACCTCCTCGTGAAGGTTCTCTCTCCCCCTCTAGAATTATTCCCCCATGGTCTCGGATTAGCGAGATACATGTTCCCGGTGGCATTTCGTCTGGAAGGAGTTGCTGCTTCCGCTGCATCGCTGGAGTGAGGAAGTGGAGGTTGTCTGGTGGCTTGAACGTGTGTGCGAGGATGGATGCGCTGCTGATTTTCGGCGCTCGGACTTCCACACGATCTTGAGATCGGCAAGTGTACGACTACATCAACCACGAGTTCCTACTCGTTAACAAAACTCGTTGTCTTCGAGGGTAAGTTCTCCATGGATGTATGTCCACCCATTGCTATGTATCTAGTAGATAGATCTTGGCGTATAGTTCTCATCGTAGGAATTTTTTTGGTTTCTATGTTGCGGACCCAACACTATCGTCATTATAAATCTAGGGTGAGACCTACTATGAACTAATTGCCATGATTCTCTTGCCTAGATTATTATTTTAAGGGGACTATTTAGTGTCCTGTGATGAGGAATATGTTATGCTTATTGTTGATGGATCAAAAAGTTTTATTTTTGTCTTTCTTTATTATTTTAGATGTTGAACACAAGTAGCCAAACTCGTACTGGTGCTGTCGCTAGCGCTTCTCGTGCTGTCACTCAAGAACACATGGGATACGGTTTAGGAATGAGCTCCAATGTGATCGCTTCGATCAGATCAAGAACCGAGAAGTGAAGGCAACCAAGTGGACTTGCCCATTATATTGAACCAACTCGGTATTTCTAATAACTTCAATTTACTTTGCAATAGGGTTGGCCTGTAAAACTTTGTATTCAATGATGTGCCTACTTATCGCCAGTTAACTCTGGAATTTTTAAGTTCTTTGCAAAGCACCGTTAAACTATGGCATGGAGAGGACACGATTTCTTTCCGACTTATGAACAACAATTACACTTTATCGCTAGATGAATGGTGTGCATGCTTGATGTCTACGCACTTCTATTCTTGTAGACAGTTGTTGGGCCTCCAAGTGCAGAGGTTTCTAGAACAGCAGCAAGTTTTCCCTTAAGTGGATTACCCAAGGTTTATCGAACTCAGGAAGGAAGTGGTCAAAGGTATCCCCTCTCAAGCAACCCTGCAATCAAGATACAAGAAGTCTCTTGTGTCCCCAACACACCCAATACACTTGTCAGGTGTATAGGTGCACTAGTTCGGCAAAGAGATAGTGAAATACAAGTGGTACGGATATAAGACAACAGTGCTAGAAAATAGCTTGATTGCATGGAAAATACTAAAGGCAAACTGAAATAAAGATAGAAGCAAGCAAACATGCAACAGATCTAGTAGCAAATGGTGTTTCAATGCTTAGAAACAAGGCCTAGGGATCATACTTTCACTAGTGAACACTCTCATATAAATATATCATCTTCATGATACTACGCTGAACTACTCTCCGGTTGGACACTCTAATCCATGGTAGGGCTATAACAACACACCTCAAAGTAAGCCTTTCCCATCTAGAAAACCCCATACTCTCACCTTGAGTACTAGATGAGTCCAATAAACACCAAAATATTATAGAGACATCCAACTCTAAATATAACTCATAACAAGTATTTGTAATCTCTAGCCTAAGTGCCACCATGGTGAGCACGCTGTCACTTTCACACACATGGGGAGAGCAGAGATTCATTAAAGCACTTGAGTAGCAGAATAGATCTATATATTACAAGCTCATGATCTCAATAATATCATGCATAGAGAGAGAGATGAACACATAGCTACCGGTAGAACCCTTAGCCTCGAGGAAGAACTACTCCCTCCTCATCATGGGAATCAGCAATGGTTATGGAGATGGTGGTGGAGATCGATGGAGATGGCTCCGGGTGCACTTCCCCATCCCGGCAGGGTGCCGGAACAGAGACTTTCTGTCCCCCGAATCTCCCCTTCGGTGGCGGCGGCGCAATGAAACTTTTTTTGGATTTCTGATTGACGATTTAGGGTTTATGCCTCGAGAGGCTTCTTATAGGCCAGAGGGCAAGGTCGGTGGGCGGCCAGGGGTCCCATACCATGCCCTGACGCGGCCTGGGGGGACCCGCGCGATGGGGCGGTGTGGCCACCCTGTGGCCCCTCTCCGACTCTCCTTCTGGCTCCGTGAGTCTTCCGGGAAAATATCAACTTTGACTTTTGTCCGGTCCAATTCTGAGAATATTGATTCTCTGACTTTCTTGGAACCAAAAAACAGCAGAAAACAGGCAACTGGCACCATGGCATCTTGTTAATAGGTTAGTCCAAGAAATCATATGAAAAGTACTCCACAGTGTGGACAAAACATAAGAAAGTAGATAAACCAAGCATGGAACATCAATAATTATAGATACATTTGCAATGTATCAATGCTTTAATTTTCCAAACAATGATGATAATGACTTGCGCACATCCTTTACTAGCTTAGACCCTTCCCTGGAACAATATTATAATGGAATGAGCTTCACTTCTAGAGTGAGCAAGGGGAAGAATATTCAACATCTTGAAATTCGCTATTTGTTCTATGTTATTGCTAACACCTTGCAGGCACAAAATGAGTTCACGAGACTCAGTGAGGAGGACATCTTAGTCCCCGCAAAAGCTTCTTACAACAACTGCGACTTGTCACTCAACTTGGGCGCAATCCTTGTGCGCTACCTGGAGCACCAATCCTCCCAAAGCCAAGGACCAATCATAGGTGGAGGCATCATAGTCGTGTTTGAGATTGCCCTAGGCATCGACCTAGGTGAGTTGCAACCTGTGCTAGGTGAGCGACGTGTTGGTTTCTCTACTTTAAAGGCTTGTGGAATTCTCACTAGGAGAGGTGGTGTTTATTACTTGCATATTGCTGGAGCCGGACCTCTCTACCCCCGCTCCTATGCCTAATGGTCTTTTCTTTATCAAGGAAGGACACTTTCTATATGACTTGCAGGTTGAGCAACACCAACCCGAGGAGGAGATTCCGGATGAGGATGAGGACCAAGAAGAGGAGTAAGAAGTTCCTTATCAAGAGGAGCAGCCACCAACCCGGTTTGCTACATACCAAGACTTTTGAGAACTTGGAGGGACTGTAGAGAGGATGCATAGCCTCTCCTTGAACCTCCGAGGAAAACCTAGTAACTTATCAACTCAATTTGCAAACTGGAGTAATGACTTTTTCCTGCCACCACAATGATTTGAAGGGCTTGTAAAAGCCTAAGCTTGGAGAAGTTTCCTCATTTATCTTTATTTTGCGTTCATTTGCTTTTATTTATTTCTAGGTTATGTTTTTCATTCGAGCTTATAAGCACTCGTGTTGGTTTCCCCAACACTTTATCTTTAGTTATTTCTATTTGTTTTCGAGATTTTCACTACAAGAAAAGTTGGCTTTTACAATGGACGATTTTCGTGGTTGAAGGCCCATTTTTCATGGCTAAAAAGTCTTATACGACAGATGCCCTTCGTGGTAAAAGGCCCATCATAGAAGAATCTACCACGGTTTTTTTCTGACCATGGCGGATCGCACCCTTCAGCCACCAAAACTTTTTTCATCGTTGATTTGTTCGCCAGGCGTGTTGATTGCTAACGTCATGCAAAATGCCACGTGGCAAACACAGTTAACGCCCAGTTACCGCTGTTAACGGCCATAGAAACCATGGTAGAAGCCAGGCCCAGCTAAGGCCTACTAATAATTAAGTGGGCCGGCCCATTAGGAGAACCCAATAAGATTATGGTCTGTTACTGTTTCGCCCGGCACTATTTGAAATGGGCCCAAAAGATGCGGCCAGCTGCAGCCCACGAATGTCAGGCCCGTTACTATTTTGGCCTACAGAAGCCCACATTGTTCGAATACTGTGCGTCCCGTTAACAGGCTATGTCAAGTAGGCCCGATACTGTTAAGGCCCACGGTCAGCCCGTCACTATTCTCACATCTCGTCCTAGGCCACCTACGAGTGGCCCACTTTTGAGAAGGTCCGACTATTCTACCCTTTTACTATTCTGGCTCGTTACTGTTCTGGCCATCTACTATTCATGTCCATTACTATTGTGGTCCTTTACTATTCTGGCCTGTTACTATGCTGGTTGCCACTATTCTAGCATGTTACTATTCAGGCATGTTACTATTCTGGCCTATTGCTGTTCTGGCCTGTTACTTTTCTGGTCTATTACTGTTCGGGCACGTTACTGTGCTAGGTTTCCGCTTAACTGGCTTGCTGGTGTTTTGGCCTGCTACTGTTTTGGCCTATTTCTGTTTTGGCCTATTACTATTTTAGCCTGTTACTGTTTTAGCCTGTTACTGTTTTCGCCTGTTACTGTTTTGGCATGTTAAAGTTTGTAGCATCCCAATTGTCTAACAATTGTAATGCTACTTGCCTACTCTATATATTGCTACTTCCTACATGTCATTATTGCATCATCATAATATCATGCTCATGTCACCATGCCACATTCCATTTAAGCATCATATAAACCCTTTTAATATGGTTCTTCTCTCATATGCATTTGCATTTTTATTAATTGTAGTTGCCTCTTGATACATTGTAGTTGGTTCTTAATATATTGTTTAATGCCAAAATTTAGTTGGGGGCATATCTATCTAAATTCCACCACCCTATTGCCTTTCCTTTTGATATCTATCCACAACTATACCATATATTTGTATGTGGGCAATAGTATTTTCGTTTGGTATTTAAATTCTAGCCCACATATATTTTAGTATGGATTTTTTTCTCACCATGGCCAATTGGCTTTGATTTAAACCAATCTAATATGCCATGCAGCTGAACCAAACCCTCCTAGGCACCCATCTTCACCCGAAGCAAACCAGACCCGGCGGCCCCTCCTAGGCTCTCTTCCTGGCGCGTGCTAGAGAGGCAGCAAAGGAGCTCGCCTGCCCGGTCTCTTCCTGGACCAGACCAACACCCTAGCTGAGCTTACCTAGCTTCTAGACCTAGCCGAAGCAACCTGGTGCGTTCGATCCCACACCCAGCTGGTGCACATGAACCCTTCACTGATCCCACCTGGGCGAGCCACACCCAGCCCAGAAGATGGATGCGTCGTACTTCCGCCATGTTTCTCTTCCTTTCCCGCGCCAGCACGTGATCCTCTCATCGCGGATGCCACCCGCGTGAGTCTTTGCTCGCTATTTTTCTGCTGGCCACATAAAGCTAGCAGTAGATGAACCTCATTCTCCTCAACCACTCTTTTTCCCCATTTACATCGAGACCCTTTCCCCTGTTTCCTCTACACACCAGTCCCTAGACCCTAGCGAGCTCCCGGTGGCCGCCTCGCCGTCCCGCTATTCTACACCGTCCCAGGCACGACCACCATGCCAGGAGGGGCGTCCCGGATGCCTCCGACACCTGCTACAAGGAGCCAGGAGGAAGAGCTCGAATGCTTCCAGGGACGGCACGGTCTGCTGCACGCCCGCCATGGCCACCGACGCCGCCGTACCGACGTCTCCGACCACATCTACCTCTACCCGCTTGTCTGCTTACCCGCGGTGAGCCCTGCTTCTCCCCGTCACTTTTCCTTTCCCTCCCGTGCCTTCAAACACTGCATCCGTCCGACGCCGCTCGTGCACTGGACAGATGGCGCACATACGACTGCTGCCACACATCACAAGACACCGCAGACCCCTCTGTTCATCTGTCTCTCACGGCCACACAAGTCATCTCCGGCGCCGACCAACACCCACCTTAAAGAGGGCACTTAAAGAGGGCACTTCCAGTTTTCACAAGGACCAAACGGCGCATAAAACGGTGTCTTAAATCTCTTGGATTCATCTCAGGAAGTCTTCGCCATCTCGCAGTTGTGTCTGACAGAAAATTCAGTCTAGACGTTTTGTTGCAGCCCCTATTCCCGACGAGCTAGCACTCTCTACACATGAACTCCGGTGATCTTCCTTTCGTTCAGCTCTTCTTCTATGTATCAGCTAGCCTATGAAACAAACCATGGTTGTTTTGATGCCCCGAGTAACTCACGGTCATCATCCGAAGATAGAACATGTTGTTCACTATCAGCGCATGCGCAGCAATACCAGTTTTTCCCTCTATTTCCGTCACTTTTCCGGCCACCTCGAGCTGCTTTTCCTCGTATCTTTCCATGCTCCTACAATCTTGGTACTCTCCTACTTCCAACGCTGCGAATATCACTCGATTCCGAGATCTGGAACTCCCGGAATCATCCGACGATTTGATCTCATCTCGTAGTTGACCTGTGAGAACGATTCAGTTTTCCGTCATGTTTTTTTGTTCTTCGTACTCACAAGATCCCAACCATATCAGTGAATCTATGGAGGTATTCTTCTCTCATGATTATTCTCCTATGTTACCTCTACGTACCGGCGCAGGCGATACACAAATTGGAACACCAACGCTCTCTAGAGATTGATACAAAGTTCAGCAAATGTCACCGTTTTGATATCTTCAAAATTCAGAAAAACCGAGCAGCCTTGTGATTTTATAAAAGTACCCCTACGCTTTTTGATCCTTGACCGGAGCCCCCTCATCTTCTTCCAGTTTAACCCACCCAGACAGCTTTCCCAGTTAGGATTTGGCCACGTACGACAGTCCCACTGCCTCGGTTCACCTCAGTATAAAAAGTCCGAGAAAGTTTCTAATTTATAAAAATAATTTTACAAAAAGGATTTATAAAGTACAATGCATATCTTTTTATTGGATTATCTAAATAATATATTTTATATATCAAAGTTGATCAAAATTTCGAAATTATTAAAATGTCAATTAATGCCTTTATCTTAAATAAATAATAACTTTTTTTCGTAATTCCGAATTCGATAAATAATATGTCTAAATCGATCAGCGCGACGGGCCCGTCCTGGCTATGCATTCCATGATATGAATTGAAGAATGTATCATATAAATATTAAGTATACAACAATATTTATGGGAGCAAAACATGACTAACAATTTAATAAAATGCTTTGTTCTTGTACCCCACACCTCACCCATGCCATGTTGTGTTATACCATGCAATTGTGCATCATTCTATCATGACATACTTGTTTCCTTGTTGCATATTATTTATATGATTGTGCAATGTATTTATTTTGGCCCCTTGTGTGTTTGGTTTTTATCCGGATAGACACTGAGCAAGAAGAATACCAGGAGCCTCAGGAGTATTACCTTGATCCTTCCTATTCGACAACAAAACTGCCAGGCAAGCACTACCACATGATTGCACACATATAGTACCTATTGCTTCTATCTTATTCTTGCATCATGGAGTCATGAATGCATTAAATTGAATCCTAAGTACTACATAGTCTTTACTTTTAAAACCCCACCGAGCTTGTTCCTCCATCCCATGAGCCACTACTACAGGAGTTGTTTGAGCCATGCGAGTCGTAGAACAGCCTGTGTAGGGTTTGTGAGTGTCTGGTGGAAAGCGAGGTACCTAAACAACTTAACCTGAGTAGTAATGGGATAGCTAAGAAAAGAGGCAGCGGTGGGCAATATCTGTTATTTAGATTTTATGTCCACTTGTGTCCCGTAGGACCCCGAGTACTTGATTCCTGTTCCTTGACTATTCGCACTATCCACATCCGGGAGGACTTGTGGACCCCCCTGAGCTAGAGCTTGATTCATTTCTATTTCTTGGGGCCACAAACTCGTTTGGGGTTTTATTTACTATCCTGTACTTATGACATGTTACTGCTTTATTTAAGATTGTGCGTGGAGCACCTGCACTGTTTTGGATCATGGAATGTTTTCGCGGTATCGATAAGCCTAGTCACACTTTTGGGTTCCTAGTCGTTTACAGCCATTGACACAAACCTTGGGTCCGTCTCGAAGCCGGCCAACTTCGTTGCGGGTAGCTTAATGGGGTGGGCCCCTGAAATATTTTATGAATCCTGTGATCGCTTTGTCGTGAATGCCTCATTGGGTTTTGATTTGATTTTTCCGAGGTTGATCGAGTGCGTGTTGCTATTTGTGCACCCCTGCAGGGTAAATCTTTCTGAAAGTCGTGTCCGCGGTTATGGACGACTTGGAGCACAGTTTCTCGATCATAGACAAGCATAACTAAAGTACCGTGTTTAATTTGACTAAATATCTGACTAGTAATTAGTGCAATACTCATGGAATGATTAATAAAACTGCCAACAGATGGGTTGTTCGTCCGCCTACTCGTTGGTAAGCGAGAGGGAGGATGGATTTGTTACTTCATGCTGTTATAATTGTGGTTCTAATTAACGGACATCCGTCTATCAATGGTTAGGCGGATGGTTAGCGAGTATCTATAGACTTGTTAGTTATTATCTTTTACTGCAATTGCATCACCCCAGGTATATGTCCCCTTTAGAGGCATAAAGACTTGCTGAGTACCCCTAGGGTCTCACACGATAAATTGTTTGATTCAGATGAACAGGTATATTCGCAAGATGGATACTGGGTGGATGAAACAGAGGATGTTGGCAACGACCACTCAGTGTAGAGATTCTGGGGATGAAGATCCTTGAGATCTGTGGGCGGGATGTGCTTATTTGCGGGGAATCTTGTGCCGATTTGCTTCTTATCCGTACTCGGATCATGTTTCTCGCTTCCGCTTGATACTCTGTTGCATGATGTTTGAGGATGTATCCTAAAATATTATATCTATCTAGGATATTTGGATCTTGCCGTATGGCGTTGAATATTCCTATTTCTATTTCTTTTAGATGGTGTGACTCTGATGTCCATTGTAAGTCGCAGGCATACATACTCATTTGTGTACGTCTGTGTCACGTTACCTGTCGCTTACGCCGCTCGCTCTTGTCCCGATTTTCTTGAAAGTGGATAAGGTGGTGGGCCGGTACCGTGCCCTACTTCGCTTCGACGGGCCTACATGTGGGTGGCCTTGGGCCTCCGTGGTAGAGTCACTTATCCACTTTTGGTTCGTCCAAGATTGAACTTAGAGCGTAATGTTCGAGGTATTACAATTGGTATCAGAGCCATTCCGCCCTTCAGGGTCTCTGCCAAGATGGTCGTTGTCAGTCTAGAAAATATTTTGGTAGCTATGCATACTAGGGAAAATCTAAACGTGAGGACTGCTTCCATTTTTCTTCTTACCCATCCACCCACCCTTTTCTAGTAAGGAAGTGTAATGTTTATCAATCCGCTTCTAAAAATTCAAACTAGGATTCATGTGTTTGGGGTTTCCGTAGTACCATAGGATATGTGTATTAATTCTTTGTCTATCTGTTGCATCCAACCTTGCTTCGCAGTCTACCTTTGATTATCAACTATTGGTACATTCCATACCGATAGTATTTTGTAAACCGACGCGATCTGTCTTACTCTTTGTTACCGACGCAATCTTGTTAAGGGTGTTCTTCCGTCCTACATGCTTTTACAGAATGTGGAGTTGCTAATCTCTTTATGTTAAGTGGTTTTGCACATCTAGTTGGTATTTTAATGCCAAAAAAATGCGGAATTTTTTTCTTTGATACATCTGTGTTTCCACACTCCTTTTCAGTCGTGTGCAATACACTATCTATCTTCTTTTGGTCAGCATTTTCATGCTAACTCGTTCTTTTGCTACCGGCACTTCAATCTAGAGTTTCTGCTTCATCTTCAATTCTTTTGGGCTAAATACATAATGTGTATAAATCTGATGCTTGTGATTGTAATCTGGCTCTCGATATAGCTATATGACACTTATCGTGAGTGGAATATGGCCAAGCTATCAATCTAATTCCCCAAATGATTGCGGCTATCTCTTATGAATTTGAGTTGCACCGTGATTATATCTTTATCATATTCAAGTATCTTTGGCAATCCAGAGGTTTCTTAAGGCACTATGATGGATTATCATCCGTTGTCGCGCTTCATATTCTTTTGAAGTCCATATCTGCAATGGTTTTCTTTGATACAGCAGAATCTCATTGTTCATCTCTGATAGCTGTGCTTATTGTGTGAGTTACCATTATCATTATTATCCAAGATCTCCTTATCTTTTCAACCGGTATTTTGATCAACAAGGTGAACAAGTTAGTATCTCTTTTTCTTATCTGAAGGGCCCGATAAGCTATTCTCCCAATGCATCTCTTTCAACACGAACCTTGCTCTTAATGTTGATCTTTCAAAGAGCGTTGAGCTCAAAAAGTGGTTCGAGCATTTGTTCGTTTCTCTTGCCTCACGAACTTGGTATTCTTGGAATATCTCGTTAAATTGTGGTGGTATATCTTGGTGATATGCTTGCCTATTCTATATTAATGGAAGATCATCTTCTTCTAATTATCGCAAGCTCCGGGAACACCGCCTATGTGCAAGGTCCTCAAGTGTGAATTCTAACTTTTTGAAGTAACCTATCTCGGTCACGCCCTTCTGCCAAAGACATTGCTAAAATTCTGGAAACATCAAGTCAATTGTTAATTCCATCCTCCAGCTTCAACCAAATCTGGAGATTTTCCTTTTTTGGCAACTTATCATTGTCGTTTCGCTGAAGTTTTCCTCAAGACTGCTATATCTCTCTTGGATCTTCTTAAGAATGATGAGAAATTTTGTTGGTCTTCCGCACATCAAGAAACCTTTTGAAACTCTCTGGCTTTATCTTCTATCCTCAATCCGACGGCTTCCATGAAGACTTTCTAGATCCTTCATAATCGTTCTATTCAAGTTTTGGGTTCTATCCTTAATCTATTTGTTGAAACTTTTATCTATCTTCATGATCTTCATTCATATTTTTTCCGATGGCTTGGCAGTTCCAACACGACGACAACGTCATTATCTTTATCTACTTTGGATCCGACTAAGTGTTTACATCACCTACATGTTTTCTTACGAAGCTTCAGGAATTCTTCTTGTCAAGATCTTCAGTCTAAATTTCTGAGAGTTTGGTTGCACGATTTTCCTATTCATGTGCGGAGTAATGCTTTGAGTGCGGGATGGAGTCATGACCATACCACTACTTTTATCATTCGCTCTTGTACATCGAGTTGGTGGATTAATGCAATTTCATTTACTCCATGGAAGTTGGAAGTGGCCTTTATCTCTTGATACTTCTACTTCCGTCCTTGTTTTTCCGGAGGGTTATCTCAAGAGCGTAATCAACAACCTCTTGTTGGTGGTCTCGTCTATTTCAAAACGGAGCAAAATCTTCAATGATCTATTAGAAGCAAATGCAAAATCTTCTTCGCCCTCTTCTTTCTACCAGTGCTCGACATCGTCAAACAAGATGGATGGAGGATATCTTTGACTTTAATTTGTCAATTATTTTCCTCTTGGTAAAGCCAATTATGGTAGATACCATCAATCGCAAATCAATTGCATTAACCTCGTGGTTAAGTAAAGTAATAAGCATCTCTACAATAACCTCTAGATCTTCAACATTCAGCTTCTTCTCAGGATTCCACCATAAATAGCATCACCTCCTTCTCTTGGAGATATATCCGCGCATCTCATTTGCGTGATCCTTTGTTTCTGACCGGCGCAAGAAGAATCTAATCCGAGAACTCCTAATCCAAATATTTTCCGCGGTATCAAGAAACTCTATTGTTAGAAGGCAATATTGTTTTCCGAACTACATTCCTTTAATCTAAGGGAAAAACAGTATTATTTTCATAGTGGCTGATAACTTCTCCAAGTCATTTTTTTCTTCCGGCGAGACAAGGAATCATCCTCACGAGTAGCTTTTGATCTTGAATCCTTACAATGTGTCTTTTCTTTCTCCTCTATACACCATCTTTCATAATTCTTTCTAGAAGTAATTCTATTCTTTTATCATGTTTCTCAAGAGCACTGGAGCTATGTTCATCCTACCTTTCTTGTCTCATAATAATCCTCCATGTTCTTCAAGTCTCTTGTTTTAAAGAAGCAAAACGTAGGCTCGCAACAAGTCTAGCAAGTTTTGTCAGGTGTAATAGTCACACCATTCCGTTGTTCATCAACTTGGGAACGGGAGGATCACCTTTGTCCTGAACACCCACCTCTCCTTGTGCTTTTTTCTTTTTCCTAGGAATCTCGGGGCGAGATTCTTGTTTAGTGGGGGAGAGTTGTAGCATCCCAATTGTCTAACAATTGTAATGCTACTTGCCTAGTCTATATATTGCTACTTCCTACATGTCATTATTGCATCATCATAATATCATGCTCATGTCATCATGCCACATTGCATTTAAGCATCATATAAACCCTTTTAATATGGTTCTTCTCTCATATGCATTTGCATTTTTATTAATTGTAGTTGCCTCTTGATACATTGTAGTTGGTTCTTGATATATTGTTTAATGCCAAAATTTAGTTGGGGGCATATCTATCTAAATTCCACCACCCTATTGCCTTTCCTTTTGATATCTATCCACAACTCTACCATATATTTGTATGTGGGCAATAGTATTTTCGTTTGGTATTTAAATTCTAGCCCACATATATTTTAGTATGGATTCTATTTCTCACCATGGAATATTGGCTTTGATTTAAAACAATCTAATATGCCATGTAGCTGAACCAAACCATCCTAGGCACCCATCTTCACCTGAAGCAAACCAGACCCGGCGGCCCCTCCTAGGCTCTCTCCCTGGCGCGTGCTAGAGAGGCAGCAAAGGAGCTCGCCTGCCTGGTCTCTTCCTGGACCAGACCAACACCCCAGCTGAGCTTACCTAGCTTCCTAACCCAGCCGAAGCAACCTGGTGCGTTCGATCCCACACCCAGCTGGTGCACATGTACCCTTCACTGATCCCACCTGGGCGAGCCACACCCAGCCTAGAAGATGGATGCGTCGCACTTCCGCCATGTTTCTCTTCCTTCCCCACGCCAGCACGTGATCCTCTCATCGCCCATGCCACCCGCGTGAGTCTTTGCTCGCTATTTTTCTGCTGGCCACATAAAGCTAGAAGCAGATGAACCTCATCCTCCTCAACCACTCTTTTTCCCCATCTAGATCGAGACCCTTTCCCCTGTTTCCTCTACACACCAGTCCCTAGACCCTAGCGAGCTCCCGGTGGCTGCCTCGCCATCCTGCTATTCTACACCGTCCCAGGCACGACCACCATGCCAGGAGGGGCATCCCGGATGCCTCTGACACCTGCTACAAGGGGCAAGGAGGAAGAGCTCGAATGCCTCCAGGGACGGCACGGTCTGCTGCACGCCCGCCATGGCCACCGACGCCGCCGTACCGACGTCTTCGACCACATCTACCTCGACCCGCTCATCTGCTTACCCGCGGTGAGCACTGCTTCTCCCCGTCACTTTTCCTTCCCCTCCCGTGCCTTCAAACACTACATCCGTCCGACGCCGCTCGCGCACTGGACAGACGGCGCACGTACGACTGCTGCCACACAGCACAAGACACCGCATACCCCTCTGTTCATCTGTCTCTCACGGCCACACAAGTCATCTCCGGCGCCGACCAACGCACACCTTAAAGAGGGCACTTAAAGATGGCACTTCCAGTTTTCACAAGGACCAAACGACGCATAAAACGGTGTCTTAAATCTCTCAGATTCATCTCAGGAAGTTTTCGCGATCTCGCAGTTGTGTCCTACAGAAAATTTAGTCTAGACGTTTTGTTACAGCCCCTGTTCCCGACGAGCTAGCACTTTCTACACATGAACTCCGGTGATCTTCCTTTCGTTCAGCTCTTCTTCTATGTATCCGCTAGCCTATGAAATAAACCATGATTGTTTTGATGCCCCGAGTAACTCATGGTCATCATCCGAAGATAGAACATGTTGTTCACTGTCAGCGCGTGCGCAGCAATACCAGTTTTTCCCTCTGTTTCCGTCACTTTTCCGACCACCTTGACCTGCTTTTCCTCGTATCTTTCCATGCTCCTACAATCTTGGTACTCTCCTACTTCCAGTACCACGAATATCACTCAATTCCGAGATCTGGAACTCCCGGAATCATCCGACGATTTGATCTCATCTCGTAGTTGACCTGTGAGAACGATTCAGTTTTCCGCCATGTTTTTTTGTTCTTTGTACTCACAAGATCCCAACCATATCAGTGAATATATGGAGGTATTCTTCGCTCATGATTATTCTCCTATGTTACCTCTACGTACCGGCACAGACGGCACACATATCGGAGCACCAACGCTCTCTAGAGATTCATACAAAGTTCAGCAAATGTCACCGCTTTGATATCTTCAAAATTCAGAAAAACCGAGCAGCCTTGTGGTTTTATAAATGTACCCCTGTGCTTTCTGATCCTTGAACGGAGCCCCCTCATCTTCTTCCAGTTTAACCCACCCAATCAGCTGTCCTAGTCAGGATTTGGCCACGTACGATAGTCCCACTGCCTCAGTTCACCTCAATATAAAAAGTCCGAGCAAGTTTTCTAATTAATAAAAGAATTTTACAAAAAGGATTTATAAAGTAAAATGCATATCTTTTTATTGGATTATCTAAATAATATATTTTATATATCAAAGTTGATCAAAATTTTGAAATTATTAAAATATCAATTAATGCCTTTATCTTAAATAAATCATAACTTTTTTTCGTAATTCTGAATTCGATAAATAATATGTCTAAATCGATCAGCGCGATGAGCCCGTTCTGGCTATGCATTCCATGATATGAATTGAAGCATGCATCATATAAATATTAAGTATACAACAATATTTCTAGGATCAAAACATGACTAAAAATTTAATAAAATGCTTTGTTCTTGTACCCCTCACCTCACCCATGCCATGCTATGTTATACCATGCAATTGTGCATCATTCCATCATGACATACTTGTTTGCTTGTTGCATATTATTTATATGATTGTGCAATGTATTTATTTCGGCTCCTTGTGTGTTTGGTTTTTATCCGGATAGACACTAAGCAAGAAGAATACCAGGAGCATCAGGAGTATTAGCTGGATCCTTCCTATTCGACAACAGAACTGCCAGGCAAGCACTACCACGTGCTTGCACACATATAGTACCTATTGCTTCTATCTTATTCTTGCATCATGGAGTCGCGAATGCATTAAATTGAATCCTAAGTACTACATAGTCTTTACTTTTAAAACCCCACCGAGCTTGTTCCTCCATCCCATGAGCCACTACTACAGGAGTTGTTTGAGCCATGCTAGTCGTAGAACAACATGTGTAGGGTTTGTGAGTGTCTGGTGGAAAGCGAGGTACCTAAACAACTTAACCTGAGTAGTAATGGGATAACTAATGAAAGAGGCACCGGTGGACAATATCTGTTATTTGGCTTTTATATCCACTTGTGTCCCGTAGGACCCCGAGTACTTAATTCCTGTTCCTTGACTATTCGCACTATCCATATCTGGGAGGACTTGTGCACCCCCCTGAGCCAGAGGTTGATTCATTTCTATTTCTTGGGGCCACAAACTAGTTTGGGGTTTTATTTACTATCCTGTACTTATGACATGTTACTGCTTTATTTAAGATTGTGCGTGGAGCACCTGTACTGTTTTAGATCGTGGAATGTTTTCGCGGTATCGACAAGCCCAGTCACACTTTTGGGTTCTCAGTCGTTTACAGCCACTGACACAAACCTTGGGTCCGTCTCGGAGCCGGCCAACTTCATTGCAGGTAGCTTAATGGGGTGCCCCCCTGAAATATTTTATGAATCATGTGATCGCTTTGTCGTGAATGCCTCGTTGGGTTTTGATTTGGTTTTTCTGAGGTAGATCGAGTGTGTGTTGCTATTTGTGCACCCCTGCAGGGTAAATCTTTCTGAAAGCCGTATCCGCGGTTATGGACGACTTGGAGCACAGTTTCTCGATCATAGACAAGCATAACTAAATTACCGTGTTTGATTTGACTAAATATCTGACTAGTAAGTAGTGCAATACTCATGGAATGGTTAATAAAACTGCCAACGGATGGGTTGTTCGTCCGCCTACTCGTTGGTAAGCGAGAGGGAGGATGGATCTGTTACTTCATGCTGTTATAATTGTGGTTCTAATTAATGAACATCCGTCTATGAATGCTTAGGCGGATGGTTAGCGAGTATCTATAGACTTGTTAGTTATTATCTTTTGCTGCAATTGCGTCACCCCAGGTATATGTCCCCTTTAGAGGCATAAAGACTTGCTGAGTACCCCTAGGGTCTCACACGATAAATTGTTTGATTCAGATGAACATGTATATTCGCAAGATGGATACTGGGTGGAAGAAACAGAGGATGTTGGCAACGACCACCCGGTGTAGAGATTCCGGGGATGAAGATCCTTGAGATCTGTGGGCGGGATGTGCTTATTTTCAGGGCATCTTATGCCGATTTGCTTCTTATCTGTACTCGGATCATGTTTTCCGCTTCCGTTTGATACTCTGTTTTGTAATGTTTGAGGATGTATCCTAAAATATTATATCTATCTAGGATATTTGGATCTTGCCGTATTGCGTTGAATATTCCTATTTCTATTTCTTTTAGATGGTGTGACTCTGATGTCCATTGTAAGTCGCAGGCATACATACTCATTTGTGTATGTCGTGGTCGCGTTACCTGTCGCTTACGGCGCTCGCTCTTGTCCCGATGTTCTTGAAAGTGGATAAGGTGGTGGTCCGGTACCGTGCCCTACTTCGCTTCGACGGGCCTACACGTGGGTGGCCTTGGGACTCCGCGGTAGAGTTACTTATCCACTTTTGGTTCATCCAGGCTTGAACTTAGAGCGTAATGTTCGAGGTATTACACAGTTTTACCCTGTTACTGTTTTGGTCTGTTACTATTTTTGCTTGTTACTGTTTTGCCTGTTACTGTTTTGGCATGTTACTGTTCTATCCAGTTACCGTTACTGTTTCGGTCTTTCTGAAGCCCATGCAAATATCATAAAAGGAGTATAATTAGCAAGCATCTTTTACTGTTCATGGAAGGCGCAATACAAGAAGGGCAAATAACAGAACCCTATACAATTATCTGATCGACCTGGCTGGCGCAGTTATGGTACCGCCATGCGTGGACGGCATCAACTAAATGCCTACATGGCCTATGCAAGTTATCTAGATATTACATTAGCTCCAAACTTCTTAAAAATATTACATAATATGAACAGAAGGGAAAGAAAATTCAGCATTTCAGTTGCCAATCAAGTTGATAGCAGACTCCTCAATTTTGTTTCTCAATCCATCAACTTCATCTCCCTTTGAGTGTAATAGCTACATTGGAAAACCACCTTGAGACATGATCTTGCAGTCCCCTCTTTGGTGGCGATAGCAATAATTGCAGTCTGAAAGTAAGTAATAGCAAGTTAATACAGCAAACAAGACAAACTACTCATATCTAAGACTGAACCATATAGGGATTATAACTGCATAATACAAACTTTTAGAGCAGGAATGCAAACCGTGAATGAACTATATAATAGAGGATAGTTATGTCGTTGCCTAGGACGAACCAGAACCAGATATGAGATATAATGGTGTGGCTTGTGAACCTATAGAACAGGACAAACAAGCATTGCACAACTATGCCAACAATGAAATGAGCACTCAAACAAAGTGTTTCTTAGAATTTTAGTATAAACTAGCCAGGTCATTTCAACAAATATATACGGAAGCAGTGGTATCTCCTGGAATGCAAGAGACGTTGAGTGACTCGGAATTTGCAGTGAGCTACACAATGGCATGCAGTTACTGTCGTAGCTAAGAATGAACCACATAGAAATTATAACCACAGCATACCAGAACTTGTCGAGCAGGAATGGAAACACGAATGAACTATATAGTAATGAATAATTATGCCATTGATTAGGACGAACCAGCACAAGATATAGAAAATATATAATGGCATTGCTGGTGGACCTATAGGTTGTGCAAACCAACATGTTCAATGTTGCCTTTTTGAGCTCTACGCAAAAAAAGGAAATAGTCAGTGTTGCAGCTTTTGAAGAGCTAGATGGCAACAACAAAATTATAATCGAACCAGTACAGAGAGTTTGAACGGGTACTACAGGATAACAGAACGATGCCAGGGAGAAAATAATAGCAGGAACTTAACTCAGGAATAACCAGATAGAGTCAGTAACTGTGGAGCAGGGAATCCACACTAATATGTTCCACTGACATTATATTTTGCAAGAAGTACACAATAGCAGGCAATTACGGGTATACAGAGTAGCTAAGATAAGAACATGTGCATGAAAAAATAACAGACATGTGCATGACTTGCAATTTGTAGAGCAGGAAATGCAAACCAACATGTCTAATGACCTTGTATGTACTAGCACGAAGAACAGGCGTGCCTAGTGACTTGTATGTACTAGCGCGATTACAAAAATGCAGTTCACTACGATAGGCTTGAACCTGCTATACCGCTGACAAAACAAAAACGGGTTGGAGATTTGGTTACCTTGGTCATAGAGGTGTCTAAGCATCGTCGTACCGTGCAAGTGACGTCCAGGTCACCGAGGGTGCTGCGGTTGCGGTGGCTGTTGGCGTCGGAGAAGCAGATCTTTGGCGGTTGATGCTGGTGCAGTCAACAACGACGACCATGTAGCTGGTCTGGAGCACTGGACAAGGAACTTGTTGAACTAGATCTCGTCTGGTGGACAACGGTGAATCTGCTCCGATACGGTTGGGTAGCTTTCAGCAGGAGGGAAGCAGAGCGTGGACGGTCAACGATGCCATAGGCATGGTCAGTGAGACCACAACTCTGGTGGAGTGGTAGAGAGACCCGATGAACTAGATCCTATGGCCGTGGAATTGCCGCCGGGCGATTCGCGCGTTGGTCGTGGAGGTGAGAGCATGGGAGAGAAGCCTAGGATTTTGGGAGGGCCAGCTAGAAAAACTACGCGAATCGGGACTATGGAGGTGAACAGAAAAATAATTACGATTGTGCCCCCAAGCTACCAACTTTAGCATGCCAATAGGGCGTCTAAACAATGGGTAGAATGGGAATTTGAAAGTCAAAAGTTTTTGAAACGGAGGGGCGCGAAATGCTTCAAAGTTGGTGTGTTATTTTGCCGCTTGATAGAGATTTTGAATTTGGCTACCGGCCAAATAATAATAATAATAGAAAAGTGGTACTCCCCGGTGGGAGATTTCGCCTCAAAGTTTTGGAAACAGTGGGGCAGGAAATGCTTCAAAGTCGGTGTTCGATATTGCCGCACGACAAAGATTTTGAATTTGGCTACTGGTCAAATAATAATTAATAGAAAAGTGGTACTCCCCGGTGGCAGATTTAGCCTCAAAGTTTTTGAAACAGTGGGGAGGGAAATGCTTCAAAGTCGGTGTTTGATTTTAATGCTTAACAAAGATTTTGAATTTGGCTAACGGCCAAATAATAATAAAGGAAAAATGGTACTCCCCGGTGGGAGATTTGGCCTCAATGTTTTTGAAATGGTGGGGCAGGAAATGCTTGAAAGTCGGTGTTTGATTTTGCCGCTCGATAGAGATTTTGAATTTGGCTACCAGCCAAATAATAATTAATAGAAAAGTGGTACTCCCCGGTGGGAGATTTGGCCTCAAAGTTTTTGAAACGGTGGGGCAGGAAATGCTTCAAAGTCATTGTTTGATTTTGCCGCTCGACAGAGATTTTGAATTTGGCTACCGGACAAATAATAACAATAGAAAAATGGTACTCCCCGGTGGGAGATTTTGCCAAAGTTTTTGAAACGGTGGGGCGGGAAATGCTTCATGGTTGGTGTGTGATTTTGTCGCTCGATTGAGATTTTGAATTTGTCTACCGGCCAAATAATAATAGAAAAAAGCTAGTAGACTATACGCTATCTGTCCAGGAATTCAAGTCCTAGAGTCACATCAATTAATCATCCATGAGCATAATAATTGCGCAGACTGATATTTTGAAGAATTATTTGGATAAAAGGTGTACTCCCTATTCAAGAATTGAAGGTCGAGAGTGACATTAACTTATCATCCATAATGAAAATTGGATAACTCCGTTTTAAACAGGGTTGGCTACAGGTTTTGCCGCTCGACAGAGACTTTTTAATTTCGTCAATGGTACTCCTTCGGTATGAATTTAAGGCTGATTCACATCAACTGATCATAAAAATACTGACCATATTGGGAAAGAAATTGGATACATAATCTCCGATTCAAACGGGGTAGGCAGTAGGATTTGTCGATGTACTGAGATTTTGAATTTGGCGGTTGTCTAAAGAAGAAAAAACCTTTGTGAGGTTCATGAATCCAAGGCTGAGAGAGTGAGGTTCGGGCACATGATTTTTGTGCATCGAGCATACGGTAAACATATAAAAGCATGATGCAAAACAAATAGTCCCTCCATTTTTGTTACATGGCCCCAAACACAACCCGGGCTCTGTAGTAGGAACCATTTCACATGACCATTGTACTCACCTGTCATTGTCAGGGTTCATCTTAAATTTAGAAGAGTCTCTTCATCTATGGGATCTCAAGAATTCTCCTGATCTCATAACATCTTCAACTCCACATCACTTGCTAATGCTTTCTGTCTCATATCATCGATTGCTCGTCTATGCACTTCCTGTTCAGCCTGTAGTGCTACAATTTCTTCCTGACTAGACAAATACGGCGACTTGGACTTGGACTTGGATTTGCACTGCGACAACCCATCATTACGTAGGAACATGCTTTTACGATGACCTTAACCTTTTAGTACCATTTTAAATGTTTCCAGACATTCTTCTTGGGTTTGTTCCAGACCATCTTTCCCAGGTTTTGCCATATCCTCATTCAATTTAATCTGTAAGGTTATCAGTTGGTATACATGGGTGAGAGAAGAAAAGCTAATATAGAGAAACATGTAGACAACACATTTAACCTATCTATGAACAAATCTTACAAGTTGGCATGGCTGATTACGCATCATATATATTGTAGTAAAGTATAGCTATCTGATCATACTGATAAGAATTTTATCACTAGCACGCAATAACGGGACTATGCCAACATGGCATCTGTCTGTTTCTTCATCATCGGGTGCATGATATACACAAGACAACTCTTTGTACAGCTGAAAACTGAAACTCACACTAGTTAGAAATCATCTACTTAAATTAAAAAGAAAACTAGGCAGCAGTTCAGGCAGTGTTGCACATCTAACTATACATATAAATCACTGAGAGTGTGTCATCACAAAATATCAATCGAACAGAAGACTTACAATAACACTCTCAACGGAGAGATTGAGCCCTTCTTTTTTACTCGTCTAGCATGCCTGGAATTTTTGCTACAAACTTACCGCACCTTTCTTCAAAGTGGGCGGAACACATTATCAAAATATAAGAAACACAAAGTCTATAGAATATTAAAAACTAATTATTCTTACTATTGCACTCAGGTGGCCAACCAATGCACGAGATCTAGTTCGGTTTGTTAAGCGTTGTGAAGCACGGTTTCTCTTGTTTTTCAGCGTTCATCTGCAAAAGGAGACTAGTGATACAGATGTGCAAATAGGAATTTTGAATGTGATATGGTATCAGTCTTCACAAACCATACTGTAATGTTTGGATCAAACCAGTGGTCGAGAAGATCTATCCAGTGTTGGTCAGTCATAGTGTGTTCCATAGGAGTCATTCTTTGAATATCCTTGCTTGCCTTACCATCAAAGTATTTACTCTTTAGCCTATGGTGCTGCTGGCGCAAAGAACATTAGAACATGTCCATGAGAACATACTCTACATCCTTATTATCCTGATCGAAGTTGAATTTTGTCTATCGGCAAGAATGGAACATTTTATGTGTTATGTGACTTAGAATAGAACCAAGAGAAATCTTGAATGCATGGGACAGAGCACCATGACTTACATGTAAGTTCTGCGGTAATGAATTGTAGTTGTCAGGGGTCTGTTGGTGGAGCTTGAACGATGTGAAGATGGGAATATCATTCCTGACAAAACGCATATTTCGGATGCTAGAAAAGCAGATTCTTTAGGATCTTATGGCCTTCACTTGCCAGACACAATAGAATTGATGCAATATCTAGATTGCGTTCCGGAAATTTTAGCTTCAAACTTTTTTCCTACCATTGTCCCCCTTTTCTTAAATCTTCATGTAGCTACCAATTCAACCATTACATCAAGCTTGCATGGTATATATAAAGAAGCATGCATCGATAATCCTTGGAACACATACCTTTGTTTGGCGATGGGCTGATCAACAGGTTGGTGATCGTCGCTAGCTTGTTGGTGTTGTGCCAACAGTGTTAGGCAAGTAGAGGTCAAAACTGGTTCTGCTGTCAATTGTTGCTAGGTATCCTAATTGGCAATTGGTGATTGTGGAATGTGTGGGATGGTATTTGCTGCATCTACTACTGTTGGAACCTGTGATGTGCCGCCAAGACAAAACTTTTTAGCCGTATGTTAGTTTCCTGATTTTCGTCTATTGTATTTCACGGCGTGTGTTTGTGTTCCACTGGTAGAATTACCAGGACGGCTTGTCGATGCTTCGTGTTTGGTACCTGAACGTGTCTTACATGAACCAGCTGATTCCTGACACACATAAACAATACTTCAATCTATTATAGTTCCATATGTAATGTGACACAAATTGAACAGAAGAATAGTAAGGAAAAATGTGCTCTAAATATATGATGCATGAACTAGGTAGAGGGCATTGCAAAATATTTGGTGGGATTGAAATACAAAACATGGAAGTTGCAACAGATATCACAATTAAAAAATAGAGCAAGCACCTTGGGGGGTGGACAAGCGGGCGGACTAGCAGGAAGGTCCTCGACGGGTCCAACTTCCTGAGTCAGGCCTCCCTCAAAATATTGTTCATCAACAGAAACCAATGCTGAATCAGACACTTGACGATCATGGTTGTTCTCCCTACTGGTACCTAGGAGGGTCTTAGGTGAACCAACTGATTCCTGACACACATAAGCGATACATTAATCTACCAAAGTCCTATGTAAAATGAGACTCCAATAGAATAGAAGAACAATAAGGCAAGATATGCTGAACATATATGACGAATGAACTAAGCAGATGACATTGCTCAACATTTGGTGGTAACTGAGGTACGAAACATGGAATATGAAACAAATATCACAATTAAAAAATAGAGTAAGAACCTTGGGGGTGGACAAGCGGGCGGACTAGCAGGGAGGTCCTCGATCGGTCCAACTTCCTGAGTCAAGTCTCCCTCGAAATATTGTTCATAAACAGAAACCAATTCAGAATCAGACACTTGTCAATCATAGTTTTTCTCCCTGCTGGTACCTGGAAGGGTCTTAGGTGAACCAGCTAATTCCTAACACACATAAGCGATACATTAATCTATGAAAGTCCTATGTAAAATGAGACGCGGATAGAACAGAAGAATAGTAAGGCAAGATATGTGATACGTCCAAAACATATCTACTTTACCGAATACTTTTGCTATTGTTTCTCCTCTAATTTGTGTGATTTGGATACAACTAATGCAGACTAACGCTGTTTTTAGCAGAATTGCTTTGGCGTGTTTTTATGCAGGAAATCAACTTTCAGGAAAAATCCTGGAAAATATCACAAAACTCCTATTTTACCAGAAGACTCATGGAGCCAGAAGACGGGACGAAGAGGAGCCACGAGGGGCCCACACCCTTGGCTGCGCGGGCCAGGCCAGGCCATGCCAGGAGGGGGTGTGGCTGCCTCGGACTCCGCCCCGACCTCTCCTTTTGCCTATAAAAGCCCTCTGACCAAAAACAAACTGGGGGTTCGACGTTTTTCTAGATAGAGTTCCGCTGCGCCGCCACCATCAGATACCGCGATACGGAACTAGAAACTCCGTTCTGGCACTCTGCCGAGACGGGGAATTGGAGGAGATCTTTGCCATCATCATCACCATCGCTTCATCATCAACCATCCATGATTCCCCCATACATGAGTGAGTAATCCCCCACTGTAGGCTATGGGGATGGTAGGGATTAGATGAGATCGTTCATGTAATGGCATCAGATTGTTAGGTCATGGTGCCTAGTATCTATTATTAGTGCTTTTGACTTTGTTGCAACTTGTTATGCTTAATGCTTGTCACTAGGGCCCGAGTGCCATGATTTCAGATCTGAACATGTTATTGATTCATGATGAAAGTATTGTTTATAATCTTACCTACAAGTTGTATGCACATATTGTTGTCCGGAACCAAAGGCCCGAAGTGACAATAATCGAGATAAATAGAGGGAATGGCTTTGACGTGAGGATCACATGTGTTCACGGAGTGTTAATGCTTTGCGCTGGTGCTCTATTAAAAGGAGCGCCTTAATTGCCAGTAGTTCCCTTGAGGCCCTGCTGCAAACGAGCTGGCAGGACAAAAGATGGTGTGCAAGTTCTCATTACAAGCACGTATGACTATATATGGAACACATGCCTATGATTATTTAGTACTTGGATGCTTTACCTTATTTATCTGCAAATTCCCTATATCTTGATCGCTACATGAATTTTCTTGTCCATGCAACGCCCACCCATCCATCCCTATGCCTACCGCACTTTAATCCTACTGTTTACTGCAATTGTTACTACTGTATTTACTTTTACTACTGCTTTTACTTTACTATTACTACTATAAAACTGTTGCTACTGATAAACTGCTGCGAGCAAGATTGTTTCCAGGTGTAGCTGGATTGACAACTCAGTTGTTAAGGCTTATAAATACTATTTGGCTCCCCTTGTGTCGACTCAATAAATTGGGTTTTACTTCCCTCGAAGACTGTTGCGATCCCTTATACTTGTGGGTCATCAAGACTATTTTTTGGCGCTATTGCCGGGGAGCATAGCTCTATTTATCAAGTTCACTTGGAATCACTATTGTTCGCCACCATCCATTCATCATGGGTAAATCTCGTGATGGAAAGGTTCCTATATTACCATCCACTATAAGGAGAGGTACGGTTCTGAACACCTATGTTGCTCTTGATTCACCATCTGTGATGAGTAAGCTCCTTAGACAACCACATACACATGCCATGCATATTGCTACTTCTAATGAATTTGAAACTTCTGATACTTATGATGCTGCTTCTACTATGCTTGATAAAAGTGGTTCATTAGGTCATTTCCTAGATGCTAAGATTGCTAGAACTATAGCTAGAATACTGAAACTCCTAATGAAGACACTACTACACCTGTCAGTTCACCTGAATCTATAGAGAGCTATGATATTGAAGACAGATATATAGAAATGACTGTTGAATTTATTGAAGAATGTCAAAATACTCTTGGTAAAAGTGCTATTAAGAGTCTTCTTGAGAGCGTACTATAAAACCCAAATTATCTCCTAATGATAAGTTTGCTACATCTCCCATAAACATTAAAGATAAGGATTATGATTTCTCTCTAGATTTATCTTACATAACCATTGTTGAGAAAGAACTTTTTTGTGGGACTAAGAATGAAAGTGTTGTAGCACATATGACTAAGCTTTCTACCATGAGTGTCCTATTTTCTGATGATATTAAGATGCGCACCTACTTTGTTGCTAAAAATTTCCCCTTTTCACTGAAAGGAGAAGCTAAAACTTGGTTTAATAATTTACCTCCTGGATCTATTGATAGCCTAGATTACTTGATTAGTACTTTCTTTCAGAAATATTTCCCTCCTAGTGCTAGACATGCCATTTTGCAGGAACTTTTTGATTTTAAACAGGGAGAAAAGGAGATATTGCTTGAATCATGGGAAAGGTTTTGTGCTTTGATTCATGCACATCCTGGATGTCCATTACCTAAAAAGAGCTTCTTGATATTTATTACAATGGACTAACTAAAGAATCTAGGACATACCTGGATAGTTGTGCTGATTGTGTTTTCAGGAAGGGAACTCCCAAAGAAGCTGAGGAATTAATGGCTAGAATAAGCAAGAATTATGATGACTTCACCTAAGTCAATTCCACCTGAGTCAAATCCACCTGAGTTAGTTGTGCTTGAACCAACACCAACATCAAAGAAGAGGGGAGTGATTGAACTAAATGATGAAGTGATGAAGGAAGCTAAGAAATGTCTTAAGGAGAAGGGTATTAAAGCTGAAGACGTGAAGAATTTACCTCCTATAAAAGAATTATGTAAGCCAATCGCCCACTCATCCACTATTGAGGTACACTCTCTCCAACATTTTGATGAAGGTGATATTCCTTATTCTAAACCTCCTGATAAATGCTTAGAATTGGATATTTTTATTGTTAAGCAAGATAATTTTAATAAAAGAGTGCAGAATCATTTGATGGAAAACTCTAGAGATATTATTGAATTAAGGGATATTGTGGAAAGAACCTCTAATGATGTTAAAATGCTTGTTAAACATTTCCAAATGGTTGAAACTCAAATCGACCATCTTATTAAAGTACAAAAAGATTTGTTAGTGAATGCTTCTAAAGAAAAACATGCTTATGAAATTAGAACTAGAAGTGGTGCTGCCACCTAGGATCCTCTATATCCTGAGGGGCATACTAAAAGAATTGAGCAGGATTCTCAACTAATTGAAAATAGTGGTACTTCTCCTAAGAAAAGGAAGAATAAACATAAAACTATTGTAGAATCTTATGAACCTGCTAAAGATCCTAATAGTATATCTATTTCTAATGCTGAAACTGAAAGTGGTACAGAGGAAAATCATACTCCTGATGAAGAAAAAGTTGAAGAAGAACCTGAAAAGCACATTAAGAATACTAAATACACTAAAGAAGATTTTGTTGCTAAGAAACATGGTAGTGAAAGAGAGCCTTGGGTCCAAAAACCTATGTCTTTCCCTAATAAGAAACACAAGTCAAAGGAAGACGAACACTATAATAAGTTTTGTGAGTGGATGCAACCTTTATTTTGCAAATTCCTTTCATTGATGCTATTAAATTGCATCCTTATTCAAAGTATATGAAGGATATTGTCTCTAATAAAAGGAAGATCCCTAACGAGGAAATTTCTACTCTGCTTGCTAATTATTCCTTTAATGGTAAGGTTCCAAAGAAACTTGGAGACCCAGGGATTCCAACTATTCCTTGTTCTATTAAAAATAACTATGTTAGAACTGCTTTGTGTGATTTGGGATCAGGAGTTAGTGTTATGCCTTTCCCTCTCTACAAGAGACTTCAATTGGAGAAATTGATACCAACTGATATATCTTTGCAAATGGCTAATAAATCTACTACTATTCCTGTTGGTATATGTGAGGATGTTCCTGTTTAAGTGGCTCATAATTGCTTGATTTTAACTGATTTTGTTGTGCTTGAAATGCCTGAAGATGATAATATGTCTATTATTCTTGGGAGACCTTTTCTTAACACTACATGAGCTATTATTAATTGCAATCAAGGAAAGGTAACTTTTAATGTTAATGACAAGGAACATAATGTCTATTTCCCCAAGAAGATTGATAGGACTTATGGCTTAAATTCAATTGAAAATGTTGAAGGCATCCAAGTTGGAGAAATATATTGTCCCATACCACGAGAAAAATATGAAATTATTATGATTGGGACCATTGTTATCAAGGTTAAGGTAACATAATCATTTAGTGGAATGCAAAGTTCTGTTTCATATAAAATTGTTTTGGTAACAAGACCTGATCAACCTTGTTAACAAAGGGATTTTAATGAACAAAACAATGCTTTCACCATGATTATCTTTGCTTACTTTATTTTATCCATTTTTTTGTTTTCACTTAGTCTACTTTTATATTTTGCTAGTTGCTTGCATATTAGAGTGTCTTAGAACTTCTGAAGTTTAGGTGTTGTTTTGTTATTGCATCATTCCAAATTCATCTTTCTGTCAGAAAATCATTCATCAATACCTGAAAATTTCTCAAAAATAAAGTGTCCCAAAAAATTCCAGAAAATTCATATTAAATTTTTACATCAAAGAAGGGACAGAGAAGTACCTCGAGTGACCTAGGGGGCCCACCAGGCAGGCACACCACCTGGTGGCGCGACCCCACCAGGGGCGCGCCTGGCCATGGTGTGGGCCACCCCTGGCCCTCCACTTACTCTCCCTCCCGCCACTCCTTTCTCTCTCCCGAGAAAACACCAGTTCATTGCTCAAACTTGTGTTCTTGCTCGCGATTTTCGATCTCCTTGCTCAGCCCATCTTTGCTGCTGAGATTTGGAGCATTTGTTCTTCGGTATGTGACTCACCTGCTTGTCCAAGTAGATTTGTGATTAGTGGATTATATCTTGAGTATTTTGCTACTGTAGGTGACATGTTATGTGAGCTTGTAAGCTTGTTCATTGCTTAGAAAAATTGTTTTGATGCATGTTTAGGCCTCTTACAAGTCCCTATAAATAGTTATTTTCATTATGTAATCACTTTGCAATCGCTTGTATGATGGTTGTCTAAAATTTTAGAATAGCAAAGATGAACAACCACACTTTTGGAGAAGTATTTGAGAGGGACACACCCAGGAGGGCAAGGCCTTCAAGATCAGCTTCTCAATTTAGGCCATCATATAATGAAGATCTTATTGCACCACGCTTTGGCAATGAATGAGATGAGGGAGATGCTCACCCATCTACCTTCCCTTGTTTTGCCTTTTTGCAGGCTGCAGGGATCCTCGATGATTTATTAATCCTTGTTCAGAGGGTTGGTCTGACCACTTACATGGAAGATGAGAGTGAGCAATATGCCGTGCTCACCAAAACTTTCGTTGAAAGTTTCGTTTTCACTAACACCCCTTATCGGTCAACTGTTTCGTTCAAAATTTATAATATGCCTATTACCATGCCATTGGAAAGATTTTGCAGCATTATAGGCATAGGCATGACTGGGACAGTGAAGAAAATTCCAGGTCGACCTGCTGACTTGCTGGAGCTCTATCGAAGTGCGACAAATGACGATGACCGCACAACTCAGCGTAGGAAGATAAGGAATATTCAACTCCCAGCTCTTAGATATTTTGCTTATTATCTTGGCACTAGCATTCTTGGTAGGGAGAATACTAGTAATATTTCTAATTATCATTTAGCTTTTCTTGCTGCTGCACTTAATAATGATACCAAGTATAATCTTGGTTCTCTCATTGCTTGCCGCCTAGCTGCTAGAGGACCTATTTATGGGGGCATTATTGCCACATGCATGGTTACCACCTTAGAACTTTCTATGGATCCTAATGACACTGTGTTGACACCACAAAGGCTTGATCTTGCTGCTATGAAAACACATCACTTTGTTAGTACTGACTCTAGTACCGATAATTTAGTTTACATGATGTTGTTTACTGATGGACGAGAGGGAAATTCCTTTGCCACAATACACTTTCTTTAGTATTTGCAGGATGCCATGGTCGCGTTCCAAGGAGGAGGTGGATGAGCAGATCCGCTTGCTTGGTTTCCACGGGAAGCACTAGGGGGAATGTGCCCTCTTACGACTACTCTGCGCACTACGCTGGGGCGTCCTCGAGTTCGTATCAGGATGAAGGCACTTCTTCACCATATTACGGAGGCGCTCCATCTTGGCCAGCTTGGGATTGATACCCACTTAGGCCAAAAGCCTAAGCTTGGGGGGAGGTCTACTGACATCACACTCATCTACTTATCATGTTCAGTCGGTACTTTGCATATTCATGTTTTGTTTTCTTTTTAGTTTTTGTCCTTGCGTTGTTTATGCTTTCCAAAACACAAAAAGACCAACAATATTTTTGTTATTTCTCTTTGTTTGCTTCTTTGTCTTTTAGCCTTGGTTTGCTTCTTCCTTTTTAGCTTTGTTTTGATTATTCAAAAAACCCAAAAAGATTCCGCTTTGCTTGTTCTTCCCTTCGGTTCTTGCCTTTAAAACCAAAAACCCAAAAATATTTGTTGTTCTTATCTAGTTTTGTAAAGTTCGTTGCAGGGTTCAGCGGTCCTCAGTGATTCCTTGGAGTTTGGTTTTATCTTATTATTCAATCACACAAGTGAAAGGCAATAATGATTTATGACACCGCAAGGTGTGGTAAGAGGCTGGTATGAACTCTATTTGTTTCATTTTTGTACATATACTCATCACTGTGAGCATGCTTAGTCTATATATGTAAGGTGTATGTTATTTAATGGATACTTAGTAGTCCTTGCCTTCTTATGATCAGTTCCAATCCATTATAGTTCGTAACACGTCATATAAATGTCTGCTTACATTGTTCTATTCATAACTTGGTATGACATTGTGGTGTCCTCCTCTGAACGTTCTATTTGAATCGACCTGGCACATGCTCACACATGCATATGACTAAACAAAAAGTCAGTTAAGCCTCAATGATTTATTCTGCCTCAGATTTCTTGTGTCACTTTTATGCCACTATTAATTTTGTTTTGTCGCAATCATGATTATGACAATTACTGCTCTCTCGATTGTCGCTCCCTTTCTATTGCTAGCCTTCACTTGCGCTGAGTATAAGCTTTACTCGTGCATCCAACTCCCTAAAACCAAAGTTGCCCAAAGGAGTCCACCATATCTACCTATTAGCATTATTGCTACTCCTTGCATGTTTATTATGCTCTGTTTTCTTCCAATAAAAATGTTTCCCTGTTATGAGAATATTAGTTAGTAAAGCTCTCACAAACTTGACGGTACACTTTACTTTTCTTGCACTTAATAAACTTGAACCATTGTGCCCATCTATGTTGCATATATTTTTGCGCTTTATAAGTTGTGAATTAGCAGAACCATGTTACCATGGGGTACGCTTTCAACATTGCACTTTATCTAGTTGATATCATGTTCTTTTGCTTATGGATCCCGGCGGTGTGAAATAAAAGGGGAGCTTGTAATCTCATGGAGTTTGTATATGTGTTAGAGAAACGCCTGGGCCGCTAGCCTAAGCCATGCCTAATCAGGGTGGAAACTTGCAGCATAACCATAGTGAGCAATCTGTGAAGCATCCTTAATAAAAACCTATGCAAATAGCAAATAAAAAGACCGCTAAGATGCACATTGTCTGCTTGCCTTGTCATTTTGATATGGGAATGCTTCCGTATCATCGGGCAAGGGGTACCCTGTTGGCGGTTCTCTATGATACACATGTACTTACAATGACAAGAACTTACTCGTGACTAAAGTTGAGTAGCATGAGGTTCAGTCTTCGTAAGTAAGGGGCATGAGATTTCAACTTATAACTTGTCAAATATATCCTCATATTTGTTCACTTTAACCTTAATCACCTAAAAGATGCTTATGATAGGGGCAATGAGAGCTCAAAGCTAATGAGTACCATACTTTCAGCATTTGGAAGCCTTTCAAACACTTAAATCTTTTTCTTTCACTTTTATGTTGAGTCACCATTTATTCTTTGAGCACCTTCCTGAGAGAATAGCTTTTATTCTTAGTGTAATGTGCTTGTCCCAAAACACGGTTAATTATGGCATAACTTTGACACTTGTATCTTTGATATTTTTATTTCTAGGCTTCACTTAAACTTCAGAGGTGCCTTGCATTTATGTTTTGCTCCAAATAAAGGCAAGCGGGATACCACTTTATCATATCTTGTTATGAGCACTACAATCCTGCATATACTTATGTGTCATGTCACTTATTATTAATGAGTTGGAATCTCTTCATAGCTTGCATGACCACTGGGTAAACTTATGTGCATACTCCTTCTTATGATTTTCTTAAGTATTTGATCATATGCTGGGAATATATACATCTTATGAAGCAAATGTGTTCATGAAAGTTTCTTTTATCGCACTCAATTTTCAACTAAATTTCTTGAGGACAAGCAATAAGCTAAGCTTGGGGGAGTTGATACGTCCAAAACGTATCTACTTTCTCGAACACTTTTGCTATTGTTTCTCCTATAATTTGTGTGATTTGGATACAACTAATGAGGACTAATGTTGTTTTTAGCAGAATTGCTTTGGTGTCTCGTTTTTGTGCAGGAAATCAACTTTCAGGAAAAATCCTGGAAAACATCGCAAAACTCCTATTTTACCAGAAGACGGGACAAAGAGGAGCCACGAGGGGCCCACACCCCCTGGCTGCGCAGGCCAGGCTAGGCCGCGCCAGGAGGGGGTGTGGCCTCCTCGGACTCAGCATAGACCTCTCCTCTCACCTATAAAAGCCCTCTAACCTAAAACAGACGGGGGGTTCGACATTTTTCTAGATAGAGATCCGCTGTGCCGCCACCACCAAATACCGCGATTCGGAACCAGAAACTCCGTTTTGGCACTCTGCTGGGACGAGGAATTGGAGGAGACTTCGCCATCATCATCACCATCGCTTCTCCATCAACCATCCATGATTCCCCCATCCATGAGTGAGTAATCCCACACTGTAGGCTATGGCGATGGTAGGGATTGGATGAGATCATTCATGTAATGGAATCACATTGTTAGGGCATGGTGCCTAGTATCTATTATTAGTGCTTTTGACTTTGTTGGAACTTGTTATGATTAATGCTTGTCACTAGGGCCCGAGTGCCATGATTTCAGATCTGAACATGTTATTGATTCATGATGAAAGTGTTGTTTATGATCTTACCTACAAGTTGTATGCACATATTGTTTTCCGAAACCAAAGGCCCGAAGTGACAATAATCGGGATAACCAGAGGGAATGGCTTTGATGTGAGGATCACATGTGTTCACGGAGTGTTAATGCTTTGCTCCGGTGCTCTATTAAAAGGAGCGCCTTAATTGCCAGTAGTTCCCTTGAGGCCCCGCTGCAAACGGGCTGGGAGGACAAAAGATGTTGTGCAAGTTCTCATTACGAGCACGTGTGACTATATATGGAACACATGCCTATGATTATTTATTACTTGGATGCTTTGCCTTATTTATCTGCAAATGCCCTATATCTTGATCGCTACATGAATTGTCTTGTCCATGCAACGCCCGTCCATCCATCCCTATGCCTTTCGCGCTTTAATCCTACTGTTTATTGCAATTGTTACTACTGTCTTTACTTTTACTACTACTTTTACTTTGCTATTACTACTATAAAACTATTGCTACTGATAAACTGCTGCGAGCAAGATTGTTTCCAGGTGCAGCTGAATTGACAACTCTGTTTTAAGGCTTATAAATACTCTTTGGCTCCCCTTGTGTCGAATCAATAAATTCGGTTTTACTTCCCTCGAAGACTGTTGAGATCCCCTATACTTGTGGGTCATCAATATGCTGAACATATATGATGCATGAACTAAGCAGATGGCATTGCACAACATTTGGTGGGAATTGAGGTACGAAACATGGAAGACGAAACAAATATCGCAATGGTAAGACAGATCAAGCACCTTGGGAAGTGGACAAGTAGGTAGATTATTGAGGGGGTTCTCGACCGGTCCATCTTCCTGAGTCAGGTCTCCCTCGGGGTTTTGTTGATCTTGAGGATCAAATCCCGCATCAGAATCCTAGACTTCATGATTGGTGGTGGTAGCTATGAAAGATCTAACTCTCTGCGGGCTGAGCGACCTTGCATATTTGGAATTCTTTAATAATCTATCTTCCCTAATCTTCTGTTCTCCCTCATCCATCGGCCGCAAATCACCTTACATGCATCAACAAAAAAATATCTTGTGAGATTTAAGAGCGAGGTGTGTGTAGAAGAGCAAGTTAGTACAATGCTAGCAAGCAGTTGAAAGATCTGAAGGAACAATGACAGACATATGCATATACGATGCCTCGACAAGAAATGTCGGAGTAGAAGATAAAAAACTCAGTGCGAGAATGCAGTGAAACAAGCGATGAACTACTTTTAGACATCAAATGCGTAAAGAGCATATGAAGTGTATGGCAACAACCTTTGTGATCGTGATTACGCGATTTCCTTCTCGTACCTTTGCTGGACTTATGGTGAGCTACGACCTCGCCGTTTGTCCTTGAGTGGATTTTCCTCCCCATCTCTCCGGCGCCATGGACAAGGTCGAGGAAGTAGATCCGGTGTCGTGGAGTCGGGGAAGTGGATCCAACGAAGCTGCGACGACGTTGCTGAGCCAGCTCCAACGCTGTGGACCACGTGTACAGAGGAGCTGATCTGGTGCGGGCCAGCATCAGGAGTTGGTAAAACGTCTTCGATCACTACGGCGACATGCCGGTGGAGAGGCTGTGAAGGGGAGATGGGACGGAAGGAGCACGGCCATGGTCGTGCAAGGTGATCTCAAGGGATTCGGCTTGAAGGGCGTGGGTGGTACTAGTATGTTTGAAACTTTGAATTGTGTGGCGCGTGGGAATTTACAAGAGAAACCATTTTGAGGAATGGCCTTTGGCACATTTTTCTGGACCGAAGGGCGAGATGAAAATTTCGTACCGTTTGAATTTTGGACACAGGAGCCCATTGCGGCGGGTGTTTTGGCGCACTACTTGGTGGAAGAGGTGATTTCGGCTTTGGTTTGTCGCTCAGTTGATATTTTTGTACTCGATCTACTACTACAGTCTAAAAGTTTGACTTTAGGGCCACACAAGTATATAGTGCACAAATTTATTCACGATAATGGGCACATGGACATGGTCATTCTCGAACTACCTTTCATGGTAATGTGTTAATTTTCGGCAAAACGTGGGTCTATAGATCTAAAAGAAAGTGCAAAATAAGATTTCAAGTTTATCAAGGGAAAATGTTGTTTTTCCATTTTCTAAATGGCTAGTACGAGACCGGGATACATTGTCCAGATGCAGCAAGTAGGTACAGTACAATTTCATACAACATGCCAAAGAAAATATCAGGCTAACAACACAAGGAAAGTCATCCTCATTATTCGAAATAACAATCTATTTGTATGGCGGCTCTTTCATCACCCTTCGAAAATCATCTGCCTGTAAAGATGCACAGAGAATCTTTGCTCGTGCTTTCATTAGTCCCAAAACCGTCATGTTGATCTCATTGACATCTACATCAGCCGAATTCAGAACACGATTTTCAGCAACTAACTTCTAAATATCAATGGTAGCATCAAGGCCATCTTAAATAGTAGAAATCCATCCTCAGTTCAATTTTCTGATCTACCGAGTGGTGGTGTCCAAATCCTTTTGGAGAAGCCTAAGCTTAGCTTCGGCCATGCACCATACTTCGGTTTGGTTCCTAGAAATGGCTGTATCACTGGCACGCTGAATATCTGTGCTGTGAACCTCCTTGGCAAGGACATGATCATGCACTTGCTTCTGCAAATTGCAATGTAGCAAATCAATCAGTAAATAACACAAGCAAGATGCAACAAATAGCCATGTTTAGGGTACTCGACCAGGCCATGTTTTTGTACCAGTTGTGTTGTGCTGAGCGGGGCTAGATCCGCATGTCCAAAACTCTTCAAGAGTTGTTGGCATCGATTCTCTACGAACTCATTCGATAGTACATCATCTTCCATGCCTTACAAAAAATATATATTAGTATGACAAGATATGGCAAGCAAAGGCTCAACTACTCTCGAAAATAAAATGCATAACGTCAGCACGCATATATGTAAAATGGAGGCAAACCATTGGCTGGGGAGGATTGTTGGGGGTTATCATTGGGCTGGGAAGGCTTCATACTAGTGTGAGATAACCAATTTGACTTGACGACTAGCAGTTGCCTTCTTTTCTCTTTGAACCGATCCCGCAATACTGCAACTAGCATGCATTAGAAATAATTGGTAATGAGAAGGCATAACAAGGAAGCGATGAACTACATTTGGAAGTAGTAGTAAAGTGCAAGGAAATCGGGCATAGGAAGTGTGCAACAACCTTTGCCTCAGTTGTAAAAAGTTCTAACCATTGCCCTGGTGAGGGGTCCGCGTGGCATACGGATATCTTGGTTGCGGTGGTGGGGAAGCTAGCATAATGAGTGGGGGAAGCAGATGCGACGAAGAAACGATGGTAACGTGGATGGCAACATCGCTGAGTAGACTCCAGAGACCTGGAAGTCGGCTAATGAGGGATGGGATAGAGGATGATGTGAGATGGATTGTGGAGTCGGCGGGCGAGCGAGCGAGAGGCCCCACCAGTATGGAGGTAGCTAGCGTTTGCCGAGAAGTGAAGGAAGGGTTAAATTTTGCGAAAGGTAGAAGGGAGGGTCCCGCCAATAATCCTCTGGAATTTTGAACTAGAAGATCCTACCAATATCACATGAAAATTTAGTGCTGAATCGCGCTTGGCTCACCTCCCGAGTAGTATTAAAAGGAAGGCTCGAAAAGCAGCATGCATCGAATGCGATGGGACGGTGGCGTGTGTAGCTTGTGAAGAAAGGTCAGAGTCTAGTATGGCGGCGGATAGATGAAAACAAATTGGGGTGGTGCTGGCTGCCAGCCATGGCCCTCATAATAAATAAATATTTCAAATTCGTCTAAATATATCAAATAATTGATCCAAGGGTCAGCATTCAAAGTTATTCGAATGAATGGGGCCCATATATTGTAGTGAGCTAAACAGCTGAGTGAACTTGGGTTTCTTAGCTAAACGGTGCGCATATGCATATGCCAACTCATTTGAACTAATTTAGGCAGACAATATTGTAATTTAAGTGGTTTAATTTAGCTACGAACCTTAAAAACTCATAGAACCTAGGAATAACAATTAAAACATGCATGCTCCGCAATGTTTGGAAACATGGCGCGCTTGTCACATTTCAAGCCAAATTCTTCCGATTTTCTTTACTAGTACGAAACATCCCCGAAATCACTTGGAAAAGTGAAAAATGTTCTTTCATAATTGTTCGAAACTCCCATGGTCATTATTGCTTACTATGCCAAGACGCACCCAACTACCCGATGTGAGAACCGTATCATTAAGTGTAGCTAGGTTATTGATATATATGGCCATAACCTTATTGGTCCTTCGGACTGAAATCCAAGAATGTTCATAGATTGTAGGCTACTAGTAAATTGCATGTGCCATGCACATGAGACTCAGATAATAGACATATGATATATCATCATTATATAAAATTATAATAGGTAAAGCACAAAAAATTATAAATTTGATCAACATATATAAAGTATGGGTGTATACTTGGTTCTTGTACTTTGTATCATCATGTAGAAGTCAAAAATTATTAGCTACCTAACACTTGAAATTTTTGGTGACATGTTCTAGAGAAACGAGGGAGAGGAGTATGATAGAGAAGTGTGTTTCAGGTGTGTGCATATCATTGATTATGCTAAAGACTATCTATAGAATCTTCTAAATGCTGGAATGGAAAAGAAGATCCAACGGTTGAAAATATTGGGATTCACGAGTCTTGATCCAACGGTCAACATTCAAAGTTATTCGTATCTTACCACTATTAGTAAATTGCACGTGTCCTGCATGTGAGACTCAGATAATAGACGTTTGATATATCATCACTATATAAAATCTTATAATATGTAAAGCAGAAAAAATATAAATTTGATAAATATCTATGAAGTATGGGTGTATATTTGGTTCTTGTACTTTGTATATCATGTAGAAGTCAACGATTATTAGCTATCTAAAACTTGGAAATTTTGGGAACATGGTCTAGAGAAACGAGGGAGAGGATTCTAGAATGATGGAGAAGTGTGTTTTGAGTTTTGTGCATAGCATTCATTGTGATGAAGACTATCAATAGAATCTTCTAGATGCTAGAATGAAAAAGAAGAACCAACGGCTGGAAATGTTGGGATTCGTGAGCCTTGATCCAACGGTCAATATTCAAAGTTATTCGTACACTGTATAGTGGTAAGACTAGTAAGTTGCACGTGCCTTGCACGTTAGACTAGGATAATAGATGTATGAAATATCATCACCGTATAATATTATAATAGGTAAAGCAGAAAATATATAAATTTGATCAACATCTATAAAGTATGGGTGTATATTCCGTTCTTGTACTTTGTATATAATGTAGGGGTCAACGATTATTAGCTATTTAAAATTTTGGTAACATGGTCTAGAGAAACGAGGGATAATATTCTAGAATGATAAGTGTTATTTGAGTTTTGTGCATGGCATTCATTATGATGTAGACTATCAATAGAGTCTTCTAGATGCTAGAATGGAAAAGAAGATCCAACGGCTAGAAATGATGGGATTCATGAGTCTTGATCCAACAGTCAATATTCAAAGTTGTTCGTACACTATATAGTGGTAAGATCATGTAGAAGTCAACGATTACTAGCTATCTAAAACATGAAATTTTTGGTAACATGGTCTAGAGAAACGAGGGAGAAGATTCTAGAATGATGGGGAAAGTGTGTATTGAATTTTGTGCATAGCGTTCATTGTAATGAAGACTACCAATAGAATCTTCTAGACCATTAAAAAAATAGAATCTTCTAGATGCTAGAATGGAAAAGAAGATCCAACGGCTGGAAATGTTTTTTGGGGGGATACCCTCAGGTAGGGTCACGCTGGGGTATAAAGGCCGAGTTAGCCGAGGTACGGCGAGGTCAAAGCAAGTGCTGGCTGAGTCACCTCAAGGCATGCCGAATCACAGAGTAACCCGGACCGGAGGATGTCCGCCTAACTAAGTCCCGGCCGACATATGTAATATGCCGGCAGGATTTATGCAACTTGTATGCAGGTACTCGCGTGGCCGGATTAACCAGGTATGATCCGGGTTATATCAGGCTTGCAAGAGAAGGAAGGTATCTCGCTGGTCAAAAGGTGGCCACCGTACGCTGGAGCATGAGCGAAGCGGACAGAGGGAAGGACCACCGAGGCGTGGCCGACAAGGGTGACGTTGCCTGTGTCGGATGACGCTGGCACCGCAGAGGCTCACGTAGCCTCTGCATGGCTTACGATGGCGAAAAGTAACCCGGTCGGTTTGCTATTTTGGAAAGAGGCATATTCCCTCGAATATGCCTCCACGTATGCCCTAAATGGAGACCTAGCCGCCCCTATATAAGGAGGGCTAGGGCATCTGTAGAAGGGGTTGATCTCGGTTTAGTTGGCATTTGGGTAGTTGGTTCCTGAGGGCGAGCTAGTGGTGAGAGTAAGAGAGCACTTGTAAATCTTGGGAACCTATCGAATACAAAGAATCTGTGTGTGGAATCACCACACTATCCCTCCCTGGATTCCTCTAGTGCATATTGTCCCCACCTTTAGCCTATCCATGGCATCTGCCGTGACACCACCACGACAGTTGGCGCCCACCGTGGGGCTAGCAGCGCTAGCAGGAGTGAAGATCCAGACGGGAAACCTCATCGGCAATGGTGAGCGCATCGTCACCGGGCTCGTTCAGCGCTTTGGAGCGCTGGATTTCATCAGCGACAATGCTGGATGCTTCGGCAAGTGATGGCTCAATGCACGGTGCCCAGAAAAGTGCAGGTGCGAGGTTGATGTAGAGCTCGTTGGGAACCCCAAGACGAAGGTATGATGAGCACAGCAGCAAGTTTCCCTCAGTTATGAAACCAAGGTTTAATCGAACCAGTAGGAGCAAGGAAACACCCCAAAGGTGTTGCTAGATAAGCCTTGGCAGGGCGCACTACCGGTGCTAGTAGCAACGTGGAGACCTGCACAACACAACCACAGAACTTTGTCCCCAACTTGCGATGAGGTTGTCAATCTCACCGTGTTTTGCGGAAAACAAAGGATTAAACGTATCGAATGGAAAGAAGTAATAGTTTCAGAAAGTAAACACAAAGCAGTAAAAGATTGTAGATTGTATGTAAAAGACAAGGACCGGGATCCATGGATCACTAGAGGTGGATCTCCTTAAGATAGATAACATGCTGGGTGAACAAATTACAGTGGGGCAATAGACAAACATCGAGAAAGCAATACATGCATATACTAATCATCTTGACTCCTTTGAGATTCGATTGGGCATTACAGCATTATACATAGACCGCCATCCAACTGCATCTATGACTAATAATCCACCTTCAGGTTATCATCCGAACCCCCTCCAGTATTAAGTTGCAAGCAACAAATTATTGCTTTACGAACTGTGTGTAAAGTAAACAATACGATTGTTCTATGAACAAAGGATTGTTGTTTTCTCCCTAGTAGCAACAGCACATCTAGTACCTTAGAGATTTATGTCACTTCCCCAGATTACCAGAGGCATGAACCCACTATCGAGCACAAATACTAACTCTTGGAGTTGCTAGCATCTACTTGGCCAAGATAGCTACTAACAACGGAAAGCATGCAAGATCACAAATAACAAAGACATGATAGAATCAATAATCAATCTGAAATAGCGTCTTAATATTCTTCGGATCCCCGCAAACACAACATACAGAATTACAAATAGATGATCTTGATCATGAACGGAGCTCACAAGATCTAGACATGAAAGCACAAAGGAGGAGAACCAACCATCTAGCTACTACATGGATCCGTAGTCCAAGGATGAACTACTCACGCATCACACCGGAGGCTTGCATGATGATGAAGAAGGCCTCCAGGGTGAATTCCCCTCTCCGGTAGGGTGCCGGGAAGAGCTTCAGATCCCTTCCGATCTAGGGATGGAGATGACAGCGGCTACAGACTCTTTCGTGGATTTTTGATCGGGTACTTAGGGTTTTCGTCCTGAGGGCATCTTATAGTCGGAAGGGGAGGCCGAGGGGGTGCCAGGGATGGCCTCACCACCCCCTGGCGCGGGCCAGGCTGGGCCGCGTGCCCAGGTGGTGTGGTGGCCCCCTAGCCCCTCTCCGTCTCGTATTCTGGCACTTGATGACTTTTGGAAAAATAGGCACTTTGGCTTTTGTCCCGTCCAATTCCGAGAATATTCATTTTCTGACTTTCCTAGAACCAAAAATAGTAGAAAACAGGCAGCTGGCACTGTGGCTCTTATTAATAGGTTAGTCCAAGAAATCATATGAAATGTACTCCAAAGTTGGAGCAAAACACAAGAAAGTGGATAAAACTAAGCATGGAACATCAAAAATTATAGATACATTTGCAATGTATCAACATCCCCAAGCTTAACTCCTGCTCGTCCTCGAGTAGGTAAGTGATAAAAAGAAAGAATAATTTTTGAGGTGACATGCACCATCAAAGACTTGATCAAAGTATTTGTAAAACATTCAAAGCTGGGATCATAGTACTTCAATCATAACATGAACGAGAAAGTTCTAGCAATAAGACAAAGAAACTATGATGCAACATGAAAAAGGCACAAACAAAAGATTCATGAATAACAATGCTTTGCAAGACATTTGTTTGTTTCACATAAAGAAAACATGGCATAATAGTATTCAGCTTGTCCCTCAATAGAGTAGCAAATATAAATGCATATGACACCTTAAAAGTTCATAAGAGTGACTAGATACAATAGTTTACAACAAGCAATAACAAGTTATGCATCAATCAACTAGTCTTGGGACAATGCACATAGAACTAAGAATGGCCACTATGCTCTCAAAGTAGGTGCATAAAGATAGAAGGTGGAGACTCAATGTAATGGTGGAAGAAAGGCCTTTGTAAAAGGAAGTAGGGATTCAAGTCTCATAACGAGCTTCCAAAAACTATGGTACTTATAGCTTTCAGCTCTCATTGCCCCTATTTTAAGCATCTTTAAGGTGATTAAGGTTAAAGTGACACAACTAAGAGGATATGCTTGACAAGTTATAAACCGAAATCTCATGCCCCTTACTTACGAAGACCGATCCTCGTGATACTCAACTTCAGTCACAAGTAAGCTCTTGTCATTGTAAGTACATGTGTATCATTAAGAACCGCCAACGGGGTACCCCTTGCACATGATACGGGAGCTTTCCCATAATCAAAATGACAAGGCAAGCACACAATGAGCATCTCAGCGATCTTTTTATTTCCTATTTGCATAGGTTTTTATTGAGGATGCTTCATAAAGTGCTCATTATGGTGATGCTGCAAGTTTCCACCATGATTAGGCATGGTTTAGGCTAGTGGCCCACGCGTTTCTCTCACACACATACAAACTCCATGATCTTACAAGTTCCACTTTATTTCACACCACCGGGATCCGTAAGCAAAAGAACATGATATCAACGGGGTACAAAGTACAAGTGCGATGTTGAAAGCGTTCCCCATGAAACATGGTTCTGCTAATTTCAACTTATAAAGCGCAAGCATATACACAACAAAGAAGGACCCAATGGTTCAAGTTTATTAGATGCAAAAAGTAAAGTGTGCCATGAAGTTCGTGAGAGCTTTAATCACTAGTTTTCTCATCACAAGTTT
The DNA here is from genome assembly GCA_910589775.1 of Avena eriantha. NCBI lineage: Eukaryota > Viridiplantae > Streptophyta > Magnoliopsida > Poales > Poaceae > Avena > Avena eriantha. The sequence goes on along the minus strand of OU342740.1, from coordinate 270,202,039 downwards.
AATTTTGAGGGTAAACAAAAGCATGAATATATTTGGAATAGCATAAGCTAGTAGGTAGGTATGGTGGAATCTTTGGAATAACTTGGTTGAGGGGGTTGGATGCATGAGTGGAACTCATACTTTGTTGTGGAGGCTAGCAAAAGACTGGGAGCGACAAACTAAGAGAGCAATAATGGCCATAATCATGCAGAGCGACAAAACATCATTGATCAAAGCATAAAGTGATACTACAAGTTGAAAACTAAAGGATCATAAAGGCTATGGTGACTTGAGATAGTCATAACATGGTGTGAGCATGCGCCAAGTCAACCCAAATAAAGCATCAAAGGAGAATACCACTATATTATGCTTTAATATGCTAAAAAACGCATGATTCATCCAAAACTCATTAAGCAATCTCAATTGTTTATAACAAGTCATGCTACAGCAAAGAATACTAAGCATAAAGCCAAAACAATATCAAGCATGGCATGACAAAGCATAGGCCACAGTCAAAAACGAGCTCTTTTTATCACATAAGTGTGAACTTTCCTACTCTTTTCCAAACCAAACCAAACTATTTGCAAACCAATGTAAGAAATAGGGGGTCCAACCAATTTATTAACAAAAAACTAAGCAAACCAAGCAAACGAAAACGAAAAAGAAGACGCTCCAAGAAAAACACAACTGTGCATGAAACAATAAAACTGAAGCGTTTGGAAGAAACCTGGGATTTTTATTGATGAAGGAGGGGATGCCTTGGGCATCCCCAAGCTTTGACGCTTGTACTTCTTGGGTATTTCTTGGGGTGACACGCGTGGTATCCCCAAGCTTGAGATTTAGTCCATCCTTCATCTCATTACTCATTCTTTCCATACACCTGAAATTTTTCCTTCATACAAAACTTCACACAATCTTTATTAGCAACATTAGTGCACTTAAGATAAATAAGTCTTAAGGTTCAGTTCTAACACCAAATAAACTTCCATTAGAACACTAGCTACTGTAGCACTTCCCTCAAAAAGCTAAATTCCCCAAAAGAACTCAAGAAGGAACCAACAAGAAGCAAATTCAAAAAATGGCAGAAATCTATCAAAACAGACCAGCAGATAAATACGAATTTTTTCGGATGCCTTATGTTGCTCAAATCAAAAAGTGTTGAACTAACGAAAGTTAGATAACAACCTAGGGCAAAAGAACAAAATTCACGCCTCAAAAAGACATTCAGAGATTTTACACGAATTTTTACGGTGAAGCACAGAAATCTGTTTCGGGACAACAACTTTCCCAATCATTACTTCTCTCTCATTAGAGGTTACTCTTGGCACAAAAAGCAAATAAAAATGATAAGGAAAGTTTATTACAGAGTTAATAACTTCCAAGACTCATCTAAAACTTTTGGGTTATCTCCCAATACGTACTTTTCTTTAAAGCCTTTAAGTTAGGCATAAGAAGCAAGAAAGAATCAAGTGTTCTCAAATGAAGAAGCATTAAGACCAAATTTCTTACCCTTACCTCTCTTAATTTTATTCTCAACCTTGGGGAAAATATGATTGTTTGGTGGAGAAGAAAAGTGCATGGTCCCCTTTCCCACATCTATTATTGCTCCAAGGAGTTTTAATAGGGACCTTCCAAGTGTAATTTGTCCTTTTCCTGCACATTCAATAACAAGATAATCAGTAGAAATCATTTTCCCAAGGTTCTTTGTAAACACTCCTTCAACTATTCCAAGAGGTAATATGGTAGTATTATTAGCAAGAGATATTACTTTTCCTCCTTCAGTAAGCCCCCAAGTATTCAGAGATTTATAAATATCTTTGGGCATAAGAAAAAATTCAGACATGATATCACAACGAGACTGAAAAGTTTCAGTGTTTATCTCAATCTTTACTGTAGGGAGCCACTTTGATGGTTCAGAATTTATTGGGACATAATTGTGATGCTCCCTAAGCGTATTATAACAATCTTTTAAGCTAGTAGTGCTAGTCTCAAGAGTGTTCAACCTAGCAAATATTTTTGCAAAAGAAATATTAGTTTGACTAGGCAAGTTGTAAGTGAGGATCAATTTCTTTATAGCACTAATAGCATCATCCTCATTACATTGGAGGAAATCTCCTCCCACAACAGCATCTAGAGCATATCTATAGCAAAGAGCAATCCCAAGGTAAAAACTGCTAAGGAACAAGCTTTGAGTCATTTTAGGCTCAGTTTTTTCATGTAGTTCAGAGATTCTAGACCAAGCTTCCTTAAAACTTTCCTCAATAACTTGTTTAAAAGTGAAAATCATTTCCTCGGGTGACATAGTGATTGGATCAAGGCTAGACATAGTGGCCACTTAGGATAGGAACTAATTTTTTTTTGAGTTTTTGAAATAAGAAAGCAAACAAGTAAAACTATTTTTTTGTGTTTTTGATAACAAAACAAGCAAACAAAGCAAAAAGAAACTAAGCAAAACAAAAATAACAAAGTAAAGAGATTGGTTATGAGGGACTCCCCTTGTGAAGGTGTCCTTGACTCCCCGGCAACGGCGCCAGAAAAATGCTTGATGGCCCAATGCACGGCGCCTAGAAAAGTGCTGCTGCGTGGTTGATGTAGAGCTCGTTGGGAACCCCAAGAGGAAGGTATGATGAGCACAGCAGCAAGTTTCCCTCAGTTATGAAACCAAGGTTTAATCGAACTAGTAGGAGCAAGGAAACACCCCAATGGTGTTGCTAGCTAAGCCTTGGCAGGGCGCACTACCGGTGCTAGTAGCAACATGGAGACTTGCACAACACAACCACCGAACTTTGTCCCCAACTTGCGATGAGGTTGTCAATCTCACCGTGTTTTGCGAAAAACAAAGGATTAAACGTATCGAATGGAAAGAAGTAATAGTTTGCAGAAAGTAAACACAAAGCAGTAAAAGATTGTAGATTGTATGTAAAAGACAAGGACCAGGATCCATAGTTCACTAGAGGTGGCTCTCCTTAAGATAGATAACATGCTGGGTGAACATTATACTAATCATCGAGAAACATCGAGAAAGCAATACATGCATATACTAATCATCTTGACTCCTTTGAGATTCGATTGGGCATTACAACATTATACATAGACCGCCATTCAACTACATCTATGACTAATAATCCACCTTCAGGTTATCATCCGAACCCCCTCCAGTATTAAGTTGCAAGCAATGGATTATTGCTTTACGAACTGCGTGTAAAGTAAACAATACGATTGTTCTATGAACAAAGGATTGTTGTTTTCTCCCTAGTAGCAACATCACATCTAGTACCTTAGAGATTTCTGTCACTTCCCCAGATTACCAGAGGCATGAACCCACTATCGAGCATAAATACTAACTCTTGGAGTTGCTAGCATCTACTTGGCCAAGATAGCTACTAACAATAGAAAGCATGCAAGATCACAAATAACAAAGACATGATAGAATCAATAATCAATCTGAAATAGCATCTCAATATCCATAGGATCCCCGCAAACACAACATGCAGAATTACAAATAGATGATCTTGATCATGAACGGAGCTCACAATATCTAGACATGAAAGCACAAAGGAGGAGAACCAGCCATCTAGCTACTACATGGATCCGTAGTCCAAGGATGAACTACTCACGCATCACACCGGAGGCTTGCATGATGATGAAGAAGGCCTCTAGGGTGAATTCCCCTCTCCAGCAGGGTGCCGGGAAGAGCTTCAGACCCCACCCGATCTAGGGATGGAGATGACGGCGGCTACAGACTCTTTCGTGGATTTTTGATCGGGTACTTAGGGTTTTCGTCCCGAGGGCATCTTATAGTTGGAAGGGAAGGCCAAGGGGGTGCCAGGGCTGGCCTCACCACCCCCTGGCATGGGCCAGGCTGGCCGCGCGACCAGGTGGTGTGTGGCCCCCTGGCCCCTCTCTGTCTCGTATTCTGGCACTTGATGACTTCCGAAAAAAAAGGCACTTTGGCTTTTGTCCCGTCCAATTCTGAGAATATTCATTTTCTGATTTTCCTGGAACCAAAGACAGCAGAAAACAGGCAACTGGCACTGTGGCTCTTGTTAATAGGTTAGTCCAAGAAATCATATGAAATGTACTCTAAAGTTGGACCAAAACACAAGAAAGTGGATAAAACTAAGCATGGAACATCAAAAATTATAGATACATTTGCAATGTATCAGCAAGCGACCTCTTCCGCACAACGACCTCTTCGTCAAGCTTGACACGCACAAGGTCTACGTCGTTGTCGATGTGTCATGCATTCACCCGTGGCACGTCGTCGAGGGAGGCGAGCCACCCCTTAGCGCGGCTCATGGGGCGTGTATCACTCGCTCCCCTGACCGCGCCGAGGTGATGATGACGGCGCCTGGTGCTGGCGCGAGCAAGGATCCGGCACAAGATCCGGAGGTAACGCCCAAAGCACCAAGGAAAAGTAGAGGTGCTCCGCTAGAGAGGCCAGAGAATGTGTTGCAGCAGGCAATAGATAGCTTAGCAAGCCCAGTAGCAGCAGTGGTAGATCCAGCTCAGGCATAGGCCGAGTTAGAGGAGACTAGGCAGAAAATACTAGAGGGTGCGAAAAAGGTAGCAGTGGCTCAACAGTCGTTGAACATGACACTGCGTGAGTACGCACAGGCAAATAAGGTAGATGCTGTAAAAGTGAAGGGGAGAAACCTCATTAGTGAAATGAACAAAGAGGGTGATACTAGAGTTGAGGAATCAGAGAACATTCTGTCCGTGGGGCTGGCGAAGTACAGTACCCCAGCAAAGAACCTCAGGGTAGCGGATGCAGCTGCGTCCAAGTTAGAGGGCTTGACGGGTGAAGCCCGGCAAAGACAGCAGGAAAGGGTCAATGAGTTAGTTCAGATTGCTAACAAACAGAATGAGGAGCTGCTCAGGGCAAACCCGGGAAGAGCTGGAGCGTCCAAGGTTGTTTATTCGGCAATAGGTAACCCGGAGAAATCCGCTGGAGCTGCATCGTCTCCTCATGGTGGTCCTAGGAGAGAAGAGGTAGTAACCTCGGCCGGGAGGAACAAACAGATAGTCCCACATGACCCGGCAAGGGCAGGGAAAGGAAAAGAAGTGCAGGGAAATGAGGATCGACGAAGTGTCAGACGAGGTGAAGCTGGCTGAGGTAACCGCGACCAAGGAAATGCCGGTCAGAGAAACGTTGTAAATGGCAATGCCGGACAGCGTAACTCAGCGGGTGCAGGGCAACCGCAGCAGTGGAATATACCACGGCAAGAGCGAAGTGCCGGCCAGGGTATGCAACAGAGAGGCGCGCCGCAAGAGCAAGATAGATACAATGATGGTGATCCGGAAATGGTGAATGCAGGATACCCTAGGCCGGACTATCATGTGATAGGATCAAGGTTGGGAAGCAGGAACTTGATGCCTGATGACGCCAGGTTAAAACTGGATCAGCTTTATAGGTCGGAGCAAATTGAGTGTCAAGGTCCTCCGGGTCCGGCGTGCTTTGGGCCCCGGATCATGAAGGAGCCTCCGGTACCTAACTTCCAGTTACCCAGAGGCACTAAGACATATGACGGAAGCACAAAGCCGGAGGATTGGTTGATAAACTACGCGACAGCGGTAAAAATTGCTACAGGCAACTTGAGATGGGCTGTGAGATATGTACCTCAGATGTTGGAAGGGCCAGCAAGGGTATGTCTAAACAATTTGCCACCCGAGAGTATTAACTATTGGATCGATTTTGAGGAAATGTTTATCAGTAATTTCTCAAGCACGTATCAGAGGCCCAATAGGCCACAAACCCTAGCAATGTGCAAGCAGAGACCAAATGAGACAGACCGGGAATTCTTAACCCGCTGGTGCACTGTGCAAAACTCATATGAGGGCGTGATTGAGTCACAGGCCATAGCTTGGTTTGTGCAAGGGTGTAGATATGCAAGCATGTTGTGGCAAAGGTTACAAAGGGATATGCCAACTACACTGGCAGAGACGATCCGGATCACTGATTCATATGCCTTGGGTGATCCGACTCAACCTAGGCTTGTGTCAAATGAGTCAAATGAGGAGTACTACCAGCGAGATGGAGCCGGGTCATCCCGGCGGAATGATTACTGGGGTAAGAGAAGAGATGATAGACCGGATTACAGGTACAGTTCGCAACAAGTTGTTGCTGTAAATCAGGATCAACCCGGAGCAGGGAGTAATCAACATCAGAAAACTGGAGGGCAACAGTGGACCCCAAGAAATGATGGCAAGAAAACTTGGACGCCCGAACAAAAGAAACAGTGGCAAGAGAAGAAGGACAGGCCGAGGTATACTTATGAGGCAATGCTGGATCAGCCGTGTAAATTTCACACGCCAAATCCGAGTAACCCAGCGGGTCATACAACACGGCAATGTGAGTGGATGAGGAAGATAGAACAAAGTGGTTCAAGGAATGCTCAGGCACCTCGGAATGATCAACCTCAGCAGGAGTTACCCCGGTAGCAATTACTCTCCGGAGCAAACACGCAACAGTTAATGTTGCCACCACCTCCGTCGAGGTATGAAAATCATGAGAGAAGGGATACAGTGCATCAGGTGGAAAATCAGCATCAGCCAGATCAAAGGTACCCCAACAATGAGGGGAGAAATGGGTACAGAGAACATCACCAGAGTTACTGTGTGATTACCACGAAAGAAATGGATAGGAAGAGCATGCAGCACCGACATATGGAAGCGAATGCGGTAATGCGAGCGGTGACGAGGTATATGCCTTGGTCAGATCAGGAAATTACCTGGAGCATCAAAGATCATCCCAAGCTTATGCCAAGTCCTGGTTCGTATGCGCTGGTGTTAGACCCAACATTCATCGGGCCAAACATCAATGTGAGGTTCTCCAAGGTGCTGATTGACAATGGCAGTAGCATCAATATCATGTACGTGGATACGATGCACAAGTTGGGTATCTCGGAGAACATGCTCCAAGCTACAAGGACAACTTTCCATGGCATTGTGCCAGGCATTTCCTGTGAACCCATTGGCAAGGTCTGGGTTGACATATTGTTCGGCACGAGAGATAACTGCCGAACTGAGAATTTGGAATTCGAGGTTGTCAATTTGGAAAGCGCATATCACGCGTTACTCGGCAGGCCAGCCCTGAACAAATTCATGGCAAGTACTCACATCAGTTACTTGAAGATGAAGCTGCCTGGGGCAAATGGAGTAATTACCATAGCTGGGGATTTCCGACGTTCCATTGAGTGCGCGTCAGCCGGGTCTAACCTGGCCGAGTCACTCGTGATTGCGCAAGAGAAGAGAAAGATCCAGGAGGTGGCGGCATTGGCTCAATCCGCGCAACAGTATATGCCGGCGCTGAGTAACCCACATGGAAGTGTCTCATTTCAAGCAACGAAGGATACCAAGAAAGTGCCTGTTGATGATCTGTTCCCAGAGCGCACCGTAACAATTGGTGCCTGGTTAACTGACAAATAGGAAAGCGAGATCATCAACTTCCTCCGTGAGAATCGGGATATCTTTGCTTGGTCCACACAGGACTTGCAAGGTGTTCCGAGGGAGTTGGCCGAGCACTCTTTAAATGTGAGACCCGGAGCAAAGGTGGTGAAGCAACCTCTCCGCCGCTTCGTCGAAGATAGGAGAAAAGTCATTGGAGATGAGATAACTCGGCTCCTAGCAGCTGGGTTTATCATGGAAGTGCTTTACCCGGATTGGCTGTCTAATCCAGTGCTGGTGTAAACGAAGAAAGATGATCCGAATGTGGCAGTGGTTTGGCGTATGTGCATCGATTAAACGAACCTAAATAAGGCGTGCCCAAAAGATCCATTCCCACTGCCAAGGATAGATCAAGTCATAGATTCTACTGCTGGGTGTGAACTGTTGTCATTCATAGATGTATATTCTGGTTTCCACCAGATACCTCTGAACCCGAGTGATCAAATAAAGACTGCATTTATTACCCCGTATGGGGCTTATTGCTATCGCACCATGCCTTTTGGTTTACGTAATGCAGGAGCAACGTACCAAAGATGTATGCAACAATGTTTACATGACCAAATCGATCGAAATGTGCAAGTGTATGTGGATGATGTGGTTATAAAAACAAAGGAAAGCAAAATGCTCCTTGATGATATCAGGCAAACGTTCGTGAACCTAAGAACATTCCGAATGAAGCTTAACCCAGAGAAATGTACCTTCGGTGTCCCGACTGGAAAATTACTCGGATTTCTTGTATCCAGCCGAGATATCGAGGATAACCCAACTAAAATCTGGGCCATAGAGCGAATGGAACTGCCAAAGTGCCTTAACGATGTCCAGAAGTTCACTGGCTGTCTGGCATCTTTAAGTCGGTTTGTATGTCGGATGGGAGAAAAGGCATTGCCTCTCTATCAACTAATGAAAAAAGCGAACAAGTTCGTATGGATGCCGCAGGACAACGAAGCCTTCATCCAATTAAATAAAATGTTAGCCACTACACTCGTGTTAGCCTCTCCACTATCAAAAGAGCCAATGTTGCTCTACATAGCCGCAACCAACCGAGTTGTAAGTGCAGTAATTGTGGTAGAGCGCGGCAAGGAGGGTAAGTCAGTGCAAAGGCCAGTCTATTACCTGAGCGAGGTATTATCCGCATCAAAGCAATATTATCCTCACTATCAGAAAATGGCGTATGGTGTGTATATGGCAGCAAAGAAGCTAAAACACTACTTTGAAGAACACCCAATAAAAGTGATATGTGAAGCCCCCATCTGAGATAATGAGCAACAAGGATGCGAGCGGCCAGATCGCAAAATGGGCAATTGAGCTAGCCCCTTATGCTCCGCGGTACGATAGGCAAGATGCGATCAAATCTCAAGTTGTGGCCGATTTTTTCGTAGATTGGGCTGAAATGCAGTATGAGCCACCGTTACCAGATCCAAACTACTGGAGAATGCATTTTGATGGATCAAAAACAAAAACTGGGTTAGGCGCCGGAGTTGTACTTACCTCGTCAAAGAATGACCAGTTGAAGTATGTGTTGTAGATACATTTCGCAGCATCAAACAATGTCGCCGAATATGAGGCACTTGTGCATGGGCTGAAAGTGGCAAAAGAAATTGGAATACGTTGGATCCAATGCTTTGGCGACTCGGATTTGGTAGTTCAGCAAGTCTCGGGGCAATGGGACGCTTTAGACGCAAACATGGCATTATATAGATTTCATGTACAAAAAATATCAGGGTATTTTGAGGGATGCGAGTTTCATCATGTACCCCGGCTGGAAAACGAGGCTGCCAACGTATTGTCGAAGCTTGGATCAACCCGACAAGCGATTAGATCGGGTGTAGCACTAGAGCACCTCAGAAAACCATCTATCAGGCCGTCCCCAGAAACCGACTCAATCTACATCCCGGCAGATCCGGAGTCCGGAGCTGTACCCATGGACATTGACGTGGGAAGTGGTTCAGGAAACCCGGGGCCTGCTACGCAGAACCCGGGGACTGTACAGCGCGATCCGGCCGAGGTTATGCCGGTGGATCAAATGGAAATTAATGAGGAGATGTTTCCGGTGCGAGCTATACCAGCTTGGGCACTGCCCATGTTTCAATTCCTGAAGGATGGAACTTTGCCCAGTGAAGAGGTGCTTTCCAGGCAAATTCAGAGGAGGGCAAAAGGATACACAATTATCAATGCCGAGCTATTCAAAAGGAGTGTGACTAATGTCCTCCAACGATGTGTTGACCCGGAATAAGGGCTCAACATCCTCTGGGATATACATCAAGGGGAATGTGGGCATCACGCCTCATCCAGAGCCTTGGTAGCAAAAGCTTTCCAGCATGGGTTCTACTGGCCAAGTGCCTTAGAGCAAGCAGAGGATCTAGTAAGGAAGTGCAATGGTTGTCAAAGGTATGCTACCAACACGCACATGCCAATGTCGGAACTCAAAACCATACCAATTACCTGGCCATTTGCTGTATGGTGTTTGGATATGGTTGGCCCGTTTAAACCAAATATGACCCATATCTTGGTTATAGTGGACAAGTTTACGAAGTGGATTGAAGTGAAGCCAATAAGAAAATGTGATGGAGCTATAGCCGTGACATTCCTCAAAGATATCATTCTGAGATATGGCTATCCTCGCAGTATTATAATCGATCAATAGGCTATACGCCATTTTTCTGGTATATGGGGCAGAAGCTGTACTACCAGCCGACATAGAGCACGATTCGCCTAGGGTCACCCAATACACAGAAACTGAAGTGCAAGAAGCCCGGCAAAATGATGTTGATCTGCTGGAAGAAGCGAGAGAATTGGCATTGTCCAGATCCGCCATATATCAGCAAAATCTCCAACGCTATCATAGACGGAAAGTAAACCCCCAAGTCTTCCGGAAAGGTGATCTGGTACTCCAGTTGGTACAACGTACTGCTGGCATGCATAAGTTATCCCCCATGGGAAAGGCCATTCATTGTGAGCAAAGCATTGCACAATGACTCTTATTATCTCATCGATGCAAAACCACAGGAGAAGAACAAGCCGGACAGGTCCGGTGAGGAACCTAAGTGTCCATGGAATGTAGCTCTACTTCGTCCCTTCTACACTTAACAAAGAAGTGTGTGTATCCGAGTCTCTCATACGTCGGTATGTATGCCGGCAATGAGTTTATCAATGAAATCGTGGCACCTCGAGCAGTAACTCAAGGACTGCCTTAATAATATTGGTTGTCTTCTGTACTTGTTATTTATTTTTATGTCGGCTGGTTTAAGTTGCTTCTGCCTAAGCTGGATTAGTAGTGTGTGAGCACCAAAAACTCAACTCTTCGACTTGCTGCTGTCCAACAAGATTTGGCTTCATGGCAAGCAAGAGAACAAGTTTGGAATTACATAGCACACGAAAAACAACTAAGGAAAAGAACGTAATCGAGCCGACATTTGCATTTGGACTAACTTTATGTTTACCATGTTTTTACTATGCTGAATTATTTTGAGCTAGTCCTAAAGTTTCCAAGTATTGTTATGTCAATTTTTGAAACTCGGACTCGTAAGTCATAAAACCGAATCAAGGTAGACACGAGCCGATCCAGGAAATTGGAGAAACAAGAAAATGAAACTCAGGGACTACGCCCAAGTTAATTCAGCACGAGCAACTTAGTAGCAAAATATAACTTGTGTGCTTCATACATCTGCTCCCGGCACACCGGGGATCTAATAAACTTCAAAGTGTTTGTTGGTGATCAAGGAGCAGCAGGAGGAGGTAACTCGGCGCCAGCAGGTGGAACTCCGGCCTCAGCTTCAGCGTCATCCTCATTTTCTTCAACGTCCAAGGCTTCGTCCTCTTCCTCCTCATTTGAACCATCTTCGACATATTGGTCGTCAACAGCTTCAAGAAAGCTTGGTCCCTCGTTCCATTGATGGATGGGAGCAAACTGAATGAGGCTATGGGCACAAGCCTTGCGCCGAGCTATCCAATCTGGATCATTGGACCACCTTGATCCGGTGTGCATGCGCTCGAGAAGATTCAGATTTATTTTCTCATACCATGTGAGCACGTAGTGGAGGACGGTTTCAAATCCGGTGCGTTCGGCGGATTCCCTCCAGAGGTCAAGTTGGGTCTTGCACTCCATTACCTTGGTAATCAGAGAAGTGGACCCCTCCAGAGTATCTTCACCAGGCCAAAGGGCATTGAAGACCCGGACTGCTGTATCTAGGAGACCCTTGCGAGAGGATAGGCTGACCAGCAAGTCCTCCATGTCATAGGGAATATTTTCAGCGCTAGGACCAGTTGGGGTACCCCTCTGTTGGCGGAACCGTGAAACTGCAACAGCCGCAATAGCATCGCCCTCTTGAAATTTGTCTGAAAACAAGACAAGGGAAATAAGTAAAGGAGGTTGACCCGGAAAGATTCATGTCGGCTGAAGGAAAAGAACTTACAAGAAATATGGCTATGGATCCGCGTCAGCTCCTTGGTGCAGTTATCACGCCTCTTCCGGAGTTGCTCATGTTCAGCATTTGCCGACTCAAGCTTAACGTCGGCCCCCTTCTGCAGTTCTTGATCTTTGGCAATTTGGAGGTTGAGACGTTCCTATTCCTCGGTGAAGTCTTCGCCAGCTTTATCCATCTCAGTTTTGTGGAGTGCCTTGAGATTTTTCATTTCTACCTTGAGCTTGGCAATTTCATCATCTTTGGTCCGGAGGAGGGCGAGCTCATCATCCTTCTTCTTAAGTTCGGCCTGATGCTACCTTCTTGTTCGAGAAAATGCAGCATCATATCAGGCATGGGAACACTATCTTCAAGAGATGCTGAAACAGTTTGTTGACCCGGCAAAGCCGAGGTATGAATATCTGCCGAGCCAAGAAGGAAAGGAGAGAGAGAGCGCAGAAGAAGATTAAGCAAAACTGACTTACCTTTTATCTGCTCCAAGTTCTTCCTCATGATGGTGTTTTCGGCCTCCACTCCAGCTGCGCAATCCGAATGACAGGTTAGTTCGGCGGGAGAAGACAACGAAATATAGGGAAGAAGCCAAGGAGAAAACTTACCCCTTTTCTCGAACTCAGCGAGAAGCGTAGAATGTTTCGAGCATAGCGCCTTATGGGTGTCCAAGAGACGCTGAAACTCAGCGCTCCGGCGATTGGTGGTAACCTGAGAAAAGCAAAGTTGACTTGATCATGTGCATATTCGAAGTGTACAAAATCCGGGCCAAGTGGAACTTAACCCGGCTCTAGGTGTGTGCATATTCGAAGTGCAAAAAATCCGGACCAAGTGGAACTTAACCCGGCTCTAGGTGTGTGCATATTCGAAGTGTACAAAATCCGGGCCAAGTGGAACTTAACCCAGCTCTAGGTGTGTGCATATTCGAAGTGTACAAAATCCGGGCCAAGTGGAACTTAACCCGACTCTAGGTGTGTGCATATTCGAAGTGTACAAAATCCGGGCCAAGTGGAACTTAACCCGGCTCTAGGTGTGTGCATATTCAAAGTGTACAAAATCCGGGCCAAGTGGAACTTAACCCGGCTCTAGGTGTGTGCATATTAGAATTTCGAAGTGTACAAAATCCGGGCCAAGTGGAACTTAACTCGGCTCTAGGTGTGTGCAAATTCGAAGTGTACAAAATTTGGGCCAAGTGGAACTTAACCCGGCTCTAGGTGTGTGCATATTCAAAGTGTACAAGATCCGGGCCAAGTGGAACTTAACCCGTCTCTAGGTTTGTGCATATCCAAAGTTACTAAGTGTTGGAGATATGCCCAAGAGGCAATAATAAAAGCGGTTATTATTATATCTTTATGTTTATGATGAATGTTTACATCCCATGCTATAATTGTATTATTAGGAAACACTAATACTTGTGTGTTTTGTAAACATGTAAGAGTCCCTAGTAAGCCTCTTGTTGAACTAGCTTGTTGATTAATAGATGATCATGGTTTCCTGGTCATGGACATTGGATGTCATTAATAACAAGGTTGTATCATTAGGAGAATGATATGATGGACACACACCCATAGTAAGCGTAGCATAAGATCAAGTCATTAAGTTCGTATTGCTATAAGCTTTTAAATGCATAGTGACCTAATCCTTCGACCATGAGGTTGTGTTAATCACCATCACCAGATGGGTACTTTGATGGCATCAAACACCGCTTCGTAACTGGGTGGTCATAAAGGTGTTGTTGGGTATTCTGAAAGTATGAGTTGAAGCGCATGGACCAAGATTGGGATTTGTCCATCCATACGACGGATAGATATGATCTGGGCCCTCTCGGTGGAATGTCATCTAGTTAGCTTACAAGCGTGTGACTAGGTCACAAGGGATGACATATCACGGAACGAGTAAAGAGTACTTGTCAGTAACGAGGTAGAACTAGGTATGGAGATACCGATGATCAAACCTCGGATAAGTAGAGTATCGCGAGACAAAGGGAATTGGTTTCGTATGTTAATGGTTCAATCGATCAAGAAGTCATCGTTGAGTATGTGGGAGCCGTTATGGATCTCCAGATCCCGCTGATGGTTATTGATCGGAGAGGTGTCTCCGTCATGTCTACATATTCACGAACCGTAGGGTGACACACTTAAGGTTCGAAGTTGTTTTAAGTAGATATGGAATGTGCGTTGGAGACCGAATGTTGTTCGGAGTCTCGGATTGGATTCGGGACATCACGAGGAGCTCCGGAATTTTCCAGAGAGTAAGATTCATATAATGGGGATCTTTTTCTGAGTTAGGAAATGTTCCGGAGTGTTTGTATGGGGATTCTAGAAGGTTTCGGAATGTTCCGGAAGGTTCTAGAAGATATTTTGGAGTTTATTTGAAAACCAAGATAAGATAAGATAAGATAAGGGAGATTTAAAGAGGAAACTTGGGGGGGGAGGACTCCTCCCCCCACCTCCTTGGTGCGCCGGCCCTAGGGGTGGGCCTAGGGGTGGGAACCCTAGGCCGCACCCCTCCCTCTATATATAGAGGGGTGGAGGCGCCACCCCCCTTGCCCCTCCACTCTTGCCCCAAGTTGCCTCCCTCCTCCTCCTCCTTCCTTCTGCTCAGGCTTAGGCGAAGCCCTGCAGAATTCTCCACTCCACCATCACCACCACGCCGTCGTGCTGCTGGGTTTTTGTGGAGAGATCTACTACCTCCGCTGCTCGCTGGAACAAGGAGAGGAAGGTCTGCTTCGACTCCGCCCGTGTGACCGACTGCGGAAGCGCTGCCGGAACGCGGCGCCGGAAGGATCATCCACACGATCTTGAGATCGGCAAGTGATCGACTACATCAACCACGAGATCTAATCTCGTTAACGCTTTCGGATCTACGAGGGTTAGTTCCTATCTATCTCGTTGCACATGTCTAAGAGATTAGATCTTGGCTTTTATCTAGATTAGATCTGGGTTTTGTTCGTTCTTGCGGTAGAAATTTTTTGTTTTCCATGCTACGAACCCTTCAGTGGTATCAGAGTCGTGTCTATGCGTAGATCTGTTGCACGAGTAGAACACAATGGTGTTGTGGGCGTTGGTGCTTGTGTCGTCTTTTGCTTTGTGTACTTTGCATCTTGCGGCATGGTGGGATGAAGCGGCTCGGGCTAACCTTACATGTCATCACACATGAGACTTGCTCCACGCTTGACGAGCAACTTTCTTTGCACACGTGGCTTTGCGGGTGTCTGTCTCTCCCACCATAGTATAGATCCAATTTACACTTTGCAAATTTTGATAGCACTTGTATCAACGTTGTGGTTCAGTTTCGTAGGTAAGATCCGTTCTTATTCGAAAGCCCCAAACCACGTAAAACATGCAAAGAAAATTAGAGGCGTCT
This sequence comes from Avena eriantha, assembly GCA_910589775.1. Classification (NCBI taxonomy): domain Eukaryota; kingdom Viridiplantae; phylum Streptophyta; class Magnoliopsida; order Poales; family Poaceae; genus Avena; species Avena eriantha. Next base: position 270,186,839 of record OU342740.1, on the reverse strand, counting down.
AACTTGTTTTTGCAGGGTTTTTGTGATGTGATATGGCCATCATGAGATTGTGATTATATTTGATGTATGCAATGATCCTTATTGTAATATGGCAACCGACAGGAGCCTAATGGTTGTCTTTAATTCTGTTAAGACTTGCGTGTCTATTCATCTTGTAATAGCTTTATTCCAAGTAGTTGTAATAGTTGCTAGTGATGATGGACAACCATGAAGCGGCTCCACTGACCTTGACGCAATGCTGGTGATGATGGAGATCATGTCCGTACTTTGGAGATGGAGATCAAAGGCGCAAGAAGAAAGGGCCATATCATATCACACTAATTATGCATTGCCTGTGATGTTAATCCTTTATGCATCTTGTATTGCTTAGATCGCGACGGTAGCATTATAAGATGATCCCTCTCACTAAATATCAAGTAATAAAGTGTTCACCCTTAGTTGGCACCGTTGCTAAGACTCGTCGTTTCGAAGCATCTCGTGATGATCGGATGTGATAGATTCTACGTATGCATACAACGGGTGCAAGCCAGATTTCCACATGCGCAAACTAAGGTTACCTTGACGAGCCTAGCATGTACATACATGGTCTCGGAACACGGAATACCGAAAGGTAGAGCATGAGTCATATAAATGATATGATGAACATGAAGATTGTTCGCCGATGAAACTACATCTTCTCTCGTGAAGATCGGACTTGGTGTAGTGGACTTGGTTCGTGTAATCACTAAGACAATGTGAGGGATGTTGTTTTGAGTGGGAGTTCACCTAGTTAATTTAAAAATTAAATTTGAACTCAGTTTATCATAAACTTAGTCTAAACTACTTGCAAATTTATTGTAGATTATGGCGACCCCCTCCATCAATTTCAATGCGTTCCTAGAGAAAGAAAAACTTAAGAACAATGGAAGCAATTTCACGGACTGGTTCCATGGACTGAAGATTGTCCTCAGGGCTGGTCAGTTGACCTATGTGCTCGAAGCACCGCTAGGTGACCCACCTGCAGATGATGCCACCGATGACGTAAAGAATGTTTACGCCACTCGGAAAAATCATTACTCCATAGTTCAGTGTGCCATCCTGTACGGTTTAGAAGCGGAGCTCCAAAAGCGTTTTGAGCACCACGACCCGTTCGAGATCATTAAGGAGCTCAGGCTAATTTTTGAGACTCGCGCGGCCATGGAGAGCTATGAGGCCTCCGAAAAGTTCTTTAACTGTAAGATGGAAGAGGGAAGCTCCGTTAGCGAGCACGTGCTCACCATGTCTAGGTACGCAAACAAGCTCCAAGAGTTGGGGATTTCGATTCCTAATGAGTTGGGGATTCACCGTCTCCTCCAATCACTGCCACCAAGTTACAAGAACTTTGTGATGAACTACAATATGCACTGCATGAACAAGACGTTGCCTGAACTCTCGTCCATGCTGAAAACTGCTGAAGTGGAGATCAAGAAGGAGCACCAAGTGTTGATGGTCAATAAGACCACCAATTTCAAGAGACAGGGCAAGCCTAAGAACAAGGGAAACTTCAAGAAGGACGGCAAGAAAGCTGCCGCACCTGCTAAGAAGCCCAAGGCTGGTCCTAAGCCTGAAACTGAGTGCTTCTACTACAAGGGTGCTGGTCACTGGAAGCGTAACTGCCCCAAGTACCTGGCGGATCTGAAGAACGACAACATCAAGAAGAAAGGTATATTTGATATATGTGTTATTGATGTGTATCTTACTAGTAATCGTAGTAGTGCATGGATATTTGATACTGGTTCGGTTGCTCATATTTGTAACTCGAAACAGGAGCTGCGGAATAAACGAAGATTGGCAAGAGACGAGGTGACGATGCACGTTGGAAATGGCTCCAAGGTTGATGTGATCGCCGTCGGCACGCTCCCTCTACATCTACCTTCGGGATTAGTTTTAAATTTGAATAATTGTTATTTGGTACCTGCGTTAAGCATGAACATTATATCTGGATCTTGTTTATTGCGAGACGGTTACTCTTTTAAGTCTGAGAATAAAGGTTGTTCGATTTATATGAGTAATATCTTTTATGGTAATGCACCTGAGATGAATGGTTTATTCTTGTTGAATCTCGATAGTAGTGATACACACGTTCACAACATAGATGCTAAACGAATAAAATTGAATGATAATTCTACATACATGTGTCACTGTCGTCTTGGTCACATTGGAGTGAAGCGTATGAAGAAACTCCATTCTGATGGACTTCTTGAATCACTTGATTTTGAATCACTTGAAAGATGCGAAGCATGTCTAATGGGAAAAATGACTAAGACTCCATTCTCTGGTACAATGGAGCGAGCTACAGACTTGTTGGAAATAATACATATAGATGTGTGCGGTCCAATGAGTGTAGCATCGCGTGGTGGATATCGTTATGTTCTCACTTTCACGGATGACTTAAGTAGATATGGGTATGTCTACTTTATGAAACATAAGTCCGAAACTTTCGAGAAGTTTAAGGAATTTCAAAGTGAAGTGGAAAATCATCGTAACAAGAAGATTAAGTTTCTGCGTTCTGACCGCGGAGGTGAATATCTAAGTTACGAGTTTGGCATGCATTTAAAGAAATGTGGAATACTTTCGCAATTGACACCGCCGGGAACACCACAACGTAATGGTGTGTCTGAACGTCGTAATCGAACTCTCTTAGATATGGTTCGGTCTATGATGTCTCTTACAGATTTACCGCTATCGTTTTGGGGCTATGCATTAGAGACAGCCGCATTCACTTTAAATAGGGCACCATCTAAATCTGTTGAAATGACACCGTACGAATTGTGGTTTGGTAAGAAACCTAAGTTGTCGTTCCTTAAAGTTTGGGGTTGCGAAGCATATGTAAAGAAGTTACAACCTGAAAAGCTTGAACCCAAAGCAGAGAAATGTGTCTTCATAGGATACCCTAAAGAAACAATTGGGTATACCTTCTATCATAGATCCGAAGGCAAAGTTTTTGTTTCCAAGAATGGATCCTTCCTCGAGAAGGAGTTTCTCTTGAAGGAAGTGACTGGAAGGAAAGTAGAACTCGATGAGGTTATTGAACCTTCTCTCGAATTTGAGAGTAGCGCAGCACCGGAAGATGTTTTTGTGCCGCCTGCACCAATTGGAGAGGAAGCTAATGATGGTGATCATGAAACTTCAAACGAAGTTACTACTGAACCTCGCAGGTCAACGAGGGTTCGTACCACTCCTGATTGGTATGACTCCGCCTTGAACGTCATGTTGGTGGACAACGCTGATGACCCTGCGACGTATGAAGAAGCTATGGTGAGCCCAGATTCCGACAAATGGCTAGAAGCCATGAAATCCGAAATGGGATCCATGTACGAAAACCAAGTGTGGACTTTGGTGGACTTACCGGATGGCCGTAAGGCTGTCGAGAACAAATGGATTTTCAAGAGAAAAACAGATGCTGATGGTAATGTTACCGTCTATAAAGCTCGACTTGTCGCGAAAGGGTTCCGACAAATTCAAGGAGTTGACTACGATGAGACATTCTCACCAGTAGCGAAGCTAAAGTCTGTGAGGATTTTGTTAGCGATTGCTGCACATTTCGATTATGAGATTTGGCAGATGGATGTCAAGACGGCGTTCCTTAATGGTGACATTGAGGAAGAGTTGTATATGGTACAACTCAAGGGTTTTATTGATCCTAAAGATGCTGACAAGGTATGCAAACTTCAGCGCTCCATTTATGGACTGAAGCAAGCATCCCGGAGTTGGAATCAACGTTTTGCTAAAGTAATCAAAAAAATTGGGTTTATACAAACTTATGGAGAAGCTTGTATTTACAAGAAAGTGAGTGGGAGCTCTGTAGCATTCCTAGTACTATATGTAGATGACATATTGTTGATTGGGAATGATATAGAACTTCTTAATAGCGTCAAAACCTATTTGAATAATAGTTTTTCAATGAAGGATCTTGGTGAAGCGGCATATATTCTAGGCATCAAGATTTATAGAGATAGATCAAGACGCCTAATAGCGCTTTCACAAAGTACATACTTAGACAAAGTTCTAAAGAAGTTTAGAATGGAAGAGAGCAAGAAAGGGTTCGTGCCCATGTTGTCAGGTAAGACCTTGAGTAAGACTCAAAGTCCAGCTACGGCAGAAGATAGATAGAGAATGAATAATATTCCCTATGCCTCGGCCATAGCTTCTATCATGTATGCCATGCTGTGTACAAGACCGGATATAGCACATGTTGTTAGTTTGACTAGTAGATATCAAAGTGATCCTGGAATGGAGCACTGGACAGCGGTCAACAATATCCTAAAGTACCTGAATAGGACTAAGGATATGGTTCTTTCTTATGGAGGTGATGAACAGCTTGTTGTAAACGGTTACACCGATGCTAGTTGGAACACCGATCCGGATGACTCGAAGTCACAGTCGGGATACGTATTTATTTTGAATGGTGTTGCAGTGAGCTGGAGGAGTGCAAAGCAAAGTGTTGTGGCGAAATCTTCAACTGAATCGGAATACATAGTTGCTTCGGAGGCTGCACAAGAAGCCATATGGATGAAGGAATTCATTACTGAACTTGGCGTGGTTCCCAGTGCGTTGGACCCGATGGCCATCTACTGTGACAACACAGGTGCCATAGCTAATGCACAGGAGCCAAGGTCACATAGGAAGCTGAAGCATATCAAGCTACGTTTCCACGCTATTCGCGAGTATGTCCGAGATGGTGACATAAAGATTTGCAAAGTACACACTGATCTGAATGTGGCAGATCCGTTGACTAAACCTCTCCCTAGGGCAAAGCATGACCAACACCAGAACGCCATGGGTGTTAGGTATATTACCATGTAATCTAGATTATTGACTCTAGTGCAAGTGGGAGACTGTTGGAGATATGCCCAAGAGGCAATAATAAAAGCGGTTATTATTATATCTTTGTGTTTATGATGAATGTTTACATCCCATGCTATAATTGTATTATTAGGAAACACTAATACTTGTGTGTTTTGTAAACATGTAAGAGTCCCTAGTAAGCCTCTTGTTGAACTAGCTTGTTGATTAATAGATGATCATGGTTTCCTGGTCATGGACATTGGATGTCATTAATAACAAGGTTGTATCATTAGGAGAATGATATGATGGACACACACCCATAGTAAGCGTAGCATAAGATCAAGTCATTAAGTTCGTATTGCTATACGCTTTTAAATGCATAGTGACCTAATCCTTCGACCATGAGGTTGTGTTAATCACCATCACCGGATGGGTACTTTGATGGCATCAAACACCGGTTCGTAACTGGGTGGTCATAAAGGTGTCGTTGGGTATTCTGAAAGTATGAGTTGAAGCGCATGGACCAAGATTGGGATTTGTCCATCCATACGACGGATAGATATGCTCTGGGCCCTCTCGGTGGAATGTCATCTAGTTAGCTTGCAAGCGTGTGACTAGGTCACAAGGGATGACATATCATGGAACGAGTAAAGAGTACTTGTCAGTAACAAGGTAGAACTAGGTATGGAGATACCGATGATCAAACCTCGGATAAGTAGAGTATCGCGAGACAAAGGGAATTGGTTTCGTATGTTAATGGTTCAATCCATCACGAAGTCATCGTTGAGTATGCGGGAGCCGTTATGGATCTCCAGATCCCGCTGATGGTTATTGATCGGAGAGGTGTCTCTGTCATATCTACATATTCACGAACCGTAGGGTGACACACTTAAGGTTCGAAGTTGTTTTAAGTAGATATGGAATGTGCGTTGGAGACCGAATGTTGTTCGGAGTCTCGGATTGGATTCGGGACATCACGAGGAGCTCCGGAATTGTCCGGAGAGTAAGATTCATATAATGGGGATCTTTTTCTGAGTTAGGAAATGTTCCGGAGTGTTTGTATGGGGATTCTAGAAGGTTTCGGAATGTTCCAGAAGGTTCTAGAAGATATTTTAGAGTTTATTTGAAAACCAAGATAAGATAAGATAAGATAAGATAAGATAAGGGAGATTTAAAGAGGAAACTTGTGGGGGGAGGACTCCTCCCCCCACCTCCTTTGTGCGCCGGCCCTAGGGGTGGGCCTAGGGGTGGGAACCATAGGCCGCACCCCTCCCTCTATATATAGAGGGGTGGAGGCGCCACCCCCCTTGCCCCTCCACTCTTGCCCCAAGCTGCCTCCCTCCTCCTCCTCCTTCCTTCTGCTCAGGCTTAGGCGAAGCCCTGCAGAATTCTCCACTCCACCACCACCACCACGTCGTCGTGCTGCTGGGTTTCCGTGGAGAGATCTACTACCTCCGCTGCTCGCTGGAACGAGGAGAGGAAGGTCTGCTTCAACTCCGCACGTATGACCGACTGCGGAAGCGCTGCCGGAACGCGGCGCCGGAAGGATCGTCCACACGATCTTGAGATCGGCAAGTGATCGACTACATCAACCACGAGATCTAATCTCGTTAACGCTTTCGGATCTACGAGGGTTAGTTCCTATCTATCTCGTTGCACATGTCTAATAGATTAGATCTTGGCTTTTATCTAGATTAGATCTGGGTTTTGTTCGTTCTTGCGGTAGAAATTTTTTGTTTTCCATGCTACGAACCCTTCACTAAGGAGCTACGCTAGTTCTCTAAGGAGCATCCGTCCGAGTAACAAGTTACTCCCCCGAAGGCTCGGGGACTAATGGTTATATCACTAATGTTTAGTACATGTTAAAGAAAAGACAAGGTAGCATACCTCCATCATCCGGCCGGCAAGGTTGATAGCCTTGGCGGCTGTGTTCATTTGTGCGGCAAACTCGGCAGGCCCAAATTTCTCTAGGAGATCGTCGTTATGGACGAACTCCGCCTTGTTCCAGTTATTGACGAACTCAATCAAGGCCGGAGGATAACGCTCTCCGCTAGGCATATGGGGCGCAATCAAACCCTTGGAACGGGCTTCCCTCCTTTCAACTTGGGCAGCAGCAGGGCTAGTGTGCAATGCAAGTTGCGTGCTAGCTGACCCGGCGGGGGCATCTTTCTTTGGTGGGGTCTTCTTCGAAAGCATGGACGCGAGCGTGCGCTGTCCAACCTCGATGGATGCTGCCCTGGCGGCGTCAGAAGTTTTCTTGGCCTTAGGCTGCTACTGAGAGGTTGAAGTTTGAGCCGCAGATTTGGTCTTGGGTGCAGCCTTGGTGCTAACTGGGCCTTCTCGCCGAGTCTTGAAAGACTCGGACGAGGCGGAAGGAGTTGGTGCTGCTGGTACTTGTGTTGCTACTGTTGGTGCTGGTGCTGGTGCTGGTTTTGGCGGTGATTATGTTGGTACCTCGGTGGAGGCAGGTTGCGGCTGAGCCGAAGAGGAGCTGGGAGCATCTGCTGCCTTGGCAGAGCCACTTCCCCCTGCTCCGAGGTTGCCCTCCTCTGGACGAGGTGGGCTAGAACCCGGAGCAGCCAATGAACCCTCCTGAATGGGGCTCAGTGGGCGTATATCATCACCACGAGGGGGAGATGGGGTATGCCGGAGGGGCGAAGCGATGCTGGATCCGCTCTGGGGAACCTCCACAACAGCCCTACCGAATCAAACGACAAATAATAAGTTACAACAGAAGGAAAGCACGAAGCAGAAGATTGGACAAAGAGAAAGGTGACTTACTCATCTGAAGTCAATGACTCCTTGGGCTTCCGAGCTCTCCGAGTCGTGGCCTTAGTCGGAGGCTTGGTGGCAGCTTTGTCTGCGGACTTCTTTTGCCTCTTGGTTGGTTTAGGAGGTCCGGAAGAAGAAGCAGAAGCGGCCCCCCTTTTCTTTGATGCAGTCGGGACTGGCTCACCCGTGGCAAGGGGAGGATCTTCGTGGATCTGCCCAGCCGGGTTAGCTGAAGCCGGAAAGGCGTAAGAAAGGGGTACAAGATCAAATGCTTCCATCACCTCAACGTCGGAATCATCTTCATCATCAGGCCAATCTCTTAAGGAAGAGAAATTACCGGTGGGTCGCTTGGTCGCATCGGGGAATGGCAGGAACATTTCCTGATCTGGCTCCTCCTCATCCGTGGCATCTCGATTCTTCGCCCATTTGAGAGAAGGCTCGGTGCCATCTTCGAGGGTTTGCTGAAGAAACAACTAAGAAGAAAATGTAAAGGGATCAAACAAACAATAAATTCCGACATATGGTATAACTCGGAAAAAGATTAAATCGCGAGATTTACCATAGGAGGAAGCTTGTCCCGGTAGAAATGCTCAATCCCCCACTCCCAATCAGCGGAGAAGTCTTTGACGGTCACGAAGAGGGCCTTGACCCGGCGGAATATCTCGGTGTTACTCAATTCAAATGAGGAAGTCCGGTTGGGGTCAAGTCGCCAACTCATGTGGCAAAGCTTGTGTGTGCGCTTCTAGAGAGGGGAGATCCGGCTGCGGACGAATGTGATCATCGCGTGCTCGTTGCGCAGCCCCGCATCCTTCAGCTCCTTGAACCGCTTGTTGACCTGATTCACCAGTACGGTGGGTTTCATGGAAACCCGGTCCCACAGATCCGGATTAGGAGGACCCGAAGCATAGGGGCGCAGCCGGATCAGGTCTTCATCCGTGCCATTTTTGACATAGAAGAAAGTCCGGGCCCAGCCCTTGCAAGAATCTGACCACGTGACCCGGGGAAAGATGGATTGTTTCCGAGGACAAATGGAGGCAGCACTGAACTGAGTCAGATGTTTGTCCTCTGGATCAAGCGCTTTATTCGGAATCACGTTCCTTCGCAGACCGAAGAAACGGATCTAGAGCTCTTTAGTGGGCCACAGTCCGACATACCCCTCTATGGTGGAGGCGAAGGAAGAAAGGGAGGTGACGGCGTTCGCCGGAAGGTGGTGCAGTTGAAGTTCATAGATATCAAGGAAATCATGGAAGAAATCGCTAACAGGGAGGCCAAACCCGCGTTGGACGTGGGAGAGGAACACCACGAACTCACCGGGATTGGGTGAGGGCGCGAGCTCCTCGGAGGCAAGGCGGGCAACCACGCCCTCGGGGATGCGGCGTGTGCGGTATAGCCAGTCCAGGTCATCCTAGCACACCCAGGAGCCAGCCCAGGCGCCGCGCTCTGCGTTCTCCGCCGCCTCCTCCATTTCTTCCTCGGCGACGGCGAGCTCTTCTTCAGTCATGTCTAGGTCACTATCCTCACCGGCCCTAACGAAGGTGGGGGTCAGGGGCTTAGATTGGCGCGGACCCGTGGTGGTGGAGTTGCACGGGTGCGGCAGCGATGCTAGTGCGAAAAGGCACGGTGCAGCGGTGGCTCTGCTGAGCATATGTGGCGGCGGCGGCGCTGGTGCTAGGAAGAAGAAGAAGAAGAGGCAGAGGGGAACGAGATGGGGAAAAGACCAAGGGGCGCGCCCCTCCCCTATTTAACCACGCCCCAGCGGGGGTAGTGGGATCGCACGGTGCGGCAAGGCCACACGGTGTGGCCGTGTATTTGTCGGGTCAGCCAATCACAGGCGAGCCACAGGAAGGGCCACAGGGCGCAGGGGATCCCACGATGCGACATGATGATACGGTTAACGAGGGGACAGGCACGATGTGACGTGTGCAATAGTAACACCTCACATTAACTACAGCAGTAACTGGTGCAGGCCCTTAAAATGAGGCAACATAATGATTACCCTCCACGTGGGATAGCGTACGAGAGAAGGAAGGATAACCCAGAAAACTAAAGGGTAACCCGGCCAGCGAGTGAAAACTCGGAATGTGCCAAGGGAAAAGCTAGCCAATGAAATCCGGGATATGAGGTAACTCAGAAAAGGGATCAAAAGGCTCGGTAAAATTGAACCTGTTGTGGCCTTAGCAGCTGGAGCTGCCAAGACCGCACCAGCTTCGGGGACTAATGTTGGGGGGATACCCCCGGGTAGGGTCACGCCGGGGTATAAAGGCCGAGTTAGCCGAGGTACGGCGAGGTCAAAGCAAGTGCTGGCCGAGTCACCTCAAGGCAGGCCGAATCACGGAGTAACCCGGACCGGAGGATGTCCGCCTAACTAAGTCCCGGCCGACATATGTAGTATGCCGGCAAGATTTATGTAACTTGTATGCAGGTACCCGCGTTGCTGGATTAACCAGGTATGATCCGAGCATGAGTGAAGCGGACAGAGGGAAGGACCACCGAGGCGTGGCTAACAAGGGTGACGTTGCCTGTGTCAGATGATGCTGGCTCCGAAGAGGCTCACGTAGCCTCTGCATGGCTTACGATGGCGAAAAGTAACCCGGTCGGTTTGCTATTTTGGGAAGAGGCATATTCCATGGAATATGCCTCCACGTATGCCCTAATTGGAGACCTAGCCGCCCCTATATAAGGAGGGCTAGGGCATCTGTAGAAGGGGTTGATCTCGGTTTAGTTGGCATTTGGGTAGTTGGTTCCTGAGGGCGAACTAGTGGTGAGAGTAAGAGAGTGCCTTCTTCCTCCTCTCCCCTATACAGCTCAAGGAGCACTTGTAAATCTTGGGAACCTATTGAATATAAAGAATCTGTGTGTTGAATCACCATACTATCCCTCCCTGGATTCCTCTAGTGCATATTGTCCCCACCTTCAGCCTATCCATGGCATCTGCCGTGACACCACCACGACAATGTTGGGATTCGTGAGTCTTAATCCAATGGTCAATATTCAAAGTTATTTGTACACGATATAGTGTTAAGATTATAACAGGTAAAGCATAAAAAATATAAATTTCATCAACATCTATAAAGTATGGGTGTATATATTTGGTTCTTGTACTTTGTCATCATGTAGAAGTCAATGATTATTAGCTATCTAAAATTTAAAATTTTGGTAACATGGTGTAGAGAAACGAGGGAGAAGATTCTAGAATGATGGAGAAGTGTGTTTTGATTTTTGTGCATAGCATTCATTGTAATGAAGACTATCAATAGAATCTTCAATATGCTAAAATGAAAAAGAAGATCCAACGGTTGGAAATGTTGGCTTTTGTGAGTCTTGATCCAACGGTCAATATTCAAAGTTGTTCGTACACTATATAGTGGTAAGATCATGTAGAAGTCAACGATTATTAGCTACTAGTAAGTTGTACGTGCCTTACACGTGAGACTCGGATAGTAGACGTATGACACATCATAACTATATACAATTATAATTGGTAAAGCACAAAAAATTATAAATTTGATCAACATCTATAAAGTATGGGTGTATATTTGGTCCTTGTACTTTGAATCATCATGTAGAAGTCAAATATTATTAGCTACCTAACACATGAAATTTTTGATAACATGGTCTAGAGAAACAAGGGAGAAGATTCTAGTATGATGGAGAAGTGTGTTTTGAGGTTTGTGCATAGCATTTATTATGCCAAAGACTATCAATAGAATCTTCTAGATGCTAGAATGGATAAGAAGATCCAACAGCTAGAAAAGCTGGGATTCGCGAGTCTTGATCCAACGGTCAACATTCAAAGCTATCCGTACACTATATAGTGGTTTGTAATGAAGACTATCAATATAATATTCAAGATGCTAGAATGGAAAAGAAGATCCAACGGCTAGAAATGTTGGGATTCATGGGTCTTGATCCAACGGTCAATATTCAAAGTTGTTTGTACACTATATAGTGGTAAGATCATGTAGAAGTGAACGATTATTAGCTACTAGTAAGTTGCACGTGAGACTCGGATAGTAGACGTGTGACATATCATCACTATATACAATTATAATTGGTAAAGCACAAAAAATTATAAATTTGATCAACATCTATAAAGTATGGGTGTATATTTGGTCCTTGTACTTTGTATCATCATGTAGAAGTCAAAGATTATTAGCTATGTAACACATGAAATTTTTGATAATGTGGTCTATAGAAACAAGGGAGAAGCTTCTAGTATGATGGAGAAGTGTGTTTTGAGGTTTGTGCATATCATTCATTATGCCGAAGACTATCAATAGAATCTTCTAGAAGCTAGAATGGAAAAGAAGATCCAACAGCTAGAAATGCTAGGATTTGCGAGTCTTGATCCAACGGCCAACATTCAAAGTTATTCATACACTATATAGTGCTAAGATAAGATCATGTAGAAGTCAACGATTATTAGCTACGAGGGAGAAGATTCTAGTATGATGGAGAAGTGTGTTTTGAGGTTTATGCATAGCATTCATTATGCTGAAGACTATATATAAAATCTTCTAGATGCTAGAATGGAAAAGAAGACCCAACGGTTGGAAATATTAGGATTCGCAAGTCTTGATCCAACGGTCAGCATTCAAAGTTATTCATACACTATATAGTGGTTATATCTCTACTACTATAATGGAGCAGTTTTGAATTGGATCCATAACACCAATCCTGACCATTGGGCTGTTAGATCCAATGGTTCAGAGAAGCTGGATTGATGTTGAATAGCACCTAGAGCAAACTCCACCATGCATGTTTTAGAACCATCATGTCACCACCCCAAAATTTCATAGCAGAGTAGGATGTATTCTCTCTACTACTATAATGGAGCAGTTTTAATTGGATCCATAGCACCAATCCTGACCGTTGGGCTCTTAGATCCAATGGTTCAGAGCAGCTAGATTCGTGTTGAGTAGTACATACCTAGAGCAAACTGCACCATGTTCTAGAACTATCATGTCACCACCCCCAAAATTTCATAGCACATTAGGTTGTATTCTCAATATGTGTAGATAGTTATTATTAATAGACTTAATGTATGCATTTTTTGTCTAACAATACTATTGGTTAATAACAACTTAATGTTTGTTAAATAACATTTCATACATTAGAGAAAAAATGCATAAATTAAGTCTATTAATAATAACTATATACACATATTGAGAATACAACCTACAGTGCTATGAAATTTCGGGGGTGGTGACATGATGGTTTTAGAACATGGTGGAGTTTGCTCTAGGTACTATTCAACACGAATCCAGCTACTCTAAACCATTGGATCTAACAACCCAACGGTCAGGATTGGTGCTATGGATCTCATTCAAAACTGCTCCATTATAGTAGTGGAGATCTAAAACATGAAATTTTTGGTAACATGGTCTAGAGAAACGAGGGAGAAGATTCTAAAATGATGGAGAAGTGTGTTTTGAGTTTGTGCATAGCATTCATTTTGATGAAGACTATCAATAGAATCTTCTAGACCATTCATAAAATAGAATCTTCTAGATCACTACAAGAAAAGTTGGCTTTTACAACGGACGATTTCCGTGGTTGAAGGCCCGTTTTTTTGGCTAAAAAGTCTTCTACGACGGATGCCCTTCGTGGTAAAAGCCCAATCACAAAAGAATCTACCACGGTTTTCTCCTGACCATGGCTGATCGCACCCTTCAGCCACAAACTCTTCTTCCGTCGTAGATCTGTTCGCCAGCCGTGTTGACTGCTGATGTCATGCAAAATGCCATGTGGAAAACATCGTTAACGCCTAGTTACTGTCGTTAACAGGCACAGAAACCGTGGTAGCAGCCAGGCCTAGCCAAGGCCTGCTAATAATTAAGTGGGTCGGCCCATTAGGAGAGCCCAATAAGATTATGGCCCGTTACTGTTTTGTCCGGCACTGTATGAAATGGGCCCAAAAGATGCGGCCAGCAGTGACCCGCAAACGTCAGGCCCGTTATTGTTTCGGCCTGCAGAAGCCCACATTGTTCGAATACTGTGCGGCCCATTAACAGCCTGTGCCAAGTCGCTCCTATACATTTAAGGCCTATGGTCAGCACATCACTATTTATCGCAGCCCATTGTGGGCCGCCTACTGATGGCCCTTCTCCGAGATGGTCCGTTACTGTTCCGGCATGTTACTGTTCTGGCCTATTACTGTTCTGACCTTTCACTGTTCTAGCCTTTAGCTATTCAGGCCCACAAATGGCCCTTTATTATTCTAGTCTGGTAAATGTGTTGGCTTGTTACTGCCCTCGCCTAGAAATTTCTCGGGCCGTTACTGTTCAGGCTTGTCACTATTCTGGCCTTTTACTGTTACAGCCCTTTACTGTTGAGGCCGGCTATTGTTTTGGCCTTTTACTGTTCTGAGATTTTATGGTTTTATCCAGTTACTATGATGGGATGTTTCTGCTCTGGCCTGCTACTGTTACGGCCTGCTACAGCAAGTTACTGTTACGACCTGCTACTATTACGGCTTGTTAATGTTACAGCATGTTACCACTTGTGGGTCGGCCCGTTATGTTTACGTCCTTTTATAGTTTCAGCCTTTCTAAAGCCCATGCCAATATCATAAAACATGTATAATAATCTAGTACTTTTTACTGTTCATCGTCGGCCAAATACACGACGGTCCAATAACAAAGCACAGTATTGTTCTCTAATCGACCTGCCTGGCGTAGTTACCGTAACGACTACCGCCATGTGTGAACAACATCAACTAAATGCCTACATGGGCCTACGCGAGTTATCTAGATATTACATCAGCTGCAAACTTGTTAAAATTATTACATATTATCAACTCAAGGGAAAGAAAAATTAGTATTTCATTTGACAATCAAGTTCATAGCAGAGTCCTCAATTTGCTTTCTCAATTGATCACCTGCATCTTCCTTTGAGTGTGACAGCTATATTGGAGGATACATGATCTTATAGCCCCCTCTTTGATGGCGATAGCAATAATTGTGGTATGAAACTAAGTAATAATAAGTTAATACATCAAACAACACAAACTACTCATTTGACTGATATGACAGGAACTATGATCTGGAGTTTACAACTGGTCAATGGTTCAACTATTAACCAACACGTCAAACAAACAGGATAAGCAAGCACGCATTAAACAAGTGTGCCTACCGTGAAACGAACAATCAAAAAATGTGTGTGTGCTTTAGAATTTCAGCAAAAATAAACTAGCCAGGTCATTTCAACAAATATATATGGAAGGAGTTCTATACCGTAAAATGCAAGAGACGTTGGGTGACTTGGAATTTGCGCCGAGCCACAAAATGGCATGCAATTACTGTCATAGCGAAGAATGAACCAGATAGAAATTATAACCGCATCATACGAGAACCTGTAGAGCAGGAATACAAACCACGAATGAACTATATATTTTAGAGGATAGTTATGTCGTGTCTTAGGACGAACCAGACCCAGAACCAGATGCGAGATATAATGACGTCACTCATGAACCTGTAGAACAGGACAAACAAGCATTAGACAAGTGTGCTTAGAATGAAATTAGCAATCAAACAAAGTGTTTCTTAGAATTTTAGCAAATATATATGGAAGCAGTGGCATCTCCTGGAATGCATAGAGTCATTGGGTGACTCAAAATTTGCGGTGAGCTACACAATGGCATGTAAGTACTGTCATAGCTAAGAATCAACCAGATAGAAATTATAATGGCATCATAAGAGAACTTCTAGAGCAGGAATGCAAACCACGAGTGAACTACATAGTAGGTGACAATTATGCCATTGCTCAAGACGAACCAGCACAAGATAAGGAACTAATGGCATCCCTTGTGAACCTGTAGAATAGGCTATGCTAACCAACATGTTCACTGTTCCATTTTGAGCTATATGTAAGAAAAAGGAAATAGTTAGTGATGCAGCTTTTGAAGAACCAGATGGCAACAACAAAATTATAATTGAATTAGTACGAAGAGTTTAAACAGCTACTACAGGATAGCAGAACGATGCCAAAGAGGAAATAATATCAGGAATTGATCTCAGGGCGAACCAGATAGATTTAGCAACTGTAGAGCAGGGAATCCACACTAATATTTTCCGCTGACTTCATATTTTGCAAGAATTACACAGTAGCAGGCAATTACTGTTGTATGGAGTAGCTAAGAACATGTGCATGACAAAATAACAGACATGTTATCGTGGTATTGCCGATGAGTACTCCATGGAGGGGTCCTCATAGTGCGTGTTTAGAGACGTGGGGTAAGGAGGAGAGTTGGCGGGTACGAGGTAACACAGCTTACCCAGGTTCAAGTCCCACAATGGTCGCGAAACTCTACTCCTGCTATAAATCACTATAATGGCAATACGCCGAGTTACAAAGATAGGTTCATTGTGCGAGGTGTTGCACGTTGTACATAGAAATCTAAGAGGTTGTGCCCTAAAGGCTCCCATAGGTTCAGTTTATAAAGGCACAAGAACCTAGGGTTTACAGGGAAAGGTCCTTGGCGGACAAGGTAAAGAGTCCTACACTAATACGAACTAGTCTTTCGTGTCTTGCTCTCCAAGTCTTTGAGTATGTCGGTGACTCCTGCGTAGCCTTCCTTTATCCGGCATGGGCCTCCCTTCTGGATCCATCTAACTGGGCCACCCAGCAGGCCATAGGCCTTGCTACCAACTATGGGCCACCCGGGTTAGCTGGATTGGTGACATGCTATGAGGATACCCATTTAGCATATCATCAACAGTAGCCCCCGGAGGACTTTGAAATCTTGCACCGTCTTGTCCATTTATCTTTGAATATCCCGTCTTGGTGATGCCGGCAATTCGTCAAGCAATATCTCAAAGGTCTCCCAAAGAACCATGCGATCCTCTCCAGCTTCGCAATGTAGCCGGAGATTCCTTGAGTCTTTGTTTCTAGAGTCAGACATTCTCTGCCTTTGATGGAATCTTCAGATGTGACACTTCACTGCAACTGTCAGGAGTATGACATAGGGTGCAGCCTACGCTACCTCAAAACTCACAGAGAACAGAGAATTAATCATCAACTATTTTCATGTGCGCAAAATCCGAAATGGCGAAGCGGTAAAGACGGAGGACATGGTGAAATTACCATGCATGTTCGCCTCCACGTCGGCAACGCTCCATCCATTAGATTCCTTAGCACGAATCTTGACGTGTGGTCTATATATTTTCACCGTGGTCGGATTATTTTCTTTTTATCCGCATTCGCTTCCTCGTCTTTGTCTTCCTCTAGCTGTGCGCCCATTCGAGATCCTCTTCGAAAACCCTCGACAAATCCCCTTTTCTCCTCCTCCTACTCCCTCATAACAATGGCCTCTAGCAGCTCCATTCCTACGATGGCGGCAACCCCCGAGGCTACTTCAGAGCCATCCCAGAGAGTAACTGTCCCGCCGGAGGGGGTGGTTATTCCTGTCATTGCCGTGGTGGAAACCACCAGCGACAACCAAGAACGAGCGGCGCTAGAAGATGCTAAATAAGACAATGACTCCCATAAGGGGTGTGGAGGGGCTCTGACCTCATCGCCAAAGATCTGCAAGAACTGGTCACCGAGGGGTATCTCCCCGCGGCAAAGGAGTTAGTCTGGCGGGCGGCGCCGGCCGGCGAGGTGGTTCCTTCTCCCCAAGCCGGAGATAAGGTGTACCTCAAGGCCCAACTGGTACGAGGTGTAAGCCTGCCAGTCTCCGACTTCTTCTTGGACGTTCTCTGGGACTTCCGGGTACTTCCCCACAATCTCTCTCCCAGCAGCATCTTAGTCCTCAGCAACTTTGTAGCTCTGTGCGAAGGATTCCTAGGCATCAAACCTAGGTTAGATCTGTTTGTGTACTTTTTTACCATCAAGATAGAGTCCATAGAGTCCAAGGATGAATTGCGGATCTGCGGAACCATTAGCTTCAAGATCCGTCCTAGCCGGTGATTCCCCGACATCGTAGGGCATGAGTCATGCACGAACTGGCAGTGCACGTACCTCTACTACCTAAATATTCCTCTGCCATACCGCCTTGAGACTCATCCCAACTTTGTCGACGGACTCGCCGCCGAGGTGCCCGCATGGTGGACTCCATCCTCCCTTCCCTATGACGACGAGGCCAACTGCGTCGTAAGGCAGATCAAATGGCTCGTGGATGGAGGTTTGACTGGCTTGGACCTGGCCATGTGCTGGTTTGTTAGGTGGATCCAGCCTCTGCAGCATCGCGCCGAGTTGATGTGCAAGTACACTCAAGACAGGAGGGATCCCATGCGAATTTCACAGGATAACTTCTCTATTGACTCCATGAAACTCCGACTAAAGGATATCGTCAAGGTGAATGATAGGAAGCATGGCTTCAAGATCACCTATGACATGTTCGATTGCGACACATGCCTAGAGGTAGCTTTTGTTTCCTTTGTTGCTCGTTATATACTCTAAGGTTTTTCCGACTTGAAGTTGTCAGTCTAACACCACTCTACATCCCAATTGGCGACCTTGGAGGCGGATCAGATGGCCTCCCAGGTCTATGATCCCAAGCTGAAGGATATCCAGGTGGTGTCCGACGACGATGCCCCCAAGGATCAGCCAGCTCTGGCAGCACGAAAGCGGAAGAGATCCACCTCTATCGTTGCTTCTAATGCCAAGAAGAAGAAGAAATCGGAGAGTGGAGTCTCCAAACAATCCACCGCCACCTTAGAGGCAGAGAAGAACAAATCCACCAGCATCCCCCTCACCAAGGCTTCTGCCGTGGAGTAAGTGTATTCATTCTTCGGCTTGTACTTTTCAGCTCATACTTTTTCAACTCTTGTACTTATACTTCGTACGTTTCAGGAGGAAAGATGGGGTTAGATGGAAGAAATCCTCCAAAGATGCTAGAGGGTCAAAAAACATTCATGACATGCTGACCAGAGATGTGGCCGCCAAGCCCTCACCCACTACTGCTCCCCCTACTCCTACCGCCAAGCCTTCTGATGGCCCCGCTGGGCTTTCGTCCCCCGTCATCCCTGAGATCTCTGCCATGGAGACATATGTCAATCCAATCCTTGATATCTCAGGCTCTATCGAGGCAGACTTTGCTCCCAGTGGCCAAGCGACAAAGGAGAGCACTTCCTCCAAAGTGGCTGAAGCTCCGGCTAAGGATGCCACTGAGAAAGGGAAGCAAGTGATGGAAGATGCGGAGGCGGAATCAACGGTCAAGACGGGAGCCTCTAAGCCATCATCTGTTCTTAAGACGCAACAGGTAGCTAGGGCATCATCCATGCCTCCGGCTTCAACATCTCCTTTGGCTGCAACTCCTCTCACATTGTGCCTAGATGACCTCATTGCGCATGCGGATGCTGTATATAACAATGCCGGCATCTTCCACACCGCATATGCCAATCTGGCCAACAATCCCCAACTTATTACCAATGTGAGTCTTTTGAATCTTCACTACATTTACTTTGCACAGTATATCCCCCTGTAGCCCCTGAGCTCTTAGGCGGATAAACAAAGGTTATTGGCATGAGTGCTCCAAAGAACTTTTAAGAGTAGAGCTTGATAGTTTAGCCCCCCGAGTGTCTAGGTGGAAATTTAGAAGAATTTCGGCTAGATGCTCTAAGAGTAGCATACTTGCTGATTAAAATCTTACGCTGTAGCCCCCGAGCGTGTGTTGAAACCATATAGTTCCGACTAGATGCTCTAGAGAAACTAAGCATGCGTGTTTGTTTGCATAATGAGAATAGACGGAGGATCACGGCCAATGAGAGGTTTGCTGCTTTGCGGAAGGAGCTGGATCTTGAACAAGGTAAAACAGCCTTCCTGAAGCAACAGATCAAAAATAGCCAGTCTGTTTCTTGTAACATATCTTTGCTTTTCCTCATGGATTCATTTCTACTGTCTTCTCATAGTACTTTCTGACTTCCGTCTTACAGAAGCCATTGCCAAGGCCAAGAGCATCATCGAGAAATCCAAGCATATCCAGGAGCTCGACGATGAGAACAAAATGTTGAAGAAAGACCTGGCCGATGTTGTCAAGGGCTATGAGGAGGCGATGAAGGTGCTGCAAGAATCTGCTGACGCCGAGATGCAACGCCAAAAGGACGAAATTGCACAACTCAAGGAGCAGAACCAAGCTGCCAAAGAGCAGAATGCGAGGAACCTTGAGGTGTACAAGACAGTCCAGAAGGAGTGGGATGTCTTGGCAGAGACATGCAAGCAAGCGGAGACGAGCATCTTTGGTAACCTTTCTCCGTCTTGGTGAATTCTGTAATTTGGATAACCATTTGATTTGTTTGTACTCATGGTCCTTGTATCTTGTGCAAACCACATCTCCCATTGGCTTGGCCAACATGGGTGAAGGTGCTCCAGACCCCAAGGAACGCATGATTCTTGCTGGCAACTTCGTCAGCACCGCCATTGCCCAGGCCAAGGAGATAGCCCAGCCTCTAGGGATTAACATCAAGGCGGTAGACTCAGCGGCCAAGTACGCGGAAATCCTGTGCCGAGCCCCCAAGAAAGTCAAGGAATGGAAAGCCTCTTGCGTCCGGGCTGGTGCTAGGATGACCCTGTCCTTGGTCAAGGCACATTACGACAACGCCGACATCGACCTGGTGACCTCTGACTTTCCCAAGGTGGATGAAGAAGGGAAGGAAATTGATAGCGATGCTATTTGGAATTCCCTCTCCGGCTTCGACACCAGGATTGCCAGAATGGTCAATGTAGATGTCTGTGTGCCTGCCGAGATCCTAGACGAAGACATGGCCTCGTCTGAGTATAGCCCATCTCTCTCCGAGTTTGACAAGCTCTCCCAGCCTGGCTCTCCTGATGATGCCACCATGAAGCCCCCTGCAGTAGAGCGATGAAAAACAATGTTTGTATTAAATGTATCTCTGTGAAATGTATGCGGAAAAACTTATGTGTTATTTAAGGAGAAAAAACTTGTACCCAAGTTTCCTGCTACTTATCTGTTTCCAGCATGTGTATATTTATTTTTTAAGGAAGTGATGGCTTATCCATTATTCTGGTTCATATGCTTGACCTTTCGTGAGACGGAAGACTCGCACCACAGAACTATGCCCTCAGGTGATGATGCTTAATAGCATCGTCAAGATCCTAAGAGCAAAATCGCCGGCTTTGAGTGCCAAGAAGTCACTACTCCAGAATCCACATAAAAACTTCAGAAAACGTGTAGACCAGAAAACTTAAGCTAACGCCCATAGGAGGAATTTTCACAAGTGCAAATGCAAACTTGCGCATAAAGGGTTTATATGATACAAAAATGAACAACTAAAGGAGGTAAAAGACTCTGAGAATATGAGTGAACCAAATGCTTTATTTCATTGATCATATATGAAACTTATTACATAATATAAATATGCTAAGTGTAAAAGGGACGTAGTTGTGCTATGTTCTTCGTAGGCGGAAACTCTTGGTGCATCATGGAGGATGTCGGATGGAAGGACCGCTTCTGCTCCATAAACCATGAAGAAAGGAGTCAAGCCAGTGGATCTGTTGGGTGTTGTTATTAAACTCCACAAGACAGATGGTAATTCCTCCGCCTAGGCTCCAGCTGCTCTACGTAGCGGTGCCTCTAAGCGTGGCTTGATTTCCTGCAGAATTAGTCCATTGGCCCTTTCAACTTGCCCATTTGACTGTGGGTGTGCCACAAATGCTAGGTCAAGGCGGATGCCTTTTTCATGACAGTACTCCTCAACTTCTCCGAGAGACAAATTTCTACCGTTGTCGGTGATGTTGCTCTGTGGGAGACCAAATCTCACCACTAGATCTCGAACAAATTTTAGGGTTGTTGCCCTATCAAGCTTTCTAATGGGTTTAGCTTCAATCCATTTTGTGAACGTATCCACTGCTACTAGCAAGTGTGTAAATCCACAGGGTGTTGTCTACAAAGGTCCCACCATGTCCAGCCCCTAGACTGCAAAAGACCAAGTTATTGGTATTGTTGGCAATTCTTCAGCTGGGACACTTGGTTGTCTTGCATAGAGCCGACACCCAATGCATGTTTGTACCAACTTGTCAGCGTCCGTCTTCGCAGTTAGCCAGTAGAATCCTTGTCGGAAGGCCTTGGCCACCAATGATCAGGGAGCGACGTGATGCCCACAATCTCTGAGATGTATTTCTCTAAGGATTTCAATACCTTGCTATTGGGAGACGCATCGAAGGAAAACTCATGTGGTACTTATTTTGTATAACTGGCCGTCAATGATGACATAGCCTTTTGCTCTTCGTACTATTTGCCAGCTTTCGACTTTGTCGGTGGGCAAAGTTCCGTCTTGTTGATAATCCATGAACGGTTTCATCCAAGCGGGAGAGGTCACTGTTACTGTATTAACAAATGAATCCACTCTATTCGGGTTTTCGGGGTCCGCTCCCTTCACGGATGGGGTCCATAAATGTTCCAGGAAAACGCCTGGCATAATTGGTCGACAAGCTGATCCAAGCTTTGATAGCAGATCCGCCGCCTCATTCTCCTCCCTTTTGACGTACTTGACTTTGTAGCCATCGAAGCACTTAGCTATGTCGTCTACTTCATCTCGATATACTGCCATCATAGGGTTCCGTGTGTTCCAGGTGCCAGCTACTTGCTGGGCAACCAAGTTAAAATCTCCACAGCAAACTATGCGCTTGATGCCAATATCTTTGGCTACGCGAAGTCCGTGAATGAGGGCCTCATTTTTCGCCATGTTGTTGGTACAATTGAAGTGAATCTGCAGGACGTATTGCAACTTTTCTCCTATTGGTGATTGCAATAATACACCAGCCCCCGAGCTGTTGAGTAGCTTTGATCCATCAAAGTGCACAACCCAATATTCTAGCTCTGGTACATGAGTGTCTTCTGGAAGTTCTATCCAATCTGCGATAAAACCCGCCAATGCTTGTGATTTGATAGCGTCGCGTATCTTGTAGGTGATTTCAAAGGCGGCAAGTTCAATGCCCCACTTTTCCACTCTTCCTGTAGCGTCGCTGTTGTTGATGATGTCGGACAGTGGAACTTTGCTTCCCACTATGATAGGGTGCTCCTGGAAATAATTCCTTAGCTTGCGCGAAGCAAGGAAAACTCCATAAGCTATCATTTGGTAGTGTGGGTAACGCTGTTTGGATTCCGTCAAGACCTCTCTTACATAGTAAACGGGTCGTTGAACTCCGTATTTGTGCATTGGCTCTTTGCACTCCACCACAATGACGATGTTGATTACTCGGTTGGTTGCCGCCATGTAAACTAACATAGGCTCCCTTGACACCGGTGCTACAAGTATTGGTGGGGAGGAGAGTATTCTCTTCAACTCCTAAAGTGCTGCGTCAGCCTCGTCCGTCCATGTGAATTTGTCCACCATCTTGAGCAGCTTGTAGAGCGGCATAGCCTTCTCACCAAGTCAGCTGATGAACCGGCTTACTGCTGCAACGCAGCCTATGAGCCTTTGTATGTCCTTCAGGCATGTCGAACGTTTGATGTCGAGAATGGCCTTGATTTTCCCCGAGTTCACCTCAATTCCGCGATGTGAAATGATGAAGCCCAACAGTTTGCTAGAGCGTACCCCGAAGACGCACTTCTTGGAGTTCAACATCATGTTGTATTTCTAGAGATTGTTGAAGGTTTCCTGCAAGTCAGCGATAATATCATTTGATTTCTTTGACATTACCATGATGTCGTCCACGTAAGCATGTACGCTGCGACCTATTTGGTCATGTAGGCAACATTGCATTGTCCGCTAGTAAGTAGTACCAATGTTCTTCAACCCAAAGGGCATCATGACGTAGCAATACGTGTCATAAGGTGTGGTGAACAAAGTGGCCAGTTGGTCCAACTTTTGCATCCGGATTTGGTGGTAACCTGAGTAAGCATCGAGAAAACACAGAAGTTCCAAGTCAGCCATGTCACACCCTCGAATCGGCCCTATGCAAATCTTAGCGATTCCCGCCAAACCCGCATAGAAATGATTCAAAGATGCCCACCAGGCACTTGCATGCAGGTGGAAAGCGAAGTAATATCATTACACATTAGTCCATGATGGATCCCACATAACATATATAAACAACAATGACTCCATTTGTCAAGAATACAAATGTATAATACAAAGATCCTAATCACCTTTAAAACGATACAACATCCGAGTACGGATAAGATGCAAATGGGGCTAAGAGCCCTGAAGAATAACAAATGGCGTCCATAACCCTGCCCAGGCCAACCTGGAAGGGTAACCCTACTAACGACGGTGAACTTATACCTGTTAAACAAAAAAAAGGTGCTGACAAAGGGCAAAGGAAAAAGGGAGCGGTCAATACTAAGGCCAATACATGGTGAGTCTAGAATTCGGTGGCTCTCGCCTACATAGGTATGGTGGACTGAAGCGGCAGCGCAACATGCACTAAACAATCTATAGAGACTTGATTCAACTATCGGCTATTAGAGAGGGATAAGAAAGACCTATTCGGATCCAACCTGATGGTAACACCAAAACATACCCATCCTGGTATTTCCCCCTCGAGACCAAATGAGGAAGTCAAACTGAGGAACTCATAGAGTTGGCAGTTTTATTCATTCCATTATAGTTGCAACACGTACTAGTCAGATATAGATAGCATGAGTTATCCTGATATCATAAGCAGTAGTAAGTTTTAGTTAACCATTCTATTGTAGTTGCGATACTTACTAGTCAGATATCATTAGCATAAGACACCCCAAATCCAGCAGTTGTTGACACTTTTATTTACTCATTCCGTTGTAGTGAAACTGGTTACTAGACATGTTACAGACAAATTTATAGCACTACTTTAGTTATGGTTGTCTATGATCGAGATATTGTGCTCCAAGTCGTCTATAACTACGGACACGGCTTTCAGAAAGATTTACCCTGCAGGGGTGCACAAATAGCAACACACGCACGATCAACCTCGGAAAAACCAAATAAAAACCCAACGAGGCTTTCATGAAAAAACAATCATAGGATTCATAAATCATTTCAGGGGGCCACCCCATTAAGCTACCCGCAACGAAGTTGTCCGGCTCCGAATCGGACCCAAGGTTTGTGTAGACGATTGTAAACGACCGGGAACCCGAAAGTGTGACTGGGCTTGTCGATACCACGGAAACGTGTCACAAGTCCTAAACAGTACATGTGCTCCACGCACAATCATAAATAAAGCAATAAAACATGACATAAGTACAAGATAATAATAAATCCCCAAACTAGTTTGTGGCCCCAAGAAATAAGAAATGAATCAAGCTCTGGCTAAGGGGATTCATGGTCCCACATGCGGATAGTGCAATAGTCAAGGAATAGGTATCAAGTACTCGGGGTCCTACGGGACACAAGTGAGCGTGGAAGAACCAAATAACATCTATTTCCCACCGGTGCCTCTGCATTAGTTATATCTATTCTTAGCATTTTAATTGACAAGTTATAATTAAAGTCATGATCATCTCCACCAGTAAGCATGTGCCAACCTCCCAACAACGGTGGAACAACAGCGACGTGAAGCATCACCTAAGCAAGCAACTATGACTCGCAAGGCCAATTGTCTATCAAACAACAGGCAATAGGATGTGTCCAAGACAATATAGAGGCTACAAGGAATATACATGGTGCACAGAAACTAAAGCATCGTAACATAGATAGCAATAGATCAACAGGAGGAAGTAAAGACTATAAATGCAAAATAGGTAGAAAGGGGGAGAATGCTCGCCTGGGAAACACTGTCGAAGGTACATATCCGATGAACTTGTTGATACTCATGTCAACTCAACAGCCTAATCTATGAAGAAGCAAAGCACTAAAAGAAACACCGGATGCACTATTTAATACTACGGCAAAAGATCGGGCATGATGCATGACATGGCAAAGGTGCGATGTAACTAGGCAATATTAAGTGGAACCGGGGTCCCAACAGTTAATTAGACGATTCATGTTGTTTATATACCCCGTATTTTAAATGTTGTCTTAACAAGGCAAAACATGGCATCGGTTCTCTACACTAATTTAAATGGGGCCAAATATAAGACTAGAATAGCCCGCATATGGCCTCTATATTTAATTTAGGTGAATCATCCAATTACCCCCAAACAACCACAATATGTATGCAATCATCGAAAATTTAATATGCAGCAAGGTAGATGGCATATATTATAAAATAGGGGGTCTCGGATAGGGTCACACATTGGGTATCGGCGAGCTTGGGGTTCACCGAGGGTTTAACGAGATCGATCTTTGAAATCCGGGGGCGGGTCTTCGGTTTCCGGGAAGGGGCCTCGATGTCCCGTGAAGAAGCCCTTCGGGTTCAGGGTCGGAGGTGTTGGCGTTCCAATGGATCAGTCTCCGTGTGGGCGTTCTTGGCGTCTGGGGCTTCTCCGGGTTCATGTCTTCATCCGAGTGGTAGATCTTATCGGTACCATGCAATCATATAGTGCCTCCTTGGGTTTATCTGGACTGGGGTTTAACTGAACCAGATCTTGGTCGTGGAGGACCTGAGTAGCAGCACATGGGATGACAATTGATCAGATACATCGTTAGGCTCACAAAAGCTATACAAAATAGCCAACCTTGCAATAGCAACAATAGTTACCTGACAGCTGTTCAGGCACTTTGGTTGCATCGACGGGGCTGAACAGGGCATGCGGTGCTGGACAGAGGCGACACAGGGGCACCAGGAGCCTGCAGGCGAGCGCACAGGGGAGGTAGGACCGTGCAACGAGGAAGGGGCCTCGCGGGGACAGGAGCACCTAGATGCGGGTTGACGAGCTCGGGCAGGGTGGCAAGGATAGAGGTGCACGAACAGAGGGGTGGCATCGCGGGAAGGAGAGGCGGGACGGTGCAGATAGGCAGAAGCATGGCGAAGGTCGACGGTGACCCGGAGCAGAGGAGGCAGGCGTCGGAGATGGCGAAGCACGTGGGATCGAGCGGCGGGACGAGATTGTCGGTGGCAAGGAGCTCGGAAGCCTAGCCAGTGACCGAGGTCAAGTCAGGGAAGGACGACGAGAGGTGAGCACGGGTGGCAGTGGCGTCTTGAGCAGAGAGGAGGCGTGTAGCGGGGTTCCTGGTGGCCAGGATGAGCAGAGAAGGCAACGGGCAGAGGCACACGGTTGACGGCGACAAGGAGGCAACGAAGAAGATGAGTCCCCTATGGTGGCCGGAGCTCGCGTGGAGGCGGACTGGCAACAGAGAGGGGCGAGGTGATCTCTGGCGGCGTGGACCCGGGCCAGGTACCGCGCGGGCGGCGGATGGGGGAAGGTGGGGATCGACTGGGGCGTGCGTTCCATGGGGGTGGTCACACGTAGAGCGAGGGGAGCAGGGTCAGGGAATGAGAGAGGAGCGACGTGATTTGGTGGGGCCGGGAGCACAGGCGGGTCAAGGCTAGCTCGCGCGGGGCAATGGGGGTGGTGTACGGGGCGAGCGGGCCCGTCGGTGTATCGCGCGGGTGAGAGCATGGCGGCTCATAGCGTGGGAGCGTGCGATGCGGCTAGGTTGTGTGGCAGGTGCGGCATGGTGTTGTGCAGCTGCACGCGCTAGGTGGTGTGGTGGTGGCTGGGTGAGTGTGGTCTGGGGTAGCTAGGGTTCCGGTGGGGTGGTAGTTGGCTGGCTGCTGGGCTTTTGGGCCTGGCGGCTGGCTAACTCCCCCACTAAAAATGTTTTATTTTTGTTTTATTTTTAGAAAGGCTTTTGTAAATAGTTTTTAGACAAATAGAAGATCTGGAAAATACCAGGGTTTAACTTTGATAAAAGAGGGGGATATAATTAGAAAACAAAGATAGACTTTTGGAAAATAGTTTTTAGCAAAAAGATGCATGGCGACATGAAGATTCTCAAATGCAATGTGGCATGATGACATGAGCATGCGGTCATGATGATGCACAAAATAAAACAACACGTGATTTTCTAGTAGTGGTTTTATCGGGATGCTACAAGCCGTCGAGTCAATGACTTGGTCAATGCAAGGCAAAGCAAATGTATCCTTCAGACATGCTTTGTTCAAGCCGGTGTAATCAATGCACATTCTTAATTCATTGGTTCCCTTTTTGGGGACAAGTATAGGATTTGCCACCCATCGGGTGTGAATAACTTCTCGGATAAAGCCAGCCTTAAGTAACCTAGCTATTTCTTTGCCTATAGCCCTTTGTCTTTCATCACCAAAGTGTCATAGAGGTTGCTTCACCAGTTTGGCATTGGGATCAATATTCAAGCTGTGGTCGGCAAGTTCCCTAGGTACACCTTTCATGTCGGCAGGTTGCCAGGCGAAGATGCCTATTCTCACAGAGGAACTTGACGAGCGTGCTTTCCTATTTGGGATCCAGGTCCGTGCCAATGGTGTTGGCCTTGGAGGAATCTCCTTCAACAAGCTTGATGTCTATGCACTTCTATTCTTGTAGACAGTTCTTGGGCCTCCAAGTGTAGAGGTTTGTAGAACAGCAACAAGTTATCCCTTAAGTGGATCAGCCAAGGTTTATCCAACTCAGGGAGGAAGTGGTCAAAGGTATTCCCTCTCAAGCAATCCTGCAATCAAGATACAAGAAGTCTCTTGTGTCCCCAACACACCCAATACACCTGTCAGGTGTATAGGTGCACTAGTTCGGCAAAGAGATAGTGAAATACAAGTGGTATAGATAATTATAAGTGGTAACGGTGCTAGAAAATAGCTTGATGGCGTGGAAGAGACTAAAGGCAAACTGAAATAAAGATAGCAGCAACCAAACATGTAACAGATCTAGTTGCAAATGGTGTTTCAATGTTTAGAAACAAGGCCTAGGGATCATACTTTCACTAGTGAACTCTCTCATATAAATATATTCTCTTCATGATACTACTCTGAACTACTCTCCGGTTGGACACTCTAATCCATGGTAGGGCTATAACAGCACTCCTCAAAGTTCGCTTTCCCCATCTAGATAACCCCATACTGTCACCTTGAGCACTAGATGGTTCCAACGAACACCACAATTTCATAAAGACATCCAACTCCAAATATAACTCATAACAAGTATTTGTAATCTCTAGCCTAAGTGCCACCATGGTGTGCACGCTGTCACTTTCACACACATGGGGAGAGCAGAGATCTATTAAAGCACTTGAGTAGCAAGGTAGATCTACTTGATTACAAAGCTCATGATAACAATATGATCATGCATAGAGAGAGAGATGAACACATAGCTATCGGTAGAACCCTTAGCCTTGAGAGAGAACTACTCCCTCATCATCATGGGAATTAGCAATGGCGATGGAGATGGCGGTGGAGATGGTGAAGAGGGCGGCGACGGCGCCGGCGGCAGCATGGGGGACTCCTTCCCCACTGTCGGTATCATGGGGGAGCACCGCCCCTTAGCCCCCTTCCTTCATGGCTTCTTAGGGATGCAAAAACGTGGCTTTGGTGGCTGCAAATTCGTGGGTGGAGGTTGTTCGATTCAGGGTTTTTGCATTGGGAGGCATCTATAGGCGAAGAGGCAAGGTCGGTGGGCGGCCAGGGGGCCCACACCACCTGGTGGCGCGGCCAGGGTGGACCCGCGCCACCACATGGTGTGGCCGCCCTGTGGCCCCTCTCCGTCTCGTCTTCTGGCTCCCTGAGTCTTCCCGTAAAATATCAACTTTGGGTTTTGTCCCGTCCAATTCCGAGAATATTCATTTTCTGACTTTCCTGGAACCAAAAACAGCAGAAAACAGGCAGCTGGAACTGTGGCATCTTGTTAATAGGTTAGTCCAAGAAAGTGTATAAAAAGTACTCAAAGTTGGAACAAAACATAAGAAAGTAGATAAAAACCAAGCATGGAACATAAAAAATTATGGATACGTTAGCAATGTATCAAAACTCCACCTGCTTGGTCTTGATGGTAGCCTTGAATGCGGGTTCGTCAACAGTGATCTGCCTCTTCGAAGCCGGCATCTCCGAGGCATCAACCTGGTTCTGGATCTCCTTGAACTCCTCACCATAGAGGACTGTTTCGGCGAAGGCAACCTCACTGAGCTCGCACTCCCGTGCCTTGGTGAAGCTTCCGTCAACGGTGATGATGTCGTTTAGTCCGAGAATCTTGAGCTTGTTGTATACAAAGCATGGCCTTGCAAGTAAAGAGTGGAAGATGTCGCGTCTAAAGATTACGTGGTACACACTCTTTAAGGGCACCACTTTGAAGGTCATGCGTTCTTGGCGGTAATTGTTAACATCGCCAAAAGTGACCGGAAGGGTGATGCAGCCCAGGGAATTTGCTTGTCAGCCGGGGACGACCCCATGGAACACGGTGTTGCTCTTCCTTAACTGGGTCTCCCTCAAGTTCATCTTGTGTAGTGTATCTAGGTACATGATGTTGATGTTGCTTCCACTGTCCACGAGACACTTGGTGAACTCTGTGCCTTCAATCAAAGGGTTGATGACCATGGCATACTGGTTCTCCGTTGGGATAAGGTATGTGTGATCCTTCCTACCCAAGTAATTGGAACTTCCGACCACCTGACGTACTGGGAACTAGAGGGAGGGTGGCCATCAGTATCCTCAGAGAGGTTTTCTGGGCCCAGACTGTGTGAGTGCCGAGGAAGGTATGGTAACATGTAGCCTTCTTTTAGAAGGGATTTTTTCCTTTACCCTCTCCCCTATTCGAAGATTTGGGTTCCATGTCTTCATCCATATTGCTTGATTCCTTGGGTTCCTCCTCCTTATTCTTTCCTTTGCCCTTTCCGCGAGGTCTGTTCTTCTGACTTCGCTTGTAGCTGAACTCAGGGTCTTCCTTGAGGTCGTTGACAAATTTGCATTGGTGGTTGGTGTGGATGGCCTTGCTGTTTGCGTCAAGGTGGACGAAACACGACATATCACGGTACTCTTTGTACGTTTGGGGAATGCGGGGTGCTGAGGGTATAGCGTCACTCCTCTGCTGGCCACTGCTAGCCCCCGACCACATCCACATTGTCTGCCTCTTCTAGTGAATGTTGCGGCGACCATGTCGGCTGCTTGTTTTTCTTTAGGCGGATTCTTCCGCTTGTTATTGTTGTTTTTTCTGGCCTGGGTAGGGATTGCTATTGCCGGCAATGATCCACGCGCATCGTCGTTAGCAGTGGCGAACTCGCTAGCCATGGCGATCATTGTGTTGAGGTTGAGCTCACTATTGTCTTGCTTGCACTTCAGCGTATGCTGG
The DNA here is from genome assembly GCA_910589775.1 of Avena eriantha. NCBI lineage: Eukaryota > Viridiplantae > Streptophyta > Magnoliopsida > Poales > Poaceae > Avena > Avena eriantha. The sequence continues at coordinate 270,156,193 of OU342740.1, read as the reverse complement.
AGCAAAGTTCCCTTTTCCAGACCATCGATGAAGGCGGCCATAGCGGTCTGTTCGTGTACCCCTACGCAGGAATTTTTCATATCTAGTCAGCGAGAGAGGTAGGCACGAGAGGTTTCATCCTTTTCTTGCACACACTTTTGTAGGTCTCCGATAGTGCAGGGATGTTTGTACGCACCCTCGAAATTCTTGGTGAATGTTTCATACATGTCCAACCAATTGCATATTGATTTCTCCCACAAGTCGTCGATCCATTGTCGGGCGGTGCCGGTCAGCATGAGTGGGAGGTACTTGACGGTGACATTGGGGTTTTCCCCTATGATGTGAATCGCTTCACTGTAGTCCTGCAATCATGTTGCTGGCCTAGTAGTGCCATCATAGGGCTTGATGGTCTTCTCTATTTGGAGACCCTTGGGGTAAGTTGTGTCCCGTATTACTGGTCAAAAGCAACATGGCCCAAGGTATGGGAGCTCCCGAGCTTCTTGTATCTTGTACAACCATGAACGTGCGTCATACGGCTCTGGTTGCTTCCCTTTTCCGTCATGGGGAAGGGAGTTGTGGCATGATCTATGAGATCCACCGTGACCTCCGCCATGATGGCTTCTAGGTGGCGGGTTAGCCTTCTTGTTGTGTCCCTCCTGTGACTCTTCATGCCTATCGCAGTTGCTTGTCGGACATGGAGGCTCCTTATGGGACCTACTCCTATGTCCTTCAATGCTGTTGCGCTCTCCGGCATGCCAGGGCTACTCACCCTGGTCGCGTATAACGATGCCGGCCTAGGGACGCCTTGGTGGTGGCATGCTTGTACGGTGGCATGGCTATGGTTCCTCGTGACGCCGAGATGGTGGTGGAGGTGGCGACCGGCGAGGACGAGCCTTTTATCCGTGATTGGAGGATATGGTGATGGCATCAGTCCTATTGCGTGCCTCCCTCCGTCTTTGCTCTGTGGAGCGTGTGTGGGATCCCTTGTCACGGGGAGATTTTGGCCTTCTGCGGCTGTTCAGGGTTGACGGGCAGAGCTCCGGGTTGGACTCAAGCCTCTGCGAGGTAGCCTTTTCCTATTGCTTGCATGCCTTAGCGATGAGGTCGTATACCTGAGCAACTACTTATGGCGACTTGTCCTATTCCAGGAGGGTCTTGGCAACGGTGATGTTGAGGGCGGGAGTTGGCATGACTTGCCTCCTCTCTGAATAAATGTATGGGGTGGCTTTTGTCGGCTTAGACCCATCATATCCCAACCTACACCGAACACCGGGATCTTCGACGACATGAGCTGGCACTTTCTTTTCCTTTTGCTTTAACAGCAGTTGCTTGTACTCAGCCTCCATAGCTCTTGCCGCCTTAATGGATTGCTGCGCATTGGCCATGTCTTCGTCCATCTTAGCACCCTGCTCCGCAATGCACTTGGCCTCTGCTAATATTGTCGTGCGCTTCTCATCAAGCTCCGTAACGCTCTGGATATGGGCAACGGTGATAGGCTCAACAAGGAGTGCACCATAAATTGCCTTGTCGGTGGGAGTAACCAATGGGTTGCCAGCTGTGGACGTTGATGGTGGCATTGGCGGCTGATTTGACTATCGGGCAGTACTGGGGGGCTATGGTGAGATCCTGCGCCGGTTGCGGGCGGATAACTGAGGAGGAAAGACCTTGGCCGAAGCCGGAGGCTTGGCGTCTTTGTTGGCTGCTGCTGCTCTAGTAACCGATGGCGTGGGCAAAGCTCTCTCACGTTTTGGTTCCTGTCTGTCCTCTTCCATCACGCTCCCAATGGCGACTAACACCTGGTGGGAAGCATTGGCCTTCTCGGCGCGCTCCTCCTTCTCGATCTCCTGCTCAATCTCCCTCATAACAGCATCGTATTCCTCCGAGTTAGCGCCCGAGCCACCGCCATCCATATTGATGTCGGCGTATAGCGCGTCAAGGACGGAGTCGGAGTTGGCTTCTGTGTTGGCGATGGCGGATGTGGAGGGTGATGGAGGCGGTCCGTTGTTGTTGTTGTTTCCTCCTCTGGCCATGACGGCGATCGCCGTTTCGGCCTCCTCATTGGCATCCGCGTATTCGTTAATGATGGCGACCATCTCACCAAGGGTGAGAGGACCTGCGGCATGCCGCCTTCGGAGGGTATGTCGGAGGAGTGATCAAGGTGTGGGCCCTTCCACGAAGTGGTACACGAGCTCGTCGGCGCGGTCGCCCTCTAGGGTTTCCCTTACCCTCATCCATCTGGCAAGGTATTCGCGGGGAGGTTCACCATCCCTTTGAACGCATCTAGCCAGATCGAAGATGGTGACTATGCTGACAAAGTGTGACCTGTGCATATCTAATGCTCGGGGAAGCCAAGCGGATTTGCGGGGTCCTTCCACCTTTATATGCTGCACAAGGGCGGTTTGGGTGGGCCTTGAATTTTCCTGATCTAAGCCACCATACTCCAAGGAGAGATATGTCCCAGATCCTTTTGTGAATGTGTCCTACTCATAGGCGGTCCGTGCGGGGCTTGATGAGTTTCCGACTTCCTGGGAGCTAGGACCCGAGTCGGTTTCGCCAATGAAGATGTGGATGTCTCCGAAGGGGATGACGGAGCAACGCGTAGGGTTTGTCTTCGCCGGCACCCAGAACTCATCTAGAGGGACGATTGGGATGTTGTCGGAGAAGAGAACGCGTCCGATGGCTATGGTGTTGCCGATTCCCATGAAGAGATTGTACCTCGCCCGGTGTAGAGCTCGAACCGCATCTTGCCCAATGGTGGGCACCAACTATCGTGGTATTGCCAACGAGTACGCCAAGGAGGGGTCCTCATAGTGCGTGTTTAGAGACGTGGGGTAAGGCGGAGAGTTGACGGGTACGAGGTAACACAACTTACCCAGGTTCAAGTCCCACAACAGTGGTGGAACTCTACTCCTGCTATAAATCACTATAATGGCAATACGCCGAGTTACAGAGATAGGTTCGCTGTGTGAGGTGTTGCACGTTGTATGTAGCAATCTAAGAGGTTGTGCCCTAAAGGCTCCCAGAGGTCCGGTTTATAAAGGCAGTAGAACCTAGGGTTTACAAGGAAAGGTCCTTGCCGGGCAAGGTAAAGATTCCTACAATAATACGAACTAGTCTTTCGTGTCTTGATCTCCAAGGCTTTGAGTATGTCGGTGACCCTGTGTAGCCTTCCTTTACCCGGCATGGGCCTGTTGGAAATATGCCCTAGAGACAAATAATGATAAGGCCTATTACCATATTTCATATAGTTTATGATTAAGTTTTATATCATGCTATAACTGTGTTGAGTGGAAACATCAATACTCGTGTGATATATAAACAACCAGGGGTTCCTAGTATAACTCTAGTCATTGGTTCATTGGTCAACAGATGATCATGTTTCCTGATCATGTGGCATTTATGCCAGTTGGAAATGGACTCAACTCATTCTGAGAATGAGATGATGAACCAATACCCAACCTAAACATTGTGACCCGATCATGTCACGAAGTTCAAGTACGATGATTAGATATGGATCCTCGTAGACTATTCCTTAGACTGTGAGGCTATATCAATCACTCTCTCCCGAGAGTGCTTTGATAGCATCAAGCGCCACTTGGTAATACAGTGGTTATAAAGGTGTGTTCAGGTACTCGTAGGAAACCGTTGAGGCAATATATGTCAAGAGAGGAATTTGTCCGTCCACGTGACGGAAAGATACCCAAGGGCCCACTCGGAGAAGTTATATCCAATAGCTGCACAGCGTGTGATTTGATCACAGGGATATCACTTATCGGAACGAGTCAAGTAGCATTTTTTGGTAACGAGATTGAACATGACATGGTGATGTCATTGATCAGATCTCGGGCAATGCAAGTATCGAGAGACAAAGGGAATAAGACACGACTGTCCCGGTTCAAACGACGAAAGATCTCCGTGGAACGCACAGGGGTCACATGGCCATCTAGGTCCCTCTGTCGATCATTGGTGCGGGAGTGTCCCAACCATGTATGGAGTGTTCCCGAACCGTGGGGTCAAGGGCTTGATGATGCTTAGAGAGTGTTTATAGGATCGGTAGAATCGCCGAAGAATAGTAGAGAGAAAACCGGAAGGGTTTCGGTAAGTCCGGAGGATGTCCGGAGTGGAGGTGGAAGTGTTCCATAGCCATGGAGGTTGAATAATATGTGAATGAATGTTAAATATTGATTTAATCATTTATTCATAATTATTTAATAAAGAGAAAAAACAATTTAAATGGTCAAAGGCTTAATGGGCCAATTCCCGGAGGGGAGAGGGCCCATTAGGGAAAGGAGAGAGGGAGAAGGGGCCAAGGGAGTGGCTAGCGACCTAGTGGGTCAGCCCCCCGCGTGGGGACCATGGGGGTGGCCGGCGGTGCCACCCCTCCCCCTCCTCTCCTTTAGTCCCACCACGGGACTTTGAGGGACGTAGTACCTTCCCTCCCCCTATATATAGTGGGGGTATTTGGCCAAATAAAATACACCAATAATCAATAAAGGTCTTCTCACTTTTGGGAGGACCTCTAATTGATATTTTCTCTCTCCCCCTCTCTCTCTCTCTCTCTCTTGTGACCGTGGTCCCAAGTCTGGACTGCACGAACGGGAGACATCTTCACCGCAGAGCGCCGTCACACTGCGGGGACTCAGATCCGGGAGCTCTACTTCCGCAACTGTTGCTAGATCGGGGAAGCGGGAGTCATCGTCAAGAACCGGACATGTGTAACTCCCCGCGAGGTGTCGCACTTGAGGCACTCAAGTCGTTGGAGCCAAAGGAGTCCAAGGACTTCATCACGACCTTGAGGTCGGCTTTGGCTCGTCTACATCAACCATGCTCTCTTGAGCATTGACAACGCTTTTCGGTCTTCAAGGGTAAGTTCGCAAAAAGCCCCTCCCATTACTGTATTACTAATAGGTAGATCCTGGCAGCTTCAGGGGTTCAGGGGCGTAGGGCAAACAATTAAATTGTTTTCATACGCGGAACCCCTACAGGGCCTCCCTTTTGGATCCGTCTAACTAGGCCGCCTAGCAGGCCATAGGCCTTGCTACCAACTATGGACCACCTGGGTTATCCGGATTGGTGACATGCTATGAGGGTACCCATTTAGCATATCCCCAACACATGTCCATGACTTGAAATTTGTAGAGCAGCGAATGCAAACCAACATGTCTAATGACCTTGTATGTACTAGCACGAAGAACAGGCATGCCCGCTGACTTGTATATACGAGCACGATGACAAAAATGCAGTTCACTGTGATAGGCTTGAACCTTCTATACTGCTGACAAAACAAAAACGGGTTGTACATTTGGTTAACCTTGGTCGGAGAGGCGTCTAAGCATCATCGGTACCGTGTAGGTGACGTCCAGGTCACCGAGGATGTTCCGGTTGCGGTGGCTGTTGGCGTCGCGGAAGTAGATCTTGGGCGGTTGATACCGGCTTGAGCGCGGTGGACGAGAGCGTCGCTGAGGCAGATCTAGTGTAGTGAACGGCGATGGCTGAGCAGCTGGTCTAGAGCGGTGGACATGGAACTACGTGAAGTAGACCACGTCCGGTGTACACCTGTGAAGCATATCCGGTACGGTTGGGTAGCTTTCGGCAGCCGGGAAGCAGAGCTTGGACAGTCGATGACGCCATCGGTGTGGTGAACAACACCGCAGCTCCGGTGAAGTGGCAGAAAGACCTGGTGAACCAGATCCGGTGGGTGAGCATCGGTGAAGCGGCTCCGTGGCGGTGCACGAGACCGCAGCTCAAGCGGCTCCGGCCGTCGTGGAATTGCCGCCGGCCGGTGCACGTGTTGGTTGTGGAGGTGAGGGCATGGGAGAGAGGGTGCTGGGATTTTTGGAAGGACCAGCGGGAAAATCTGGGTGAATCTGGACTAAGGAGGTGAACAGAAACATAAATTATGATCGTGCCCCCAAGCTACCGACTTTAGCTTGCCCATAGGACGTCAGAACAATGGGTAGAATGGGAATTTTGAATTCAAACGTTTTTGAAACTGAGGGGCAGGAAATGCTTCAAGTTCGGTGTGTGATTTTGCCGCTTGGTTGAGATTTTGAATTTAGCGACCGTCCATCTAATAATAATATAAAAATGATACTGCCCCAGTGGGATATTTTGCTTCAAAGCTTTTGAAACTGAGGGGCGGGAAATGCTTCATAGTCAATGTATGGTTTCGCCACTTGATTGAGATTTTGGATTCGACAAGCGCCCATCTGATAATAATACAAAAATGGTACTCCCCTGGTGGGAGATTTTGCCTCAAAGTTTTTGAAATGGAGGGGCGGGAAATGCTTCAAAGTCGGTGTGAGGTTTTGCCGCTCGATTGAGATTTTGAATTTGACTAGTGCCCATCTTCTATTAATAATACAAAAATGGTACTCCCCCGCTGGGAGATTTTGCCTCAAAGTTTTTGAAACGGAGGGGCAGAAAATGCTTCAAAGTGGGTGTGCGGTTTTTCCGCTCGATTGAGATTTTGAATTTGTCTAGCATCCATCAAATAATAATAATAATATAAAAATGGTACTCCCTCGGTGGAAGATTTTGGCTCAAAGTTTTTGAAATGGTTAGGTGGGAAATGCTTTGAAGTTGGTGTGTGTGATTTTGCCGCTTGATTGAGATTTTGAATTTTGCTAGCGTCCATGTACTACTACTAGTAGTAGTAGTAAATAAAAGGTGGTAGAATGTACGGCTATATGGTCAGGAATTCATGGCCGAGAGTCACATCAACTAATCATCCATATAACCACACTTGAGGTATTCCCTGTGTTCAATATTACTAGGCCGGAGTAGTACTAGTTCGGAGAATTAACTTCACCTACTCGCTTTATAGCTAGTTATTACATGTAGTAGTAATCCTAAAATCTAGCCAATGCACGTCGCCACCGCATCTAATTGAAAACATGCAAGCCAATGGATGCACTCTCGTTTTAACAACATGATTGGTCAGGAGCATTACACGATGTGGTGGTTCATATTTTACGGTCAACTAGAGGAGTAATTGAGAGAAACTAGGAGCATTAATTGGTCCTCCATCCTAGCAATTGAGGTTGTAAAATAATTAAGAAGTATATACACATTTAGCCCACATCTTGCACCGCGAGAACGTTTTAGTCCCACATATTGAAAAATGAGCAATACTAGTCCCACAACTTATATCTCGAGAGCATTTTAGTCCAATTTAATCGAATTTCAGTGAATTTGACTTAATTTGTCCATAAATGACGTTGATTTTTTTTAAATGACCCCTCTATATTTTTCTATGTCATTTGTGTCCCTATGCGGACTAATAAGTGGGCCACCTGTTAGTAGACGTACAAATAAAATAGTTAAATCTCTAAGAGGAGAATGGATTCGAACTTAATACTTTTGTACAACGACACACACCTACAAGCCACTATACCGATAGATGCTAGTTGTTACTCATATGAGACGAGGAGTACTTGAGAGGATGTAATTATGCCAGACAAGGAGTACTTGGGAGGACGTAATTATTTACACAATAAAAAAGCACATACGAACGCAAAAATGCTGACATCTATGATGGCACGATCCATAATATCAATTGTATAGCTTTGTCATTAACCTAGTAGCTAGCTGTAGTGTCTAGAATAAACTTGAGTTTTTTCTTATTCGCAAAAATGAAAAGAAATAAACTTGAGTTATAATTGTAGCCCAGAACACAAATAATTTTGAATTAAGAATTTGGATCTTTTTTTTAGATTTTTCACATCTTCGGAACACATATTTTTGAATATCCAAAATAAAGAACACATCAACCGGAGCTCTCTTCAGTTAATCACTTATGTGTGCATGTTGTAGTGGCAAGATTGATTTCTTCAGTAGCGTAGGTAATGAGTTCGATGCCCTACAATGCGTTGGTAGTTTTTCTTATTTGTTTTCTTATTCAGATCCTCTTGTCAGGTCGTACCAAGTTCACAACTTGCAGGGAGAAAATACATAGGGGTCATTTTGCAAAAATTATGATGCGACATGTCACTTTCAGAATTAGTTACGAGGAATTTGGACAAAATCACAGAAATTCGATTGAATTGGACTAAAATGTTCCTGGTTACAAGTTGCGGGGCTAGTGTTGATCACTTTGCAAGATGTGGGACTAAAATGCCCCCGCGGTGCAAGTTGTGGGACTAAAAACGTATATACCTCAATAATTAACGACTGTGCTATTGAGAGAACATGAGGTTTTTAGCTCCACGGAGCATACACCCCATCTGGCCACACGGTGAGCATCCAAGGGCACAGCCAAAAAATGAAATTGAAAAATGGAAAATGACATGCAAAAAATGGAAAATGCCCTGTGTTTGCGTATGCCCTGAGGGACCAGGGAGCGCACGTTTTCTCCTTAGATTTTGGGATAATTAAATACAATGAGGTTATGATACTACTACTAGTATCATCCTACACCTACACACTCGTGTGCTTCTAAGAGTCGTACACTAGTGTGCATGTGCATGCGTGTGCTCGTGCCAGTTTGATGAAACGCGCTTGCGGTTGATGTGTACATGTCGTCGTCTCATTTCCACATGATTCGCTTGGCTTTCACAGGCCTTTGTTTAAATGTGTGTCTCTGGAACCGTTTCTTGTGCTAGTCAATGGGACCGAGACCACACGAACACCATCATCCATGGCCGGAAAGAAGAAGCAGGACTCGCCATGGGCTCGTCTCCCTGAGGGCCTCATCCAGAAGATAGGTGACATCTTCCTTTCGATAGACGACTTCGACTACTATGCTGCTTTTCGGGCAGTCTGCAGCGCCTGGCGCGGCTTCACGGAGGAGCGCTTTATGCCAGCCAAATGGATTGTTCTATAGCACCAGTTGTCGAAGGAGTATCGGGTAGACGACGCCGCCATCACGTTGTTGAACGTGAGAACTGGCCGCCACCTTGAGAAGAATATTAGTCGGGTTATTCGTAGGTGCTTTCTTTATATTCATCTATATATATGTGATCCTTTTTGCACTCACATCCTATACTATTTATTTTTCAAGTTATGTTTCTTCGTCCACTTGTTGCCCAAGGTTTTGCTCCATGGTTTACCTTTATTGAATTTTAGTCTGTTTACCTTGACTGAATCTATGTTTCTCCTCCCTCTCTCTCTGGAAGGTACTTTTATGTTGGTAGCACAACCGGCGGCTTCCTTGTGCTTGGACAGAGGGTGCATCCGTACAAGACCCGGTTGTACAACCCCTTCTCGGGTGCTATCAAGCACCTGAGGGCGGAGATACCGACCAAGCAGGTGGCTTCTATCGCTGTGACGATGTTCCCGTCGTTGATGGTGTTTACATCAAACCATCAGAACACCACCATTTGGTGGGCGGATGAGAGCACGGAGGAAGGGAGTCACCCGGTCTTTGGTGAAGGGTGGTACTCGTCGTATGACTTCGCGGAACTCCAGAGCATGACTTCTTATGCCGGTGATGTTTTCGTCGCAAACAGATATGGGTATGTCCTCTCGACTATGTGTGATGTTGCTCATGGAGATGTCCACCTGCAGCTCTCCGAACGAACCCTGAGGATGCATCCCACCGTTGTAGGCCCCTGATGTCTACACACTTCTATTCTTGTAGACAGTTGTTGGGCCTCCAAGTGCAGAGGTTTGTAGAACAGCATCAAGTTTTCCCTTAAGTGGATCATCCAAGGTTTATCGAACTCAGGGAGGAAGTGGTCAAAGGTATCCCCTCTCAAACAATCCTGCAATTAAGATACAAGAAGTCTCTTGTGTCCCCAACACACCCAATACACTTGTCAGGTGTATAGGTGCACTAGTTCAGCGAAAAGATAGTGAAATACAAGTGGTAATGGTGATAGAAAATAACTTGATAGCGTGGAAAAGACTAAAGAGAAACTGAAATAAAGATGGAAGCAAGCACACATATAACAGATCTAGTAGCAAACGTTGTATCAATGCTTAGAAAAACAAGGCCTAGGGATCATACTTTCACTAGTGAACACTCTCACATAAATATATTTTTCTTCATGATACTACTCTTAACTACTCTCTAGTTGGACACTCTAATCAATGGTAGGGCTATAACAGCACTCCTCAAAGTAAGTCTTTCCCATCTAGAAAATCCCACACTGTCACCTTGAGTACTAGATGAGTCCAACAAACACCACAATTTCATAAAGACATCCAACTCCAAATATAACTCATAACAAGTATTTGTAATCTCTAGCCTAAGTGCCACCATGGTGAGCACGCTGTCACTTTCACACACATGGGGAGAGCAGAGATTTATTAAAGCACTTGAGTAGCAAGGTAGATCTATAGATTACAAGCTCATGATCACACTATGATCATGCATAGAGAGAGAGATGAACACATAGCTACCAGTAGAACCCTTAGCCTCGAGAGAACTACTCACTCCTCATCATGGGAATCAGCAATGGTGATGGAGATGGTGGTGGAGATCGATGGAGATGGCTCCGGCGGCGGCGGCGTGGAGGACTCCTTTCTCGCCGCCGGTATCTCAGGGGAGCACCGCTCCTTAGCACCCTTTATTAATGGCTTCTTGGGAGCCCTTCTCCATGGAGATGGGATCTATGGAGAAGGCAAAAACGTGGCTTTGGTGGCTGCAAATTCGTGGGTGGAGGTGTCTCCCACGAATTAGGTTTTCCTCCCTTTATATAGCTTTTCGGATTCCCGTCACTCCCATCTTGGGCTGCAGTAAATCGGGTCTATTGGGTCCGTCTGGACTCGGAATCAGCTCAATTTTATGTCCAGAACGTTTGTCGCGAAATTTCCAACAACTTTGTAGTTGAAGAGTTTTCCGTTTGACGCCGTCTTTGACCCGAAACGTGAATATCTTCAAAAAGAGTTCTGAGACAGATTTCTAAAAAAATCCCAATTTGACTCCAACAAGGTTTCCACTTGTATTTTTGGTAATCCGACACATCAAAGTGTAAAACAAGACCATTGTGCACTTTTGCAACCATTAGTAGGTTAGTCCAAATAAATCATATGAAAAGTACTCCAAAGTGTGGACAAACCACAAGAAATTAGATAAAACCAAGCATGGAACATTAAAAATTATAGATACATTTGCAATGTATCAGCCCCGTTCCGGGCTGCCAGATCCTAGAGAATCGTTTTTACCTCGTCGAGTCCAACGGGGAGTTGTTGTTCGTTGTGAGTGGAATGGTCTATGGTGACAGGCCGGTTGTTTACCGGGTTGATACCAAGAACCATGTCCTTTAGCCGGCCAGAGGCATCGGAAGTCCTGCTCTCTTCGTTGCCGACAATCGGTGCGTCTGCGTCGACAGCACCAGGGTACAGGCCAGTAGCATATACTATGCGGACTTATCCAAGATTAGATCTTACAACTTTGAGGCCCTTGTGTGAGAATAGGAGCCAAGGGTTGTATATGGGTATGGACTAGGAGGATTATGGATCAATGACCGTCCTTTCGAACTCGATCGATTGCTAGCGGATTATTGCAGAATCGTCGAGCATTCCAAGCTGCAGATGGTGCCGCCTTATGGCGAGGATGGTACCACCAACTACGATTACTACGACGGCTATCCGTCAGATTGATGGATTGTGTGGGTTTGCTCCTGATGTATTGTCTTCAAGTCGGTTCTTTATGTGTTCACTTTGTTGAGTGAACGTCTATGAAATTTGCAAGTTCTATGGTGCTCGTGTAATACAATGCATGTTCTCCCTGTTCCAGTAGATCGTGTGTTGTACCTCTTACAATTTCACTATTTTTTCATGTATGTGTAGTAATTCTGATAGATGCCCAGTTTATAACAATCCTCAAACAACTTACAACTATGAATTACAGTAGATTATTACAATCCTCAATAAACTTGATAGTAATAAAATGAAGCATAAAAGTTGCATCAGAGTCTAGACAACTAAAAAAACACCATAACTGGTGTTACAGAAAAGGTCTCTATGGAGCTTGCATCGCGAGACATGTAACAACTGGCTTCCCATGAGAGATGCAGATGAGATTATTAAGTATGTTCTACGTCAAAGCTTGCCTGTTTTTGAATTCATGTAAGTCTTTGTGTGCGATGGTGATTACTGAATCTGTTTTGTTGGCTTCTTGATTAACAATATCACGGGTATCTTGGAGGGCATCCTCAAATAATCTTTCGGCTGGAAAAAGAAGATCAGTCGAAGCGGTGTGCCATGAGCAATAGGTATTGTCACTGCTGCTGTGTGAAACAAAATCTAAACTTGGAGAAGCGGGTCTTTGTTTGGCATTCAGAGGGTCATTTGCAGCCTGAAACAAACACAAAATAAGTTATAACAGCATTACCATGCAAACACACCACCATGAATTTTAAATGTGTCAATGCGGTAATATATAAGGAAGGAAGCAATTAAGAGTGGTGGCTCATACATCTATTTCTTCTTGAATAAGTGGACCAGCTGGCGCCATGGAGCGATGCGAGCATGTGCTACTCTGTGAAATGACTGCTCTACTTGAATATGGCTGAGACCAAGACAAAACAAGTTACTTAAACAACAGACTTGGGAAACAAACTACAAGTTCATTTTGAATAACAATGTGAGCAATCAACCAAAGTACCTGATGTAGACTGCTCAAACTAGAATGTGCAGAACATGAATAAAATGAATATGAAAACTAAGCCATTATGTTTCTCATATATAAACTAGCCAGGCACTACACAATGAAATCTGCCACTGATTTGATCATAGGAAAAAAAGAGTAACTCAGCCAACAAAAACACATCAATTGTGAGCCTCGGATATGCTAGCTAGATAATTTCAGACAAACAATGAATCAAGCAATCATACATTGAATTATTCATGAATAGCCAGATAATTTCAACGGTTCAGCGGCCTGAGAACAACAAACTAAATCATCAAGTGCCTCGTATCAAAATAGCCAGTTCATATAACTATGATACACAGTAGATACAAGACTGAGATGAAGTGCACAGAGTTCCTTAGATACATGTGTGGATCTTATCGCTAGTGTGGCCTTGTTCTTATTATCAGACAACTCAGATACAATACACCCGGCCTCTCCATATCTAGGAAATTGAACTAAGGACATGGAACAAAAGCAGACCATAGTGGGGCTAAAATGTTTGACGCTAATTTTTGGCAAAAAAAATATGAAGACAAGAAAGACAAATGGTAAATTTAAGCAAACAAAAAATGTGGCAAGGACCAAACTTTGGGTGGGGGGCCTTACGGTAGGTGTTACACGAGATCTATGGCGGCTCGTGTGGACGGGCGGAGTATGTACTCCATTGTTGCTCCTCTGCATAAAGGTAAGGCCAACTGTAAATACAAGCAGGTTCCAACATGATATATGTTGGCATGAAGTGAAACAAAAGTGATGGGGTCTTACGAGATTATAGGAGCCATTCACTCTATGATATTGTGTGCAAACTGAGGCTGCTAATTGCATAATAATATCAAATAGTTTGAGCGCGGGTTAAGAGGGATAAAATCGACAGTACATAATGGTCAAATAGTATGACGTGTGTAAACGTATAGTATAAGATATCAGGACAATAACACGATGGAAATACTATAGTTTGTAAATCAGCGAATGAGAGTCGAGAGAGATATTATATAATCATATCTCATGTGGACAGGTATAGCAGAGAATGTAAACAATTATGTTAAGTGACTAATAATTCACAAAGAAATAGTACAGTACGTAAAAACAGTTCAATGCGTGGAGTTTAAGCGTAACCACTGATGGCTCAAGATATCTCGAGCTCGTTGGGAACCCCAAGAGGAAGGTATGATGGGCACAGCAGCAAGTTTCCCTCAGTTATGAAACCAAGGTTATCGAACCAGTAGAGCAAGGAAATAACCCCAAGGTGTTGCTACCAACTTGGAATCCTGCACAACACAACCATAGAACTTTGCCCTGATTTACAGTGAGGTTGTCAATCTCATTGGTTTTACTAAAAACAAAGGATTAAATGTATAGTGTGGAAGATAGTGATTGCTTGTAGAAAGTAAACAGTAAACAGTAAATAGTAGATGGTATATCAATGGTAAAAGAATAGACCGGGGTTCATAGTTCACTAGAGGTGATTCTCCTTAAGATAGATAGCATGTTGGGTGAACAAATTATAGCGGGACAATTGACAGATTTGAGAAAGCATACCATGCATATACTAATCATCTTGACTCCTATGAGATTTGATTGGGCATTACAACATTATACATAGACCGTAATTCAACTGCATCTATGACTAATAAACCACCTTCAGGTTATCATCCGAACCCCCTCCGGTATTAAGTTGCAAGCAATAGATAATTGCATTAAGCAAAGTCTGTAAAGTAAACAATATGATTGTCCAATGGACAAAGGATTGTTGTTTTCTCCCTAGTAGCAACAGCACATCTACAATCTTAGAGATTCCTGTCACTTCCCTAGATTCCTAGAGGCATGAACCCACTATCGAGCATAAATACTCCCTCTTGGAGTTGCTAGCATCTACTTGGCCAAGATAGTTACTAACAACGGAAAGCATGCAAGATCACAAATAACATAGACATGATAGAATCAATAATCAATCTAAAATAGCATCTCAATATCAATCGGATCCCCGCAAACACAACATGTAAGCTTACAAATAGATGATCTTGATCATGAACGGAGCTCACAAGATCTAAACATGATAACACAAAGGAAGAGAACCAACCATCTAGCTATTACATGGACCCATAGTCCAAGGATGAACTACTCACGCATCACACCGAAGGCGGTCATGGTGATGAAGAAGGCCTCCAGGGTGATCTCTCCCATCTGGCAGGGTGCCGGGAAGAGCTTCGGATCCCCCCGATCTAGGGATGGAGATGGCGGTGGCTACAGACTCTTCCGTGGATTTTTGATTGGGTATTTTGATCGGATACTTAGGGTTTTTGTCCCGGGAGGCTTTTATAGGCGAAGGGGCAAGGTCGATGGAGGCCCGAGGGGCCCACACCAGGTGGCGGCACGCCTAGGGCTGGCCGCACCACCCTAGGGTGTGGCTGCCTCGTGGCCCCACTTCGGCTACCCTCCGGACTCTGTGTTGCTTCGGGTAAAATATTAACTTTGGCTTTTGTCCCGTCCAATTCCGAGAATATTTCCTTACTAGCTTTTCTGAAATAAAAAACAGCAGAAAATAGGCAACTGGCACTGTGGCATCTTGTTAATAGGTTAGTTCTAGAAAATGTATAAAAATACCTCAAAGTGTGAACAAAACATAAGAAAGTAGATATAAAACAAGCATGGAACATAAAAAAATTATAGATACATTTACGACGTATTAAGCATCCCCAAGCTTAACTCCCGCTCGTCCTCGAGTAGGTAAGTGATAAAAAGAATAATTTTTTAGGTGACATGCACCATCACAATCTTGATCAAGGTATTTGTAAAACATAGATAGTTGGGATCATAATACTCTAAACATGAACATGAAAGATATAGTTCTAGCAATAAGACATAGTAACTATGTTGTAACATGAAAAGGTGTAAACAAAGGATTCGTGAATAACAATGCTTTGAAAGACGTTTGTTTGTTTCACATATGGAAAACATAATAAGAATGGTATTCAGCTTGTCCCTCATGGTACAGCAAAACATAAATGCATAGGACACCTTCAAAGTTCATAAGGGTGACTAGATACAAATAATTTAAGAGAAAGCAATATCAAAGTTATGAATCAATCAACAAGTTTTGGGACAATGCACATTAAACTAAGAATGATCACTATGCTCTCTCAATTGGTGCATAAAGTTAGAAGATGGAGACTCAACATAAAAGTAAAAGAAAGGCCCTTCATAGAAGGAAGCAGGGATTCAAGTCTCATAAAGAGCTTCCAAAAATTATGGTACTTATTAGCTTTCAGCTCTCATTGCCCCTATCATAAGCATATTTAGGTGATTAAGGTTAAAGTGACACAAATATGAGGATATGCTTGGCAAGTTATAAGTTGAAAATCTCATGCCCCTTGCTTACGAGTACCGAACCTCATGGTACTCAACTTTACTCACGAGTAAGTTCTTGTCATTGTAAGTACATGTGTATCATAGAGAACCGCCAATGGGGTACCCCTTGCCCCATGATACAGGAGCTATCCCATATCAAAATGACAAGGCAATAGACAATGAGCATCTCAGCGATCTTTTTATTTGCTATTTGCATAGGTTTTTATTAAGGATGCTTCACAGATTGTTCACTATGGTTGTGCTGCAAGTTTCCACCATGATTAGGCATGGCTTAGGCTAGCCGCCCAGGCGTTTCTCTAACACATATACAAACTCCATGAGCTTACAAGCTCCTCTTTTATTTCACACCACCGGGATCCATAAACAAAAGAACATGATATCAACTGAATAAAGTGCAATGTTGAAAGCGTTGCCCATGGTAACATGGTTCTGCTAATCCACAACTTATAAAGCACAAGCATATACGCAACATAGATGGACAATGTTTCAACTTTATTAAGTGCAAGAAAGTAAAGTGTGCCATCAAGTTTGTGA
This sequence comes from Avena eriantha, assembly GCA_910589775.1. Taxonomy (NCBI): domain Eukaryota; kingdom Viridiplantae; phylum Streptophyta; class Magnoliopsida; order Poales; family Poaceae; genus Avena; species Avena eriantha. The sequence continues at coordinate 270,139,731 of OU342740.1, read as the reverse complement.
GAGCTTTAATCACTGATTTTCACATAACAAGTTTAATTTGGAAGGTAGATAAAAACATGAATATACTTGGAATAGCAACAATGCTAATAGGTAGGTATGGCGGACTCTTTGGAATAACTTGGTTTCATTTGGAGTTGGATGCATGAGTGGAACTCATACTTGGTACATGTGGAGGCTAGCAAAAGATTGGGAGCGACCAACTAAGAAAGCAATAATGGCCATAATCATGCAAAGCGACAAAACATTATTAATTAAAGCATAAAGTGATACCACAAGTCAAAAACTAAATGATAATAGAGGCTATGGTGACTGGTATAGTCTTAACAAGGTGTAAGCATGCGCCAAGTCAACCCAAATAAAGCATCAAAGGAGAATACCACAATATTATGCTTTTGTATACTAAAACAACGCATGATTCCTTCAAGGCACATTAAGTAATCTCAATTGTTTGGAACAAGTCATGCTACAGCAATAATCACTAAGCATAAAGTCAAAGCAATATCAAACATGACATGATAAAGTCTAGGCCACAGTCAAAACAAAACTCCTTTTATACCACTTATAAGCATGAACTTTCCTACTCTTTTCCAATCCAAATCAACTTATTTGAAACTATGTATGAATGCGGGGGTCCAACCAATTTATTTAAGCAGACCAAATAAAATAAAACTAAAAACAAAAACAAAGACGCTCCAAGAACAACACAATTGTGCATGAAACAATAAAAATGAAGTGTTTGGAAGAAAACCTGAGATTTTTATTGATGAAGAAGGGGATGCCTTGGGCATCCCCAAGCTTTGAGGCTTGTACTTATTGAATATTTCTTGGGGTGACATGGGTGGCATCCCCAATCTTGAGCTTTTGTCCATACTTCATCATATCACATTATTCTTCCCTACACTTTAAAATTTCCTTCATACAAAACTTCACACAATCTTCATTAGCAACATTAGTGTACTCAAGATAATAAGTCTTTGGGTTCAGTTTCAATACAAGTAAAACTTCTATTAAAACATAAGATACTGTAGCAACTCCTTCAAAATCTCAAGTGATCAAAGAGAAAGAGATTAAGAGGCAAATGCAAATAATGGCCAAAATCTATCAAAACAGACAAGCAGGTAAAAACCGATTTTTTTGAAGACCTTCTGTTGCTCAAATCGAAAAGTGTTAAACTAACTAAAGTTAGATAACAACTAGGGGCAGAAGCACAATAATTACAGCTCAATCTGACGTACAGAGATTTTTCACGAATTTTTACAGTGGAGCACAAAAATCTATTTCGGGACAGCAACTTTCCCAAGTCTTACTTCTCTCTCATTAGAGGTTATTCTTGGCACAAAACCACACAAAAAGGATAAGGAGAGGTTATTACTGTGGTAATAACTTCCAAGACTCAACAAAAGAAAAACTTACTGAATAAAAAATTTGGGTTATCTCCCAATAGTGCTTTTTAATGCCTTTGAGCTAGGCATAGGAAGTAAGATTCAAGTATTTTCAAATGAAGAAGCATTAGAACCAAATTTCTTGCCCCTACCTTTCTTACCTTTATTCTTATCTGTAGGGAACATATGATTGTTTGGTAGAGAAGCAAAGTGCATGATGCCTTTTTCCACATCTATGATTGCTCCAAGGAGTTTTAGTAGGGATCTTCCAAGTGTAATTTGTCCTTTCCCTACACATTCAATAACAAGATAATTAGTAGACACCACTTTCCCTAGGATCTTTGTAAATACCCCTTTAGCTATTCCAATGGGTAATATTGTGGCATTATTGGTAAGAGATATTTCTTCTCCTCCTTCATAAAGATCCCAAAGATTTAAAGATTCATAGATATCTTTAGGCATAAGACAGAATTCAGACATGATATCACAACGAGCACAAAAAGTTTCATTATTTATAACAACTTTTACTGTAGGAAGCCATTTTCAAGATTCAGAATTTATTGGAACATATTTATGATGTTCTCTAAGCATGTTATAGCATTCTTTTAAACTAGCTGTGTTGGTCTCAAGAGTGTTTAATCTAGCAAATATGTTTATAAAGGAGAATCAGATTTGCTAGGCAAGTTATATGTTGAAACCAACTTTTTTATGGCATTAAAAGCTTCACCCTCATTGCACTGAAGGAAATTTCCTCCTACTATAGCATCCAAAGCATATCTATAGCAAAGAGCAATGCCAAAGTAGAAACTGCTAGGAAACAGGCTTAGAGTCATTTTGGGTTCAGTTTTTTCATGTAAATCAGAGATTCTAGACCAAGCTTCTTTGAAACTCTCTTTGATTCCTTGTTTGAAAGTAAAAATCATTTCCTTAGGTGACATAGTGATTGGAGCAATGCTAGAAATAATAGCAACTTGAAATAGGAATTTTTTTTGTGTGTTTTTAATAAAAGAAACAAACTAGTACAACTATTTTTTGTGTGTTTTTGATAAAAAGAAACATGCAAACAAAGCAAAAATAAACTAAGCAAAACAAAAACAAAGTAAAGAGATTGGTTGTGAGGGACCCCCCTTGTGAAGCTGTCCTTAACTCCCCGGTAACAGCGCCAGAAAAAGGCTTGATGGCTCAAGATATCTCGAGCTCGTTGGGAACCCCAAGAGGAAGGTATAATGAGCACAACTGCAAGTTTCCCTCAGTTATGAAACCAAGGTTATCCAACCAGTAGGAGCAAATAAACTACCCCAAGGTGTTGCTACCAACTTGGAATCCTGCACAACACAACCACATAACTTTGCCCCAACTTATAGTGAGGTTATTAATCTCACCGGTTTTGCTGAAAACAAAGGATTAAACGTATAGTGTGGAAGATAGTAATTGCTTGCAGAAAGTAAACAGTAAAAAGTAAATAGTAGATGGTATATCAATGGTAAAAGAATGGACTGGGGTCCATAGTTCACTAGAGGTGATTCTCCTTAAGATAGATAGCATGTTGGGTGAACATATTACAGCGGGGAAATTGACAGATTTGAGAAAGCATACCATGCATATACTAATCATCTTGACTCCTATGAGATTTGATTGGGCATTACAACATTATACATATACCGTAATCCAACTGCATCTATGACTAATAATCCACCTTCAGGTTATCATCCGAACCCCCTCCAGTATAAGTTGCAAGCAATAGATAATTGCATTAAGCAAAGTGTGTAAAGTAAACAATACGATTGTCCCATGGACAAAGGATTGCTGTTTTCTCCCTAGTAGCAACAACACATCTATAACCTTAGAGATTCATGTCACTTCCCCAAATTACTAGAGGCATGAACCCACTATCGAGCATAAATACTCCCTCTTGGAGTTATTAGCATCTACTTCGCCAAGATGGTTACTAACAATGGAAAGCATGCGAGATCACAAATAACATAGACATGATAGAATCAATAATCAGTATGAAATAGCATCTCAATATCCATCGGATCCCCGCAAACACAGCATGTAAGATTACAAATAGATGATCTTGATCATGAACGGAGCTCACAAGATCTAAATGATAACACAAAGGAGGAGAACCAACCATCTAGCTACTACATGGACCCATAGTCCAAGGATGAACTACTCACGCATCACACCGGAGGCACTCATGGTGATGAAAAAGGCCTCTAGGGTGATCTCTCCCCTCCGGGAGGGTGCCGGGAAGAGCTTCGGATCCCCCCGATCTAGGGATGGAGATAGAGGCGGCTACAGACTCTTTCGTGGATTTCTGATTGGGTCTTTTGATCGGGTACTTAGGGTTTTCATCCTGGGAGGCTTTTATAGGCGAAGGGGCAAGGTCGGTGGAGGCCCGAGGGGCCCACACCAGGTAGCGCCGCGCCTGGGGCTGGCCACGCCACCCTAAGGTGTGGCCGCCTCGTGGCCCCTCTTCGGCTGCTCTCCGAACTCCGTGTTGCTTCGGGTAAAATATTAACTTTGGCTTTTGCCCCGTCCAATTCTGAGAATATTTCCTTACTAGCTTTTTTGAAACCAAAAATAGCAAAAAACAGGTAACTGGCACTGTGGCATCTTATTAATAGGTTAGTTCATAAAATGTATAAAAATACCTCAAAGTGTGAACAAAACATAAGAAAGTAGATATAAAACAAGCATGGAACATCAAAAAATATAGATACGTTTATGACGTATCAACCACAACAGGTTAACTTAGTACATAACAGGTGTATATCAAGTAAACAAACCTATTCGTTAGGAAATTTAGCACGAATATAGTACATTGCCAACAAACAAATGGCGTAGGGAGATATGGTTTTACCCCGGTCGGGGCGGTGTCTAGGCCTCCTCCACATCCTCACGGGTCACGTCGAGGCCGCCGAAGGTGCTACGGTCGTAGTGGGTGTCGACGACAAGGAAGCAGATCTTGGGCGGGTGAGGATACAAGAAGAACGCTGGACCACGACATCCGTGGAGCAGATCCTAGGCGGTCGATGATGTCCTCAGCGCGCCAGACAAGAGGGTTCGTTGAGCAGATCTGGGGTGGCGGGTACGCCGGCTAAAGTGCACCGGGGATGTTCCGGTCGGTGACGTATTCCTGGAGGAGAGAGGTGGGGGGTTTGGGTACTGCTAGCACTATACTGGGAAAATTACGAGTGAAGCCCCCCACCCACCAAATTTAATAGGGGTCGAATGGGATTTTCGAAGTATCTAAAATTTTGGGGCACGAACTATGTCCGGATACGCGCGATATTTTATCGCTTTATTTTGGTTTTGAATTTGGTCATGGTCCATGTACTAATAGAAATTTGGTAGGCCGTACCCCCTGTGTGTTCAGGAATCCAAGGTTGTACTCTCTCAGTCCAACACCTCAACTGATCATCCATGGTCGTACTCCCAATGCTTAGGATCTCGAAGAAGAATGGATATCATACTTAGGAGTTTCAAAAAATTATGAGATAAATTACATCATGTTGGGAGGATGATGCTGTACAATCATGCAAATTTTCAATTTCCAACTCATATTCATTTCATGGTCATGTTAGGAGACATATTATCAACAAGTTTTTTTACATACATAGGTGATGCCCTAAGGTCATACGCAATGTGTAAAAGGGCACACCTTAAGGCCTATGTGGCATCCGCTAATTAAGGTTCACCTAATACAATATGGAGAAAATAAAGTTATCTTTAAGCCTAAGGTGCACCTCAAAAGCTTATGGGTTGCCCATAGAAAATAGAAAAATCATTTCCCCTCTCTCCTTATTTCTCATGTGATCATTTTCAAAAGGGGTTCAAAATTTTCAAGATTCTAAATCTTAGCAAGAAGTTGAACCTATCGTCAAAACTCTCACTGGTTTCTGATATATTAATTTTGACCCCTCGATGGGTACCTCCAAAAGCTTTTTCGTAAAACTATCAAAGCAAAACCTACAATTTACTTGTAGTTTCAAATTTGACCTAATTCCGAGATATCGACATAAAGTCATTCAAATGTGCAAGGTTAGCTAGGAAGCTTGAAAACCCATAAAACATGGGAATCTCAAGTACAACATGTTGTCGATCCACTATCTATGTCTGTCGACTTGGCATGTGGCATACATATCCAATATTCTTTGGACTTCTCTTTACGGAAAAGAACAACTAACCTCGAAAAATCATAGTACTAAAAACTTGGGTATTACGTATAAGAAACGGTGGTCCAGTTTGTGTGATAATCAGGGCAGTTGCATTTTCTTTTAATTGTGGTAGGTCTCGTAGCAGGGAGGTGCTTGAGAGTTAACACGATCGGTGGAAGTACAAGTTACATTAAGGGTGTGTTCGGTTGGTGTCACCAAGTGGAATGGAATGGAACGGTTCCACACCTGAGAGCCGTTCTAGTGTTCAGTTGAGAAATGGAACGGAACGAGGTGGTTCCTCAAAAGAGAATATTCCCTCTAGATCCAGAATGCACCCATTCTACCAAATTGGTGGAATCTCCCTGTTCCTCTATGCTAAAGCCACCCAAACATTCTCACTCTCTCTATTCTCTTGCCATCCTTTTTGCTAAATGCACCCAAACAAAGATAGGAACCGTTCCATTCCACTTTTTTGGACCAACCGAACATAGGATGGAACCGTTCCATTACATATTTTTTGTCCTAACCAAACACAAGAACGGAACCAACCAATTATAGTGGAATATAACCATGACATTCTATTCCACTTCGTTCACGAAGTGAACACACCCTAAGGACCTCATAAAATTGAAAATTGCACCCAAGTCCATGCATTTAGCATAAGGACCCTGAAACTGAGCAATGAAGTGTGTGTTTTGAGGTTTACGCATACTAGCATTCATCATCCTAAATACTATCAATAGAATCTTTGTAAATGCTAAGAATGGAAAAGAAGATTCAACGGTTAGCAATGTTTGGATTTGCCAGTGTTGATCCAATGGTCAATGTTCTAAGTTATCCGTACACTATACAATGGTGGTATGGTATTGTAAGAGATAGGACAAGATAAAGATAAGATAAGAAGTACTGGGAATGGCCAATCTTTTGAGTAACCTTCCCTCCCGATGTTTGGGAAGCAAGTGAAAATTTCAAAAACCGGAAAAGTTTGAATTTTTGCCGCCAAGGACCAAAGTGGTTTCCTTCCTATGTACTCCTCGTCCCTACTCCACACCAACGCGGCTACCGAACATGCCAGAGACACAGAGCCGCTGGACCAAGGCACACGTGCGCAGCACCAAGCTGTGGATGAGGGAGAGATCAGTCGGGCCGGTGCGCGACAAGAAAGGGGAGGAGAGAGGGAGGATGGATGGTGAGAGGCAGCGAAGGAGAGAAAACACACAATGTTTTTGCGTGCATACGTCCTGAAATTTACTATTAGTAGACTGGCCGCAGGAGTACCTGGTGTCAGGAACCTATCATAACTTTCCTCTGACATCGAACCGCCTTCAACTCCTCTTCGCTGCTACCCACTTACCCTGCCTACGTTTTATTCTCTCATCATGTATAGCGCGTCGACAGAGGTGAGCATATTTCTAAGCAAAGAAATGAGTACTACTACTAGTGTACTACTAATACTAGTAAGTTGCATGTGTCTTGCATGTGAGACTAAGATAGTAGACGTATGACATATCATCACTATATAAAATTATAATTGGTAAAGACCAAAAAATTATAAGTTTGATCAACATCTATAAAGTATGGGTGTATATTTGGTCCTTGTACTTTGTATCATCATGTAGAAGTCAAATATTATTAGCTACCTAACACATGAAATTTTTGATAACATGGTCTAGAGAAACAAGGGAGAAGATTCTAGTATGATGGAGAAGTGTGTTTTAAGGTTTGTGCATATCATTCATTATGCTGAAGACTATCAATAGAATCTTCTAGATGCTAGAATGGAAAATAAGATCCAACGGCTAGAAATGCTAGGATTCGCGAATCTTGATCCAACAGTCAACAATCAAAGTTATTCGTACACTATATATTGGTAAGATAAGATAAGATAAGATCATGTCAAAGTCAACGATTATTAGCTACGAGGGAGAAGATTCTAGTATGATGGAGAAGTGTGTTTTGAGGTTTGTGCATATCATTCATTATGATGAAGACTATCAATATAATCTTCTAGATGCTAGAATGGAAAAAAAGATCCAACAGCTGGAAATGTTGGGATTCACGAGTCTTGATCCAATGGTAAATATTCAAAGTTATTCATACACTATATAGTGGTAAGATATCTCTACTACTATAGTGGAGCAGTTTTGAATTGGATCCATATCACCAATCCTGACCGTTGGGCTATTAGATCCAATGGTTCAGAGAAGCTGGATTTGTGTTGAGTAGTACCTAGAGCAAACTCCACCATGCATGTTCTAGAACCATCATGTCACCACCCCCAAAATTTCATAACACAGTAGGCTGTATTCTCAATATATGTAGATATTTATTATTAATAGACTTAATTTGTGCATTTCGGGGGTGGTAACTTGATGGTTCTAGAACATGGTGGAGTTTGTTGTAGGTCTGTACTATTCAACACAAATCTAGTTGCTCTAAACCATTGGATCTAATAGCCCAACGGTCAGGATTGGTGCTATGGATCCAATTCAAAACTGCTCCACTATAGTAGTAGAGAGAATACATCCTACTATTCTATGAAATTTTGGGGGTGGTGGCATGATGGTTCTAGAACATGCATGGTGGAGATTGCTCTAGGTACTATTCAACACGAATCCAGCTTCTCTGAACCATTGGATCTAACAGCCCAACAGTCAGGGTTGGTGCTATGGATCCAATTCAAAACTTCTCCATTATAGTAGTAGAGATAGAGATATCTTATCTTACAACTATATAGTGTATGAATAACTTTGAATATCGACCGTTAGATCAAGACTCGCGAATCCCAACATTTCCAGCCGTTGGATCTTCTTTTCCATTCTTGCATCTAGAAGATTCTATCGATAGTCTTCAGCATAATGAATGCTATGCACAAACCTCAAAACACACTTCTCCATCATACTAGAATCTTCTCCCTCGTAGCTAATAATCGTTGACTTCTGCATGATCTTATCTTATCTTACCACTATATAGTGTACGAATAACTTTGAATGTTGACTGTTGGATCAAGATTCGCGAATCCCGGCATTTCTAGCCATTGGATCTTCTTTTCCATTCTAGCATCTAGAAGATTCTGTTGATAGTCTTCGACATAATGAATGCTATGCACAAACCTCAAAACACACTTCTCCATCATACTATAATGTTCTCCCTTTTTTCTCTAGACCATGTTATCAAAAATTTCATGTGTTAGATAGCTAATAAACTTTGACTTCTACATGACATACAATGTACGAGGACTAAATATACACCCATACTCTATAGATGTTGATCAAATTTATAATTTATTGTGCTTTACCAATTATAAATTTATATAATGATGATATGTCATACGTCTACTATTTGAGTCTCACGTGCAACTTACTAGTCCCTAATAAGGGCATCACCAATGTGTACAAAGCACACCTTAAGGCCTAGTATGTGGCATCTGCTAAGGTTCACCATATACATTGTGGAGAAAATAAAGTTTGTATCTTTAAGCCTAAGGTGGACCTCAAGCTTGTGGGTTGCCCATAGAGGATAGAAAAATAATTTCCCCTCTAACCCTATTTCATGTGATTGTTTTCAAAAGGTGTTCAAAATTTTCATGATGAAAAATCTTAGCTAGAAGTCGAACCACTCGTCAAAACTCTCTATGGTTTCTAATAAATTAATTAACCGCTCGATGGGTACCTCCAAAAGCTTTTTCATAAAAATTTCAAAGCAACCTACAATTTATTACTTGTAGTTCAAGTTTAACCTAATTTCATTAAATTCAAGAGCAATCTATCGCACTTAGTTGTAGCTCAAGTTTGACCTAATTTCATTAAACTGTCAAGATGCAAAATCTTAGCAAGCAGATGAACCTGTCGTCAGAACTCTCTGTGGTTTCTAATGACAGTGTATTAATTGACCCCCCTGCCCCCTCCAATGGGTACCTCTAAGAGCTTTTTCGTAAAACTTTCAAAGCAACCTACACAGTTACTTGTAGTAGTTAAAATTCTACCTATCATATTTTTTCTGCTTTACCTATTATAATTTTATATAGTGATGATATGCCAGATGTCTATTATGTAAGTCTCACGTGCAGGGCACGTGCAATTTACTAGTACTTGTAGTTTCAAATTTGACCTAATTTTGACAAATCGACATAAAGTCATTCTAATGGCAGAGTTAGCTGGGAAGTTTGAAAACTCATAAAACATGGGAAGCGTTGGTACAACATGTTGGTCCAATATATATGTATATAAACTTGGCTTGTGGCATTCAGATCCAATATTCTTCGAACTTTTCTTTAGGAAAAATAACAACCTCGCTCGTATTCTTCACTCAGAAAATGTAGAATTGAATGTTCTTTCTTGATAGTTGGAAACTCACACCGACGACACTATTTACTACAAGAAGATGCACCGATAATCTACCTCTAAAAGGCATTTAATTCAAGATCAATCTATGTCGTTTACTTGTAGCTAGCTCAAGTTTGACCTAATTTTGTTAAATTGTCAAGATGCAAAGTCTTAGAAAGAAGTTGAACCTATCGTCAAAACTCACGCTGGTTTCTGATATATTAATTGTGATCCCTCGATGGGTACCTCCAAATTAAAAACTTTTTCATAAAACTTTCAAAGCAAATCCTACAATTTAATTACATGTAGTTTCAAATTCGACCTAATTTTGATTAATCGATTTAAAGTCATTAAAATGGGAAAAGTTAGCTAGGAAGTTTGAAAGCTCATAAAACATGGGAATCGGAAGTACAACATGTTGTTGATCCACTATATATGTTTGTCAACTTGGCTTGTGGCATCCACATCCAATATTATTTGGACTTCTCTTTACGGAAAAGAATAACTAACCTCGCTCGTCTTCACTCGAAAAATGTAGAATTGAATGTTATTTCCTGATAGTTGGAAACTCACACTGACGGCATTGTTTACTACAACAAGATGCACCGATCTACCTCTGAAATATATTTAATTCAAGAGCAATCTATCGCGCTTACTTGTAGCTCAAGTTTGACCTAGTTTCGTTAAATTGTCAAGATGAAAAATATTAGCAAGAAGTTGAACCTATCATCAAAACTCTCGGTGTTTTATGATATATTAATTGTGACCCCTCGATGGGTACCTCCAAAATATTTTCCGTAAAACTTTCAAAGCAACCTACAATTTACTTATAGTTTCAAATTTGACCTAATTTCGATAAATCGACATAAAGTCATTCGGTCAAATGGGCAGAGTTAGCTAGGAAGTTTGAAAACTCATAAATAAAACATGGGAATCATTGGTACAACATGTTGGTCCACTATATATGTTGGTAAACTTGGCTTCTAGCATTCAGATCCAATATTCTTCGGACATTTCTTTATGGAAAAGAACAACCTCGCTTGTCATCACTTGGAAAATTCAGAATAATTGAGTGTTCTTTCCTGATATAGTTGGAAAATCACACCGACGACACTGTTTACTACAAGAGAATGCACCCATCTACCTCTCTGAAAAGTCATATATTTCAACAGCAATATATCACTCTTACTTGTAGCTCAAGTTTGACCCAATTTCGTTAAATAGTGTCATGCAATGCAAAATCTTAGCAAGAAGTCAAACCTGTTGTCAAAACTCTCGGTTGTTTCTCATATATTGATTGTGACCCCCCCCCCCCTCCGATCGGTACGGTACCTCCAAGATCTTTTTTGTAAAACTTTCAGAGCAACCTACAATTTAGTTATAGTTCAAGTTTGACCTAATTTCAATAAATCAGCATGTAGTCATTCAAGTGGGCAGAGTTAATTAGCTAGGGAGTTTAAAAACTCAAAAAACATATGGGAATCATAAGTAAAACACGTTGGTCCACTTAATATGTCTAGAAGCTTGGCTTATTGCATTGAGATCCATATTCTTCGGGCTTTCTTTATGGAAAAGAACCATCTCGTCATCACTTGGAAAACTGAGAATTGTATTTCCTGATAGTTGGAAACTCACACTGATGACATTGTTTACTACAAGAAGATACACCCATCTACCTCCAAAAATACATTTAATTCAAGAGCAATCTATCGTGCTTACTTGTAGCTCAAGTTTTACCTAATTTCATTAATTGACAAGAAGTCACTGAAGTGTGCAAAGTTACCTAAGAAGCTTGAAAAATTCTAGTACCAAAAACTTGGGTATTACGTATAAGAAATTGTGGTCTAGTTTGTGTGATAATTGGGGTGGTTGCATTTTCTTTTAACTGTGGTAGGTCTCATAGGAGCGAGGTGCTTGAGAGTTAACACGGTCGGTGGAAGTACAAGTTACATCAAGGACCTTATAAAAATGAAAATTGCACCCCAAGCCCATGCATTTAGCACAAGGACCCTGAACTGAGTAATGAAGTGTTTGTTCTGAGGTTTGCGTATACTAGCATTCATCGTGCTAAAGACTATCAGTAGAGTCTTTGTAGATTCTAAGAATGGAAAATAAGATCCAATGGTTAGCAATGTTTGGATTTGCCGGTCTTGATCGAATGGTCAATGTTCGAAGTTATCCGTACACTATACAGTGGTGGTATGGTATGGTATGGTATTGTATGAGATAAGATAAGAAGTACTACAATGGCCGATCTTTTGAGTAACCTTCCCTCCCGATGTTTGGGAAGCAAGTCAAAATTTCGAAAACCAGAAAAGTTTGAATTTTTTTGCTGCCAAGGAACAAAGTGGTTTCCTTCCTATGTACTCCTCGTCCCTACTCCACACCAACACGGCTGCCGAACACGCCAGAGACACAGAGCCGCCGTACCAAGGAACACGTGCGCAGCACCACGCTATGGACGAGGGAGAGATCAGTCGGGCCGGTGCGCGAGGGGAAAGGGGAGGGCAGAGGGAGGATAGATTGTGAGAGGCAGCAAAGGAGAGAGAAAACACAATTTGTTTTGCGTGCATAGGTCCTAAAATTTACTACTGGTAGAGTGTCCGCAGGAGTACCTCATATCAGGAATCCATCATAACTTTCCTTTGACATCCAACCGCCTTCAACTTCTCTTCGCTACTGCCCTCTTACCCTGCCTAGTACGTTTTATTCTCTCAGCATGTACAGCGCGTGGACAGAGGTGAGCATATTTCTAAGCAAAGAAATGAGTACTACTACTAGTGTAGTACTAATATACTAGTATTTGCTTTTTCCCTAATAAGGGCATCAACAACGTGTACAAAACTCCGTAGATTTTCGGGCGCGCATTAAAGTAGTGCAGTAAGTCTGTTTGGTCAAGATGCATGCAACGAGCATTTGTTTGATAGGACAATTCAGGTTTTTAGATATCCAAATTTCTACTCCAGCTCGATGGCTCCAGACAGGAAGCAGCTAGTACTCCTCTATCCTCCAGCTATCGCCCAGATCAAAATGAACACGCAAAAGATTGTGTATCTTGGAAATTACCATGGCCATTTATTACCTGTAGAGCTTTATTTTGTTTCCTTCGAGGCACCTGCAAAGACTGATACATACTACTCCTAGTAGCTACTCGAGTAGTAGTACTAGTAATGACGTGCTACAATGGGGCCCTACAGCTAGTACTAGACATAGACTCTAGTAGCTACTCTCGTCACACTGAATTGTCCAAGAGGTGGAGTTCCTTTTTTGTACAAGAGGTGGAGTTCCTTTTTTTCTCCAAGAGGTGGAGTTCCTTTTTTTCCTGACAGAGGGAACCTTTTTTTATTCCTTCTTTTATTCAAAGAAAATTCAAAGGTTTTGTGAAGGATCTTGTCCCTTAGGAAATAATCCTACGCTATTTTTTTATTCATAGGATTCCAATATATAGGAATTATATCCTGTTTGGAATGCAGGATAGGAAAAATATAGGAATAGGAAAAACACGGGAATTGAGATTCCTTCAAAGTATTCCTTTGCCCTCTATTTTTTAGGAAAATTTTCATCCACTCCAAACTCATAGTATAATTGCTTTACTTTCCCTGCGATTCAAACACATACTTGATCCAAATTCCTATAGTTTCCTCTTTCTATGTTTTGAGAATCCTGCAAATCAAACGAGCCCTGAGAGATGGTTTTTTTTTGTCTTTGATCATTTTTTTGTTTGAACATAGGGTCATAGAGCTTCCTCGAAACACGAGGAAGGTGGAAATTGCACAAACCTCCAACAATTGGATTCGAAATTGCAGGGAACTCCAGATAATCAGGATATTATAGTTGCAAGAAACTACTATAATTACTTTTGGGTAAAAATGCTGCACATAGCACAATTTTTTTGATTAGCCCTCTTAACAATATTTCTTACATACCCCAGGCTCAACAGTGGGAGCTCTTTGCAACTACGGCTCTAATTGTTGGAGGTTTGTGCAACTAGCCTCAATTGGAGCCCCACCCCCCACTCGCCCACCTTCTGCAGTACTACTAGTAGTACTACTACACACCATCAGCCTTTGTCTTCTCCATCTCACCCCGGCCGCCAGCTGACGCCAACGATCTTCCCTCGCTCCCCCACCCTACCCCACCCCAAAGAAAGCCCCCCAAAAAACATTCATCTTCCATGGCGAGATCGAGCAAGGTTTGTAAAGATCCTGAGCAGTGTCAGAAGGTGTTCACCGAAGGCCCTCTTCAAGTACTCATCAACCATTGTGATGCCACCACCTCCACGAGCCTCGTCAGTTCGTCCAAACATATTCTTCAATCATCAAAAGAGAGCGAAACTACGCCTTCTTCTCATCCGTTTGGCCTCCCATGTGTTATTCATTCTCACTCGATGGTGAGACTGTGGGAATCCAAAGACTGCTTCGAAGTGGCGGGCATCTCGTGCAAGCTGACGCTGCTGGACAGGTTCTCCTGCGATGCTGTGATGCCAAATGGTTTTGATGAGCAGCGAGCATGTGGCAATGGAGATTGGATCGTAATAGTTGGGCCCGATTTCACGTGGGACCTTGTCAACATGTACACTTGTCGCAAGATTGTTATTCCGCAAGTGTCGGGGTTTTAACCAACCGAAGGTTCTGCACTTACATTTTAGGATGATGCTAATGAAGGTCGACCTACTAAACTATAGAAGATAGTCATTTGCCAAGTTCCGACAGCTGCTGGGGGATACAAAGATTTCTCTCTAGTCGCCATTTTCGAATTTAAGATTGCTATCATTAACGGGAATGCTTGTCATGGATGGTCAGTTTGTGTGAACGAGTTCTAGGGCTACTTCAGATACTGTGATGCTATTATCCAACACGATCGTGTGTTCGTTGTGACCGAGAACGGTTGTGTTTATGCATGGAAGTCTCTAGAACTTGGTAAATTCTCCTCCCTACGTATTTTATTAGCTTTATTCCTGAATCGATGCAAGCTAATTTTTCTTAATTTTCATTGGTTAGTAGGAATTCCATAAAAAATTTAGTTTCTCTGATTCCAAGGAATTCCCTAGGAACTTCAGAGGAATGCAATCTTTAGGAAGATTTCTTACATATAAGTAGTTTGTTTCATATGTTGAGTTCTGCTGATAGTATTGATTCGTCTCCTAGTACATCCCATGGAAAATATGGTATTTACTAGTAGTAAGTACTTATGTGAGACTCGGATATTATTCCTGAATCAATGTAAGATATTTTTTCTGAAGTTTCATTGGTTAGTAGGAATTTCATAGGAATTTTAGCCCCTTTGATTTGTACGAATTCCCTTGGAATTTCAGAGGAATGCAATCCTTACTAAGTTTTCTTACATATAAGTAATTTGATTCATAGGATTGAGTTCTGCTGATAGTATTGCCTTGTCTCCTAGTACTAGTACATCAATGGAAAATATGGTATCTACTAGTAGTATTTACGTGAGACTCAGGTACTAGACATATGACATATCATAACTATACAGAATTATAATACTAGGTAAAGCTCAAAAATTAGAAATTTGATCGACATCTATAAAGTAGGGGTGCATATTTAGTTCTTTTATTTTCTATCATGTAGAAGTCTATGTTTATTAGGTACTAGTACTTGTAAATTTTGTTAACATGGTCTTGAGAAATGAAGGAGAAGATTCTAGAATGATGGAGAAGTGTGTTTTGAGGATTGTGCATAGCATTCATTGTGCTAAATATTATCAATAGAATCTTCAAGTAGATGCTAGAATGGAAAAGAAGATCCAACGGCTGGCAATGTTGGGATTCGCAAGTCCTGATCCAACAGTAAGTATTCAAAGTTATTCATACACTATACAGTGATAAGATAAGATAAGATAAGATATTAAACATCCTAGAAATAATCCTTGTTGGTTTTTCTTTGGTATATAAGACACCAAAATCTTGTAGGATCCAACCTTGCTTTTTTCCCTATGAACTTTACATTCAAGATCCTATAGGATTATTTTCCTATTTCATTTGATCCTATGAATCAAACCGTGTCTCTAGGAGAATTTCCATAGCATATCCCCATTTTGAAAAGAATTAGAATTTCCATAGCATCTCCCTAGGTTGCAATTTTTTTACGCAGACAAACATCTTAAGCATAATCAAGATTTTTGAAAATAGTAATGTATATCAACTTCTACAATGTCAGATCAATACCAGTATTATTTCCATGTTACATTTCTTTTCCTTTTGAAGGTCCTATCTTTATCATGTCGCCACACGATGTGTTATACCTGACACATGGGTTTGTTGAGGACGATGAGGAGAATGATCCTGGTAGGTGGTGATTAGCAAGATATGCCGATGGTTCAATACTTCTTATGGTCTATACATATGGTGTCTCATGCAATGCAATTGCTGATGATACTAGTGTTGTTCAGTATGGTCGCATGGTGTTCTCGATGGACACAAGCCAGTTAACTGCAGCTAACCAATGGAAAAGGGTTACTGATCTTGGATCATATTCTCTTTTCCTTGGTGTGAACTATCCGATTATCATTGTAGTAGGCGATGCAAATGATCCGCCAGAACATCTGACGAGAAGAAACTGTGTTTACACATCACACCAAGAAATTGGCTATGAGTACAGGCCGCGTCCTGAAATTTGCCGCTTTAGTTTGAATGGTGATGTAGATGTTGGTTTCCATACCAACACTCGCTGGATATGGTCGGAGACTCCATTTTGGTTCATCCCAAGCTTCTCAAATGCCTTGGAGTGGAACGAGCCTGTTCAAGGATAGCTCATTTGGTCTCGGACTTCTGTTGAACTCTTTCTTTTGGCTGGTTTTTAGCTGATGTATGAGTACTCAGCATTTAGTTTTGCACCCGGTCCGGCTTGTAAAATACTCCATATGACTAAAAACCTCTTTTGTACACTTGGTAGTTTCTTCAGTATGTATATTTCACCAAGCTTGTAAAACAACCTTATTAGGAGTACAATTGTACTCTACTACTACTATTCCGTACATAATTTCTTCCAGAATGTTGTATAATAGTAGTATTGTTAGTATTACTCCTTGTAGGTCCATAGTTTTGTTTCTTTTTCACTGCAGTTTGGGTCCTGTGAGCCTAAGTTGGACGTGTTGGTAAGTACTTCGCTCAGAAACTGCACGCGGTGGAAGGAACACGATGTTTCCAGGTTTACAAGTAAAAACATGTCGCTCATCATGGCATCACCAGTGATTTAACAAGGCAATATTGTACGACGGTGTGCTAGTCTAGTTTTTTCTTCTTCTGAACAAGTACTGCTTGTCTACCTCGTAGTAGTAATAAAGGTTTACTAGTAGGAGTACCAGAGAACTCGATGAAGCTAGTTGGAGTACTACTGTCAGTAGCTGCCGTAGAAGAGAGAGGGAGGGAGTTTTGCACATGCTGGTGCACGTGGCAGCACAATCCTTCCAAGACAAGTTGGATTTAACTCCCTCACCAGCCTCCCCCACGCACACACAGCCTCTTTTACGCAGTCCCTTGTACCCATCCACTACCGCCCCCTGGCCTCTTGCTCCATATTGTTGCGGACCAGCTCCTCAGCACCGTCCTCTGTAGGTGGCGGTGAGATCGGCACGGCAATGTTCTGTAGAGCAGTGGAGCATCCGTTATCTCTGTCCCGCGGCAGCAATGGCGGTTTGTGAAATACTAGAACACTAATACCTATTCCCTCCGTTTCATAATATAAGATGTTTTAGCTTATGTGAAAAAAGTGTATCTAGATTCACTCCGAACTTCAATGATAGAGTTGATGATGCGGTTAAATTTTTATTGTCGATTGCGCAACATTATCATGTGTAGAGTAGTTCTTATCTCGGTTATGCATCCTTTTTTGTAGACTAGGATTGCATAGAAGCTTGTTTTCTAGTCTAGATCCCATAACTAAGAACAGTGGGGATCCATTTGAAGTTGGTAGTTCGACAGCACAAACTTTTAAACATTTTCATATATTTGTCAATCAAAATCATGTAATCAATATTACAACTTTCTATAGAAGGGGATAGGGGAAGGAGCGAAAAAGAGGATTCTCGATGAAATAGGTTCCAATCCTATCACTTGTGCTATCCCAGATGACAAGGTAAATCAATAGAATGACGTATGTTCTTGTCATCCTGCGCAGATGCTTTCGCTGTAATCTCTGTTTATCTTGTAACCACAAAAGCACAAAGTTGAAGAAGACTCTCAGTTTCCTAAATGATGGAGTACAAAATGGATGTCAAATCGCTACACCTAAGACACCACCTTGTTCACCTTCTGTGGAGACTGATGCGGTTGTAGCTACAGCTGGTGCTGATGAGCCTGCTGCTGGCTCGTGGTTGATGTCGAGCTCGTTGGGAACCCCAACAGGAAGGTATGATGAGCACATCAGCAAGTTTTCCCTCAGTTATGAAACCAAGGTTTAATCGAACCAGTAGGAGCAAGGAAACACCCCAAAGGTGTTACTAGCTGAGCTTTGGCAGGGCGCACTACCAGTGCTAGTAGCAACGTGGAGACCTGCACAACACAACCACAGAACTTTGTCCCCAACTTGCGATGAGGTTGTCAATCTCACCGTGTTTTGCGGAAAACAAAGGATTAAACGTATCGAATGGAAAGAAGTAAAAGTTTGCAGAAAGTAAACACAAAGCAGTAAACAGTTGTAGATTGTATGTAAAGTAAAAGGACCGGTATCCATAGTTCACTAGAGGTGTCTCTCCTTAAGATAGATAACATGCTGGGTGAACAAATTACAGCGGGGCAATTGACAAATACCGAGAAAGCAATACATGCATATACTAATCATCTTGACTCCTCCGAGACTTGATTGGGCATTACAACATAATACATAGACCGCCATCCAACTGCATCTATGACTAATAATCCACCTTCAGGTTATCATCCGAACCCCCTCCAGTATTAAGTTGCGAGCAACAGATTATTGCTTTACGAACTGCGTGTCACTTCCCCAGAAGGATTGTTCTATGAACAAAGGATTGTTGTTTTCTCCCTAGTAGCAACAGCACATCTAGTACCTTAGAGATTTGTATCACTTCCCCAGATTACCAGAGGCATGAACCCACTATCGAGCATAAATACTAACTCTTGGAGTTGCTAGCATCTACTTGGCCAAGATAGCTACTAACAACGGAAAGCATGCAAGATCTCAAATAACAAAGACATGATAGAATCAATAATCAATCTGAAATAGCATCTCAATATCCATCGGATCCCCACAAACACAACATGTATGGATTACAAATAGATGATCTTGATCATGAACGGAGCTCACAAGATCTAAACATGAAAGCACAAAGGAGGAGAAACCAGCCATCTAGCTACTACATGGATCCGTAGTCCAAGGATGAACTACTCACGCATCACACCGGAGGCTTGCATGGTGATGAAGAAGGCCTCCAGGGTGAATTCCCCTCTCTAGCAGGGTGCCGGGAAGAGCTTCAGATCCCTCCTGATCTAGGGACAGAGACGATGGTGGATATAGAATCTTTCATGGATTTTTGATCGGGTCCCTAGGGTTTTCGTCCTGAGGGCAACTTATAGGCAGAAGGAGAGGCCGAGGGGGTGCCGGGAGCGGCCACACCACCCCCTGGCGCGGGCCAGGCCTGGCTGCGCGGCCAGGTGGTGTGGTGGCTCCCTGGCCCTTCTCCGTCTCGTATTCTCGCACTTGATGACTTCTAGAAAAATAGGCACTGGCTTTTGTCCCGTCCAATTCCGAGAATATTCATTTTCTGACTTTCCTGGAACCAAAAACAGCAGAAAACAGGCAGCTGGCACTATGGCTCTTGTTAATAGGTTAGTCCAAGAAATCATATGAAAAGTACTCCAAAGTTGGAACAAAACATAAGAAAGTGGATAAAACCAAGCATGAAACATCAAAAATTATAGATACATTTGCAATGTATCACCTGCACCTGCCATCGTTGTGCCAGATGATGCAGGTGGTGGATTGGTTTTACCATCCACAGAGACTTGTGCGGCTGGAGATGGCAGTTAAGAGCCTTCAGAGGACATTGTGGTGCTCGATAGTTCACCTAATGTGGAGACTCATGCTACCGTTGCTGGCACTGTTGTTGGTGCTGCTGATCCTGCTCCCGAAATTATCATGCCACCTGAAGGAGGTGGTGATTTAGGTTTACAATCTGTAGAGACTATTGCACCTGAAGGTGGTGAACTGTGATGCGGAGCTTTCTTTCTTATGATTTGTATACTTTTCTCTGGAACCTGTATTATGGAGCTTCCTTACGCATTTCTTACACTTTTGTCTATCGAACTGTAGTGTGGAACTGGAACTACTCCTAGTATGTAATCATAATATTCGGATGCTTAAGTATTATCGATGATAAACCAATGCTAGCTGAGTTGCACAAGAATTGGCCTCGGCCACTTGCAGGCGTGGTTCCTGGCTAATCTCCTTTTCACAAGCATGGTTCTGTTCCTTTTCTTGTAATGTCGTTATGCTTGTGTTATTGATCTAGCAATTTTATGCTGATTTTGTCACCCAATCTGCATTTATGTCTCCACATACAAACATATTTGTTCACATGACTTGAACAGAAAACAATATCTTCTTTGCATCTACTAACACAAGGAGACGTGCAAATATTTATTTATTTTTGAAACAAGGCAAAAGATATGCCATTTTCATTGATAGAGAGGTACATGCAATTCAATTATATTACGATAACTACTCGTACAAGTCATAGAATGGTAGGGATTGCCATAGGAAATCATCACCTCCAGCATATTGTTCTATAGAAGGCGTTATTACCAGATCCACAACATTCTTTTCCTTGGGACGACAATGTCAAATGCAGGATTTTGAATCTAAACACAATCCAGTGCAAGTTCATCAGGACAACCTCTACCTGCGTCAGTCTCCACAGAAGGTACATCAGGGCTATGGCAGACACTGTTGGAAATGCAAGCTAAAGCTGTTGTTATACTCCTATCAGGACTACAGATAAGGGCCAAAAATTCAAGCTCCAAAATTGTAGCATCCCAATTGTCTAACAATTGTAATGCTACTTGGACTAGTAATATAATGGCTACTTCCTATATATAATTGTTGCATCATAATTATATCATGCTCATGTCATCATGCCACCTTGCATTTGAGCATCATATAAAACCCTCTTTCTTTGGTTCTTCTCTCATATGCATTATTAATTGTATTTGCCTCTTGATATTGTATTTGGTTATTGATATATGGTTTAAATGCCCAAGTTGAGTTGGGGCATATCTTTTATTCAAATCCATCACCTTTCTTTCCACCACCTTATAATTCCACCACCTCATTATCCATGAGCTTGTATTTCTTTTTCTTTTGATTTTATTCTAGCTCATGTGGGTGGGGTGGATCTAATCCTAACTTCCTTTTTGCTTGGCCTTTATTTCCACTTCTTGGGAATGCATAAGAATAATGCCATAATATTATTATTGTTTTCACAAAATAAAACATGGCATTTAATATTTTGCATGGGCCATGCAACCATCATCACCACCTTTATCCCATTGGTTTTCCTTTGTTTTAGTGGTTCTTTCTTTGTGGGATCATCTCCATATCTCTCCATCATTCCTATGTCCTCCTCAACATCATTTGTTTTTCCTTCATGCATGAACAAATGAGGCTTTTCCCCTAAACCCCTTTCCTCTCTCTTTTTCTTAGGTTCACTTCACCTCACCTTATGCTAAACCAAAGCCTCTCCTTTCATCGAGATCTGATCTTATAAACATGTTTAAAACCTAAACACCTAAACTAAACCCTAACCCTAGTTTCCTCTCTTTTCTTTCTAACCCTAATTCTACACTAAACCCTAACCTCTACCACACCTCTCTCACCTCTCCCTCTCTCTACCATGATGGTCCCACCTGGCCACCCTCTCTCCCTGGTCCCACACCCCATCTACCCCCTCTCCTAACCCTAGCCCTAGCTAACCTGAGCTCCTCCTAACCTAACCGAGCTACCCGAGCCCCCTCTCCTATCTCTTTCTCTCTATCTGCCGTGCCAGCCCCACAACCACGCCGTCCCCACCTGGCCCGCCTGTCAGCCCCACCCCACCTGCCCCTGCCTCGCTCCAGCTCGAGCACGAGGAGGAGGAGGAGAAAGGTGGCCGAAGCCACCTTTATCTACCATGAGCCCCACAGGCACCTCCTCCCTCTCCCTCGCTTTGTACTCATCCCACACGTCTCCTCTGCCTCGCGAGATCCACCCCAAGCCCTGCCTCTCCTCTCCTTCTTCTTCACCGCCGCCAGATCTTATCGCTAGTAACCGTTAGTACCCTTGTGTCTCGTCGTTACTGCCGGCGTGCGCGTCATGGAGGTGGTCGAGGAGACCAAGGACGTTCCCCAACTTCGCCTCGTACGCGCCAGCGAGGAGGAGAAGGTCCCCAGCAGCCGCAGCACGACGACGTCGCTGAAACCCTAATCGCCCCCGGCCTCTGCGTCCTCGTCGTTACAGCGCCTCCCAGGCCGATCCGACCGCATCAATCTCTCCGCGGTACGACCCTCTCCCTCCCTGACACACGCCGTCTCACTGTCGCCATCTAGCGTCACCGTTCCTTTCACCGAACACCCTCTGTGCGCCGTGGCCGCGGGCGTTGGAACGACGGCGCGTCGCGCAGCGGCATACCTAGGCCGCGCCTACTCTCCTGTCACCATCCCGTAGCCCACCGCACTGGCACAGGCCCTCGTCGCGCACCCCGCAGGTCGCGAGGTCGAGCCCCCATGCCGCGCGCGCTGCGCTCTGTCAGTCGAGCATCGGCCTGTCAGTTTCGACAGAGGAAACAGATAAACAGTGGGTCGTGGCCATTTTACAGAAAACCCCCTCTTTTTATCTCGCACTCAACCCGCGGTCCAGCCTACCCCACCTGCCAGCCGCTGTATACTTTTTGCAAAAACACACCCGTAGTTTCGTAGCCCTAACCCGCGGTCCAGTGCGTCCCCACCGGTCAGTCGCTGCGTGCTCAGCCGCTGTCACGTGGGCCTCTAGTTGCTGGCCCACCTGTCAATCGCAGAGGCTAGCTAAGGCCAAGGTGAGAAAAGCCTTTTTCCTCGCGCGTGGCCCCAGTCAGCAGCGGCCCACCCGTCAGTGGCTTGGGTCGAATTCTCCTGGGTGTAAAAAGTTTCCCTGTTTAGCTGTTTAAACAAAACAAATTGAAAAATTGTTTAAATTCAAATTCAAATCAGATTTTAAATAACTTTTAAAATACAAATCCAAATAATACAAATGATATATGTTTTTGAATCAGAAAAATGTGAGGAATTCAAATATGCCATTCAAAATATTATTTGAGCACTTTAAAATTTCGAGATGATTAAAATTACAATAAAATGCCCTTTTCTTAATAAATTAATAACTTTAATTCTATAACTCCAAATTGGGCAAATAATATGTCTAAATCGATCAGCGCGACGAGCCCGTTCTATCTATGCAGTCCTTATTCTGAATTGAAGCATGCATCATGTCATTATTAAACATCTGAACTGTTTATGGCAATAAAAATTGACTAAATAAATAATAAAATGCTTTATTCTTGTACCTCACACCTCACCATGCCATGCTACTTTAATGCCATGTAAATTGTGCATCATTCATCATGGCATGCTTGTTTGCTTGTCGCATTTTAATACATATGCTTGCGCACTTTATTTATGTTGGCCTTTGCTTGTTTGGTTCTTCTTCGAATAGACGCCTAGCAGGAGAATTATCAGGAATCACAGGAGTACTACCCAGATCCATCTCTCGCTTCAACTGAGCTGCCAGGCAAGCACTACCATATGCTTGCATACATACAGTACCGATTGCCTCTATCTTATTCTTGCATCATTGAGTCGTGATTGCATTAAATTGAATCCCAAGTACTGCATATCCTTTACTTTTAAACCCCACCAAAGCTTGTTCCTCCATCCCATGAGCCATTACTACAGGAGTTGCTTGAGCCATGCGAGTCGTAGAAAAGCATGTGTAGGGTATGTTAGTGTCTGATGGATAACGAGGTACTTAAACAACTTAACCTGAGTAGTAATGGGATAACTAATGAAAGAGGCACCGGTGAGCCATATCTGCTATTTGGTTTTTCATGCTCACTTGTGTCCCGTAGGACCCCAAGTACTTGATTCCTGTTCCTTGACTATTCGCACTATCCACATCCGAGAGGCCTTATGGACCCCCCTGAGCCAGAGCTTGATTCATTCTTATTTCTTGGGGCCACAATTAGTGTGGGGCTTTATTACTATCCTGTACTTATGCCATGTTACTGCTTTATTTAAGATTGTGTGAGGAGCACCTGTACTGTTTTGGATCGCGCCACGTTTTCGCGGTATCGACAAGCCCAATCACATTTTCGGGTTCCCAGTCGTTTACAGCCGTCGTCGCAAACCCTGGGTCCGTCTCGGAGCCGGCCAACTTCGTTGCGGGTAGCTTATTGGGGTGGCCCATATTTCTGAATCATGTGATTGCTTTGTCGTGAATGCCTCGTTGGGTTTTGATTTGGTTTTTCCGAGGTTGATCGAGTGTGTGTTGCTATTCGTGCACCCCTGTAGGGTAAATCTTTCTAAAAGTCGTGTCCACGGTTATGGACGACTTGGAGCATAGTTTCTCGATCATAGATAAGTATAACTAAAGTACCGCTTTTAACTTGACTAAGTACATGACTAGTAAATAGCGCAATACTCATGGAATGGTTAATAAAACTGCCAACGGATGATGGGGGTTGTTCGTCCGCTTCCTCGTTGGTAAGCGACGAGGAGGATGGATCTGTTAATTATACTGTTATAACTGTTGTTCTTAATTCACGGACATCCGTCTATCATTGGTTAGGCGGATGGTTAGCGAGTATCTATAGAATTGTTAGTTATTATCTTTTGTTGCAATTGCGTCACCCCAGGTTGTGTCCCCTTTAGTGGCATAAAGACTTGCTGAGTACCCCTAGGGTCTCACACGATAAATTGTTTGATTCAGATGAACAGGTGTACCCGCAAGATGGATACTGGGTGGAGGAGACAGATGATGTTGGCAACGATCACTCGGTGTAGAGATTCCGGGAACGGGGATCCGTGAGATTTGTGGGCGGGATGTGTTTATTTATGTGGCATCTTATGCCGATTTGCTTCTTATCCGTAGTCGGATCTTCTTTTCTGCTTCCGCCTGATACTCTGATGTTTGTTGTATGAGGAGCTATCCTAAATTATTATCTCTATCTAGGATATTTGAATCTTGCCGTATGGCGTTGCAATATTTCCATTTCTTTTAGATGGAATGGCTCTGAGGACTGTTGTATGTGGCTTGCATACATACTCATTTGTGTATGTACTTGATCCCTTCGCCTGCCGATTACGCCGCTCGTTCTTGTCCCGATGTTCTGAAAGTGGTTAGGACGGCCGAAAGGTCTACTGTGAGTGGCCCTGGGCCCCACCGTACTATTTTAACCACTTTCGTTCATCCAGGCATGTAACTAAGAGCGTAATTCACCGAGGTAGTTACAATTGGTATCAGAGCCATCCCGCCCTTCAGGGACTCAGCCAAAATGGTCGTTGTCAGTCTAGCAAATATTTTGGTAGTTATGTATACTAGGGAAAAACAAACGTGAGAGTAGGACTGCTTCCATTTTTCTTCTTTCCCACCCACCCACCCTTTTCTGGTAAGGAAGTGTAACGTTTTCAATCCTCTTCTAAAATTCAAACTAGGATTCACGTGTTCTGTGTTCCGTAGTACCATTGGTTGTGTGTCTGTGTGTGTGTGTGTCTGTGTGATTCCTTGTCTATCTGTTGCATCCAAATGTTATCACAATCTGCCTTTTGGTTATCAACTGTTGGTACATTCCATGCCGACTGGCCTTTGTAAACCGACGCGATCTATCTGATTTGTTGTATACTAATGTGATCTATCTTACTCTTTGTATCCGACGTTATCTTGTTGGGGTGTTCTTTTTCGTAGTTACCAATCTTTAGGTTCATCTTAAGAAGAAGGTGTTGGGATATGTGTTTTACTGATTCATGTGCGGAGTAATGATTCGAGTGCGGGATGGAGTCGCGACCATACCACTACTTTTATCATTTGCTCTTGTATGTTGAACTAGTAGAGTTACTAATCTTGATTCGTGAAGTGGTTTTGCGCATTTATTGGTATTTTAATGCCGAAATTTGCGGAAATTTTTTCTTTGTTAGTTGTGTACCACACTCCTTGTTCAGTCGTGTGCGTTTTGCTTAATATCTTCTAGTTGCCTTTAACTTTGTTGATATTTTAATATCATCTCAGTGAATTGCATCCTTTAATCTTGATTAATTCCATTTTGGTACTATTTGGATTATTATCATTCTCCATTATAGTACTGACTTGTGTTTTATATCAATCACAGGATGGCACCACCACGCCGTTCTGAGTAGGACATACCACCTGAACTTGGGGCTGCTTTGGCAAGTATTGCAAATGCTTTGGGCACTATGCAGCAGAACCAGCAGCGCTTCGAGGAAAGCGTGAGGAGGAATGAGTTTGTTCCGCTACCTCCACCTCCCAAGCGAGGAGACATCAAGAGTTTTCTCAAGTTCAACCCACGCCAATTTGAGGTGTCTGATCAGCCACTTGATGCGGATGATTGGCTGCGTGAAATATCAAGGTTGCTGATGACTGCGGATGTTCCCGAGCAAGAATGGGTCAAATGTGCCACTCACCTTCTGAAGGGAGATGCAGCTCTGTGGTGGGAAAATTACCTCAAGGCAGATCTTTCTGGTTTTTAGCCTACTTGGGAGCAATTCTCTGCTGCTTTCAAAGAGCAATATCTGTCAGAAATTGTCATGGAAAGGATGAAGGAAGTGTTTCTCAACCTCAAGCAGGGCACTGACAATGTCAACACCTACATCAGAAACTTCATGAACCTTTCTCGTTATGGTGGCGATGAGATCTCTGATGACAAGAAGAAGCAAAAGAGGTTCCGGCAAGGCCTCAATGCTTCCATCAAATATGCAATCACTCATGCAAGGCCGGCGTCTTTTCTGGAACTCCAACACACAGCTCTGCAGGAAGAAGCAAGTAGGCAAGTGTTTGAGGAGTCAAAGAAACACAACCGTGATACAGCAAGTTCTTCTGCTATGACAGCTCCTTCTAAGCGTCGTGTCTGGGTTCCTAACACCCCACCGTCGCTCCCTGCTCCACCAAGACCGTCAAGCTACGCACCAAGGCCACCAAACTCCTTCACTGCGGCTCCCAGGGGCTACAACCACAACTACCCTGGAGCGCCTGGCGGAGCCCCTGGCTACGTTGCTCCACGTCCACCTAGTGCTTGCTATACTTGTGGAAACACTGGGCATCAGCACTGGAATTGTCCAATGAACAACAAAGTTCTTCCACCACCACCTCCAAGACCTGCGGCAAGTGCTCCTATGATTCGTGCACCTCCACCTCGGGCTCTCAACATCAACACCAAGCCTAGGTCTACGGTTGCTTGTGCCAACTGTGTCAACGTCGCTCAAGCTGAGCATGCACCTGGAGTTGTCATGGGTATGCTTCCTGTTAACTCAGTTCCTGCACGAGTTTTATTTGATTCTGGTGCTTCACATTCTTTCGTGTCATACAAGTTTGCGGAGAGTAATGGGTTACCTTCTGATGCTTTACCAACTCGCCTCATGGTGCAATGGCCTGGATCAAACATGAGGGCTTCTAAAATCAGCCGTGACAATCAAATTGAGATTGGTGGCTCTTTGTTTCCGGCTTCCTTAATTATTCTGGGCAATTCTGATATTGATGTTATCTTGGGCATGGATTGGTTGACAGCAAATGCAGTTGTGATTGATTGTGCTGAACGTTTAGTTTCTCTGAAAATTCCTGAAGGCTATATAGTCTATTCTCCAAGTCTGACTCCTGCAATTCAGCTTTATTCTTTGGCAGCTCTGAATTATGATGCTATGGAAGGTATTCAGAGTGTTCCTGTAGTCTGTGAGTTCCTAGATGCCTTTCCTGAAGAGTTGCCAGGTATGCCTCCGGATCGTGAGGTCGAGTTTGTCATTGAACTTGAACCTGGTACCGCTCCTATCTCCAAGCGGCCTTATAAAATGGGTCCTGCTGAGTTGGCTGAACTCAAACGTCAGTTGGATGAACAAGAAAAGTTGGGTTTCATTCAGCACAGTACTTCTTCTTGGGGTAGTCCAACCATCTTTGTGAAGAAGCGAGACAAGACTGATAGACTTTGTGTTGAGTATCGGGCACTCAATGCCAAAACAATCAAGAATAAATATCCCCTTCCGCGGATTAATGATCTCTTCAATCAGCTAGCTGGAGCTGTGGTATTCTCTAAGCTTGATTTGAGAAGTGGTTATCATCAAATCAAGATTCGCAAGGAAGATGTTCCCAAAACAGCTTTCACCACTCGCTATGGCCTGTATGAGTACACGGTCATGTCTTTCGGTCTCACCAACGCACCTGCCACCTTCTCGAGGCTTATGAACTCGGTTTTCATGGAGTATCTTGACAAGTTCGTTGTGGTCTATCTGGATGACATTCTAGTCTATTCTAAGTCGAAGGAAGAACATGAAGAACACCTTCGGTGTGTCCTAAACAAGCTTCGTGAGAACCGCATGTATGCAAAGTTCTCCAAGTGTGAGTTTTGGCTGCCTCAAGTCACCTACCTTGGCCACGTCATCTCTGCCAAGGGCATCGCCGTCAACCCAGAAACTATTAAGACAATTATGGACTGGCTTCCACCCATAAATGTCAAAGAAGTCCGGAGTTTCCTTGGTTTGGCCAGTTACTGTCGTCGCTTCGTTCAAAACTTCTCAAATATTGTGAATCCTCTTACCGATCTCCTCAAGAAAGGCAAGAAATACCTTTGGACTCCTGCATGTCAAGCAAGCTTTGAAACACTCAAAGAGAAGCTCACTTCCACACCAATCTTAGTTCCTCCAGATACATCAAATCCTTTCCAAATATTCTGTGATGCCTCATTGCAAGGATTGGGTGCGGTCCTTATGCAAGAAAAACAAGTTGTTGCTTATGCCTCTCGGCGGTTGAAGACGCATGAGATCAACTATCCTACACATGACCTCGAACTCACAGCAGTTGTCTTTGCTTTGAAAGTATGGAGGCATTACTTGCTTGGCAACCTTTGTGAGATTTTTTCTGATCACAAGAGTCTGAAGTATATATTCACACAACCTGATCTCAACCTTCGTCAGAGGAGGTGGATTGAAACAATCAATGATTTCGATTTGACCATCAACTACACTCCGGGCAAAGCCAATGTCATGGCCGATGCTCTCAGCCGAAAAGCTTATGTCAGCAATCTCATGGTGGAAGAACAATAGCCTCTCTTGTGCGAGGAATTCTGCAAGCTCAACCTTGAAATTGTGGATCAAGGGTATCTTCTGAACCTTCTGGCAACACCTCTCTTGGAAGAAAAAGTTTGCTCCATCCAACTTGGTGATCCTTACACTAAAAAGAACATCTCCAACATCCAGCTTCCGAAGTATGAGTCTTTCCACATTGACGACCAAGGCACTCTTTTCTTTGAACACCGGATGTTTGTTCCGAACTACCCGGGTTTAAGAGAGCAAGTTCTCAAGGAGGCGCATGATTTTGTTCTGTCTATCCACCCTAGTGGCACTAAGATGTACATGGACTTGAAAACACAATATTGGTGGCCTGGTTTGAAACGATATTGTGCCAAGTATGTCTCGGAGTGTGATGTTTGTCGCAGAGTTAAAGCTGTCCATCAGAAACCTTCCAGTCTTCTACAGCCATTGAAGCCTCCGGAATGGAAATGGGAGAAAGTAGAGATGGACTTCATCACTGGTTTTCCAAGGTCGCAGAAGGGCAACAATGCAATCTTTGTTGTCATTGACAGGCTTTCCAAAGTAGCTCACTTCTTTCCAGTCAAGGAAACAATTTCTGCAATTCAGTTGGCTGAGCTCTATATTAACAGAATTGTCTCTCTGTATGGGGTTCCTCTTGAGATCAGTTCAGACCATGGAAGCATCTTCACTTCCAAGTTCTAGGGAAGTTTCCAAAATGCTTTGGGAACAAAATTGAACTTCAGCACCGCTTACCACCCTCAGTCGCAAGGACAAGTTGAAAGGATCAATCAGATTCTGGAAGATATGCTCCGTGCTTGCGTTATCTCTTTCGGCATGAAGTGGGAAGAATGTCTTCCTTATGCTGAATTCTCTTACAACAACAGCTTCTAGAAAAGTCTAAAGATGGCACCATTTGAGGCTCTCTATGGTCACAAATGCAAAAATCCGATTGGTTGGTCGGGCGCAGGTGAAAGAATATTGTTTGGCCCCGACATTGTAACTCAAGCGGAGTAGAAAGTTCACATCATTCTTGAAAATCTGAGGATTGCTCAAAGTCGCCAGAAGAGCAATTATGACAGAAAGCACACGGACATGGAGTATGTCCCTGGTGATCTCGTTTACCTTCGTGTCACTCCCATGAGAGGCACGCACCGCTTTGGTATCAAAGGAAAGCTGGCTCCTAGATACATCGGTCCTTTCAAAATTCGTGGAAGGAGAGGAGAAGTTGCTTATGCTCTTGAGCTTCCTGAACAACTCAAGGTCCATGATGTTTTCCACATCTCTCAACTCAAGAAGTGCTTCAAGGATCTCGGTAGGACCGTGGACCATGAACTCATCAATCTACAAGAAGATCTGTCTTATCAAAAACACCCCATAAAAATTCTAGAAGTCGCAGAAAGAAGGACTCGCAACAAGTCCATCAAGTTCTGCAAGGTGCAGTGGTCGCACCATTCCGTTGATGAAGCCACTTGGGAACGTGAAGATGAGCTCCGTGCCTAGTATCCTACCCTCTTTGAGTCTTCTTCTTCCTAGAATCTCGGGGCGAGATTCCTGTTTAGTGGGGGAGAGTTGTAGCATCCCAATTGTCTAACAATTGTAATGCTACTTGGACTAGTAATATAATGGCTACTTCCTATATATAATTGTTGCATCATAATTATATCATGCTCATGTCATCATGCCACCTTGCATTTGAGCATCATATAAAACCCTCTTTCTTTGGTTCTTCTCTCATATGCATTATTAATTGTATTTGCCTCTTGATATTGTATTTGGTTATTGATATATGGTTTAAATGCCCAAGTTGAGTTGGGGGCATATCTTTTATTCAAATCTATCACCTTTCTTTCCACCACCTCATTATCCATGAGCTTGTATTTCTTTTTCTTTTGATTTTATTCTAGCTCATGTGGGTGGGGTGGATCTAATCCTAACTTCCTTTTTGCTTGGCCTTTATTTCCACTTCTTGGGAATGCATAAGAATAATGCTATAATATTATTATTGTTTTCACAAAATAAAACATGGCATTTAATATTTTGCATGGGCCATGCAACCATCATCACCACCTTTATCCCATTGGTTTTCCTTTGTTTTAGTGGTTCTTTCTTTGTGGGATCATCTCCATATCTCTCCATCATTCCCATGTCCTCCTCAACATCATTTGTTTTTCCTTCATGCATGAACAAATGAGGCTTTTCCCCTAAACCCCTTTCCTCTCTCTTTTTCTTAGGTTCACTTCACCTCACCTTATGCTAAACCAAAGCCTCTCCTTTCATCTAGATCTGATCTTATAAACATGTTTAAAACCTAAACACCTAAACTAAACCCTAACCCTAGTTTCCTCTCTTTTCTTTCTAACCCTAATTCTACACTAAACCCTAACCTCTACCACACCTCTCTCACCTCTCCCTCTCTCTACCATGATGGTCCCACCTGGCCACCCTCTCTCCCTGGTCCCACACCCCATCTACCCCCTCTCCTAACCCTAGCCCTAGCTAACCCGAGCTCCTCCTAACCTAACCGAGCTACCCGAGCCCCCTCTCCTCTCTCTTTCTCTCTACCTGCCATGCCAGCCCCACAACCACACCGTCCCCACCTGGCCCGCCTGTCAGCCCTACCCCACCTGCCCCTGCCTCACTCCAGCTCGAGCACGAGGAGGAGGAGGAGAAAGGTGGCCGAAGCCACCTTTATCTACCCCGATCCCCACAGGCACCTCCTCCCTCTCCCTCGCTTTGTCCTCATCCCACACATCTCCTCTGCCTCGCCAGATCCATCCCCAAGCCCTGCCTCTCCTCTCCTTCTTCTTCACCGTCGCTAGATCTTGCCGCCAGTCACCGCCAGTACCCATGCATCTCGTCGTTACTGCCGGCGTGCGCGTCGTGGAGGTGGTCGAGGAGACCAAGGACATTCCCCTACTTCGCCTCGTACGCGCCAGTGAGGAGGAGAAGGTCCCCAGCAGCCGTAGCACGACGACGTCACCGAAACCCTAATCGCCCCCGGCCTCTGCGTCCTCGTCGTTACAGCGCCTCCCAGGCCGATCCGACCGCATCAATCTCTCCGCGGTACGACCCTCTCCCTCCCTGACACACGCCGTCTCACTGTCGCCATCTAGCGTCACCGTTCCTTTCACCGAACACCCTCTGTGCGCCGTGGCCGCGGGCGTTGGAACGACGGCGCGTCGCGCAGCGGCATACCTAGGCCGCGCCTACTCTCCTGTCACCATCCCGTAGCCCACTGCACTGGCACAGGCCCTCGTCGCGCACCCCGCAGGTCGCGAGGTCGAGCCCCCATGCCACGCGCGTTGCGCTCTGTCAGTCGAGCATCGGCCTGTCAGTTTCGACAGAGGAAACAGATAAATAGTGGGTCATGGCCATTTTACAGAAAACCCCCTCTTTTTATCTCGCACTCAACCCGCGGTCCAGCCTACCCCACCCGCCAGCCGCTGTACACTTTTTGCAAAAACACACCCGTAGTTTCGTAGCCCTAACCCGCGGTCCAGTGCGTCCCCACCGGTCAGTCGCTGCGTGCTCAGCCGCTGTCACGTGGGCCTCTAGTTGCTGGCCCACCTGTCAATCGCAGAGGCTAGCTAAGGCCAAGGTGAGAAAAGCCTTTTTCCTCGCGCGTGGCCCCAGTCAGCAGCGGCCCACCCGTCAGTGGCTTGGGTCGAATTCTCCTGGGTGTAAAAAGTTTCCCTGTTTAGCTGTTTAAACAAAACAAATTCAAAAATTGTTTAAATTCAAATTCAAATCAGATTTTAAATAACTTTTAAAATACAAATCCAAATAATACAAATGATATATGTTTTTGAATCAGAAAAATGTGAGGAATTCAAATATGCCATTCAAAATATTATTTGAGCACTTTAAAATTTCGAGATGATTAAAATTACAATAAAATGCCCTTTTCTTAATAAATTAATAACTTTAATTCTATAACTCCAAATTGGGCAAATAATATGTCTAAATCGATCAGCGCGACGAGCCCGTTCTATCTATGCAGTCCTTGTTCTGAATTGAAGCATGCATCATGTCATTATTAAACATCTGAACTGTTTATGGCAATAAAAATTGACTAAATAAATAATAAAATGCTTTATTCTTGTACCTCACACCTCACCATGCCATGCTACTTTAATGCCATGTAAATTGTGCATCATTCATCATGGCATGCTTGTTTGCTTGTTGCATTTTAATACATATGCTTGCGCACTTTATTTATGTTGGCCTTTGCTTGTTTGGTTCTTCTTCGAATAGACGCCCAGCAGGAGAATTATCAGGAATCACAGGAGTACTACCCAGATCCATCTCTCGCTTCAACTGAGCTGCCAGGCAAGCACTACCATATGCTTGCATACATACAGTACCGATTGCCTCTATCTTATTCTTGCATCATTGAGTCGTGATTGCATTAAATTGAATCCCAAGTACTGCATATCCTTTACTTTTAAACCCCACCAAAGCTTGTTCCTCCATCCCATGAGCCATTACTACAGGAGTTGCTTGAGCCATGCGAGTCGTAGAAAAGCATGTGTAGGGTATGTTAGTGTCTGATGGATAACGAGGTACTTAAACAACTTAACCTGAGTAGTAATGGGATAACTAATGAAAGAGGCACCGGTGAGCCATATCTGCTATTTGGTTTTTCATGCTCACTTGTGTCCCGTAGGACTCCGAGTACTTGATTCCTGTTCCTTGACTATTCGCACTATCCACATCCGAGAGGCCTTATGGACCCCCCTGAGCCAGAGCTTGATTCATTCTTATTTCTTGGGGCCACAATTAGTGTGGGGCTTTATTACTATCCTGTACTTATGCCATGTTACTGCTTTATTTAAGATTGTGCGAGGAGCACCTGTACTGTTTTGGATCGCGCCACGTTTTCGCGGTATCGACAAGCCCAGTCACATTTTCGGGTTCCCAGTCGTTTACGGCCATCGTCGCAAACCCTGGGTCCGTCTCGGAGCCGGCCAACTTCGTTGCTGGTAGCTTATTGGGGTGGCCCCCTGAAATATTTCTGAATCCTGTGATTGCTTTGTCGTGAATGCCTCGTTGGGTTTTGATTTGGTTTTTCTAAGGTTGATCGAGTGTGTGTTGCTATTCGTGCACCCCTGTAGGGTAAATCTTTCTGAAAGCCGTGTCCGCGGTTATGGACGACTTGGAGCACAGTTTCTCGATCATAGACAAGTATAACTAAAGTACCGCTTTTAACTTGACTAAGTACCTGACTAGTAAATAGCGCAATACTCATGGAATGGTTAATAAAACTGCCAACGGATGATGGGGGTTGTTCATCCGCTTCCTCGTTGGTAAGCGAGGAGGAGGATGGATCTGTTAATTATACTGTTATAACTGTTGTTCTTAATTCACGGACATCCGCCTATCATTGGTTAGGCGGATGGTTAGCAAGTATCTATAAAATTGTTAGTTATTATCTTTTGCTGCAATTGCGTCACCCCAGGTTGTGTCCCCTTTAGTGGCATAAAGACTTGCTGAGTACCCCTAGGGTCTCACACGATAAATTGTTTGATTCAGATGAACAGGTGTACCCGCAAGATGGATACTGGGTGGAGGAGACAGATGATATTGGCAACGATCACTCGGTGTAGAGATTCCGGGAACGGGGATCCGTGAGATCTGTGGGCGGGATGTGTTTATTTATGTGGTATCTTATGCCGATTTGCTTCTTATCCGTACTCGGATCTTGTTTTCTGCTTCCGCCTAATACTCTGGTGTTTGTTGTATGAGGAGCTATCCTAAATTATTATCTCTATCTAGGATATTTGAATCTTGTCGTATGGCATTGCAATATTTCCATTTCTTTTAGATGGAATGGCTCTGAGGACTGTTGTATGTGGCTTGCATACATACTCATTTGTGTATGTAGTTGATCCCTTCGCCTGCCGATTACGCCGCTCGTTCTTGTCCCGATGTTCTGAAAGTGGTTAGGACGGCCGAAAGGTCTACCGTGAGTGGCCCTGGGCCCCACCGTACTATTTTAACCACTTTCGTTCATCTAGGCATGTAACTAAGAGCGTCATTCACCGAGGTACTTACAAAAATCTAGCGTTACAAAATAGACAAGAGGTTACCCTATCTAGATAATTCATAGACAATTCACAGTGCAATTTGAGTGTCTTACATGATCCTTAGATCTTAGTCCATCTGGTCTTTTTATTGGTGGAACAAAATTTGTTGGTACTTTTATTTTTGCGAAGGACCTACAAAACATAGCCAAGTCAGACATCTGAATATATCTAACTCTTCTACAGTCTTATATATGAAGATATCTTTGCATAACACTCACTTATCAAACTTTTCTACAGTCTTATATGCAAAGTCGACGTTCTATAGGGTACATCCATCTATAATGTATTGTACCTCTAAGTACTTTCTCATCAGGTACATCAACAACCAAATGCTCCATCGTATCAAACAAGGATGGGGAATATATCAGGTCAAAATCTTGCACAGGATCTCTGTCAAGTCCTTTTTAAGATGTTTTCAAACTCTTCTATCCAGAGCTTTACTACAGATTTACCTAAACAACGTACCTACCCAAATCTGCAAGCACATTGTAAATCTAGATGGTCACAAGCTTTAACTATTTCTAGGAGAGGTGGAGAACAAAACAAAGCCAAAAATGTCCAGTGCCTGAATCTAGCAGGCGAAGCGTGGGGATCGCCCAGCTAACCATCGGCCGGTGCGTCTCATGAAAAACGGCGCGGCCAATGGTGGTTGTCTGACACTGTTGATCCAAAGGTGTCGAGAAGTTTTTTTAAGATGTGGAGAAGTTTGTGGCCCGGTTCTAATCCGGTGCATCTCCCATAAGAACGGCGTGAAATTTGAAGAGACAGGGGCTGGTAGCTCGATTGAGGGTGGGCTTAGGAAAGGTTGGGGTCTTAGTGGAAATTTTTAGCGGGAGCGGGCTGTTTGTCCACAATTTTCATAGAAATATCTGTGAATATTTTATCAGATTTGTCGGTTCTCAAGAGTCACCTCTCTCGCCATTGGATTTACCTCGCGATTCGGGCAATGTGAGGGTTACACATTTGTTGCAACTAGCTTGTACCTGGGAATTTTTAATGAGTTGCAACTACTAGGTTACAACTGAGAATTAGCACAATTAGTAGGGTGACATCAGCGTCTTAACATAACAAGTTCTCAGGCGTCTGGGATCTAGGCGCTCATATTTTATACCTTTTTTTTACTTGTTGATGTCTTTGTTTCGAATCCGGCCAAGCCCTAGCACGTACTTTGGGATTTTAACTATCGAACCCAAGAAATTTGCCCATCCGGCCTCATTATAGCCCAAGACCTTCTAAATCAGCCTTGTTTTGGGTCATTCGACCGCGCAAATAGTCCAGTTAGATTAGGCGAGAGCCCACGAAAATTAGCCCATCAATCCCTACTTGGCCCATTTTTCTTCAATTCGGCATTTTTTGGGCATTGTCCACCCACCCCTAAAAAATCCGCATATCCATGTTTTTTAAGAACTACCTACTACATTATTATACTTAACATTTTTTAGTTGAGCTGCTAGCAATCACGCGTAGAAGATGGACAAGCAATTTTTTAAGAAGAAAAATAAATAAGTTATATACAATGTTAGTATACATTTTTACATTTTATAAAAACATAACAATTTTCTTGTGTAGTGGCAAGACATGCAGTTTATCTGTAGCAATATTTTTGTACTGAGAGGCTGACTGGGCCGACCCACGTGCTTGTAGCTAGCGCCCATCAATCTTACCATACAAGTGATCAAGTTTAACGAGTGTGTTTAAAAAGTACTTGTACAACACTCACGATCAGAAAAAAGAAGACCAAGATCGACACGTTTCTTGTCGAGAGAGGCTGACATATGGGCCCCAGCAGCAAGACCATACGCGCCTGCCGCATGGAACAACATTACCAAGGTTAAACCGGCAGACGCGACAAACAAATGTCCAACATACACACGTTTCCTCTACATAGGTGGCTGACATGTGAGCCCAGCAGGGAGACATTATACAGGTGTTGTATCGAGCAACGTTGCTAAGTTCCAAACAGGAAGGCGCGAGAGAAGAAAAAACAGTCTAGCATGCACACATTTCTTGCACAGAGGAGGCTGACATATAGGACCCACCAGCCTGTATAAACGGTTGAAGCAGCGAGCAATGCTATCAAGTTCGGAACACGAAGGCGCGACCGAGGAAAAAATTCCATCATACACATGTTTATTCTAATGAGTGGATGACATGTGGGACCCAGGAGGTTGATTAAACGGTAGATGCATCGAGAAGTGCTATCAACTTTGGACAGGATACGTAGCATGAGCAAAGGAAAAAATTCCATCATACACACGTTTCTTCTAATGAGAGGATGACATGTGGATCCCGTAGATGCATCGAGTAACACTATCAACTTCGGAAAAGGATAGCACGAGCGATGGAAAAAAATTCCATCATACACATGATTCTTCTAATGAGAGGCTGACATGTGGGATGTAGCAACCTAACTAAACGGCAGACGCCTCGAGCAACGTTATCGATTTCAAATCAGGGAGGCGCGACCGAAAAGTATAGTCCGCTAGAGACACTGACGTCCGGGACCCACACGCCTCAAAAGACTTCGGCGAGTCAACATCACACGAGGAAACAAAAATCTTGCTTCTACCACGCGCCAGGCGAGCTTCCTCCATGTATTTAGAGGATCCATCGTAGTAGAGGGCCGCGAAACCTAAAAAAATTTTCCATCGGCCACGGCCAAGCTGAGAATTTCGTCGCGGAAGACGCGCCTTCTACGATGACCGTCAGGCCAAATCGTTGCGGAAGGAAACTTTTCTTGTGGTGTTTCCCCTATGTATTGGATCAAAGAAATCAAGCATACCATAATATATACATTTAGTAAATATGCATGCACAAGACTTTCAAGAACCAAAAAGGAGATATAGTCTGAACAAAAAACACAAAGAAAGCGAAGAAGGCACACCTAAGTGTGACACGACAAACGGTTGTCCAAAATATATCAGAGACCAAATCAACACATAATAGACCCCAAGTTCAACAAATGAATGAGGAAAAAGCCAAAGAGCAAAAACGATAAACAAATACAAATGCTCAACAATTTATCTCATTCAAATGGTTAAATAGAAAACATGAAATGAGAAAATGAACTCCCAAAAAATAGCAATTGAAAAAATGGTTCCAACAAAAGGACCAATCTCTCAACACATTTCAAGATGGCATAAAGTATCAAAGAAAAGATTTATCTTCCAAAGACACAAAACATGGTATGGATCAAAACATGTCATGAAGAAGTATAAAAGGAGTGTTCTAAATAATATAGGAGAACTACCCCATGATTAGTGCATTATTTAAGATTTTGCTTTTGAATACAAAATGCACACACATGGGATCATCAACTCTACCTAATTCAAATAGACCACTAGACGATTTCAAGACAAAGAAAGATCCACAAGAGTCAAAGAAGACGCGGGAGACAAAACACAACAATTTTTTGGCAAGAGATAGGGCAAATAAAGCAAAAGCCATCATGAACATGATCAAAAAGATCTACCACTTATTATAGTACTCATTGTCCAAGGACAACGAATATGCAACTATTTCCAGGTGGTAGATAACAAATATATCCAAGATCATATTCACAAAGAGAAAGCACATGTCAAAAGATAAGAGTGAAAGAGATCCTTGAGGGTTTCAACTAGTTAAAGAATCATGCAAAGCAATGATTAGAATAACTAGAGGAAAAATTCTTGCCAACTTAGGTATAAGAATTTATATATGATGGAACCAATATGAAGGAAAGCTCTCACAAACAAGATCTAAAAGATGAGGAATAAAAGCATTAAACCAAACGAAACTTGTTTGAGCTCATGTGCCACATGGCAACTAGATAATTTCCAATATCAATTCTATGTGACACAACCTCAACGATTCACATTTTCTCAGTTTGTAATATGCATAAAGTATATTGCTCCCCCATAATGTGATAAAATATTTCTTCTCATAAGAGGCAAATAAAATACAACTAGAGAACATGAATGCATATTATAGAATTTGAATTTCTCATGAGCATGACATACCACGTAGAGACTAGATAAATTTGAAATATCAATTCCGAGTGGTATTCCTCATGTAGACACATTTAGGATTGTGAGGTGCCCCAAAGGAAATCACACTCCCCCAAAATGGGATAGTCCATTAATCACCCGCAAGAGCCAATTAAGATATAAACAAGATGTAATAGGCTTAAGTACAAAACACATACATGGTGTGCAACCCAACATATACAAACTTGATTTCCCAAGTTAAGCAAGTAGGAATCACAACATATACAAAACACATGCAAGGTACAAAACTAACACATGCACAAGGGGCAAGTAACTTTAAATGTAAATGAGTTGAGAGCATGTTACCGCAAGGAGGATCAACATATATATGATAAAGATATGATAATCCAAATGACTTGGCTTGAGAGAATATAGTTGAAGTCCCCTTAATTCTTCATGATGTAGCCAAGTCTCCAATGCCCTCCAACAAACACCTATTGATAAAGTTTTAGCTTGATGGTCCCCAACCAAGTTGGGTCCTAAGAAGTTAGTCACAATAGGCTTGGGAACACAAATGGTTCTTTTATTGACACCACTTTGAGCACCAACATATTTGGCAAACACATTTCCAACCTCATCAATCATGATTGGGTTAGATGAGGAGTTACCAATAGAGCAAGAGGAAGAGATGTGACCCTTTTCATGACATAAGTAGCAAGTTCTTTACCCATTATTTTCACTTGATTTCTCCACAATGTGAGCATTAGCTTGAATCTTCTTGGGAAGTGGCATTTCTCCAACTTGAGATAGGCCATGACCTTGAACCTGAGGATGCTTCCCGTTTTGCTTCTCACCAAGAGGCTTCTTCTTCAAAGGGCAAGATCTAACATGGTGCCCTTCAATTTTGCACTTGAAGCAAACAATCTTGGCAGAATTCTTGACTTGTTCTTGGCCCTTCTTATTGTTGCTCTTGGACTTGTTCTTGATAGTGGAATTATTCTTGACATTGGATTTGAATCCAAGCCCACACTTGTCATTGGGGGATTTTTGCATACTCAACATTTTGTCAATTTTGGACTTCCCTTCATGACTCTTTTTCAAATAATTCTTCAAATAAGTGACTTGAGCCTTGAGATCATTGATTTTCTCTACATGGTTAGTATCAACAAAAATACTAGAGGAAGTAGATGCTTCATTGTTAGATAAACAAGGAAATAAATGTAATTCATCACAAGATATATCAATAAAGTGAGTGGATGAATTACAAGGACTAGAACATGGCAATATGTCATTTGTAGTGGATATAGTGCTAATGTCCACATGAGGCTCATTAGATGTTACCTTTGACATAATATCCTCATGAGATAATTTTAGCCTATCATGGGAGGCTAGAAGATCCTCATGTGAGCTTGATAGCTTACCATGACTTTCTTCCAAGATCCCATACTTGCTAGTTAGCAAAGCAAGTTGAGTCTTAGCTCAACATTCTCCTTCAAAATAGATGATCCACAAGAAATAGAGTTAGTAGCACAAGCATCATAATTAATTGCAAGAGGTGAGGGAAACTTCGAAAGATCTTTTGAGTATGAAGCTTTAAGTTTCTCATGTGACTCGGTGAGTTTGATGAGCTCACCCTTGATGACCCTAGAGCCATTTTTAGGTGCTCAAAATCCTCAAGGAGTTTAGCATAAGCAACTTGAAGCTCATCATTTTTAATTTTGAGATCACTTGCCACCTCAAGATCTCTATCATGAGATTCATTCACTCTAGACAACTCTAGAGCAAAAGCCTCCTCAAGAGATTCCTTAGTGGTTTGTTCCTCTTCAAGAGCTTCATTTAGATTTGTAATTTCATTAGCATACTCATGCTCCAGGCTACTCATTTTTTCAGTGATGTTCTCATGCTCCTCAACTTGAGCTTCTAAATTATCAATATGTTCCTTGCTCTCAATATCAAAACCCAAGATTTCAACGAAGTTAGAGTAAACAATATTATTCTTAACAAGAGATGATAAACAATCTCACCCTTTTCATGTAACATATCAACATCAACCTCTTCTTCCTCATTATCCTCATACTCATCATCACAAGAGGTATTAAGTTCCAATG
The DNA here is from genome assembly GCA_910589775.1 of Avena eriantha. Taxonomy (NCBI): domain Eukaryota; kingdom Viridiplantae; phylum Streptophyta; class Magnoliopsida; order Poales; family Poaceae; genus Avena; species Avena eriantha. The sequence goes on along the minus strand of OU342740.1, from coordinate 270,098,408 downwards.
TAGGAGTTACCTTTGAATCCATAGCCATAAGGCATAGGGAACCATGAGACGATGATGATGATGATGATCTACTTGAAGCTTCATTCAAGATATTGTCTTGGCCCATAGAATTTTTGGTTCCCTCTATATTATTAGACGCACAACAACTAGAGGAAATAGAAGCATTTATATCATGGCAATAAGGCAAAGCAAGCATATCATCATGAGATTTATTCAAACAACTTACATATGATATGCAAGGACTATAAACACGAGCATGTAAATCATATATAGTGCTAGACGTTTAAGTCCAAAGATGAAGCATTACAATGAGATAGAGATGAAGGATCATCAAGAGTAAGCTTAGTATCAACATTGCAATATTCATCATTTCTCACCATACCATTACCTTGTGTCTTACAACACTTTGGTGAAGTGGAAGAATATGAGAACTCATCACGACCAGAAGTGGAAGCAATACAATCATCCTCAATAATGTTGGGCACATCATATTTATCTTAAAGTTTTGTCCATAACTCATGAGCGCTCCAAAAAAAGTATGATTTAAGAAGTAACTACATAGCTTAAAGCATTAACAAGCACATTAGAAGCTTGAGCATCGAGATATAAGTTTTTCTCATCCTCACAAGATAGATTCAGAGGAGAAAAACCTATATCTACAATCCTCTCCAAATTTGGGTCCATGGCCCGAAAATGAATAAGCATACGAGACTTTCAAACATCATAATTTGTGCCATTGAATATGAAAATGTCATCATGCATAAATCCCCTATCTGACATCTTTGCTCTCAAGGTGATGAATCCTAAAATGAGAGACCGGGCTCTGATACCAATTGAAAGGACACAGATGCCACCTAGAGGGGGTGAATAGGTGGTTTAAAACTTTTACGAGATGGGCTTAACAAAGGTGGAATTAAACTAGTGTTTACTTTGTCAAGCACAAAACCTATATATAATATGGTTCACCTATGTGCACCAACAACCTGTGTTTACTTATTTTCTTATCTTCTTCAAGCTACCTACAAAACAAAGTATTTTCCTTGTACCACAACTCCACCGCGTCGTTGTCAAGCACAAGGTTTTGTGTTAGTAAAGTTGAACTAAAACTATAAATAAATAAAATTAAACAATCTATAACTAGGCAAGAAAATAGAAACAATAAAGTAAAGTTAATTTTGTTTGTTTTTTTATGCAAATAGTAAATGTATTTTTGTATTTTTGGATTTAATTAATGCCGAGAATATAAAAGGCAATAAAAGTGTGTAGAAGGTGTTTCTTATAATAGAAAGTGGACATGGGTTCATGGGTTCACTTGTCTACTCTCTCATAAGGTGCAACGAACACAAAAAGCTGCTTGTGGATGATATAATGTCACTTGGAACTTCATTATGTGTTTGATCATCATTCATATGAGCATCACGTCCTAATATAAAGATGATGCAACACATCACACTTATACTGCTCTAGAAACGGGGAACTCTATGCAATCTAGAATTAAAATAAACACGGTATAACCTCAGGTACTTTGACATGATGTTTGAATAACAAATGTGCTACCTTGACCAAATAAGAGCATCTTTGTTGTCACAAGATGAATAACACATGCATTCACTTTATACCTAGTGAGGTAACAAAAGAAAGGTAAAAACATAGTGGATCTCGAGTTTTCTACCACTTCCCAATGTACAACACTATGTTACTCCATCTAATACACACATTCCCCCCACATATTCTTGCATACAAGTATGATCAAAACAAGTACTTAAGAAAGGGGTACATAATATGCATCTACCAATACATCTTACACATGATAGAATTCCAATCTCAAATATCATCTCACAGAACAAAAATCCATCACATAGAAATTACATACATGACCATAATCATATTGTGCAACTCATATGGTACTAAAACAATGATAGCATGAGAGAGATATAAATCAAGCTACTAGAGATGTTTCCCTCTCCAATCCTCGTTGGTTCTGACTCGGTTTTGGTGTTTTTGTGTTTCCACTCTGCCTCCTTTGAGATCGCACCGAGGGACCTTTTTATAGGTGTTTTTAGGTCAAGACTTTGAGTTAGGAATGACGATGGACAGTTGTCAATGCTCGAGGGGAAAACGAGCATAGGTGGCACGAACATGGTAGTGCGTCATGCCACCTATGCTCAAATGGGCCTCAGACCTCCCCTCTTGTGATCCAGGTGCTCTAGATCCTTGTCTTCGCAAAAAAATAATCCTTGAAAAATTCTAGGTCCATTTGACTTTGTTTACGTCCCTGAAAGTTAAAAATACAAAACATAGGGTTTCCTATTATGGAGAGTTATAACCAAAATAAAGGGGATCATTGGTAAATCACATCAAATCAATGTAAAACATGGACATAACATTCTAAATGATGCAAATATGTAGGAATATATGACAATAAACTACAAAGTTCATGTATGCATTTTACATGCATCAATATTTCAAAGATTAACCTATGCTCGTCCCCAAGCATGAAGGTGGTAAAACTAAACATGGATATTGGAGTTTGTTGTTATATTTATCATTATAAGTCACTATTATTTCTAGATAAAGTTAAATGGTTCATTCTCTTAAAGAATATCAACAAGCAAATAAATTATAAAGTGATATCATTCATAAACTTCATCTATGAATAACAATATGTCAATCTTGTTTAAACACAAATGCACAAAGTACTATCAACAATTAAGCACACAAAAATGCAAAAAAGTTCATTGTCCTACATTGGTCTTAGAATTATTAATGTTTCTTATTAGTAGTAAATAATAATGTTAGATTGTTTCGGCTCAAACTGCTATCCACATCGTCCCGGTTCTTTTCGGCCGTGGGATGGAGGGCGAAAAGGATACACGGCAATGTCGCAACGGAGCCCTGCTATCCCGTGAGGCGGAACCCGCTGTAGGCCAGAGAGAAAGATTCTAGACCACGGACAGGTGTCGCGTGCACCGTCGTACCCTGCGTAGTCGCACGATGGGCTGCGCAAGAGACATGGGCCCATCTTCAGCGTACGTGGGCAGTACCACACTATGTGAGAGGCATTTTCAACGCGACACACCTCCGCACCTGCCGGGTGGCAGGGCCCACCAAGAGCCAATGTGGCGCCGTGAGCCCATGCCGCCCACAAACTCTTACGGTCATGGGGCCCATCGATAGTCCATGTGGTGTCGTGAGCCCATGCCACCAGCAGTTTCTCGCGGTTGTGGGGTCCGTCTAGAGGCGGCATGGGCTTAGCCCATGTCGGCCGCGGTTTCTCGTGTACGGGGGGCATTCAGAGACGATGTCGCACCATAGGCTATAGCCGTTCGTGGTTCCTCGTGGCGTGGGGGACCGTGGACATACAATGCGGCGTTGTAGGCTCTAGACGGACGCGTTTCCTCGCGGTGGAGGGCCGAGATGGTACCGTAGACTATAGGCGTCAACAGTTCATCGCGACCGATATGCGCATTCTGACGAGTGTATATTCGAGCTAGCAGTCTAGCCTATAGACGTTCGCGTTATTTTGCGGGCAGGTAGCCATATTATCTCTTTCCAATGGGGCTACATCTTCTCAGATGTCTCATTATTCTTTCCTACTCTCTCTTCTTCCTCTCTCCTCAGGTAGTTTTGCATTCAATTTCGTCATCTCTTTCATCATGCTCTTCGATACACATCGTTGCGGCCCGTCCATGATTCTTCCTCTTCGGTAGTGGAGCTCATGCATTATTCTTCGCGTCATAAGCCATCCTCTTTCTTATCTCCGATTTCACTCTATTTTCCATTTTCTCATAAACAACTTTCTCACATTTTTCTCTCTATTCGTACTGCATATTTTGCTATGGCATGCCGTCTTTGACGAGGGAGGTTTGTCGATTGCGCATGATTCAGATGTGAAATGCATGAGGTCGTCGTGCACTATAGGTACGTCATGTTTTAATACATTTGCATCTTTCATGTTTTTACTGCTACATTGTACTTTTCGTCTAACGTTTTCCCTCTTCATTTGTCTCTGAAATAGGTTCGCTCTTCTTGGTTATATTGTGCATGAACAGAGTTAGGTGCGATCGCCTATGCGTATTTGCCGAAGTTGGTTGTCTTATGTTTCTTTCGCGGTAAGTCCACTTCGTTCTTATTTGTTTGTACTCTCTTCCCTGTTGTGTAACAGATGCGGTATGTTCTCCCATTTTTTTAATTAGATTCTTAGACTACCTTGTTTTTTATCGCGCGGATATTCTTCTTTCTATTTCTTTTTGGCATCCATCAGGTTTCGGCTGCGGGTTTGGCATCTCCAGCATCCATATGTTCCTTAGACATAGTAAGCGCTCTATATGTTTAGATCTGATTTTTCTTTCTAGAGTTGGTTATTACTTTCGAATGGTTTTGTTATTTAATCCTTTTATCTTTTTTGTACAGTTCAACGCCGGTCTTTGCAGAAGATATAGTAGTTTTTTGGTTGCGGAGGCTATGCACGTAAATGTTGCTGAAGTTTGATGACCTAATAGTGTCGTACAACAAGTAAGAAAATGACAACAGAGGGCTTGATCCAAGGAGCAACGATACTAAGAAGCGTAATGAAATACGACGTAGGCTAGGATTAGTATACTTTATTTTTAAAATTTTGTTATGTTGCCATATGTGTATAAATGAAATCATATAAATATATCTGAAATAAACCATCGTTTACATTAGCGTATTTTCTTATAAAATTTCTATGATGTCTATGTTTGTACTCTATTCCAAAGTTTGCAATGATCTCTACCTGATACTGTATTCTCTTCATACGCGCATTACCTGGTCTATTTAGTCAACACAACGTGTGAACGTGCTATGTCGTCTTCGTGATATCATCTCTTTGTGGGGCCATTTCACCGTATAACTAGACTTATGCGTGCCGTGGCTTTTCATGCGTGCTATTGTCACTCCTTATCTGTTACTCTTACTCCTTATCTGTTACTCTTACTCGCTATCCTCAAACCGTAACTGTTGGAACTTTTTCTCTGCCTGCTCTTCCAATCTTATCCTCACAATCGGCCGACCATAATGTTGGCCCTCTTCCTCTGGTCACACTTTAGCCGTTTTCCTTGCCATAGCTCGACCGTACAAGTTGTCCCTTTTCCTCTGTCCGCTCTTCCCTTTACCCTCCGCTCGTCTTTTATTTCGCCATCGACTTCCATTTCTGTTCGAAAAGGTTGTCACTCTTTCTTCGTCCACTCTTCTCCTTAGCACTATTTGTCGTGGTGTGGAACACAGCAGTGCCATCGGGGATGGCATGAGAGGGGACAATCAGGATGCTATCTGTGGCTACTCGCAACAGGTTGGGCACAGATACTGCAGACACAGCGATGTATCTAGGTTTAGGGCCCTCTTGTCGAGGTAACGCTCCTACTCCTACAAGGATCTACTATATGGGGAGTAGATGCTCAATACAAGTGCTCCTTGAGCTGTTTCCCTAGTTTCTATCGAGATCTAGAGGAAGATGAACTACACGACTTGGTGATTCTGGCTAACTTGTAACTCGTAATCCCTTACCTAGAACCCTGGCACTACCCATCCTTATATACTAGTAGAAGGGTAGGTTACAATGTGGGTTCCAGGGTTTACTATTTTGGGCTTTGGGTTTACAAAGCGGGCCGGCTGACTGGTTCTAGCCGGTGGTCCAGGACCCAGTCAAGCTCCAGTACAGGTGGGGACAGCTCCATAGCGTCTCAGAGCCTCTGCTTTGGGCGTCACCCGGTGCTTTATCCATCAGCTTTCTCCTAGCCTCAGCATTTTGGCGCCCTCGTCTGGTAGTGTCGGTAGGGCGACGTGCCAGCCTATTCGGTCAAGGGTGCGCTCAGCAAGGAGCGTCACCCCCTCCCGTACCTTTGGCCAACGGATCCAAGGCGGCCGGGTAGAGGTGTCCACCTAGCCGGCTACCCTGGCCCCCGGCTAGACGGGTCAGCCGGGGAGTCTTGACACGGACCGGGTGAAGCGTATCACCTGGCTGTGGTTCTTTGTCTTGTGGCCATCCGGACAGATCTCCTTGGAGCCGGCCAGTTGAGCCTGGCTTGGCCTACCTGGAGGTCATCCACCCGGCACTAGTCCTCGAGCGTGTTGGGACTTCATTTTGCGGAGAAGTTCCTGCGTGCTCATTGGTTGTTCTTGAAATGATTGTTGGTGAAGACCATATCGCGAATTTGTCTTGTAGTACTTGTCGTTTTCCTGCTCGAGATGCCCACTTTCCTGGCTAGAGTTCACCGGCTACAGGTCCGGTGGCCCACCCATAGGGTGTGAGTGGTGATTGCATCTCCCGGCTGCCGCGCCCAGCTGAGGAGGTGAATCGCCCAGTTGATGGCGTCAATGCTATCGTTAGGCGTGCCTGCCTCCTCTGGTGCGCGTCGCGTCAGTTTGACCTCTTGGCATGTCGCTGCAGTTTTGGTAACTACGCACATGCCTTCATCATAGCGGTTTCTTAGGGATCGTGCGGTAACGCCTGTGGGATATTCTGTGGCATTTCCTTCGGCGCAAACGATTCGGTACCGAAGCGTCGTGGGGGTAGTGGAGCAGTTCTTGTGCCACGTGACGTAGGGGAGTGTAGGAGGCGCGGTGCCCTGCCTCGATAAATAGGGGCGCTAGGTAGGGCTTCTCCCTTACTTTGTCTTCTTCTTGCGCCCATTGCCCTTTGTGCTTCTGCCTCCTTGCTACTGCCTTGCGCCACCGTTCTCCTTGATCGCCAGTGCTGCCATTCTTCGTCATGACGACGGGACCCCGCTTCTCCAACACGGCCACCGTGCCTACCGAGATACTTCCTGACCAGGCGGGGGGCTAGTGCGGCTTGTACATCACCGACGAGCTTGTGCAGAAGTACCAGCGGGGGAAACTCATCCTGTCGGAGTGTCTGGTGAAGCATCGCCTAGCGCTAGAGGGGGAGCGGATCCCCACCCCTCGGCCCAGGGAGGCCATCGTCTTCCTCGCCCACTTCGCCTGTGGGCTCGGCCTGCCTCTGAGCAGGTTCATCTTGGAGTTGATGGTCTCCTTCGACCTCCAGCTCCATCACCTCGGTGTCGACGTTGTTGCGCAGCTGTCGCATCACGCGGCCTGCTACGAGGACTACCTGGGGTTTCACCCAAACGCGGCGAACTTCTTGAAGTTCTTCTACTTCAAGGCCCAGGTGGTGGGTAAGGGTGGCCCCCTCACGGAGACCGGCTGTTGCACCATCTACCCCGGAGCGTCGTCGACAATGTCGCGGCTGGACATCCCCGATACCATCAAGTTGTTGCAGTGCTCGTACTTCTATGTGCGCAACAACACCGACATCGACTGGATCATGGCGCCGTTGTTCGCCAATGTCCCCTCCAGTCGGAAGGCCTAGACTGTCCAGAACTTGGGCGCCCAAGCGGACATGGAGCAGATGGCCGCCCGTGTGACGGTGCTGGTGGAGAAGGAGTGGCTCATTGCCTGGGACATCCTGCTGTCCTGGATGACGAGCCGCATGCTTCCGCTGCAGCAGCGGTCGCACAAGATCTGCCACCTATCCGGGTCGCTAGATCAGACCCGGGTGTCCCAGCTGGAGGTGCCATTCATGGCCCTTCAAGAATGGCTCGCCACCATCTCGAAGGAGACGCTAGCGGAGGACTGGGTCTTCTCCTGCCGGCTATACCACCACGGTAGGCTTCCCCCGAAGGTCAGGCCTTCCTCCTCTTCTCCGGGTAAACCTTTCCGGAGGAATTTTTTCTCCTTGCTTCTTATGTTCCTTGTTGAGTAGCTCTTTATGGTGCAGCTAGCGGAAGATGGCATGGGAGAGGGTGATCTCCCTGAGTTCACCACCGACCGCAAGCCACTGAGGTTCCCGCAGACGGAGTCGGAGCGGTTCCCCACCCGAGCCGACGAGGGCTGCGAGTTTCCACCCGGTGAGCGGCTTTTCTTGCTCGGATTTTTCATGTTCTTGTTTTGTCATGTGCCTGACGTTGTTCCCATGTCTTGGCATAGCCATCCATGGTGACGACGCAAACCTGGCTGAGGTCGCCGCATCGAAGGCTCGCGGGAAGCGGGCTGCTTTGACCAGTGCCGCTTCGACCGGGGGTGGGGTGAAGAGGAGTCGCCTCCAAGGGCTGCAGCCGTCGTGCCGAGCATTGTCCGGTGCGTGCCCTTGTTGCCCTTTCTCTGTGCATCTGTCGGTTTCTGTCTTACTTATTATGCTCTTCTCGCCCTTCTTTCAGTGACGTGGTGTCTTTGATCGGCTCCGTAACCATCACCACCGCGTCCGAACCTCCTCGGGCTGGAGTTGAGGGGTCGGCTACTGCCTCTGCTGTGAAGGCGGCTAAGGCTGAGGCCTCTGCTGCGAAGCCAGCTAAGGCTACAGCTTCTGCTGCCAACCCCGCTGAGGCCATGGTGGACGTGGCAGAGGCGGTGGTGCCGGCTGCACCCTTGGTCCTGCATCGGGCTTCTGCCGCCTCCCGGGCCGCCGATCTGTTCCTGGCTCTAGGCCAGGTTCAGACGGGTTCTGCCGCCTACTAGGTGGAGGAGCCCGTGGAGGTGGAGAGGGAGGCCCCTATGTAGCCGGTGGCCAAAGACGGAGGTAGGGAGGTGGTTCCCGGCTCGGGTGCGGGGGCTCGAGAGGCGTCGCGTGTTGCCTCTGGTGATGACGACGAGCTCCAAATTATCGGCAGCCGGTCGGCTCCGGTCGCGCCACCGCTGGACTATGTCCTGGCGCAGCCTCCGAGTCGGCACCCATTGCCCTTGGATAGGTTCGCCATCTGGTGGACGTGATGAAGCAGGGTCCTGGCGAAGCTAGGGCGCTAGGGGTGTCCCTTGAGGTAAATAACCCCTCCATCGTATTTTGTTGCCCTTTTCATTGTTCTCTTCTTAGCCATTATGCTCTCTTTGCAGAAAGCCTTTGCCGAAACTGCCAAGACCTCGTAGGACCTAGGGCGTAAGATTGCTTGCTCTGCTTTTTCTTCTCGGCTACGCGAGTTTTCGCGCTTCTTGTTGACCATTGGGTACCCCCATGTGGCTTTGTTAGCGCATAGGGACCAGGAGGTGGAGAGGCTGAAAGCAGAGGTCGCCCGGATGGAGCAGTCCAACGCGGCGCGCCAAGCCCAGATCGGCCAGCTGCTATCGCACCAACATCAGATGGAGGTCAAGGTCAGCCAGACGAAGAAGACCGTCGACATCCGGGCCGAGGCACTAAAGAACCTCAAGCAGATCCAGGCCCGCTAGCTGTAGGATCTGAAGACCGCCCAGGCCCGGGAGAAGGCGCTCTAGGGGAGCTTTTCAAGATCACTGAGATGGTCGTCAGTAAGTGATTCTTCTGGCGAGCTTGTTTCTCCTCCTGCTGCAGCCAGAAAGTTGACGTTTCCTTTTGCCCTGTGCAACTCAGTATCCTGAGGCGACCGACCAAGCCCTGGCGCGTGTCCCCAAGGCGGACGTTGGGTGCGATCTGCACCCGGTGGAGCTGGTGACGGTCATCAGCGAAGAGGCCAACCGACTGCACGGTGCTGCCCTTGAAGTCTTCGACTACGTCTGGCCTGACACCGACCACCCGGGCACAATGGACACCTTGGCCAGAATGCTCTCTAGCGCCCCGGAGCTCATGGACGTGGCGCAGGACTGGGCTGCTCGCGGCGGTGCCGAGATGGTCTTGGTGCTGCTGAAGTCCTGGTACCCGGACGTGAACCTACAGAGCCTCTCTAGAGGGTTTCGTCAAGGGACTAGCTACGACCAGCTTCGGGCTGAAGTTCCTGACATCTGCTCCTACGGTGTCAAAATTGGGAGCTTCGTCCAGCTGGATCGGGACTTCGCCGACCCAGCCGGCTCAGAGGGATATCACTATGGCCCAATGCTCGACGATGCCCCGGATGCGCTAGGTCCTGCCTCTGCCGACCTTGCATCCAGCAGCCGCGCTCCAGCCGGTGCCTCTAGCCCTTCTGTTGACCCGCAGGCCCGATCCCCAGAATGTTGGGTGTATTTGTATTTGGCTGAAAACTTGTTTGCTTATGGTACTAACTATGTTCTTTGGTGAACACTTGACTTTTGCCGTTTGACGGATTCTGTTTGGAGTTTTGCCTTCCCCTTGTGATGTTATCTTGTGTTGCACTTGTTGTGTGCTTTCTTCTGTGTGGGGGCGCGCGAGCGCACCCACAGGGTGTAGTCCCCGAGGTTCGGGCTAGATGGAAGATCTAGCCGGGTCGAAGATCCTTTGTGTTGTTGCTTGTTGCAGGTTTCCTATCTGGGGGTGCGCGAGCACACCCACAGGGTGTAGTCTCCGAGGTTTAGGCCGGTTGGAGGATCCAGCCGGGTCAAAGCTCCTTTATGTTCACCTGCCGTCTGGCGGCTGACCACCGGCTCGGATGTTTTGGCTCATGCAAAGATGAAAGATACGAATAATGGTTTGCATCTTAGATATGTGTAGGATAAACAAGGTTTTTAGTTTCTCTTTTGGTTGAAAATTTTGCAATTTCGCGCAAGAGTAGTAGCTTAGTCCTTTTCTTAGCGAGCATTGGCCTTTGAAGTTGTGCCCTTGTCAACGCTTGGCCGGAAGCAAGGGTTTTCTTAGTTAGCATACTACGTAATACTTCGGATTTTAGCTACCAACTTCGAACGAGCGGGCGCGGCCAGAACATCCAAACGTCTTGTTTTCCTTAGGATTTTTCCTATACTAGTCTTCGAGTTTTCTGCTCTTGCCGTGTTTATCAGCCGACTTGCGGTCTGCAGCCGGAATCGAACAGGGATCTCTTGGAGCCGCATACAGTACTTCGTCCGCTCAGAATTCGCGGTCGTTTGGGCCATCCGGCGAGTCCCTGAGGGAGATTGTCGGGTCCGAGGTTAAAAACAATGCAGCCGAGGGATTTTAAGTGCAACAGAAAATGCTAAATTATTATGGAGTCCCTGAGACTATGTCGAGGCCCCTCAACTTGTTCATTACATAAAGGTAAGATACAGTTTCCTTTTACTCATGTGTAGAATGGACGAAGCAGGTTTGCATTCCACGGGCATTCAATTTCTTCGCTGGAGCGGTCCATCTTGTTCTTTGCCGACTGGCGGGCGTCGATCAGGTAGTATGAGTTGTTATGCAGCGCCCGGCTGATGATGAATGGCCCTTCCCAAGGTGGAGCTAGCTTGTGCATCCCCTTGGTGTCTTGTACCAGCCACAAGACGAAGTCGCCCTCGGGAAACGAGACATTGCGGATCCGGCTGGCGTGATAGCGTTGTGGGTTCTGAAGGGGATATCCCTGAGAGGCAATAATAAAGTTGTTATTATACATATTCCAAGTATATGATAGATGTTTATTTTGCATGCTATAATTGTATTAATTTGGAAATGTTAATACATGTGTGTTTAATAAACAAAAGGAAAGTTCCTAGTTATGCGCCTCTCTTGTAAACTAGCTCGTTGATGAACAAGATGATCAAGGTTTCCTGATCATGAACATTGGATGTTGTTAATAATGAGGTCACAACATTAGTGGAATGATGTGATGAACATTCGTACGAAGTATAGCATTACGATCAAAGTCATTGTGTTTATATTGCTATAACATCTAACAAAGTAATCCTAGTCCTTAGACCATGAGATCATGTTAATCACTAACACTAGAAGAGTATCTTGATAACATCAAATGTCACACCGTGAAAGGGTGATTATAAAGGTGGGTTCAATGCTACGAAAGTGTTATGTAGAGTCTCATGGATCAAGAGTGGGATTTTTCCATCCCGATGACGGATAGATATTCTCTGGGCCCTCTCGGTGATATCACATTTATTAGCTTGCAAGCAAGTGATGGGATCACTAGAATGTTATATCACGGGAACGAGAAAAGAGTACATGTCGGTAACAAGATCAAACTAGGTATGGAGATACCAATGATCGAATCTCGGACATGTAATATATCACGAGACAAAGGGATTTAGTTACTAAAGTTAAAGGTTCTCACGATCACAGAAATCATCGTAGAATGTGTAGGAGTCAGTATGGATTTCTAGGTCCCGCTTCTGATTATTGATCTGAGAGGGGTCTCGATCATGTCTGCATTATTCACGAACCGTAGGGTGACACACTTAAGGGACACCAACACCATTTGGAGCAAATATATTTCAGACGAATAAATTGCAAAGCTCTAGAATTATTTCCATAGACACCAAAACTGTTTCGGGTGAAATTGCTGAAATTGGTTCTACATGTAATATTGAAATGTTACAGGGGGTTTTATGTGAATGTTTGTTAATTAAAGTAATTAACAAAATTCTGAATAAAATTAATAAAAGAGTTTTATTAAATGAGAGAGCATTAAATTTGGACAAATTTAATGCATTTAAAGTAAAGAATTTAAAGAGGAATGTTAAGGGACACGTTTATGTGGAGGGGGTTACCACCACATGAATGGGGGAGGTGAGGGGTCACCCCCATGGGGTGCCGGCCATGGGGAGGGATGAAGGAGATATTCCCTAGAGGCAAATAATAAATAGATTTTTATTGTCATATCTCAATTAGTTTATAATAGTTTCATATTGTGCTATAACTGTGCCAAGTAGAAACATTGGTACAGGTGTGGTATGAAACAACCAAGTCCCTAGTAGCCTATATTCATACTAGTTTGTTGGTCATCAGGATGATCACGGTTTCAAGATCATGGGCATTTATGCCAATTGACAACGGCGTCATATCATTGGAGAATGATGTGATGGACATTCCTCGAAGGATTGCAACACGATCAAGTCATATAAGTTCATTGTTGCAACAGCTATACCTAGACTCCTTTTCCTTAGACCGTGAAACAAAAGGAATTGGATGCTACATTTAGCGGTTCAAACGACATTGTCATCAAGAATGCATAGGGGTCACATGGATATCCCTGGTCCCTCTGTTGATCATTGATTTAGATCATGTATAGAGCATTCCCGAGTCGTGAGAGGATACACTTAAGGGTACGATGAGAGCGATCATTCATAAGACAGAATCATAGTAGAGAAAGAGAGAGCCGGAAATGTTCCACAGAGAGATCTAAAGTTGTTCAGAGAAAGAATAAAGAAAAGACTGGAAAAGTGTTTTCGGATAAATAGGAATTTAAATATACATTTATTATATGTTAATTATGAATTAATATATACTAAATAATATTTAGATTAAGATTTATAAAAGCAACTTTTATATTAGGCCAAATCCCAGGAGGGAATTAGCCTAGAAGAAAAGCTGCAGAAAAAGAAAAGGAAAACAGCTGCCAGCCCACGTGGGCGGCGGATATTAACCGTCGCGCGCATGCAGCAGGCAGAGGAAGCCGCGCAAGGCCGGCACCAGGCCCACCCGGGGTGGGGAGCTGGGGCGCTCGCCGAAGTGGGCCACGCAGGGCGGGAGCTGGCCCACCTGGGGCTAGCTACTACCGCCCGCCACCCGGCTGCCAAGCGGGCCGCGAGGCACGCGCCGGCCCAGGCGCGGGATGCCAGTCGCTGCCGCTAGGTGGGAACGAGCAGTAGGCGCGGATGGGCCGCGGAAGGCCCACCGGTCCGGGGCTACTCCAGGCTGCTGTGTGCTGTTGCTTCCTTTTGCCTATTGGGCTGATTGAAATCGGCCCAACCGGCCAGGACAAAAATACCTGGTATTTTTCCTTTACTTTTAGTCCCACATGGCTAACCTAATGGGGAGGACACACCCCCTCTGCCTATATAAAGGGGTGCTCATGGGTAGGATTAAAACACAGCAATACACCAATATTTGGAGAAGTCATTTGGTTGACTTCCTCCTTCCCTCTCTCTCTCTCTATGCCTTGTGACCATGGCCCCAAGTCTGGGTTGTGCAAACGAGGCACACCTACAATACGCCGTTGTGTTGCAGGGATTCCTAGCCGGATATCAACTTCCGCACTCCCGGCGGGATCGGGGAGCCGGAGGTCTCATCGTGCACCGGATGTGTACGAAGACACGAGGCACAACACTTGGGGCGCTTAAATGTCGTGAGCTGGAGTTGTTGCACGATGAAGATGAAGAAGGAGCAAGAGGTGACCTGCGAGGAGCTTCACGACCTTGAGGTCGGTTATGAGTACGACTACATCAACCATGTTCCCCTACGGACGTTAACAGCGTACGATCTACAAGGGTATGTATTCTCTACGCATTTGCCATTACCGCATTACTACATAGATAGACCCTAGGCAGTTTTTGGGGTTCCCACGTAGGATTTTTTTTGTTTTCTGCTGCGGATCCCCTTCAAGGGGTACCCCCCTCCTCCTATAAAAGTCCACCCCTCTCACCCTTCTTCCTCACACCTCCTCGTGAAGGATCTCTCTCCCCCTCTAGTATTATTCCCCCATGGTCTCGGATTAGCGAGATACGTGTTCCCGGTGGCATTTCGTCTGGAAGGAGTTGCTGCTTCCACTGGATCACTGGAGCAAGGAGGCGGAGGTTGTTCGATGGCCTAAACGTGTGTGCGAGTGCGGATGCGTTGCTGGTTTGCGGCGCTAGGACTTCCACACGATCTTGAGATCAGCAAGCGAACAACTACATCATCCACGAGTTCCTACTCATTAACAAAACTTTGTTTTCTTCGAGGGTAAGTTCTCCATGGATGTATATCCATCCGTTGCTTGTATGTAGTAGATAAATCTTGGCGTATAGTTCCCATCGTAGGAATTTTTTGTTTTCTATGCTGCGAACCCTGCAGTGGTATCAGAGCCTGATCTATGCGTAGGTGCTTTGCACGGGTAGAACACATAAGAGTATGTGGGCGGTGATGATCATGTTATTGCTTCCTATATGTATTTTGGATATTGGTGGCATAGTGGGATGAAGCGGCCTGAACCAACCTTACATGTCATCGCACATGAGACCGGTTCCACGACTGACATGCAACTAGTTTTGCATAAGTGGCTGGCGGGTGTTTATCTATCCTACTATAGTCAATATCTAATTTACAACGAGTTGCTAATAATTTGGTTATCATCGTTGTGGTTCCATGTTTGTAGTTAAGAATGGTTCTACCTTCGAAATCCCTAAGCCAAAAACTTGCAATAAATAAATTAGAGGCGTCTAGTTTAGATCCTTGCTGGGCTTGTGTCATGATATGGTAATGCTGTAAGTTGATGTATAGTTGATACTCTTAGAACACACCTAACGTGTAAGTTCCATAGACCTTGGCCTTACACACAAAGGAATGATAAAGATCATACCACGATGCATATGATAGTGATCAAATGCAAGAACCATATCATTTCACTTTACACATATGATGTTTGCATCTTATATTGCTTGTTTGGTGTTTTAGTAGCATTATAAGATGATCCCTCATTTAAATATCAAGATAAAAATATGTTCTTCCTTAAGTATGCACCATTCTATGGATCGTGTTTCGAGAAATCACGTGATGATCAGGTGTACTCGACTCTGCGCTTTCATACAACGGGTGTAAGACAGTTTTACACACGCGAGTACTAAGGTTCTTACTTGGCGAGCCTAGCATGTACAAACATGGCCTCGGAACACGGACGAAAAGGTTAAGCATGAGTCATATAGTTGATATGATGCCCATATAGATGCTCGCCTTTAAAGCTACACCAACTCACGTGATGATCGGACTTGGTGTAGTGAATTTGGTTCATGTAATCACCAAAAAGACACGAGGGGTGTTGTTTTTGAGTGGGAGTTTAGTTCCACTCAATCTATCATAAACTTAGTCTAAATAAACTTTACAAATTCTATTGTAGATGGCACCACCTGCTTTTAATTTCAATGTGTTCATGGAGAAAGAGAAACTTGCTGCGAATGGTAGCAACTTCACCAACTGGGCCATGCATTTGAGGATTCTCCTCTCTGCTGCACAAAAGCAATATGTGCTAGAAGCGTCGCTAGGCCCCCCACCAGTGCCCCTGACGAGGAAAAGAATGTCTATGTGACTCGTCAGGAGGACCACAACTTAGTTCATTGCGGCATACTGTATGGGCTAGAGCCATAACTTCAAAAGCGTTTCGAAAATGGCAATGCCTTTGATACCATGGGTGAATTGAAAATGCTTTTCGATACCCATGCTGCCATAGAGAGTTGTAATGCTTCAGAAAAGTTCTTTAGCTGCATGATGGAAGAGAACAACTTTGTAAGTGAGCATGTACTCAAAATGTCTAGGTACGTCGATAAGCTTGTGTTCTTGGTAATAATGATTCCCATTGATTTAGGCATACATCGTGTTCTACAATCTCTTCCACCTAGCTACACGAGCTTCCTGATGAACTATAACATGCAGGGCATGAAGAAGACTCTCCCCGAGCTTTTATCAATGCTTAAGACTGCAAAAGTGGAGATTAGGAAAGAACATCAAGTGTTGATGGTCAATAGGACCATCGGTTTCAAGAAAGACAAGAAGGGTAAACAGAAGGGAAAGAAGGGTGGCAAATCTGTTGCTGCGCCTAAAAAGAAATCCCGAGCTGGCCCTAAGTCTGATACCGAGTGCTACTATTGTAAGAGGACTGACCATTGGAAGCGAAACTGCCCCAAGTTTTTGGTGGACAAGAAGGTCGGCAAGGCAAACAAAGGTATATGTGATATACATGTTATTGATGTGTACTTGACTAGTACTCGCAGTAACACCTGGGTATTTGATACCGGATCGGTTGCTAATATATGTAACTCGATACAGGGGATGCAGAACAAGCGATAGCTAGCAAGGGATGAGGTCACGATGCGTGTCGGCAATGGATCAAGAGTTGATGTGATCGCCGTCAGAACGTTGTCTCTCCATATGCCATTGGGATTAGTGATAAACTTAAATAATTGTTATTTGGTGTCTGCGCTGAGCATGAACATTGTATCTGGATCGTGTTTATTGCAAAGCAGTTATTCATTTAAATCAGAAAACAATGGTTGTTCGATTTATATGGATAATATCTTTTATGGTCATGCACCCGTGATGAATGGTTTATTTCTGTTGAATCTCGATAGTACTCATACACATATCCATAATGTTGATGCTAAAAGGATTAAACTTAATGGTGATATATCTACATATATGTGGCACTACCGTCTAGGTCATATTGGCGTTAAATGCATGAAGAAACTCCATTCCGGTGGACATTTAGAATCACTTGATTTTGAATCATTTGATACATGTGAGCCATGCCTTATAGGCAAGATGACTAGAACGCAATTTTCCGGTTCAATGGAACGGGCGACAGATTTATTGGAAATCATACATACTGATGTATGCGGTCCAATGAGTGTGCTGGCGCGAGGTGGATATCGTTATTTTGTTACTTTCACGGATGATTTGAGTAGATACGGGTATATCTATTTGATGGATGATTTGAGTGGGCTGAATTTGCAACTCAACAAGGTACAAGACGATGCTTGCATGACAGTTGACAAGGGCCAACATTGGAATTTATTTCAGGCGTGGTGTATGATCAAAGGCAAAGCATGCAAGTTGATTGTTGATGGAGGAAGCTGTACTAATGGCATTAGCAAGGCAATGGTGGCAGCGTTGGGGTTGTCCACATGGCGTATTCCTGAACCTAAGCATCTACAGTGGTTAAATAGCTGCGGTATGCTGAAGATAACTCATAAGGTGCGTGTGCCATTTCCAGTTGGTGATTGTATTTATGAGATTGAGTGTGATGTGTTGCCATTGGAGGTATGTGGGTTGTTACTTGGTCGTCCATGGCAGTATGATCGCAATGTTACACATGCTAGAAGAGTAAATACATATTATTTTGTGCATCGTGGCAAACAGCAGACTTTGAAGCCTATACAGGATGATCACATAAAGTCTGATGTAGAGTTGGTGGTACGTAAGGAGAAGGTGCGCAAGGCTAAGCCAAAATACGGGCTAGCTAAGATGCAGGATGGAGAGCATGATGCACAGTGCGACAATGTTGATATTGCTTCAGCTATGCCTGTAGATGACAAGACAGTGGAACTTGTTAGTCACAAGCTAGTTGAAGTGCATCCTCTTATTATTTAGAGGAAGGATGTTGCAGCATGTGTTCAAAAGGTTGTTTGTGTTGACACAGGTGTTCAGACGGATGATAGTTGTGCTCCTGATGTTCCAGTGCATGTGGTGCAGCGTGGTAACAAGAGCAGTTTTGTTAGCACACCTATGAGGTGTTTTGTTGGGACAGTTGTGCGGATGCATAGAGGCAAGGATGGACATGTTCGTCAGTTGTGTGGTCCAGGCATTACTCATCTTATGCCAGGTCATGCAAAGAAGGTCCATGTTCAGTAACCACGGGTTCCAACAAGAGTTGAGAAGACAAAGACGATGGCGCCTAGGTCCAAGCTCGTATGGAGACGCAAGGAGGTGCAAGCGCCAAGGGCTGTATCAAGTCGAGTAGGCCAAGAGGGAGGATGTGGTGAGGAAGGCAAGCAATACTTGAAGATAGCGAAGAGACATGAAGTGATTGTTCATATCATGCCACCTTTCCGACCCAAGTCGCAATCCTTGGGGACAACGCTTCTTCAAGGGGGGATGATGATATGGCCATGAAGGAGGAGGTGAAGCCTAATTTTAGGACTCCGCCAAGCTAGGTGATGTGGGCGCATCGCATTGATGATTGGCACACCAGGATGACCTACAATATGTAATGATAAGTCTAAGGTTGTGTCAAATATTGTTGCTATGTTACTGAGTCCGAGTCTAGGTTAGGTTCGAGTCCGTTGTGTGTTCGGTTTGGGTCTATCCAACCGACTAGTTGTAAGCCTCCTATATAAAGGAGCTAGCCACTTAGGGTTTAGGGGAGTTCAGTTGTTTAGTCTACAAACTATATTGTGCTCCACCGTGTATCATCCCTCCGGGGATGGCGATACCGTTTACAACATTATTGTTGTAGAGGTTCTCGTGTTCATCAAGGATTGTCGTGCTCAGGTTTGAGGCGTGGTGATCTTCATCACGTTACTTGCTGGATTCATTCCTCTTCTTCAAGTGACGTTCATCGTGTTATTGGAAGAATCATCTATCTAGTTGACTCGCTATGAAAGATCGGGACAAAACTCAAGGATCGCTTCGAGTTTGACTCGGGTTTTGCAAACTAACAACTTCCTCTCATTTGTTCATTCAAACCACACAATACAAACACACACCTCAACACAAATAGAAAACAGATGGTTTTAAGAACCATTCTGTGAAACTGCGATACAGTGAGCCCGGATACAACTCATTCCTACGGTAGTGCTCAAGTGCATCTAATCATCATCAATGAAAGTGGAATCATCATCATCGGTGTGGAACTCCATGGCATCGTCCTCTAGGTAGTCGTCATTATCACTGAGGTAAGAGTAGAGATCTCCCTGGATATCTTCACCTTCCTCATCCTTTGCTTCAAGCTAGCTCTCCTGTTCACGGATGGTCATCTCGAGAGTGGCTACCTTCTTGCGAATACGACCGGTGATGCGATCCTTCTTGTCACCCTGACGACGAAGTGACTGGCGCTCTTTGGCGAGGATGGCAAGGGTCTGGTCCTTCTTGACTGCAATGGCATAGTTGTGGTTGGCGTAGGCACGGGCATTGTCCAACTCCTTCTATCTATCATACAACATGAAGTCGAGATTATCCACCTGGTGCTTCAGCTCAAGGTGTCCCGGCATCTCCAATGGCATTCCCATAGAATCACGCCTTGTGTAGTGAGCAAAGCGAGTTCCCTGGATCTGGTTGATGTATTGTCCACACAGACGGGCAAGAGCTTCATGCGTAGCCCTGGATAATCCATCTAGCCAGTTGTTCTCCCTCAAGCTGAATTGGACCTTCTCCGAAGTGGGTGCTTCCATCTTGCCTCTGATATCTGCAATTATCAGCCATTATAGTTCTTCTCCTGGTTGATCATTGAGTTGGGCCCTGAAGAACTCTAGGTGCGGGCGCTTAAGATACTCTGCAAGTGCATCTAGATCCCTCTCAAAGATCAGGTGGCCTCCGTTGCCCAGCTAGTAGAACTTGCTATACTTTACCTCCATCTATAAGAATTTAGGTGAGCAAGTTAGTGAGGTGATCAAGTGTGTCAAATTTTATGTAGAATTGCAAGAATTTTTTAGGAACATGATTTTTTTTGAAAGAATCTCAAGTATAAGAGTGGGAATAGATTTTCATAAATACTCACTTCTTTTGTTTTGAAACTAATTTTTGTTCAGACGTCCATTCTAACTAGGGTCTCCTATGGTCAGGATTGCTCTGATACCAACTTGTCAACACACGGATTTTTAATCCCAGATGCCTGTTATGCCATACATAACAATCCTAGGATTACCATTTTTGCAAGACATAACAGAATTGGTACCACAGTACATCATCCATTACAAACCATAATAAAGGTCTTACAAATAAAGGATCTCATGATCCAGTCTTGATACAATCAAAGCAGCGGAAAGTAACATAGTAGGGGCTCCATCTTTAGAGTCACAGGCAATGCTGATGATGGGAGATGATCCTAGTTGCCATATACCTCCTGTTGTCCATCTTCCTCGTAGTCCTTGATACATTGCAAATGTATCTATAATTTTTGATGTTCCATGCTTGGTTTTATCTACTTTCTTATGTTTTGTCCACACTTTGGAGTACTTTTCATATGATTTCTTCGACTAACCTATTAACAAGATGCCACAGTGCCAGTTGCTTGTTTTCTGCTATTTTTGGTTCCAGGAAGTCAGAAAATGAATATTCTCGGAATTGGATGCGACAAAAGCCAAAGTTACTATTTTCCCGGAAGACTCACGTAGCCAGAAGGAGAGTCGGAGAGGGGCCACAGGGTGGCCACACACCCCCTTGGCGTGGGCCAGCCTAGGCCGCGCCAGGGCATGGTGTGGGCCCCCTGGCCGCCCACCGACCTTGCCTCTTCGCCTATAAGAAGCCTCCCGATACCAAAACCCTAAATCATCAAGCCTCCAGCCACGAAAAGTTCCGCAGCGCCGCCGCCACCGAAGGGGAGATTCAGGGGACAGAAAGTCTCTGTTCTAGCACCCTGCCGGGACGGGGAAGTGCCCCCGGAGCCATCTCCATCGATCTCCACCACCATATCCGTCACCGTTGTTGATTCCCATGATGAGGAGGGAGTAGTTCTCTCTCGAGGCTAAGGGTTCTACTGGTAGCTATGTGTTCATCTCTCTCTCTCTCTCTATGCATGATCTTATTGAGATCATGAGCTTGTAATCTATAGATCTATTCTGCTACTCAAGTGCTTTATTAGATCTCTGCTCTCCCCATGTGTGTGAAAGCGACAGCGTGCACACCATGGTGGCACTTAGGCTAGAGATTACAAATACTTGTTATGAGTTATATTTGGAGTTGGATGTCTTTATGAAATTGTGGTGTTTGTTGGACTCATCTAGTACTCAAGGTAACAGTGTGGGGTTTTCTAGATGGGAAAGACTTACTTTGAGGTGTGCTGTTATAGCCCTACCATCGATTAGAGTGTCCAACCGGAGAGTAGTTCAGAGTAGTATCATGAAGATAATATATTTCTATGAGAGTGTTCACTAGTGAAAGTATGATCCCTAGGCCTTGTTTCTAAGCATTGATACTTCGTTTGCTACTAGATCTGTTACATGTTTGCTTGTTTCCATCTTTATTTCAGTTTGCCTTTAGTCTCTTCCACACCATCAAGTTATTTTCTAGCACCGTTGTCTTATATCCATATCACTTGTATTTCACTATCTCTTCGCCGAACTAGTGCACCTATACACCTGACAAGTGTATTAGGCGTGTTGGGGACACAAGAGACTTCTTGTATCTTGATTGCAGGGTTGCTTGAGAGGGGATACCTTTGACCACTTCCTCCCTGAGTTCGACAAACCTTGGGTGATCCACTTAAGGGAAAACTTGCTGCTGTTCTACAAACCTCTGCACTTGGAGGCCCAACAACTGTCTACAAGAATAGAAGTGCGTAGACATCAAGCTATTTTCTGGCGCCGTTGCCAGGGAGGTAAGGTAAAAGGTACTCACATCCTCCGGTGTGAGTGCTCGAAGTTATTTCCTTTAGATTCTGCAATTTTGTCTTTTTGTTTCTTGTTTTCACTAGTTAGGCTTAATGGAAAACAACAACAAAAATAGAGAGCTTTATAGTATTTATCTTGAGTTAGGACATGAAGTGTTTGAAGAGAAAATTAAAAAACCTATGGAACTTTATTTGTAGGCTAATAGCAATGTTGTTAGTATGAATTCTTTGGACACCATTATTGCTAACGTTATGGAAAATTCTAAGCTTGGGTAAGCTAGTTTTTATGAAAATGATCTTTTTAGTTCCCCAGCTTTGGAAGATAGCTATTCTATTGCTTATGATGATACCAAACCTCCAATATATGATGATTACAATGATGAATATGTTATTTCCAGTCCACCTACTATTGAGGAGTAAATTAGTTATGATTATAATATGCCTCCTATATTTTATGACTATGGTGATGAGAATAATAATGATAGCTATTTTGTTGAATTTGCTCCCACTATGATTAATAAGGATGACTAAGTTTATGTGGAGAGTAATAATTATTATATGCATGTGGCTCATGGTAAGAATGTTTCATGTGATACAAACCTTTGCACTTGGAGGCCCAACAACTGTCTACAAGAATAGAAGTGCGTAGACATCAGTCCTCCTCATAGTCTGGCCACGGGAATAGCCAGGGACAAAGCCATGAGTACTCTTTAAGTACTCGCAAACTATCACTAACAAGTAAGGTAGTTCTAGTAGGAAATCTTAAGCTCTAGGTTTATTTGCAAAAATTCAGGTTTATCTCATACTGAGTTTGGAAGTAAAGAAAACCAATTTAATGTTCTACATCACCTAAGTGGGAACCTAGTTTTTATGTCCACAACCTTGTTGTGGTCAAGTCAAAGTCATAGTTCAATTCACAAGTCATTTTGAAAACATCTGACAACGGAACAGTATGGCCACTCCAACTGTCCATGACCGCGGACGCGGCTATTCGAAAAGTTTGACACTCTGCACAGGTGGTACACTTTCAAAACAAAATTCGATACATCTGTCAGGGATAACCCTGAATCATCATACTTAGTATGCGAATAATCAATCATAACCTTTCAATTACACACTCTGGTATAGGCACCTCCCCTATGAGCTTGGCCTCCCAGCCATGGCCATCTGCCATCCTGGGCATTGCATAGGTGGACATTCACATGAGGTAGCCTCAGCTCAAACTCTTCCGCAAGGGAACCCATACTAAGGCATATAAACTTCCGGTTAAGCCCTACCCAATTCAGGTATTGTGGTTGTATAGTAAAATTGGAATGGTATCACATCCGAACCCAACCATAAATTTTTGTAAAGGGCTAAGGCTCATGCCTCAACATTTTCATCATCAATCCTTGTGTTTCTCAACACATGTCAAAACATTTCAATAGAATGAATCATCATTCCAAGGTTTTCATAATCATTTTTACCAAGTATTCCCATCTAAAGTGATCAACTTTTATGCTTAGCACTAGCCACTAAAGTTGAGAGGATTCACTAATGAGGGGTGATAATCAAGTGTAACTATCCAACTCTAGTTTTATGCCTTTTGATGATATCTAAGTATAACTAGTTAGGCCTAGTTTTATACTCTTTATGGTATCTATCCTATTTTTCTAATACTGACAACTCACTAATTAAAAGTAAAGAACTTTGGGTAAAAGTAAAAGAATAAAGGTTGCAAGTAAAACTTGGGATTGGTATAATCAAGGTTGCATAACTAGGTATGCCTAATGCATCTTGCATAGGTTCTCTTGCAAGGGTGACTTGCATAGTTCTAGCTTGCATCGCTATGAAACTTGCAAGTGTTAGCTTGCATAGTTAACTTGTAGTGTTAGGCTTGCCTTGAGTAGTGCAGTGGTTGAAGTTCTCTTCTTCTTCGTAGTACTCCTCCTCCTCATAGCCCGGGTAGGTACTAGCGCCTATAAATGAATACGAGGTACACAATCACCAAACAATACTTAACTAATTCTATTTGGCACACAAAGGTTCATATTAGATGATCTAGCATCATCACAACCATCACATGAAATAAATACCTAGTCTTGTTATCTTATTTTAGAAAAGTAATCTCTACTCATTGAAAATACTTAAGATTTAATATTCTCCAATTAAAATATGGGATCATGTTGACACATGTCATCACCACATATTCTAATACATGTGAATGTGATTTAAAGTGTTGGTCATATTTTACAAAGTTTAAAAATTATTATTTAATAAAATTAAAGTGACTAGAAATGCCTATATGGCATTCTTTTAGTACTAGTCCAAGATCACTACATGTAAACTGATACATTGCAAATGTATCTATAATTTTTGATGTTCCATGCTTGGTTTTATCTACTTTCTTATGTTTTGTCCACACTTTGGAGTACTTTTCATATGATTTCTTGGACTAACCTATTAACAAGAGCCACTGTGCCAGTTGCCAGTTTTCTGCTGTTTTTGGTTCCAGGAAAGTCAAAAAATAAATATTCTCGGAATTGGACCGGACAAAAGCCAAAGTTGATATTTTCCCGGAAGACTCCCGGAGCTAGAAGGAGAGTCGGAGAGGGGCCACAGGGTGGCCACACCACCCCATGGCGTGGGTCCCCCAGGCTGCGCCAGGGCATGGTGTGGGCCCCCTGGCCGCCCACCGACCTTGACTCTTCGCCTATAAGAAGCCTCCCGAGGCATAAACCCTAGATCATCAAGCCTCCAGCCACGAAAAGTTCCCCAGCGCCGCCGCCACCGAAGGGGAGATTCGGGGGACAGAAAGTCTCTGTTCCGGCACCCTGCCGGGACGGGGAAGTGCCCCGGAGCCATCTCCATCGATCTCCACCACCATCTCCATCACTATTGTTGATTCCCATGATGAGGAGGGAGTAGTTCTCTCTCGAGGCTAAGGGTTCTACCGGTAGCTATGTGTTCATCTCTCTCTATGCATGATCATATTGTGATCGTGAGCTTGTAGTCTATAGATCTACCTTTCTACTCAAGTGCTTTAATAGATCTCTGCTCTCCCCATGTGTGTGAAAGTGACAGCGTGCACACCATGGTGGCACTTACGCTAGAGATTACAAATACCTGTTATGAGTTATATTTGGAGTTGGATGTATTTATGAAATTGTGGTGTTTGTTGGAACCATCTAGTGCTCAAGGTGACAGTGTGGGGTTTTCTAGATGGGGAAGGCTTATTTTGAGGTGTGCTGTTATAGTCCTACCATCGATTAGAGTGTCCAACCGGAGAGTAGTTAAGAGTAGTATCATAAAGGGAATATATTTATATGAGAGTGTTCACTTGTTAAAGTATGATCCCTAGGCCTCGTTTCTTAGCATTGAAACACCGTTTGCAATTAGATCTGTTACATGTTTACTTGCTTCCATCTTTATTTCAGTTTGCCTTTAGTCTTTTCCACGCCATCAAGTTATTTTCTATCACCGTTACTGCTTATAATTATCCATACCACTTGTATTTCACTATCTCTTCGCCGAACTAGTGCACCTATACACCTGACAAGTGTATTGGGTGTGTTGGGGACACAAGAGACTTCTTGTATCTTAATTGCAGGGTTGCTTGAGAGGGAATACCTTTGAACACTTCCTTCCTGAGTTCGATAAACCTTGGGTGATCCACTTAAGGGAAAACTTGTTGCTGTTCTACAAACCTCTACACTCGGAGGCCCAACAACTGTCTACAAGAATAGAAGTGCATAGACATCAAGCTATTTTCTGGCGCCGTTGCCGGGGAACAAAGAAGAAGAAACTCCCACGTCAACTACACGCCATTAGAGATTTTCTGGCGCCGTTGCCGGGGAGGAAAGGTACACTAGAGGATTAAAGAAGAAGAACCTCCCACGGCAAACGCCTATTTTCCAGTGTGAGTAATCGAAGTTATTTCCTTTAGATTCTGCAATTTTGTCTTTTTGTTTCTTGTTTTCACTAGTTAGGCTTAATGGAAAACAACAACAAAATTAGAGAGCTTTATAGTATTTATCTTGAGTTAGGACATGAAGTGTTTGAAGAGAAAATTAAAAAACCTATGGAACTTTATTTGCATGCTAATAGCAATGTTGTTAGTATGAATTCTTTGGACACCATTATTGCTAATACTATGGAAAAGTCTAAGCTTGGGGAAGCTGGTTTTGATGAGTTTGATATTTTTAGTCCCCCAAGCATGGAGGAGAAAATTTACTTTGATAATACTATGCCTCCAATATATGATGATTACAATGATGAATATGATATTTTCAGTCCACCTACTATTGATGAGGAAAGTAATTATGATTAAAATATGCCTCCTATATTTGATGATTATGGTGATGAGAATAATAATGATAGCTATTTTGTTGAATTTGCTCCCACTACAATTAATAAGAATGACTATGCTTATGTGGAGAGTAATAATTATTATATGCATGTGGCTCATGATAAGAATGTTTCATGTGATTGTTATATTGTTAATTTTATTCATGATGCTACTGAAAGTTATTATGAGAGAGGGAAACATGGTTTTATGCATCTCAATAATATTAAGTTTCCCCTCTTTATGTTGAAAATTTTGAAGTTGCACTTGTTTTGCTTTCTTATGCTTGTTGATTTGTGCTTTCATGACTTGTTTCTTTACAATATTCCTATGCATAGGAAGTGGGTTAGACTTAAATGTGCCTTGAATTTGTTTCTTGCTACTCTCTTTTACTTCAATTCATATGTCTTATGTGAGCATCTTTTCAAACTATCATGCCTAACTTAAAGGCGTTAAAGAAAAGTACTTATTGGGAGATAATCCAAAAGTTTTAGATGAGTCTTGGAAGTTACTACTTCTGTAATAACCGCTCCTTATCCTTTTATTTTGTTTTTGTGCCAAGAGAAACCTCTAATGAGAGAGAAATAATGATTGGGAAAGTTGTTGTCCCAAAACAGATTTTTGTGCTTCACCGTAAAAATTTGTGAGAGATCTCTGTATGTCAGATTGAGCTGTAATTTGTTTTTCTTCTGCCCCAGGTAGCTAGTGTTTTAATGGAAGTTTTATTGGTGTTGGAACTGAACCTAAATACTTATTATCTTGAGTGCACTAATGTTGCTAATAAAGATTGTGTGAAGTTTTGTATGAAGGAAAAATTTCAGGTGTATGGAAGGAATGAGTAATGAGATGAAGGATGGACTAAAGCTCAAGCTTGGGGATGTCACGCATGTCACCCCAAGAAATATCCAAGAAGTACAAGCGTAGAAGCTTGGGTATGCCCAAGGCATCCCCTTCTTCATCAATAAAAATCCCAGGTTTCTTCCAAACACTTCATTTTTCTTGTTTCATGCACAGTTGTGTTGTTCTTGGAGCATTTTTGTTTTCGTTTGCTTTGTTTTCTCAGTTTGCTGAATAAATTGGTTGTACCCCCTCTTTCTGAAGGGAATATGCCCGAGAGGCAATAATAAAGTGGTTATTATCTTATTCCTTGTTTATGATAAATGTTTATTTTGCATGCTATAATTGTATTAATTTGGAAACGTTAATACATGTGTGTTTAATAAACAAAAGGAAAGTTCCTAGTTATGCCTCTCTTATAGACTAGCTCGTTGATTAACAAGATGATCAAGGTTTCCTGATCATGGACATTGGATGTCATTAATAACAAGGTCACAGCATTGGTGGAATGATGTGATGAACATTCATCCGAAGTATAGCATTACGATCAGAGTCATTATGTTTATATTGCTATAACATCATACGAAGTAATCTTAGTCCTTAGACCATGAGATCATGTTAATTGCTAACATCGGAAGAGTATCTTGATAACATCAAACGTCACACCGTAATAGGGTGACTATAAAGGTGGGTTCAGTGCTACGAAGGTGTTATGTTGAGGCTCATGGATCAAGAGTGGGATTTGTCCATCCCGATGACGGATAGATATACTCCGGGCCCTCTCGGTGATATCACATTGAAATAGCTTGCAAGCAAGTGATGTGATCACTAGAATGTTATATCACGGGAACGAGAAAAGAGTGCATGTCGGTAACAAGATCAAACTAGGTATTTGGATACCGATGATCGAATCTCGGACATGTAATATATCGTGAGACAAAGGGATTTAGTTACGACGTTAAAGGTTCACACGATCACAAGAGTCATCGTTGAATATGTGGGAGTCAGTACGGATCTCCAGGTCCCGCTGCTGATTATTGATCGAAGAGGGGTCTCGATCATGTCTACATTATTCATGAACCGTAGGGTGACACACTTAAGGGATACCGACACCATTTGGAGCAAATAGGTTTCATATAAAGATTTAAGAAAGTGCTGGAATCATTTCGATGGAAACCGGAATCGTTTCGGGTGAAATTGCAGAAACTGGTTATGCATGTGATATTGAAATGTTGCAGGGGGTTTTATGTGAATGTTTGTTAATTAATGTAATTGAAAAAATTCTGAATAAAATAAATAGAAGTGTTTTATTTAATGAGAACTTGCATTAAATTTGGTGGAAATTTAATGGAGGTGAGTGGAATTTTGAGTGGGTGGCTAATTATGTGAGTGGGAGCTCCACCCACATGAATGTGGAAGAGGTGGGGGCACCTCCCTTGGCCGCCGGCCATGGTGAGGGGCTGCCCCCCCCTCTCCCTATAAAAGGCTCCCCACTCCCTCCTCTCATCTTGCACCACCTCCTCGTGAAGGTTCTCTTCTCCCTCTAGTTATTCCCCATGGTCTCGGATTAGCGAGATGCATGTTCCCGGTGGCTTTATCTAGAAAGGAGTTGCTGCTTCCGCTGCATTGCTGGAGCGAGGAGGCGGAGGTTATTTGGTGGACCGAACGTGTGTGCGATCATGGATGCACCGCTACTTTGCGGTGCTGGACCTGATGGTGCTGAAGCTGCTGGACCTGTCGGACTTCCACACGATCTTCAGATCGGCAAGCGTACGACTACATCAACCACGAGTTCCTACTCGTTAACAAAACCCGTTGTCTTCGAGGGTAAGTTCTCCATGGATGTATGTCCACCCGTTGCTCTGTATCTGGTAGATAGATCTTGGCGTTTAGTTCTCATCATAGGAATTTTTTTATTTTCTATGCTGCGGACCCAACAGTGGTATCAGAGCCTGATCTATGCGTAGGTGCTTTGCACGAGTAGTACACATATGTTTATATGTGGGCGATGATGATCATGTTATTGCATCTTCTATGTACTTTGGATATTGGTGGCATAGTGGGATGAAGCGGCTCGAACCAACCTTACATGTCATTGCACATGAGACCGGTTCCACAACTGACATGCAACTAGTTTTGCATAAGTGGCTGGCGGGTGTCTGTCTCTCCTACTATAGTCAATATCTTATTTACAACGAGTTGCTAATAACTTGGTTATCCTCGTTGTGGTTCATGTTCGTAGGTGAGACCGGTTCTATCTCCGAAAGCCCTAAGCCATGTAAAACTTGCAATTGATAAATTAGAGGCGTCTAGTTTAGATCGTTGTTGGGCTAGTGTCTTGATATGGTATTGTTGTAAGTAGATGTATGGTAGATACTCTTACAACACACTTAACGTGTAAGTTCCATAGACCTTGGCCTTACACACAAAGGAATGATAGAGATCATACCACGATGCAAATGATAGAGATCTAATGCATGGACCATATCATGTCACTTTACACATTAGATGTTTGCATCTTATATTGCTAGTTTGGCGCTTCTAGTAGCATTATAAGATGATCCCCCATTTAAATATCAAGATTAAATGTGTTCTTCCTTAAGTATGCACCGTTTTATGGATCGTGTTTCGAGACATCACATGATGATCGGGTGTACTCAACTCTACGCTTTCATACAACGGGTGTAAGACAGTTTTACACACGCGAATACTAAGGTTCTTACTTGGCGAGCCTAGCATGTACAGACATGGCCTCGGAACACGGACCGAAAGGTTAAGCATGAGTCGTATAGTTGATGTGATGACCATATTGATGCTCGCCTTTGAAGCTACACCGACTCACGTGATGATCGGACTTGGTGTAGTGGATTTGGTTCATGTAATCACCAAAAAGGCACGAGGGATGTCGTTTTTGAGTGGGAGTTCATTTCTAATTTGGATTAGTCGAACTCTATTTGTCATAAACTAAATTGAAGTGAATTTGCATAATTTGTTGTATTCATTGGCATATGTTCACTACCTTATACTTAGTTTTATTTGAGATAATAGAACTATAGAATTCTGGATATTTACTTTACGAACTGGTATCGTATTGTTTTGAATGTCAATTTAAAGTTTATAAGTCCTATTGCAAACTTTCAGCAAACTCTATTTACTCCATGAAGTTTAATAAGTAGTATTAAATAAAGAGTAAAAATTCCAATGTTAGTATCTAAAGTATCATGTTTGCCTCCATGATTATTGATATTCAAAAATTGTTTTAATATCAAGGTTATCTAGGAGCTGAAAGAATTGTTTCAGGAACCATCATGTGTGGAAGATATTGTGATATCTGAAACAATGTTTTTGGTTGCATTATGATAGAGTATAATTTAGCAAAATACATGTTCTCATATTGTATGAGAATTTGTGAAGGATGGAGATGCTAGGCATTTGGATCTCCCAAAGAGGTGTTGGGAACTAACATTATACTCGAGATTCTTCCTTATAGGCTATAGTAACTTGATCACGAAAGTTGTCATGATAAGGATGAATAGAAGATGTAAGTAAAATGTTTACTACACTAATAGATTACTAAAGAATGGATTTTTGAAAGAACACCAAACATTTGATGATGGTGATCCACTTCAAAGTGCAAGTCCAAAGGTATTAGTATTTCACTATATACGCTTTGTACTATGTGTCATGTGAATGACACCACTATTGATGTTGATAGATTCTTTTAAAAGAAAAGGAATTGTTGAAAGAGAATCTATAAAATATTTGGCAGAAAAGAAAAGGTTGGAGATGTCCAACTTAGGTATATAGAAGATGTACATGTTATGGCTGTATTCCTTGCTTGTTAAACAATGTGGTTCTGAGGTATTGGATACCGGTATTGGATATCGAATTGGTTGGTGTGAAGTGTCATACAGAACAACACAATTCATGAACTGCAACGGCCTAAGTAACTAGCAAAAGAATAAGTGATGATGTTCATCGAAAACAAATAAAGTGTTATTGTGTTTTTCGTTGTCGTCAAACCTAGCCTTCAAGATTTGTTTTAATAATTGTTATTTTGTTCCGGTATTACGAGAACGATGGTTGTTCAAATAATTACCGTATTCCATAAAGGATGGATGAACTTTTACAAGTCTAGTTGGAGAAATCACATCCATAAACACTATTGCTAAAATGTCGTAAGACAAATGATTGGAAGATCACTTATGAAGTGACATCGCTGTTTGAATTATATTGGAAAGTAAACATGAAGAAACTCCATGTTGATGGATTTTTGGAGTCTTTTGATTTTGATCAATTGACGCTGGTGAAACTTTCCTCGAGATAATTGAAACTCCGTTCATATGCCAAAGAGGAACGGATGACTAACTTATTGGATATTATGCATGTTGATGTATATAGTCCATTATGTGTAGCCATATGCGATGGATCCTTTTGCTTCATATGCTTTCTCCAGAAATTTAAGTGAATATATCTATATATTTACTTAATAAGGAAGTAGTATGAAACATTTTGAAAATTGTTCAAAAACTTTCAAGATGAAGTGGAAAATCATTGTAACAAGAAAATAAAAGAGTTTATGATTTGATCATAAAGGAAGATATTTGAGTTACATGTTTAGCAAAACACCTAAGATTTGAGGAATTGTTCCATGATTTGTGTTTCCCGATAAACCATAGGAGTATGGCATATTCGAGAGATGAAATCAAACCATGTTTGACATGGTAAGATCAAAGGTGTCATTTATAAAACTGCCATTATGTTTTAAGGATTGAAGCTTTAGAGACTACCGCTTTTACACTGAAAAGAGCACCATCGTGATCCGTTGAAATGACACCATATACGTTATGGTTTGGGATAAAACCCGAATTGTCTTTTCTTAAATATTGGTATGCTATGCATAAGTAAAATGTTTACAACCAAAGTCGGATAAGCACGTCTTTGTAGGTTATCCCAAAGAATTTGTTGGGAATTTCTCCATAACACCGAGGACAAAAGAGTTTGTTACTTAGAACGTCAAGTTTCTTGAGAAGGGATTTTTCGCGAAAAGTTAAGTGGGAGGACAATAGAACTTTGATAAGGTTGTTGAACCTTAGCTATATGTGCTAAGTAGCACAGCGCCGGAAAGTGTCCCGGTGGCGGCCACAATGCTCATGGCTCCCGTGATTACAAAGGTTGTGATCTCGGATATTATAGTTCATATTGAACCGTGTGGGTCGGTAAGAATCAAATAGTGTGATTTGATAAGCAAGTCGTTATTGTTTTGACAATGATGAACCGACTACATGCAAAGAAGCGATGATGGGCCCTGACTCCATAAAATGACTAGAAGTCATAGAATCCGTGATAGTATCCATACATGAGCAATCAAGTTTCTGAACTTGGAAGACCCTCCGGAAAGGTGTGAAGCCTATCGGTCATGTTTGGATCTATAAATAAATAGACATGGATGTTTAACATCTATGAAATAGTCGACATGTCAAAAAGAAGTTTACGACAATGTTCAAGGAGTTGACTATGACAAGATTTGATCTTTCATAGCGATATTTAGTCTTGACGGATTAATGTAGCAACCACTACATATAATTTGATGTATGAGTTGAACAAACAAAACAATGTTCTTCTAATAGAATGGTTACCTAGGACGTGTACAAGACATGGTCCGAAGGGTTTTGTTAATTCAAAGGGTGCTAAAAAGGGCATGCAAACTTCAATAGTTGAAGTGAGCATAGCGGAGTTGGAATCTTCACCATGATGAAAAATGTTAAAGGAGTTTAATTTCATAGGAGATGATGAAGATGCTTGCATTTGCAAGAAATTGAGTGGGAGCTCTGAGACAAATTTCCAATACATTATGCGGAGTACATATTGTTGATTGGAAATGATGTATCTTTTATTGACACAAGTTAAGCATTTCATTAAAATAGGATTTCGATGAAAGACTTGGACAAAACCGGAATATTTGGCATCAATATCTATATGGATAGATTGAGGCGCTAATATGGTTATGCCAGACATACATATATGAGATATTGAAAGGGTTCAATATGGAAACAACAAGAAAGGTTCTTGCTGCATGGAAAGGATTGTATCAAGATTCAAGTGTTTCAACACTTGGTGAGTAAAATCACATGAAGATTTTGATCGATTATACCGTGATATGTATATATCCAGATATGTCCTATGCTCTAAATGTTATGAGCACATACCAGAATGATTCATAAGATGATCATTGGACGATAGTAAAGATATTCTTATGAGCTTTGGAAGAACTAAGAATATATCATGTATAAGTGACAAATAGTTAAAGGAAGTTCATTGTAAAGTGTTACATTGATACTAGTTTTGTCACAAGATACAAATTAAATTTATCTCAATTTAAACTATGGGTGGCACAATGTAATGGAAAGGATGTTCCATGATGGATTTGGATAAGTTCCAAAGTTGAAACATTGTGACGGATACTACAACAAAAGGCTAAGTATATGACTGCTATAGTAGCAGCAAAGCAGGGCATTTGTGTTAAGAAGTTTTCTATCAAACTAGGTGTGGTTCAAAGTGGGCTAATACTATGAAGATATATTGTATGACAATAATATCAACATATTTTAACCTGAAAGAACTAAAGGTCTCACCAAAGGACCAAATTTATACAATGCCATCTCATTTGAGAATGAGTGATGCGTAGAGACGCAAAGACATGCAAATACACACGGACCTGAAACTGCCAGATCCGTAGATTATGTTAACCACTAGCAAACGCGTATATTCAACACCTAGGTGTTGTATATACAAATTTACAAACTAGATTATTGACTCTAGTGCAAGTGGGAGACTGAAGGGAATATGCCCGAGAGGCAATAATAAAGTGGTTATTATCTTATTCCATGTTTATGATAAATGTTTATTTTGCATGCTATAATTGTATTAATTGGAAGCATTAATACATGTATGTTTAATAAACAAAATACAAAGTTCCTAGTAATGCCTCTCATATAAACTAGCTCGTTGATTAATAAGATGATCAAGGTTTCCTGATCATGGATATTGGATGTTGTTGATAACGAGGTCACAACATTGGTGGAATGATGTGATGAACATTCATCCGAAGTATAGCATTACGATCAGAGTCATTATGTTTATATTGCTATAACATCATACAAAGTAATCTTAGTCCTTAGACCATGAGATCATGTTAATTTCTAACACCGAAAGAGTATCTTGATAACATCAAACGTCACACCGTAACAGGGTGACTATAAAGGTGGCTTCAGTGCTACAAAGGTGTTATGTTGAGGCTCATGGATCAAGAGTGGGATTTGTCCAACCCGATGACGGATAGATATACTCTGGGCCCTCTCGGTGATATCACATTAAGATAGCTTGCAAGCAAGTGATGTGATCACTAGAATGTTATATCACGGGAACAAGAAAAGAGTGCATGTCGGCAACAAGATCAAACTAGGTATGGAGATAACGATGATCAAATCTCGGACATGTAATATACCGCGAGACAAAGGGATTTAGTTACTAGCGTTAAAGGTCCTCGTGATCATCGAAGTCATCGTTGAATGTGTAGGAGTTAGTATGGATCTCTAGGTCCCGCTTCTGATTATTGATCTGAGAGGGGTCTCGATCATGTCTGCATTATTCGCGAACCGTAGGGTGACACACTTAAGGTATACCGACACTATTTTGAGCAAATATGTTTCAGATAAAGATTTAAGAAAGCGCTGGAATTATTTCAATAGACACCAAAACTGTTTCTGGGTGAAATTGCTGAAATTGGTTCTGCATGTAATATTGAAATGTTGCAAGGGGTTTTATGTGAATGTTTGTTAATTAAAGTAATTAAAAAAATTCTGAATAAAATTAATAAAAGAGTTTTATTAAATGAGAGAGCATTAAATTTGGAGAAATTTAATGCATTTAAAGTGGAGACTTTAAAAAAGAATGTGAAGGGGCATTTTAATGTGGAGGGGGTTACCACCACATGAATGGGGGAGGTGAAGGGACACCATCCCCTCCTTCTATAAAAGGCCCCCCTCTCACACCTTCACACTCACACCTCCTCGTGAAGGATCTCTCTCCCCCGCTAGTATTATTCCCCCATGGTCTCGGATTAGCGAGATACATGTTCCCGGTGGCTTTATCTGGAAAGGAGTTGCTGCTTCCGCTGCTTTGCTGGAGCGAGGGACGGATGTTGTCGGGGTACCAGACGTGTGTGCGATCACGGATGCACCGCTGCTTTGCGGTGCTGGATTTGGTGGTGCTGGACTTGCTGGAGCTGGATCGGATGGACGCGCTGGAGCCGGACCTGCTGGACTTCATCACGATCTTGAGATCGACAAGTGTACAACTACATCATCCACGAGTTCCAACTCATTAACAAAGCTTTGTTGTTTTTGAGGGTAAGTTCTCTATGGATGTATATCCACCCATTGCTTGTATCTAGTAGATAGATCTTGGTGTATAGTTCCCATCGTAGGAAATTTTTTGTTTTCTATGCTGCGAACCCAATAGTTTAAATTTGAGCCCTACGATTGAACATGATCTAACGGCTGACATGTATCGTCTACGTCGAACAACTCCGGCGAGATTCTAAACCTAACGCGGCGGTGGGGGTCGTGTGAGGCTCACCAGGGCTCCATCTAAGGTTGGCGATGGGGGCGACTAGGGTTGTCGTCGACGGCAGTTCGAGGCGTGGTCACCGCAGCTCCTGGGGTGGCTCTAATCGACGGCTCCTTTCTTCCTCTGCAGCGGCGAACTCCGGCTAAATTCCGGCGGGCTGGTGCTTGCCTTGCTCCGCGGAGAGGTGTGGGAGGTTCTGTGAGGAGTGGGGAGTGGAATGGTGTAGAGAATTGAGGCTGGGGTGGCCTCTATTTATACACCGACGATGGGGACAGAGCGGCATGGTCTGGTTCCTCCGGCAACGGCGGTACAACGAGCTATCGCCGTGGCTGAGGGTAGGGTTCAACGTGGTGCTGCGGGGCGATCGTCACACGCTTAATGGCGCGGCAAGGGGCGGTCGACATTGGTCGGGAACGATTGGTGCTCTACGCGGGAGCGGCGGCGTTTGAGGCGGCGCACAGTGGCTACGGTCCACGCGGCGGCGAACGGGCATGTCTAGGGGATAGCTAGGGTCACGGCGAGTGCGGGCACGCATGGTGATGGCAAGGGGCGGCGTGTGTGCACTGGTCGGCTGTGGTGCTTTGGCGCGCTCTTGGCATGGCGTAGAGAAAATGTGCACGGCTGTTTTCAGGTGGTCCACGGCTTGCCTGCGGTCGAGGGTTCGACAGGGGGTGGACGGTGGCCTGTCTCTTGGACATCATGGACGAGGGCGGCGCTGGCTATGGCAGTTGGTTCTTGGTCGGCCAGCGTGACAAGCTTCAGGCGGCGCTGCACTGGTGCAACGACAAAGGGGGGATGCGTGTCTTGCGTTGTTTGGTGTTGGGGGGGCCAGGGGAGTGAAGAGGGGACAAATGGGTGAATGATCACTACTCAAAACAATATAAGTTAGGCTAGGGTTTTTTGTGTCTACCAGGTGCTCGACCAAATGGCCGCATGAACTCAAGTTTGAATTTTTTGAATGAAATTTGGTGAGTGTTCTGATCTTATGCTTGGTAGTCCATGGTTGCTTGGAAAAGTCAAGGTGAATTGATTTGAGTGGTTTTTGCAAAATGGTGATCTTAGTACATACACTTGATTCAATTTTGAATTGTCCTTTAAATAGATTTGAAAATAGTTTCTGTGAGTTTGTAAAGTGGGCTTGGATTCACTTTTACTTGGTTTAGCAAGGGGTGAAAAGAAATGGGAAAGTTTCTGTTAGAAATCTTTGACTAGAAACACTCAAAGTGGTCTAGTGGTTAATTTTGGTCAAAATTACCATTTGATCATATGATCCATATTTGAATTTCTTTTCTTTTGATTTAGTTTGTAAATGGCCTAGATGATGTAGTATTCATCTTTAAACCATTCCTTATCATTTGTATCAATCAAACATGGCAATTTCACTCATTCATACACTAATGCAAAACACACATACAATCATATTCAATTTAATAATAAAAGTTTTTGTTAACCCTAAACTTGGGTGGTTAGAACTTGATAATCTTGATTAATATATTTGGGGTGTTATAAACCTTCCCTCCTTAAACAAAATCTCGTCCCAAAATTTAAGAAAAACTAGGAACTAAAGAGATTTGAAACTCAGTCCTAATAAAATCTTCTCGCTCCTAAGTAGCTTCTTCTTCAGTATGGTTGCTCCACTGGATCTTGAGAAACTTGATACTCCGGATCCTGATGGTTCTAAAGGCTTCTTCCAAAATACGAATGGGTACTTCACGCTACGTCAGATCCTTGTTGATATCTATGGCTCGGTGATCAATGTTCTTGAACACTTTGGTCTTCTCCGGAACTTCTAGGCATTTGCGAAGTAACGAGATATGGAACACATTATGTATGGATGACATCTTCTTTGGCAGTTCCAGATGATATGATACTTCTCCTCTGTGATTCAAAATCTTGAAGGTTCCAATATATCTAGGCGCTAACTTTCCTTTCAACTGAAAACGTTGCATTCCCTTCCATGGTGATACTTCGAGATACACCAAATCTCCGACATTAAAGGTCAGGTCTCGATGTCTTTTATCTACATAACTCTTCTGTCTGGATTGAGCGGTCTTGAGGTGTTCATGGACTTTGTGAACCTTCTCTTCAGCTTCTCATAGGATGTCAGGTCCGAAGATCTGACTCTCTCCTACTTGCGACCAATTCAACGGGGTACGACACTTCCTCTCATACAGAAATTCAAATGAGGCCATTTGCAAACTGGCTTGATAACTATTGTTGTATGAGAATTCTGCGAAAGGCAGGCAATCTTCCCATTTTGATCCATATTCTAGCACACAACCTCTCAACATATCTTCTAAGATTTGGTTTACTCTTTCAGTTTGTCCATCGGTCTGCGGGTGATAAGCTGTGCTGAAGTTCAGCTTGGTTCCTAATCCTTCTTGGACTTTCTACCAAAATCTTGAGGTAAACTGGGTTCCTCGATCCGACACTATGGTCTTAGGGGTTCCATGCAAACTGACGATTCTAGCAATGTACAACTCTGCTAGCTTCGAACTCTGGTAGGTGGTCTTGACGGGTATAAAATGGGCTACCTTGGATAGTCTATCAACTATGACCCAAATAGAGTCATTTCCCCTACTATATGTAGGCAAACCGGTGATGAAATCCATTCCGACATAATCCCATTTCCATTCCAGAATCTACAATGGTTGCAAAAGTCCTACGGGTCTCTGATGTTCCGCTTTGACTCTCTGACAGATATCACACTTGGCTATGTAGCTTCCGATTTCTCTCTTCATCTTGTGCCACCAAAATTGCTCCTTCAAATCCTGATACATCTTTGTTCCTTTGGGATGGATAGAATAAAGAGTATCATGAGCTTCCTGCATGATAACTTGTTTCAACTCGGAATCTGCTGGTACACAGATACGTCCTTTGTACCACAAAACTCCTTCTTCATCTTTGGTGAATCTGGGTACCTTCCTTGTACCGATACGATGCTTGATTCCGTCGATACTTGCATTTCCTTTCTACGCCTCCTTGATCTGACTAATCAAAGTGGGTTGAAGTTCAATACTGGCTAAAAATCCTTTGCTAACTAGCTCCGTTCTAAACTGCTCCAACTCTTCATGCAAACTTGGCTGGGCTTCTTTAATCATGGTGTTTAATCTACACGGCAATCTGCTAAGAGCATCCGCTACCACATTGGCTTTGCCGGGGTGATAGTGAATGTCAATGTCATAATCCTTGATTAACTCTATCCATCTCCTTTGCCTCATATTCAGCTCCTTCTGGGTGAAGATATACTTCAGACTCTTGTGATCCAAATAAATCTCATAGCGGTTACCCATAAGGTAATGACGCCAGGTCTTCAAAGCTAAAACTACAGATGCTAGTTCTAAGTCATGGGTAGGGTAGTTTTGCTCATGTTGCTTCAGTTGTCTAGACATATATGATATGACTTTGCCTTCTTGCATCAACACACATCCGAGACCAATCTTGGATGCATCACAATACACATCAAAAGGCTTCTTGATATCCGGCATAATCACAATTAGGGCTGAAATCAATCTCTTCTTGAGCTCTTGAAAACTTGCTTCACATTTTTCCGTCCATTCAAACTTATGATCTTTATTCAACAACTAGGTCATTGGTCTTGCGATGCTCTAAAATCCTTCAAAAAACTTGCGGTAGTATCCCGCTAATCCGAGAAATGCGCGGACTTGGGTTTTGAGTGGTTGGGGCTTTCCATTCTTCAACATCTTTGATCTTGGCGGGATCGACAACGACTCCTCCTACCGACACAATATGTCCTAGGAATCCTACTTCCTTTAACCAGAACTCACATTTGCTAAACTTAGCATACAACTGATGTTCTCTAAGGGTTTCAAGGATGGTTCTCAGGTGTAGCTCGTGGTCTTCTTCTGACTTGGAATAGATCAGAATATCATCGATAAAAACAACAACAAACTTATCCAGGAAGTTCATAAAAATCTTATTCATGAGATTCATGAAATAAGCGGGGGCATTGGTTAATCCAAAAGACATGACAGTGTACTCATACAATCCATATCTGGTGGTAAAGGCGGTTTTGGAATATCCATTGCACGAATCTTGAGTTGATGATAACCAGTTCTAAGATCAATCTTAGAAAACACTCTGGCACCAGTCAACTGATCAAACAAATCTTCTATCTTCGGCAGTGGGTAGTTGTTCTTGATTGTGATATCATTTAGCTTCCGGTAATCCGTGCACAAACGGTTACCTCCATCTTTCTTATCCACAAACAAAACAGGCGATCTCCATGGCGATGCGCTTGGTTGAATCAGACCTTTCTCTAGCATAGCATCAAGTTGTTTATTCAGCTCCACTAGTTCAGATGGGTTCGTACTATAAGGTCTCTGAGCTATGGGTCTAGTTCCAGGAATTAGTTCAATGATGAACTCGATATTCCGATCTAGGGGCATACCGGGCAATTCATCTGGGAGCACATCGGGGTATTCATAGACTACTCTTACTTGGTCTAGGGTTGGTTGGGCTAGACTCTTGTTGCATTTAAATTGACGGGGCAGTGTCTCAGATACATGCTCTACTGATACTCCCGTGCTACTGGTCATGGTTATGGCGTTCTTGGCATAGTCGATTAAACCTTTATGTTTCGACATCCAATCCATTCCTAGTACTACTTCCAAACCTTTGGTTCCAAGTACTATTAGATTAGCATAAAAATCTATGCCATGGATTCTGATAGGTACAGCCTTACAAATTTTTCTACCTTTGGTGGTTGAACCATGTATTTGAACTATCATAACATGCTTCAATTTTGTTGGTTGAATCTTACTAGTGCATGCA
Source organism: Avena eriantha (assembly GCA_910589775.1). Classification (NCBI taxonomy): domain Eukaryota; kingdom Viridiplantae; phylum Streptophyta; class Magnoliopsida; order Poales; family Poaceae; genus Avena; species Avena eriantha. The sequence continues at coordinate 270,057,950 of OU342740.1, read as the reverse complement.
AATTCTTCTGTAACAAGTGAGTGTGATGCTCCAGAATCAAACAACACTCTTGCAAGTACTGAGTTAACAGAAAACATACCCAGCACGACATCTAGCGCTTCCTAAGCTTCTTCAGCATTCATGTGGAACAGACGGCCGTTGCGGTTGAGCGAGTTCCTTGGGGCAATTCTCCTTCCAGGATGAACACGACGTTGCTACTGAGCGGGTGCATTCACATTGGTGGCTGCTGCAAGCTTCTTGGGACACTCATTGGAGTAGTGACCCTTGACTCCGCATTCAAAGCAAGTAATCTGGGACTTGTCTTTTCCTGCAATAGGCACAACATTGCTTCTAGTCCTTGGGGCAGTATTGTTGTTGTTATTGTTGGACTTGGGCGGTGCATGGTTGAAGTTATTGGAGTTGCCGGGGTTATTGTTGTGGGTTCCTCCAGACTTCAAGTTTCCTCCACTACCATTGGGATAGTTTGGACGGGGCATAGGGGGTCTGTTGTTTCTTAGGGCATATCCTGCAGATGGGTTGGGGCGATACTTCTGGGTATGGTGGGATCCAGGCTGGTGCATCATGTGACGCTTACGGTTGTCATTGGCTTGGTTGATCTTTCCTGCCATCTGGATAGCAGAGTCCACAAGTTCTTCTAGATCTGCAAAACGGGTGTTAACTAACACTATCTGCATCGGCAATGGGTAGTTGTTCTTGATTGTGACATCATTTAGCTTCCGGTAATCCGTGCACAAACGGTTACCTCCATCTTTCTTATCCACAAACAAAATAGGCGATCTCCATGGCGATGCGCTTCGTTGAATCAGACCTTTCTCCAGCATAGCATCAAGTTGTTTCTTCAGCTCCACTAGTTCATATGGGTTCGTACTATAAGGTCTCTGAGCTATGGGTCTAGTTCCAGGAATTAGTTCAATGATGAACTCGATATCTCGATCTGGGGGCATACCGGGCAATTCATCTGGGAGCACATCGGGGTATTCATAGACTACTCTTACTTGGTCTAGGGTTGGTTGGGCTAGACTCTTGTTGCATTTGAATTGATGGGGCAGTGTCTCAGATACATGCTCTACTGATACTCCCGTGCTACTGGTCATGGTTATGGCTTTCTTGGCATAGTCGATTAATCCTTTATGTTTTGACATCCAATCCATTCCTAGTACTACTTCCAAACCTTTGGTTCCAAGTACTATTAGATTAGCATAAAAATCTATGCCATGGATTCTGATAGTACAGCCTTACAAATTTTTCTACCTTTGGTGGTTGAACCATGTATTTGAACTATCATAACATGCTTCAATTTTGTTGGTTGAATCTTACTAGTGCATGCAAATTCTTCTGTAACAAGTGAGTGTGATGCTCCAGAATCAAACAACACTCTTGCAAGTACTGAGTTAACAGAAAACATACCCAGCACGACATCTAGCGCTTCCTAAGCTTCTTCAGCATTCATGTGGAACAGACGGCCGTTGCGGTTGAGCGAGTTCCTTGGGGCAATTCTCCTTCCAGGATGAACACGACGTTGCTACTGAGCGGGTGCATCCACATTGGTGGCTGCTGCAAGCTTCTTGGGACACTCATTGGAGTAGTGACCCTTGACTCCGCATTCAAAGCAAGTAATCTGGGACTTGTCTTTTCCTGCAATAGGCACAACATTGCTTCTAGTCCTTGGGGCAGTATTGTTGTTGTTATTGTTGGACTTAGGCGGTGCATGGTTGAAGTTATTGGAGTTGCCGGGGTTATTGTTGTGGGTTCCTCCAGACTTCAAGTTTCCTCCACTAGATTGGGATAGTTTGGACGGGGCATAGGGGGTCTGTTGTTTCTTGGGGCATATCCTGCAGATGGGTTGGGGCGATACTTCTGGGTATGGTGGGATCCAGGCTGGTGCATCATATGACGCTTACGGTTGTCATTGGCTTGGTTGATCTTTCCTGCCATCTGGATAGCAGAGTCCACAAGTTCTTCTAGATCCGCAAAACGGGTGTTAACTAACACTGTCTGCATCTCATCATGTAATCCATTCAGGAACCTTTCCTTCTTCTTTGCTTTGGTGCTAATCTCGTCAGGGGCATATCTAGCTAAAGATAAGAATATGTCACGGTATTCCACCACAGTCATTCTCCCTTGCTTCAATTCCCTAAACTCATCCCTCATCCTAGTGACCAAACCTTGGGGCACATGGGTGCAGCTGAACTTGAACTTGAATGCTTCCCAAGTCACCATCTGACCTTCGTTCATGGTACGAGTAATATTCCACCAGGCTCTTGCATCACCTGCTAGATAATGGGTGCCAAACATTACTTTTTCATTAGCTTCAACTCCTGTGACCTCCAGGTTGTTCTCCATGGTTTGCAGCCAGTCATCAGCATCTAAGGGATCCTCAGACTTACTAAATATAGGTGGGTTGGTATTCTGAAAGTTTCTGAGCTTGGATCCATGATGATCTTGGTTTCCATGGCCTTGATTATTGTGGGCCATCTGAGCTATCTGTTGAAGAGTGGCTAAGTTGGCTTGGTGTTCGGCTCTACTAGCTTCACGGTCAGAAACTAGCATTTGCAGAATCTACAGCATTGGGTCCTAGGATGAACTGCTTCCTTCGGGGTTTCCACGAGTCATCTAAAGATTGAGATAGATAATTAGATAAGAGGGAAATCTCTAAGGTTTATGGTTTTGTTTCAAAAGTTTTAAACTTTGTGATATGGGCATGAAGGAGGAGGTGAAGCCTAATTTCAGGACTCCACCAAGCTAGGTGATGCGGGCGCATCCCATTGATGATTGGCACGCCAGGATGACCTACGATATGTAATGATAAGTATAAGGTTGTGTCAAATATTGTTGCTATGTTATGAGTCCGAGTCTAGGTTAGGTTCGAGTCTGTTGTGTGTTCAGTTTGGGTCTATCCAACCGACTAGTTGCATGCCTCCTATATAAAGGAGCCAGCCGCTTAGGGTTTAGGGGAGTTCAGTTGTTTAGTCTACAAACTATATTGTGATCCACCGTGTATCATCCCTCCGGGGACGGTGATACCGTTTATCATATTATTGCTGTGGAGGTTCTTGTGTTTATCAAGGATTGTCGTGCTCAGGTTTGAGGCGTGGTGATCTTCATCATGTTACTTGCTGGATTTGTTCCTCTTCTTCAGGTGACGTTCATCGGGTTATTGGAAGAATCATCTATCTGGTTGACTCGCTGTGAAAGATCTGGACAAAACTCAAGGATCACTTTGAGTTTGACTCAGGTTTTGCAAACTAACAACTTCCTCTCATTCGTTTATTCAAAGCACACAATACAAACACACACCTCAACACAAATAGAAAACATATGGTTTTAAGAACCATTATGTGAAACTACGATACAATGGGCCTAGATATAACTCATTCCTACAATAGTGCTCAAGTGCATCTAATCATCATCAATGAAGGTGGAATCATCATCATCGGTGTGGAACTCCATGGCATCGTCCTCTAGGTAGTCGTCATCATCACTGAGGTAAGAGTAGAGATCTCCCTGGATATCTTCACCTTCCTCCTCCTTTGCTTCAAGATGGCTCTCCTGTTCACGGATGGTCTTCTCGAGAGTGGCTACCTTCTTGCGAAGACGATCGATGATGCGATCCTTCTTGTCACGCTGACGACGAAATGGCATGCGCTCTTTGGCGAGGATGGCGAGGGTCTGGTCCTTCTTGACTACAATGGCATAGTTGTGGTTGGCGTAGGCACAAGCATTGTCCAACTCCTTCTATCTATCATACAACATGAAGTCGAGATTATCCACCTGGTGCTTCAGCTCTAGGTGTCCTGGCATCTCCAATGGCATTCCCATAGAATCACGCCTTGTGTAGTGAGCAAAGCGAGTTCCCTGGATCTGGTTGATGTTTTGTCCACACAGACGGGCAAGAGCTTCATGCATAGCCCTGGATAATCCATCTAGCCAGTTGTTCTCCCTCAAGCTGAATTGGATCTTCTCCAAAGTGGGTGCTTCCATCTTGCCTCCGATATCTGCAATTATCAGCCATTTAGTTCTTCTCCTGGTTGATCATTGAGTTGGGCCCCGAAGAACTCCGGGTGCGGGTGCTCAAGATACTCTGCAAGTGCATCTAGATACCTCTCAAAGATCAGGTGGCCTCTGTTGCCCAGCTGGTAGAACTTGCTATACTTGACTTCCATCTATAAGAATTTAGGGTGAGCAAGTTAGTGAGGTGATCAAGTGTGTCAAATTTTATGTAGAATTGCAAGAATTTTTTAGGAACATGATTTTTTTTGAAAGAATCTCAAGGATAAGAGTGGGAATAGATTTTCATAAATACTCACTTCTTTTGTTTTAAAACTAAGTTTTTGTTCAGACGTCAATTCTAACTAGGGTCTCCTATGGTCAGGATGGCTCTGATACCAACTGGTCAACACCCGGATTTTTAATCCCAGATGTCTGTTATGCCATACATCACAATCCTAGGATTACCATTTTTGCGAGACATAATAGAATTGGTACCATAGTACATCATCCATTACAAACCATAATAAAGGTCTTACAAATAAAGAATCTCATGATCTAGTCTTAATACAATCAAAGCAGCGGAAAGTAACATAGTAGGGGCTCCATCTTCAGAGTCACAGGCAATGCTGACGATGGAAGATGATCCTAGTTGTCATAGACCTCCTGATGTCCATCTTCCTGGTAGTCCTCCTCATACTATGGCCACGGGAATAGCCAGGGACAAAGCCATGAGTACTCTTTAAGTACTCGAAAACTATCACTAACAAGTAAGGTAGTTCTAGTAGGAAATCTTAAGCTCTAGGTTTATTTGCAAAAAGCTAGGTTTATCTCATATTGAGTTTAGAAGTAAAGAAAACTAATTTAACGTTCTACATCACCTGAGTGGGAACCTAGTTTTTATGTCCACAACCTTGTTGTGGTCAAGTCAAAGTCATAGTTCAATTCACAAGTCATTTTGAAAACATCTGACAACGGAACAGTATGGCCACTCCAACTGTCCATGACCGCGGACGTGGCTATTCGAATAGTTTGACACTCTGCAGAGGTGGTACACTTTCACCACAAAATTCGATACATCCGTCAGGGATAACCCTGAATCATTATACTTAGTATGCGGATAATCAATCATAACCTTTTAATTACACACTCTAGTATAGGCACCTCCCCTATGAGCTTGGCCTCCCAGCCATGGCCATCTACCATCCTGGGCACTGCATAGGTGGACATTCACATGAGGTAGCCTCAGCTCAACCTCTTTCGCAAGGGAACCCATACTGAGGCATATAAACTTCCAGTTAAGCCCTACCCAATTCAGGTATTGTGGTTGTACAGTAAAATTGGAATGGTATCACATCCGAACCCAACCATCAGTTTTTGTAAAGGGCTAAGGCTCATGCCTCAACATTTTCATCATCAATCCTTGTGTTTCTCAACACATGTCAAAACATTTCAATAGAATGAATCACCATTCCAAGGTTTTCATAATCATGTTTACCAAGTATTCCCATCTAAACTTGAAAGGGAAATGGACGTCGCCTAGAGGGGGGTGAATATGCGTTTTAAAAATATTACGGTTTAGGCTCTAATAAATGCGGAATAAAACTTAATGTTTAATTTATCAAGCCAAAACCTATATCCACTAGTTTCACTAAGTGCACCGACAACCTATGCTAAGCAAGACAAGCAACAAGGTTATAGCAAGATATAGTACTTCAAGCACGATGGCTATCACAATGTAAATTGCATAAGTAAAGGGCTCGGTTGAGAGATAACCGATGGACGCGGAGACGATGATTTGTTTCCCGAAGTTCACTTCCAAAGAAGCTACGTCTCCGTTGGAGAGGTGCGGGGGTGCAATGTACTTCGAACGCCACAAGTGGCTCACCTCGAGGTGTGGTGGCACGATGCTCATCCAACGCCACACAAGGCCTCACCCCAAGATGCGAAGGCACGCAACCTACCGACGCCATAAAAGGCTCACCCTATTCTCCCGTGAGCTCGCCACAAAGGCCTACTCACGTTCCACTATGGGACACTTGAGGGCGGTCACCGAACCCGTACAAGGCTTGAGGCAATCTCCACAACTCAATTGGAGGGCTCCCAAGAAACGCCACAAAGGCTCCACAATGCCACAAAAGGCCAACAAGCTTGGGGAACCTCCACAACTCAATTGGAGCCCCAAGAACACACCACAACTCCACACAACCGTCTAGGGTTCCAAGAACCCAAGAGAAACAAGCCCAAGGGCTTGAACTCGCCGAATCTCCGAAGAGAACTCAAACCTATGCACCAAATGCAAGAGGCAAGTCCTTCTCTCTCAAATTCCACCAAAGCTACAAAAGCTATTGGGGGAATAGGGGAGGAAGAACACAAGAGGAGAACACAAAACTCTCCAAGATCTAGATCCCAAGGATTCCTTCACAAAGAAGGGATTTTGCTAGGTGTGGCTTGTAGATCTAGATATCCTCTCTCAAATCCCTCAAAAAGATGCAAGAATCATAGGAGGGAGAAGGGGAGAGGGCAAGCTCTTCAAGGTCAACAATGGAGGAGAGAGAGAGCAAGAACCAAGAAAAACGAGTTAGGGCTGAAGGGGAAAGGGGAACTCCTTTTAAAGGGCTCCCCGATCTGCCTGTTACCCACAGAATCACGCGCAGCCGGTAGTACCGGTGGGTGGCCGGTACTACCGGTGGCACTCAGCCAACGGTCCAAAAACACGGTGCAAACGAACATAAAAACGAGGCCGGTCGGTACTACCGGTGGGTCACTGGTACTACCGCCTGGGCCGGTACAACCGGCCAAGATTCCGACCGAAGTTCCGTCAAATAGCGCAGACCAGGCAGAGAGCATACTGAACCAAAAATGGGTTCACCGGAAGTTGGACCGGTATTAACACCGGTACTACCAGCAGCATTTCTGCCCGAGCGGTACTTCCGGCGTCTGGCCGGTACTTCCGGTCAGAGAAACTTCAGAACCAGAAATGCCACAACTTTTGCATCCGAACTCCAAATGAGATGAAACCAATTTTGTTGGAAAGATAACGACATGTAGAATCCAACAAAAAGTCGAAATATTGGATATCACCAAGGGAGAAAATACCATGAATATATATGTGAGATACCTCCCAAGGTGTGGAGCCGGAAAACCCGCAAGATCAAAAACGCAATAAGGTATGCAAGGGAAATACGTTTTTGATGAACTAGAGCTTGTTATGAAGATAACCAAAAGCTCTAGATCCTCACATGGACAAGAACCAAACAACAACCAAGAAAGATGATGCTATGAATGCAAAGGTTTGAGCTCTCTTCGAAAGATACGAACAAGTCACCCACTCGATAGCCCCTCTTGATAGTATGGCTATCTATCCTAAACCCAGTCTCCCAACACTACAAGAGACCGGTAAAATAGAAACCCTATCAAGATCATACCTTTGCCTTGAGCATCCCACTTGAGCGTGATGTAGATGATATTGTCACCTTCAAGATGGAACACCTTTCTTGATTGCTCGTGCTTGATGAAGACTTGCGAATGGCTCCCCCATACTCCATGGGGAAACCTCTTCTTTGTCCTTGTCTTCATCACTCCATGAACGCCGAGGAGGCAAGCTCCAAGCATGAGATCTTCTAGAGATGGTGCATATTGAGCTTGCACAACAATTCTTGACGATGTCTTGAAGATAGCCATGATGAACTCCATCTTCTTCTTCTTCTTCAAGACATACTTGATCTTCTTCTTCTACTTGATTCCAATAGGCACAAAGCCCTTGGACGATGCTTCTTCTTTTTCATCCTTGAAACCAACACATGGTCCAAGCGATGCCAATGGACAAACCTACAAGTGAAACTCAATTTGCACATTAGTCCATAGGGATTGTCATTAATTACCAAAACCACACATGGGGGCATACATGCCCTTTCAAAAGTGATCAACTTTTATGCTTAGCACTAGCCACTAAAGTTGAGAGGATTCACTAATGAGGGGTGATAATCAAGTGTAACTATCCAACTCTAGTTCTATGCATTTTGATGATATCTAAGTATAACTAGTTAGGCCTACTTTTATACTCTTTATGGTATCTATCCTATTTTTCTAATACTCACAAATCACTAATTAAAGGTAAAGAACTTTGGGTAAAAGTAAAAGAATAAAGCTTGCAAGTAAAACTTGGGATTGGTATAATCAAGGTTGCATAACTAGGTATGCCTAATGCATCTTGCATAGATTCTCTTGCAAGGGTGACTTGCATAGTTCTAGCTTGCATTGTTGTGAAACTTGCAAGTGTTAGCTTGCATAGTTAACTTGTAGTGTTAGGCTTGCCTTGAGTAGTGTAGTGGTTGAAGTTCTCTTCTTCTTCTTCTTCTTCTTCTTCTTCGTAGTACTCCTCCTCCTCATAGCTCGGGTCGGTACTAGCGTCTATAAATGAATACGAGGTACACAATCACTAAAATATACTTAACTAATTCTATTTAGCACACAAAGGTTCATACTAGATGATCTAGCATCATCACAACCATCACATGAAATAAATACCTAGTCTTGTTATCTTATTTTAGAAAAGTAATTTCTACTCATTGAAAATACTTAAGATTTAATATTCTCCAATTAAAATATGGGATCATGTTGACACATGTCATCACCACATATTCTAATACATGGGAATATGATTTAAAGTGTTTGTCATATTTTACAAAGTTTAAAAATTATTATTTAATAAAATTAAAGTGACTAGAAATGCCTATATAGCATTCTTTTAGTACTAGTCCAAGATCACTGCATGTAAACCTAAATATTTTTACATATTCAGATAGATCTTGTCAAATGTGATTTTTGAGAGTTGGAATCGACTCAAAAGCATTTATGGTTGATTTTTAAAAAAGTTTGAAGTTAGAAAAGTCTCTGTCTTGTTATTTTTGGTATAGGTGATCTATAATTTCAAATGGTTTGAATCCAACGAGCTTGGATAGATAATTTGAATATCTTTCTAACAAAATTGGAATCATGCAATTTGCTTCAGTGAATCTCTTTGAATTGATTTTTGAATCTACTGACATAATCTGGTTTTAACTAAAAAGGAAAAAGATTATTTAAATCGACGGGCTCTGCGCGGGAAAGTAAACGGGCTGGCCCAACTACACTGCGCTGGCGCAGCGGACTGCTGATAGGGGGTCCCACTAGTCAGTGGCTTATCTAACCCGAACCGGTACGTTTCAATCTGAGCCCTACGATTAGAACATGATATAACGACTGACATGCATCGTCTACGTCGAACATCTCCGGCGAGATTCTAAGCCTAACGCGGCGGTGGGGGTCGTGTGAGGCTCACCAGGGCTCCAGCTAGGGTTGGCGATGGGGGCGACTGGGGTTGTCGTCGATGACGGTTCGAGGCGCGGTCACGACAGCTCCTAGAGTGGCTCCAATCGACGGCTCATTTCTTTCTCTGCAGCGGTGAACTCCGGCTAAATTCTGGCGGGTTAATGCTTGCCTTGCTCCGGGGAGAGGTGTGGGAGGTTCTATGAGGAGTGGGGAGTGGAATGGTGTGGAGAATTGAGTCTGGGGCGACCTCTATTTATACACCGACGACGGGGACATAGTGGCATGGTCTGGCTCCTCCGGCGACGGCGGTACATCGAGCTATCGGCGTAGCCGAGGGTAGGGTTCGACGCGGTGCTGTGGGGCGATCGTCACACGCTTAATGGCGCGATAAGGGGCGGTCGATATTGGTCGGGAACGATCGGTGCTCTGCGCGGGAGCGACGGCGTTTGAGACGGCGCACAGTGGCTATGGTCCACGCGGCGGCGAACGGGCATGTCTGGGGGATAGCTAGGGTCACGGCGAGTGCGGGCACGCGTGGTGATGGCAAAGGACGGCGTGTGTGCGCTGGTCGGCTGCGGTGCTCTGGCGCGCTTTCGGCATGGCGCAGAGAAAATGGGTGCGGCGGTTTTCAGGTGGTCCACGTCTTGCCTGCGGTTGAGGGTTGGACAGGGGGTGGCGGTGGACGATGGCCTGTCTCTTGGACATCATGGACGAGGCCTGTGCTGGCTGTGGTAGTTGGTTCTTGGCCGGTCGACGCGGCAAGCTTCAGGTGGCGCTGCACTGGCGCAACGACAAAGGGGATATGCGTGTCTTGCGCTGTTGGGTGTTGGGGGAGACCATGGGAGTGAAGAGGGGACAAATAGGTGAGTGATCACTGCTTAAAACAGTATAAGTTAGGCTAGGGGACAAATGGGTGAGTGATCACTGCTCGACCAAATGGCCGCATGAACTCAAGTTTGAAATTTTTGAATGAAATTTAGTGAGTGTTCTAATCTTATGCTTGGTAGTCCATGGTTGTTTGGAAAAGTCAAGGTGAATTGATTTGATTGGTTTTGCAAAATGGTGATCTTAGTACATACACTTGATTCAATTTTGAATTGTCCTTTAAATAGATTTGAAAATAGTTTCTGTGAGTTTGCAAAATGGACTTGGATTCACTTTTACTTGGTTTAGCAGGGGTGAAAAGAAATGGGAAAGTTTCCGTTAGAAATCTTTGACTAGAAACACTTAAAGTGGTCTAGTGGTTAATTTTGGTCTAAATGACCATTTGATCATATGATTCATATTTGAATTTCTTTTCTTTTGATTTTGTTTGTAAATGGTCTAGATGTAGTATTCATCTTTAAACCATTCCTTATCATTTATAGCAATCGAACATGGCAATTTCACTCATTCATACACTAATGCAAACCATACATACACTCATATTTAATTTAATAATAAAAGTTTTTGTTAGCCCTAAACTTGGGTGGTTCGAACTTAATAATCTTGATTAATATTTTTGGGGTGTTACAGTTAGCGAGAAACGTTGTAGCTCAGGGGTATGTGGACTTTCTTCAAGGGATTTGAGTAGGTGCACAGCTAAGGCGTGCGAGAGAGAGGAGCAGTCGATGACGAACATGTACGAGTGGTAGTGAGTGGCCGCGGGGCGTTCACGTCGTTTCAGTTAAAGGGGCATGACGTCCGCCGTAAAAGCGCCGTGCTAGGTAGCATGGCGCCCCAAAGCGCCAACATTAAAATCGGCCCACGCGGTCTTCGTTGACTGCCACGTCGGACGGGGTCATGGTGTTTTCGACAATGCGCTATGGTATCATGGCGCTTTTGACTGGGGCATTGCTACTTACCATGACGCTTTCTGGTAAAACGCCATAAAAATATGTCAGATCGAGAATTTTTCGAGAAAATAGGTTATTTTATGTGATCATTCTTTTTACTAGGTTATCTGTGCGATCTTTGCCCGAAGAGGGCCGCGGACACGCCACACGAGCGGTGGAGTGGCGAGGGGCGGGGCCATAGTACCGTTCGTTCCGTTTTGAGATTTGGCGGAGAGCCGACCCGTCTCGCCTGCTGACAGCCGCCTCCCCCGACTGAGACTGTCCACTAGGGTTTCTTCGCGCCGATCTCGCCGCCCCCTTCCCGGCTCTCCCTTCTCCCACGCCGGGGTGCTCTCCCTCTCTCGCCCGCTCCTCAATCACCGGGAGCTCCAGTTGATGCGATAGCAGGCCGGCGCGGGCTGTGGGTGCTGGAGAGGTCTGCAGATGGAGGCGCTCCCTTCGTCGCCGAGGCACCCTCCCAAGTATGGCAGCGCCGCCGTCCAGGTCCGTACTTCGAGCTAAACTGCTTGCTCTTCGCTGAATCATGTCCCAGAGTCAATTAGTTATTGTCCGCAGAGCAGGCTTTGTCTCTCTTCTCACCGTAACAAGCTCGGAATTGGTCAAGGGTAAACTGTTGTGGTCAGCACCGAAAGATGTTGTGCTATGCTAGCTTTAACATTGTTGGTAGATGGTAAATGCAGTTACCAGTTAGTAGCACAAGGGGGTAACACCTGAACTGGATAGAGTTAGTGCGTGTTCAACTGTAAACGTATGAAAATATTGCTGCGGAGCACATCTTCTGTATCCACCACATGGTTTTCTTACTAAACTAGTGTGGATATGCCCTAAGACCTGGACATGATCGTTGTGTGACTTTGTAGATGCACCACCTGCTAAGCTCAATTTCTGTGGGTTTAGTTCTTACAAAGGGGAACAGCTTGTTTGAGTCACAGTGATTGTCCTTCGTTATTTCATTTGCTTGTAGGCGCAGCTTCTGATTTGCCGTAGATACACAGTAGCACACGATTTCACTCACATGCCAAGTAGCCAGGCAATTTAACTGTTTGGGTGCGCACGTGACTTGAAAACATTTCATTTATGTTACTTATATTTCTCATAACTAGCGAAGTTGACCACGTAGGTAGAAATATCAAGTTTTTTTATGTGTTTGTTTTCTAAAGATACAGGGTTACAAAATAGAAGTGCATTTCATGTGGTAAAATGATGTGCATAGTTGCTGAAAATTTAATTTATGTTGGCAGAATGCTTTGGAGCAGTTGGCGTCCATTGATCTCATTGAGCTAAGCAAGGAGGCTAGAATTGAGAATTGCCGTGCAACTAGGGACTTGAGTAGCTGTGGCCGCTATGTCCAGCATGCGCTTAACTCATGTGGGCACGCCTCGTTATGTGCCGAGTGTAGCCAGAGATGCGATGTCTGCCCAATTTGCAGAAGTCCAATACCTGATAATGGAAATAGGGTGCGGCTCCGCCTCTACCACAAATGCCTGGAAGCTGGTCTCATCTCTAAGCAGCATGATGAAAGGTTTCAGGAAAAGGAAGGCCATGGTGATCCTGTTAACATGGATGTCCAGCGGCTGCATTCCTTATTTGATGTTGCGCTTCAGAATAATCTGGTCTCCCTGATTTGCCACTGTATCCTCTTTAGAAGGTTACTTATGCTTTAATCAGCTAAACACTGCTTCATCGTCATTTTTTATGTGCTGCCTTCTTTTTCCTTCTGTTACCTTGACATTCAGACCAGATATTACCGATGTTTGTTTGGATGAGAGTGCTGTGTCAAGCGATCCACTTCTGGCTTTTCTTTTGGACGAGGTGGTCATCAAGGACTGGTGCAAGAGGGCTGTTAATGCACTCATATCAGAGATAGGCATGATCTGTATCCACCAACATTTAATTAATTGGTTCTTCTTCCAATTATGTCTTTTATGAGCCTTGCATATCTTCATGCAAGCACAGCCACGCTTGTTGAGGGGGAGATTATTCTTATTCTTATATTGTTGATAACACCTTAACCACATCTTAGATAGATCTGGACTAGACATGATGAAGTCTAAGTTACCCCAGCTTCAGAAGTTTGCAGTTCAGTTGGCAGGAATTTCCAGCGTTGTTGAAGCTATGATCGCATCCTTCAGAGAAGCAGCTCACATAAATGACCTGCACCAACTAATTGAGAATACAATGAAGGCAAAACAGGTATTGCTTCTCAACTCATGTGCTGTGATTTAATGTCACTGACTTGCTGTGAACAAACCCTAAAAAAAAACTCCCTCCCATAATTATTGTCGTGGTTTTAGTTCAAATTTGACCTACAATCGCGACAAGAATTATCGAACGGAGGGAGTACTAGACAACAAGTTAGTCTAAGCTTGGTAGTGGGAATTGCTACAAGACGATTATGCTGGAGGGGTAGATTCAGTGAACAGTTAGCTTCTATTTATGGTGTCATGCGAATGGATTTGGATACATAGATCATGTAAGACTGGAATATGGACATCTACAACAACATTCGTCCCTCTTTATCTTCTATTTCCCTTTATGTTTCTCCATCTCGTTCATGTATGTTGACCATCAGTTTTTTACTGAAATATTTTCGAAGAAAAGCAGTCAGATTTACACTATCATTATTTCTTCATGAAGTGTTCATTTGGAGCTTTTCCTACAGCATTTGGAGGCCATGATTTGGTGCATCAGGCATGAATTTCTTGAGAAGATTTGCTCACGCCATGCTAGTTTTGCAACTTGGAGTGCTGATGTGATTAAAAGAAAAACATCTGCAGAGGAGCGACAATGGCCTGAAGTTTCTGGTAAAACATCTGGTTACGACGAAGCCAACCAGGGTATTCTTTTCATCGAGCAGGCGCTACAAAACCTTGGGAATCAACAAAGTTACATAGATAATGAGGAAGAAGGGGAAATCACCTGTTTGCAGAACGAGCAATCATCATCTATGTTCCGTTCAACAATTGACCAGTCTAATGTCAACAGTTATCCATTTAAAAACTTACGCGAGGCAGTTGATGTACTCTTTCTGCACGGAGGATCTGACATGGTGGTTGCAAAACAAGCAACTGTATCCTTTTCTGTTATGAGATAGCGAATTTTACTTTTACAAGATTACTTGCAAAGATTTGAAAGACACTGCTCTTTTCTTTCTCCTTGACATTCTTTAGTTCTTATACTACATATTTGATCGGCATTGGACAAGACCAGATTCAGAATGGAGGTATCTTGTGGATGATTTTGCTGCTACATTTGGCATCCCTAGTAGAACTTTGCTTGAATGTCTTGTGTTTTGTCTTTTGGATGATCACTCTTCACAGGCTTTGGAGGTAACTGATTCACACCCGTCTTTTCTGGACATGATGTTGTTACTTGTTAGTATTGCTGCATGCATTGTGCAAATATATTATCTGTTAATGTTGCCTTTGCTTCCAAGTCTTTTATCTTTTCCTATTGTGCTCGAGTGTTTGGAGTTTTAACAGCTATTTGAGTGATCAACACCTCTTTCCGAATTGATCACTCAAATAGCTGTTAAAACACCTCTTCCTGAATTTCTCTAAAAAAACACCCTTTTCCAAATTACCTGCCTGTCCTATTTGAGTTTTTGACCAAAATTATTCACATTATAACTTCCTTGGTCACAATTGCTTCAAGCTTGCCTTTTGTAGAAAGACCCTTTTGGAGTGATCGGGCTTCCTAGTCTTCTTTGAATGCTGAAGTATAGTTAGTCATATATGTTTAATGAGATCAGATTGTTTACTTGGAAGTGTAACTAAAATGCTGCTATTACATATGTTTATTTTATCATTCTATGAAGTTGCTTTGGAGGACAATATTTTGAAAAGGAGAGGAATAGTGCTTTCAGTATTTCAGCTGTCAGGGTGCCATTTTAGCATACATCTAGGGAGCCTGTTAGTATATCCCACAGTATTTTGGTTGTTTCCCCCCTCGGTTATATATGCAAGTCATGTACAGTTCTGCATTCATTTTTGGAGTCTAATCCCCTGAAATATCACTTGCTTATACCAAATACATGATCTGAACTTCTTGATTTGTACTGTTGTGGTGGTAGTGGCTACCATTGACCAAAAATGATGCCCCTGCTAGGATTGTCAATTAATTAAGCAACCCGTACATAATTTATATTTTCACAGTACTGAATAAACATGTAAATGGAGAGGTGTGTTGCATTAGGTGCTGCCATGCTTTTCACGTACCCTTGCATTGAAGTGTTGTTTATGATGTATGCTACTTTAGGCCATGTACAATGCAAGGTGCTTAGACAGATGCTTATACAAAAATAAACCAAGCTTTTTCGTGTAGGAGAGGTGCCTCGTTAAGCATTTGTGTGCATAAATTAGCACTAGTGCTTACTCAAAAAGCAGTTTATTTTTCTAAGCACCTCCATATGCACCTTGCATTGTACATGCCCTTAGTGCTTAGAACAATCTTTTGTTTTCTGAATTCCTGTGAATCTCCCTTTCTCCACTTATGGTGCCAGTGGCATCAGAACTTGAGTTCTGCTTGTAAATACTGCAGCCTGCTTATTCACTTGCTACTGATCTTGTCTTCGATTAACTCAGTTGTGATGCCCATCTACTCTGTGTGCAGGAGGCATGCTCTCTTCTTCCTAAGATTTCTAGCAAGGAAACACATCCAAAGATAGCACAAGTTCTTCTGGAGCGCCACAGACCTGATGTGGCACTAGTCGTGTTAAAGTGCACAGGGAGTGATAGCTTCTCCGCTACAGCAAACATTGAGAAAGATGGGCTGTTATGTCTTAGTGAGGCAGTGACTGCACTCCGTGTAAGAATTGAATACGGCCATGTAACAGAAGCATTTATGTTTCATAGGAGGTACTGCTCGAGGGTAAAAGAGCAAAGACCAGCAGATACGGCCCATGTTGAAGATGTTCACAGAAATTCTTGGATGTATCATGTTGAGGTGATGATGGCTGAGTTTTGTGAGATCTGCATTGATCGAAACGTTGCCGAAAAAATGATTGATCTTCCTTGGGATTCTGAGGAGGAGAAACATCTTCACAAGTCCCTCTTTGATTCTGCTCGTGAGAGGCCCACAGGGCCATGTGGTAGCCTGCTTGTTGTTTTCTACCTCCAGGTAAATGGTCTGTATGCTTGAGTGAACTAAGTTCCTCAGGGTCATGGTTACATTATACTGTAGCTGTATGATATCCTGGTGTCTTGAAAATGTCATCTGATTCATTTCTCATTTACTTACATGTTACTTCATACTTCAATGAACAAACGTAACAGTTAAAATTCAAGGAGGTAAAGCCTAGCTACTGCAGCATATTTTCTACGAATACAGACGGTCCTGTATGCTATTAGATAGTGGATTTTGTACATACAAGGGTCTCTGCTGTAGTTTGAGTTTTAGGTACTGGTGTGTATTGAAAATTCTCAAGATAAGCTGCCTAGGAACCACTGTTCATGTTTGCCTTCCTTTCCCGAACAACCCAAACCAGCCTTTTATGATAGTCAATTGGGAAGTGTAAAGAGTGATAAATGTATACCATGTTAGAACTTGTGCACCTGCAAAAAAACTGTGCAGAGTGCCCTGAAAAAATTCACAAGATTCAAATTATGGTTTTTGAACCGTGCTGTTACAACCACTTGTCTTTCTTGTACTGGGCGCATTGCATTTTCTATTTTTTTAGGATTTTTGCATTGCATTTTCTATTTTTTTAGGATTTTTGCATTGCATTTATTTTTTCGGTGCACATGTTCTAACATAATAAAACATCTACTCCCTCCGTCCAGAAATAAGTGACTTGGATTTGTCTAGATTCGGATGAGACGCATTTTAGTGTATAGATACATGTGAATCTAGACAAATCCAAGTCACTTATTTCTGGAGGAGGGAGTATTACTTTGCTAGAATTATTTTTTAGATGCAGAATACTGAAACCTTTAACTTAAGTATCTGTACATGTGCTTTTCCTATTACTAATGTACATACACTAAAGATGGCAAACATGATTCTTACTAGTTTGTACATGTAGAGATACTATCTGTATTCAAATAATATAATGAGTAGTAAAAAGTTAATCAGTGGCTTTGTGATGTTAGAAGAAATGATAAATTGGAAATTCGCACCCAATGTGTCTCTTGTCTGTATGAGTCTTTTCTTGCCTCATACAGTTTTATTATCATGCATCATGGATATCTTAACATTTGATGTGTAAAAGCAATCTTTATTTTGTAAAACCTTAGAATAATTTTATGATTTTTATATTGTGGTTTCTGTAAATGACCCTCCTCTTTACATTTTTGTATGTTGCCTGTGGCTTCACTGTTATTGCGAAATGTACCCTATGCTTTTTATTGCTGTAGTCTAATTGAATTTAGACTGATAGAAAACTAAGCATTAGTGTTGTCAGTTCAAAATAGTACCATGAGCTACTGATATATGCATATGTTTCCAACTTCCCATCATAAGGAAACACATCAGAAGCTAATCGGAGGGCTTCCTGTTTTTTCTGGTTCTTTTAGCGGTATCGGTACTTGGAAGCATATGATGTTCATCGTAGCCTTCAGAGCTTTGAGCAAAATGTGCTGGAATCTGCTGGTGAAGATGTTGCATCCAAAATTAGTACAATTTCTCAATGGAGAGAAGGTTTAGTGGTACGTACTTAATATGGTTTGTTTTTACTTGCATGTCTTGTTTCTAATGCTTTATTTTGTCAGGAAAAGAATTTGTGATTTGTTGTCTTCACAATATATGCGTAGGCAATTGCTGTGACTTGATTTAAGGAGTACGACCTCTGTTGCCGTTTTAGAATGAGTGTAGTCAACCTCTTAAATGTTTGACAGCTAATGCACAGAAAAAGGAATTGGCATGTGCAAATGTTGTTACTAGTTTGGGCATGATTTTTTTATTAAATGTAATGGGGAATAGCTGGATCTCTTCATGACCCTATTGAGCCACTCCGTGGACCTCCAAACATGATCTACTGCAACTAATACAGTACGACCTCCATTTGAAGAGACATGGCATTTTGGAAAGCGTGTGATCACACATCTTTAACATTGACTACTACTACCTCCGTTCCAAAATATAAGATGTTTTAGTAGGCTAAAATAGCCTACCAAAACGTCTTATATTTAGGAACAGTGGTAGTAATATAGTATAAAAAGCTAATTAGATTGATCACATCAAAACAGTATCATTAGATTTTCATGAAATATATTTTGACAGAATAGCAATCTCATAGTTGTTCACTAACATATTCATATCAAATGTTGCACGCTTAAGACTGCCAAAGTCCAAACATCCCTATTGTTGAATAAAGAGAGTAGTCCTTTTGGACGAATGGAAGAAGCCTATTTTCTTCGTCACGTTATCTTCTCTATTGCATGATTCTTTTGAGGTGTAACTCAACACTCAGTATTGTTTTATATATATATATATATATATATATATATATATATGTTTTTACAGGCTAAATGCCTTGAGATTCTTCCTGAGGTCCAGAGGGAGGATGCGAGGGCCATCAGCAGTGGAGACCAAAGTCAATTTGCTATCCGAACCATCCAAACGTCTTCGCCAATTAATCCTTCAGTTAAATCTCCTAAGCCTGACATTGGGTTGAGCTCGTCCGTCATCCCTGCTCTTCAGAATAGGTCAAACCCTCTCCACCCAATGAACATTTATGCATCAACTGATTCTGGTGCTCTTATCAGTAGTGTCCGTTCAGAGTTTGGCAGAAAGGTTCCATCTATTCTTCAATGTAGGCCAGTTCCCCCAGGGACGCTTGCATCCAATATGAGATCGACTGCTGGGATCTTGTTCCCCCCTGTGGGCCAAAATGGTGAGAATCCATATTTAAAAGGAACAAAAGAACTCGGGTTTATGAAAGGGGAGTCAGGTTTAAAAAAAGGAACCAAACCTGCTGGTCATGATTCAGTTCCTATGTATTTTAACTTGGGTGCTGGTGATACACCTATGAGAAACCAAGGAACAAGTTTGTCGAAGACTGAGCGTAACAAAACCACTTTCTTTCAAGGAAAAGATTCTGTCAGAAAAGGAGAGTTTGACTTCGGTTTACGTGCGGAGAAGCCTTTTATCTTAAGTGGCACCAATGCTGGTCAAAATGGCCACACAAAGGTATCTGAGAGTGCTGGATTTCGCGAGGGGCATATGGAAAAAACAAAAGTTCCAGCAACACCAAACATTTTCAGGTAATCATTATTCTGTGTGTGACGGTATGTTTAGTTATTGTTTTACTCAATGGTGTTTATTTAGTTACTATTACTTCTGAGGGTCTATACGATTTAAAAGCAAAGTTCCATAGACCAAGGGTTTAGAGTAACTGGTACTTGATTGGATAACACTGGTTGGTAAAAAGAGCAGTTTCATGGAAAAAATCATGGCCCATGGGCGGTTCCTGTGGAAAACAGTTTTTGCCTGCCAAAGTTTAATTTTGAAGTCGACACCATTATCTGTGGTAGTGTCAGTTTAACTGTTCATTTGATTTAAAATTTAGATATCTGGATGGTTTTACTTTAACTTACTTCGAACCAGATTGTGTCACGAAACTTTTAACTGCCTAACTTGCTGAATGAAAGTTTGCAGTGGACCAAATAGGCCCTAGCATGGCTGGATTGCTGTAAAACATCCATGTGACCTAACAAAGCTCAACGTTGATTCATAGTATAGTTCTAGTGGCAATTATGGATATTGGCCTCAACTGGTTGTCTGGTTTGGCCTGCCATTGATGGTATAGTTGGCCTTCACTGGTGGTTACCTGAGCCTCCAACTGGTCACAGTAATAATTACAGTGCAAAGTTTGTTTACCAGGCATGGATGTGTTATACATTGATGAATAAAATATTTCACAAATAACCATGTTTTTTCCTCTTGTTTGAAGTTTGGGCAAGAAATCTTCAGTTGGTGAAGGAGCACTCAGCAAAGGTGGGTCAAGGTGGAGATCCGACGAGTCCAGTGAAGATGAAGACGAGAAAAAACCCGGTGGTTACATGGACAGTGGAGCATCCCTTAACACCAGAAGGCGGCCGCGATTTTCAAGAAGATGATATACCCTCTCACCGGTCCTACGATTTTAAACACTTGCAGGGGATAGCTTCTTTCGTTTTTCCAGTCTCTCTAGTCCCCTTAATGCAACATGAATTTTTTCTGGCCAGAGGCGCATCGCCCAGAGAACAATCTTAGAAATTTTGCACAGCTGTGGTCATGATGATGTGCAAGGGAGCTAGAAAATGAAAAGGCGAATACTATTGGGAATTTGAGATAGTCTAGGAGCTGTTTCGAGCACCTGATTGTCGAATTTTGTCGTAAATCCTTCGTTTCTATTGTACTCTCTGTCAAGAAATAAGTGACTCGAGTTTATCTAGATTCGTGTGTATCTACACGGTAAATGCTGACAAACCCAAGTCACTTCTGGACCGAGGGAGTACCAGATTTGTAGATTTGTTTCTTGGTCGTCTGCACAACATTCCTCTTTGGAAACTTAAGGGAGACAGCCTTGTTGTGCGGTGTGCGTGCCGTGTGTCAGGGAAGTGAACTCCAGTAGTAGTTTGTAATTTTTTCTTGAAGTGAGGAGTGAAACCCCGGGCCAACTCAAGGATAAGAGATGGTCGATACTAATATCAACCGTGGAAAGATGATCAAAATGATCAACAATCTAAACATCTTAATAGGTTGCCAAGTACCTAGTAGAAGATATTTTATGCAACCATCAACAGCCTTAAAAGACATTGTAGAACTTTATGAGCAATCTACCACTAACTTGCATTTCAAAATTTACCTAATATTAACAAATCAGCTTAAATTTGTTTAAGTGGGTGAAGTTAGCTAGAAAGTTTGAGAACTCGTAAAAGTTGGTATTTCCTCCGATCTAAATTAGTTGACTTAGTTTTGTTAGATTCAGATGTATATACTACTAAACATGTCTAGATACATCCATATTTAGATAAATCTGAGTCAATTAATTTGTATCGGAAGGAGTAACCGTAAGTGAATCGTGGTCCACACTTTATCTGAAAACTATTCTTGTGGCCTTCTGATCCATATTTCTTCGTGCTTGCTTTATACCAAAAAAACATTAGTGTCACTTCGAAAATTGGAAATTGTTTTTTGTTTCTATAAGTTGGAAACTCTCATGACATCTTTATTGTTCAACATGTAAGATGCGCACATCTACTAATACGTTATCATTAAGTATGATGTACATATAACCATTACCTTTGTCGTAGCATAAGAATGTTCTTACGTGGTAGATCATATCCTGAAGCAGTTTTTGTTTTCAAAAATTGTGAAAAACCTCTTGGTTATCAGTTTTCACGAGAAGTAGCACATAAAAGAGGACACCATGCGAAATGCTTTCATTTTTTCATTTTAGTTTTTTCTTTTATTTGTTTTCACGTTGAGAGGCAATTTTGTCGAGATGCAAATGCATAGCAAGAATTTGATTTTTTTTAAACTCTCGGTTGTTTTTACTATATTAAATTCATGGGTACCTTCAAAAGATTTTTGGAAAATTTTAAGAGCAAACTATCGGTCTTACTTGTAGCTCAAATTTGGCATATTTTTTACAAATCAACTTCAAGTCATTTAGGTGGGTGAAGTCAGCTAGGAAGATTGAAAAAAAACATAAAACTTAAAAATTGTAAGAAAACCTTATCCACTTTGTCTGAAAATTGGGGTGGTGGCATTATCTTTTCTAACTAGGGTAGGTAACAAAGGATTGAGTCGCTTCAATTTACACGGTCGGCGGGAGTACAGTTTACATCAAGGATCTCAAAAATAGAAAATTACATTGAACTCCATAAATTTAGCACAAATGACCCTAAAATTAAGTAAGGAAAAAGCAGTAGGGTCCGACTCCTTCTCCAGCGAGCAGTTGAGCCATACTCTTAGTACTACTTGCTTCACCCCCCAAAAAAGAAGCGCTTGGTGCTTCCTCTTCGGAGGGTGTAAAATGGAACAAATGGGGTAGTACAAAGTAAGGCCAGCCAGATCTTGATGAAGTGCACCGAATGCAATGTGACTTATCCACCACTTATTAGTAGCACTATTGTGAATGACGATCTTTTTAATAACCTTCTCTCTGGATGTTTGGGAAGGAAGTGAAAATTTCAAAACCGGAAAAGTTTAAATTGTTACTCTACTACTTTTTATCGCCAAGATCCAAATAGTTCCTTCTTATGCACACCAACTCAGCTGACGAACACGCCAGAGACACATGTACGGAGCTACTGGCACAAGGCAGGTCGACGCACGTGCGCAACGCCACGTTGTGAACGAGGAAGAGATCAGTCGGCCGGTGCGGGGTTGCAGGGTGGATGGTGATGAGAGAATGAAGGAGAGAGAAAACATAATTTTTTGCCTGCATATATAGGTCCAGAAATTTATGTCTACTAGTAGACTGTACAATGTACCTCGTGTCAGGAACTCATCGTAGCTTTGCTCTGATATCGTACCACCTTCAACTCCTCCTCCTCTTCGCTGCTCTCATGCTGCCTCCCTGCTTATTCTCTGTGTGTCTATTCTCTTCTCGCTATTCGTTTTCCCTTCTATTTCGACCCATATTCTTTGTACTAGTACTTTCTTTGCCGCAAATACATTCCTAACACTTGGAAAATTGAAATTGTTTCTTTTTCTAATGGTTGGAAATTCCCAGTGGCAATATTGTTTACCATGCCAAGTTCACCCATCTACAAAATATGGGAGGATTAGCATAAACTATGATGTGGATATATCCATGACCTTGCATTGGTCGTCTGGCTTGAAACCCAATAATGTTAAAAAGTTGTAAAAATTCATTTTTATCATTTTCCATGACAAGTAATACACGTAAAAGGACGCCATGCGCAACCCTTTTTTCTTTTTTTTTTCAAAACATGGCCAAATTTATCGTCATGCAAATTCTTAGTTACGTGAACATCAACATAAAGTTTGATTTAGATATGCCATGACCTTGGTCATTCGACTTGAAATCAAAAAATGTTCATACATGGTAGGCCAAATTGTAAAGTAATATTTTCAAAAAGTTGTCAAAACTCGTGCTTACTTCTTCATTGCAAATACGCACGTAAGAGGACGTTGTGCGAATTCTTTTTTTGTTTGATTGTTTTCAAAACAAGATCAAATTTGTCTACATGTAAATTATTAGCAAGAATTTGAATCTTTCAGAAAACCTCGGTGGTTTTCGATATATTGACTACATGATGGATACCTTCAAAAGGTATTTGTAAAACTTTAATAGCAATCTACTATACTTAGTTTTAGTTCAAATTATACCTAACATTGTGTAAGGGAAAAATGCCCTTATCCATTATTTTAGTTAATATTGACACTAGAGCTAAAGTGTGGACTAATGTTACCAACTAGTGTTTACACAGGTTTTAGTCCACAAGTGATGATGAGAGGTGGTCAGAGACTGAAAGGACCACTACGGTCGACTAGAGGAGGGATGAATAGGAGACTACCAAATTTTATCCTTTTTCTTCATATTTAGGCTTTGCATAAAATTAAGTTCTCTAGAGATACAACTAGATGAGCAACCTAAATGACAAGAGATACAACAAGTAAACTAGATGGTAATTGCAAGTAGTAAAGGAGAGGAACGAGTAAACCGGCGAGGGACACAAAGATGATTCCTGTAGTTCACTTCCAATGAAGCTACGTCTATGTTGGAGAGGTTGGGGCCACACAAGGTCACCCAAGCGCCACAAAGGCCTCACCTTCTTCTCCGGTGAACTCACCACAATAGCGAGTCCACGTTCCACTAACCGGTGACCTTGAAGGCGCCAACCGAAACCTTTACAACAAGGTTGAGGGAAAGTCTCCACAAGTCAATTGGAGTGCCTCCAACGACCCCAAGAAGCTTTACAACGAATGCCTGAGCTTCAAAGACGTCCTACACCATCTAGGGTTCTAAGAACCCAAGAGTAACAATATCCATAAAGGATGGGTGGGAGGAATCAAATTCCCGTTGGTGGAAGTGTAGATCTAGGTCTCCTCCTCCACTCTTCCAAAGATCAAGAGCTTTTGTTGGGTAGAGAGGGAGATCTAGCAAGATTGAGCTATGAAATTAATGTAGGAGAGAGAATGTTGAAGAGTTAGGTGGGGAGGAGGAAGAAGGGGTCCTTAAATAGACCCCTTCGAAACGAGTCGTTTTTCTTTCCGCGACACCACTGGTACTACTGGTGGCTTACTAGAACTTCCGGTGAGGCCAATCCCAATGGCTCGAAGCCAGTTGAACTTGCCCTAGGGTATGGGTCAGAAATTCTGGCCGAGTGTGGGCGGAATTTCCCACCAGTACTACCAGCCCAACTTCGCTCAAGTTTCGTCAAATATCACCTGTCAAACAAAGAGGGTACTAAGCAGAGTCTAGTCTTCGGTGGAACTTGACCAGAACTAGGCCCGGAAGTTCTAGGTTGCGAACCCCTGACCAGAACTATCGGTGGCGCTCAGTGGAACTCCTGGCCACATGTACCACATGCAAAGGCCCATGGGAGTGACCTGGCAGTGCCAGCCGGAAATTATGTTCGAAGACGAGCGGAACTTCCGACCAGTACTACCAGTCAACTTCCGACTCAAGTTCCATCAAATAGCACTCTCAAATAGAGAGGCTACTGAACTGATGCACACCATCATCGGAACTTGTCGGTACTACCACCAGCGCCAGCCCTGCAAAATCTTGCAGGATGAACTACCGGTGAGTGACCGGTACTTCCGGTCAGGTAGAAAATAGCTCAAACCTCAAGCAGGACTCTCTCTCTCGCTAAAAACTGGTAGATGTGGAGGTGCATATATGGTTTGTGCAAGAAAAATGATTCCCCCACACCCTTCTCAGGTGGACCCCCTCTTTATAGTACGGGATCCTAACACAACAAAAAGATAGAAAACCGAAAAGAAACACCGTCTTCAAGAGTCCTTACGAAGATGGGTCCATCAGTCACAAAGTGCTCACAAATGATTGCTGCAACTTAGGCACACTATTAGACCAAAATAGAGTTGTTATCAACACAAAAACACATATAGAGATCAATGCCCTTTCCATCTCCCCCTTTTTAGTGTTTCATGACAAACCCATACGATTTACATAGATAAGGAAGATGAAAGACAGAATTTTGCAATGTGAAAGAGGCTCCCCTAGATGTGTGCATGATGTGAAATTTGATTATGGAATGCAACATACACACACAAGGAAAGACTCCCCCTTTCCTTTACAAAACTAGACCAATGCAAAGATATAAGAGAAAGTGAGTGAGATCATACCTTTGCACCAACAAACATATGGTGAGGGATAATAGATTAGGCAACAATATAGATGACTCTACCATATAAAACCAACCACAAAGATACCACAAGGAGGCCATATAGATACGATACCATAGAACATAGTCTAATACATAAAGTACCACAAATAACAAGGTCCACAAGCACACATATAGGAATAAAAATGTTCATGAGCATAAAAGGATCAAAGCAAGAACGAGCTCGTAGTATAACCCATGCAAATCCTGCAACAACCTAATAGACATCTCCCCCCTTTGGCATCAAGACACCAAAAAGGTGCAAAGACCAAATCTACGCACCCCAACCACCAAGATAAGGAGAGGGAAGCTCATGGTTCCAGGTGGCATGGAAGGCGGAGGAGCGGTGACGATGTCTTGATCTCCATCTTCATCATCAGTCCACTTGCAATTCTCAACAACCCATTGAGCCTTGGGCATGGTGACCGAGCTCGATTCTGGAGATACCTCAATGTCAAGCTTCCTCATGATGGCCTTATCCCTCTTAACAATGTGCCTCCTGTCCACATAAGCTTGGTACTCATGGTCTTGCATGAAGCAACCTCATTTTCTTCTTGAGTTTTGGGCTTCTTATGCTTTTGCACACGGAGCTGTTTCTCTTCATGAATGGTGAAATTCTCCTCAGGGAAGTGAGAGTCAGTGACTTCACGCCAATTAGCATTGATGAGAGTCTGAATGTAGGAATCATAGGGGCATGCGAGCTTCTCAACCATAGAAAGCCAAATCTCATTGTAGATATAGTTCATCACATCAAGCCTCCCATGGGAATCCTTGTGAAGATAGGTTTGAAACATGAGGTTAATCTGAAAAGCATGAATCTGATCAAAGTTACCTGAATTTGGTGCAATGGTGTTTTGATACACACGGCGCATGATGTCATAGATGGGAAGGAGATGGGCTCTTTGACCATTTACACCCCAACCTTCAATGTAGAGAGGCTCCAAAACTTATGGAGCTAATGCCTTATCCCCATGGCATTTCCACCCATTGGCCCCAGTGCCTGGTTGAATGGGATACCCAAGAAGAGCCACAAACTCACACCATTTAGCATTCAACATCCTATTGTGGGTCATCCACTTCAAAGTCATATCCACGGGTCGGTATCCATGTGGCGAGTGGAGTAGAACTGGGCAATAGCTCACTCATCAAAGGTATGACGATGCTTCATAATCTTGATAAGCCCAAACCTTCTGCACATGTCAAGTGCTTCACCAAAGTAAGCAATCCTCCTCTCCATGTGGTCCACATTGATGTGTTTCTGAGGGGTAACCACATTCCTCAATCCCACATAAACTTCAAGATAGATCTCCTCTTGCCGAGCACTGTGAAAGTAAGGATCAGTGCAAGGTGCACGTGGGACAAGATAGGGCTCCTTACGACGAAACACCATGTAAGCTTCTTGTGACCACTTGGAGATCTTCTTATCTTTGGATGGCCCCTTGGTGACTACCTTTTTGTAGGAAGCTGACTTCTTCCCTTCAGCCTCGACTGCATGGCGAGCTACTGCTGCTTTTTGACGAGTTGTCTGAGAAGTGGGATGGACAACCTCAAGATCATCTTCATCAATCTCTGGAAGAATGCTTTAACCAGAATGAGGATTGGTGGACCTCGATATGTAGGCACGATAACACTTGTTGCCACCAGAACCACCTTGCCCTGAGAAGAAAGCATATAGGTAGGGAGGGAATAGGGGGTAAGTGCACAAGTTCAATAGGAAAACAAATGTGAAGATTGAAAAAAACACAGGTCAAGATCAAATATGCTTCACCAAAAGTTTCGATAAACCGTCGGTAGTACCGCTTGAAGTCATCGGCCGGAAGTACCGGTCGAGCCCCACCGGAAGTACCGGTGAGAGCTCGAGTCATGGCAGTTTACTAGATCTAGAGGGAAAGAGATCTAAATTCACCAATGTATTTGGAAAATCTGCATGAGTGTGAATACCCTGCCCCTACCAAGATCTCCTTGTGAGGTTCTAGGCAAAGAACATGCCAAGATATGGGTGACCTAACTCAAACCAAGAAAGAGCAAGATCTCCATGAAGGGAGGGAGTTGAGGGCAAATACCAGAATCCATGGGAGGAGATCGAGGTGGGGAAGAAACCCACGGAGCAGATTTGGAGATGGTGGCCGGAACTGGACGGGCCGGTAGTGCCTCCGCGGGGAGCTCTTCTCTGGTGGTTCTTTCCTGTACACAGTGGGTCTAGGGGGGAAAAGGGTAGGATTCCCATTTTCCTCCTAGGCCCACTACTTATAGGAGGATTTCACAGCCGGTAGTACCGGCTAGGGGCTAGAACCTCTGGTCACATGGGATTTCTGGGCACGGCCGGTAGTACCATTTCAGGAGAAAGTTCCGAGGAACTTATCCCTGGACCAGTAGTACCGGTGAGCCGAGCCAAAACTTTCAGTGCCACTAGAAAATATTTCCCAGATTTGTATAGTGGAGAGGAATGAACTTACGCAAAGACAGAGATGGTTTGGGGATTGAGGAAAGGCTTAGGCTAGATAGAAGAGGTAGATAAGAACCAAAAAGAACACAAATAAACGACAAAACAAAGAAATCAAGAGGAGAATCAAATAAGAGCAAATGAAAGAGTTGGTGGCCGAGGCCAGCATATATGAGTAAAACTTGAAGCCACAAAGATATATCTTGGGATCATTACCAAAACTCATCATTGAAGCTCATTTTGTCTCCTTGAGAGACCATAGAGTATGAATACGTTAATGTTCACATAATAGAGGTAATGTTGGTTCATATGAGGAACTACACTCCCCCTAAAACCATGCCTAAATCCAAATGAAGATATCCTTTGAGACACGGGTAGGTGTGTAAGGTACTCAATCCACATTGCTTGAACCTATGATATTTAGCTCATTCCTTAACTCTCAGAACCTTGCTTCATCAAGTGGCTTCGTGAATAGATCCGCTAGATTGGCCTTGGTAGGAACATACTCTAGATAAATATCCCCTCTTGCAACATGATCCCGAATGAAATGATGACGAATCTCAATATGCTTGGTATTGTTGTGTTGCACCGGATTGTGAGAAATGGCAATGAAACTCTCATTGTCACAAAGAAGGGGAACCTTGCCAAAGGAGAGACCAAGATACTTTAGGGTTTGCTTCATACAAAGTAATTGAGCACAACAACTTGCGGCGGAGATGTATTCCGCTTTAGTGGTGGACATAGATACGCAATTTTGCTTTTTTGACGACCAATAAACTAAAGATCTTCCAAGGAATTGGCAAGATCTGGAGGTTGACTTCCTTTCCACTTTGTCTCCCGCCCAATCCAGATACGTGTATCCAATGAGGTCAAACTTGGATCCCTTGGGGTACCATAACCCAAAGTTTGGGGTGTGAACCAAATATCGAAAGATTCACTTGACCGCCACCATGTGGCTTTCTTTTGGCGCGTCTTGGAATCTTGCACACACACCCACGCTTAACATGATATCCGGTCGAGATGCAGAAAGATAGAGCAGAGGACCAATCATAGAATGATAGAGCTTTTGATCCACATCCTTACCCTTGGAGTCGAGATCAAGATTAACCTTTGTGGGCACAGGGGTCTTGGCACCTTTTACTTGGTCCAAGTTGAACTTCTTGAGAATATCTTGAATATACTTGGCTTGGTTGACGAAGGCCCCTTTCCTCAATTGCTTGACTTCAAAGCCAATGAAGAACTCCAACTCCCCCATCATAGACATCTCGAAGCGGTCGGTCATGAGCTTGGAAAAATCCTCATTAAAAGCTTTGTTAATAGACCCAAAAATAATGTGATACGGATCAAGCCGATGATCCTATAGTTTTGTCCTGATCTTTCACAGTGAGTCCACCAGGTAGATAATCTCCCAATCGCGTGATGAACGCAACCTGAAGAAGGGGAATCAATCTAGCAAGTAACGTGATGAAGATCAACACGCCTCAAACTTGAGCACGGCAATCCTTGATGAACACAAGAACCTCCGTCGCAATAATCTGATAAACGGTATCGCCATCCCCAGAGGGATGATACACGGTGGAGCACAATATAGTTTTTAGACTAAACAACCGAACTCCCCTAAGCCCTAGGTGGTTGGCTCCTTTATATAGGAGGCCTACAACTAGTCGGTTGGATAGACCCAAACTGAACACAAAACAGACTTGAACCTAACCTAGACTCAGACTCAATAACATAGCAACAATATTTGACACAACCTTAGACTTATCATTACATATCATAGGTCGTCCTGGCATGCCAATCATCAATGGGATGCGCCCGCATCATCTAGCTTGGTGGAGTCCTAAAATTAGGCTTCACCTCCTCCTTCATGCCCATATCATCATCCCCCCTTCAAGAATCGTTGTCCCCAACGCTTGTGGGTCGGGTCGAAAAGGTGGCATGATATGAAAAATAGCTTCACACGTCTTTGCCATCTTCAAGTCTTTCTTGCCTTCCACTCCGCATCCTCCCTCTTGGCTTGCTTGACTTTAAATATCCCTTGGCGCCTGCACCTCATTGCGTCTCCATACGAGCTTGGACCTAGGCGCCACCGTCTTCTTCTTCTCACTTCTTGTTGGAACCCGAGGTTGTTGAACATGGACCTTCTTTGCATGACCTAGCATAAGATGAGTAATGCCTGGACCACACAACTGACGAACATGTCCATCCTTACCTCTATGCATCCGCACAACTGTCCCAAC
This sequence comes from Avena eriantha, assembly GCA_910589775.1. Taxonomy (NCBI): domain Eukaryota; kingdom Viridiplantae; phylum Streptophyta; class Magnoliopsida; order Poales; family Poaceae; genus Avena; species Avena eriantha. The sequence goes on along the minus strand of OU342740.1, from coordinate 270,027,829 downwards.
AAAACGCCTCACAGGTGTGCTAACAAAACTGCTCTTGTTACCCCGCTGCACCACATGCACTGGAACATCAGGAGCACAACTATCATCTGTCTGAACACCTGTGTCAACACAAACAACCTTCTGAACACATGCTGCAACATCCTTCCTCTCAGCAATAAGAGGATGCACTTCAACTGGCTTCTCACTAACAAGTTCCACTGGCTTGTCATCTACAGGCATAGCTGAAGCAATATCAACATTGTCGCAATGTGCATCATGCTCTCCATCCCGCACCTTAGCTAGCCCAAATTTTGGCTTAGCCTTGCGCACCTTCTCCTTATATACAACTAGCTCCACATCAGACTTTATGTGATCATCCTGCATAGGCTTCAAAGTCTGTTGTTTGCCACCATGCACAAAAGAATATGTATTTGCTCTTCCAACATGTGTAACATTGCGATCATACTGCCATGGACGACCAAGTAAAAGCCCACATACCTCCAATGGAAACACATCGCACTCAATCTCATTAATATAATCACCAACTATAAATGGCACACGCACCTTATGAGTTACCTTCACCATACCGTAGCTATTTAACCACTGTAGATGCTTAGGTTCAGGAATACGCCATGTGGACAACCCCAACACTGCCACCATTGCCTTGCTAATGCCATTAATACAGCTTCCTCCATCAACAATCAACTTGCATTCTTTGCCTTTGATCATAGACTGCGCCTGAAATAAATTCCAACACTAGCCCTTGTCAACTGTCATGCAAGCATCGCCTTGTACCTTGTTGAGTTTCAAATTCAGCCCACTCAATGGTACAACATCCTCCACGACATCCTTAACAACATCAGCCTTAACAACATCAACCACTAACGCTTCAGAAATCGTGGCTGCCACCTTGCTAACTATCGGCAATGGAACAACTGTCAACTTCTCATGAGTAGTCATAGCCATCGCGACCTTTGGTATAAGAGCTATACTCTTGCCAACATCCACTATCCCATTCGCAACCTTGATTTCCTCCATATACGGTAATATGAAACCATCACGGAGAAATTTTTTGTAGTCCTCCTAAGTATGAGAAAAACCATCTATGTCAACCACCTCGGACCACCAACTGTCTAACTCCTTGTCCCGATGACATTTTTTGACAATCTTTTGGCTACTTCACTAATTTCCACACCTTGTTCCTCTTGAAGTTATGAAGTTCTTCATTCATATCATCAATCCAATCATCATATTCAAGTGCTTAGAAGACCTTTTGGGGTTCAACATGAGAAATAAAAGCATGGTGAGATCTAAAGGAAGTTAATTGCCTCCTAGTAGTAGAACCCCTATTGAAATATCCATAAACATTATCAAGGATATGACCATCTTTGATGAGCTTGGCAAGTCGATATGCTTGACGGTGGGCTTGGGTCTCAAGATGAGATTCTTGAGCTACCACTTGGTCATCGCCACCATTTGAGTACTCGCCTTGACTATAAGAGCAAACTCAATCACTATCTTCATTAATATCAACCAATTGAGCATCATCATTAACATTGGGAGAGTTGTTTCTTGGCCTTGATCATTGTTAGATTGACCTTGTTCTTCAAGAGCTTAACCTTGATCAACATTATCTTGTGGGGTTCCACTATCTCGGAGAGGTAGAACTTGAGGATCTTGATGTTGACTAGAGCTTGAAGAGTCATGATCATGAGGAGCTTAGGAAGAGCTTGGAGAAACTTGAGGTGCAACAGTTGGTCCTTGAGGGGAAAGATGATCTTGTGAGAGTGAGGGCTCCACTTGAGTAGAGCTTGGTCCTTCTCCTTCGGCCACAAGGGGTTCCTCAATGGGCCGAAAGAAACCCACACCCATTCTTCTTATGGTTGAGGAGGAATTTCATCACTTGGATCATGAACACCATCATGCCTCACGAGGGACTCATGTTCTTCATCAAACTTGACATTGCTTGTTTCTTCAAATCTTCCATTGGCTTTGTTGTAGACTCTATAAGCATTAGATTGATTGGAGTATCCAACGGAGATACCTTCTTGTGACTTTGACTCAAACTTTGACAATCGAACTCCCTTCTTGAGAATGTAACATACACAACCAAACACTCGGAAGTAGCTAACATTGGGCTTGTGTTCGGTGAGAGGTTCATATGGAGTCTTATTCTTGTGCATGCAAAGGTGTAGCCAGTTGATAGCATGGAAAGCAGTGGAAATGGCCTTGTCCCAAAAGTTATATGGTGACTTGAATTCTGCCAACATGGTCCGACCCGTATCCATAAAAGTACAGTTCTTCCTTTTGGCAACACCATTTTGTTGAGGGCTATATGGAGTTGCGTATTGGTGCTTGATCCCCTCATCACTAAGGAACTCATCCAATGTGTAGTTTTTGAACTCGGTGCCATTGTCATTTTGGATGGAAAGGATTGTGCAATTGTGTTTCCGTTGAACATGATTAGCAAAGTCGATGACGGTTTGTTGAGTCTCACTCTTATACTTGAAGAAGTAGGCCCAAATGTATCTTGAGAAGTCATCAACCATCACCAAATAATATCCCCCCAAACGCTATCATGAGATGGAGGCCCAAAAATATCAATGTGAATAAGTTCAAGCACCATTTCAAAGTAATTTGATTGAGAACCTTGTGGGATGACTCATGCATCTTTCCTTCAATACAAGTCCTGCACACATGATCTTTGGCAAAGGAAATGTCTTTTAGTCCAAGGATGTGACCTCCCATGTAGATACTTTGAAAATACCTCATGTTTACATGGGCCAAGCGACGATGCCACAACCATCCCACGTCGGGTTTAGCATAGAGACATATATCATGTGTAGAGGTGTTTCCGGAGAAATCCACCACATACAAGTCATGCTCTACGTGCCCTACGAAAGCCACCATGAGTGTCTTACTCCACATGAGGACCACATTGTTCATTAAAAATGACAAAAGACCCATAATCTCTAAAGCACGAACGGAAATGAGGTTATAACCAAGGGGACAAGCATGACATTAACCAAGGATACACCCGGGTTACTACCATCTTACCAAAACCCAATACCTGAGAACTTGTTTTATCACCATAGGAGACCATAGTATTAGCAAAGTTTGGCCTAATCTCTAACATGATGGACTTGCTTCCGGTCATATGACTTGTAGCTCCACTATCAAGCACCCATTTTGCTCCACTGGAAGAAAAGTCCTACAAGAAAATCAAGCTTCGGTTTTAGGTACTGATACCTTCGATCCGGATTCACAGATGTAGTATAATAGATTTTTCCCTAGAATACCTAGGTTTAATAAAACCTCGGAAAACACTGTTAAAAGGTAATAAAAAAGGACACATCTACAAGACTTTGTTTGTTTATTTTACCTTAGGACCAATCTAGTTTACTTTATAATAGGTTTGAATCAATGGATGGAGATAGGCCAGGGTTGAAGATCCACTTGTAGCTGCACATCAAATGGGATAAAAGATAATAATAAGCATAGTCATGTATAATGTTTGAACGGAGATAATCTCTTGTGGGAAACACATCCTAATATTCTAGAGCCCCTGTGATGCAGCGAGCATAACAATAGACTTTCAATCCAACCGAGAGCACACCAAAGCCACGGGTTACAAACGATTATTAAGTGTAAAACATAGATCAAAGCTTTAAGTGGTGATGTTGTTGTTGATCCTTAATGGGGTGCTAAGCAAAGACCGTACTACCCTTTCTGTCACTGAGGTTCCTACGAGATCGCCGCTAGCCAAGTATCCCACCTCAAGCCTTTATCAATCTATGGGATCTTGGGTACCCACAAGTCCACAGATCGAGACAAGAGACGAAGAAACAAAAGATACAAATCACAATTCCAAACAAAATACAATTATTCCATGATCTAGATGCACATAATCGCTGCAAGGTTTCTCCTCAACCCGCAGCCCATGAGGACTACTCACTCATAACAAATAGATCAGAGATAGAAAACATCATACAAATACTTTGATTGAAATCAAATATTCTTACAATGGTCGCCAAATCACAAGGATATCTAAAGTACAAAGAAATGGCTATGGATAGTGGATGAATGGATGGGGGAAGTGATGAACAATGGATGAACAATGGTGTGGATCTCCTTTGGTGGTGTTGTGATGCAATATGAGAATGGCAGCTCTCTGGCCGACAACTGGAGCCTCAAAATATATAGGTGTCTTCACGAAATTTGTAGGGTTTGATGAGACGAAGCCATCGCCACATGGTACGGGCGGGCGGTACGGGTGGACCGCGCCTGTACCAGTGGTCGTTAAGCGTTCTGGCGCCTTGGTACAGAATCCCAATTACTTGGCCGTGTGTACTCCTCAAAATCCTTCATTATGACTCCTTATTTCGCATTAAAAGCCGTGATTTCCTGGACAACATAAATCAAAGAGAGGATGTGCATATCTTTGCAATTATTAGTCATTAGTGGCAAGAGTTGAGAGTTACTTTGGCAATTGCTTTACCAAAAACAACGTTTAAACATAGTGGAAGATGGAAAAAATCCAAGCCATCAACTTCCCCAAAGCTCAAACCTTGATCGTCCTCGAGCAAGAAGAACCAAAAGAACTATAAGGAATTCAGCGTTTAAACTTGAAACAACGAGAATAAGAGTTCACTTACAGTTGGTAGTCATATGTGCTCAACACTTCATTCATTTACGAAGCTTATCAAAGTTAGTGAGATGACAAGAATACTATACAAGCTTGAGTAAGTCAAGATAATCAAAGTAAATTTAATATAAGTATAAATAACTTGAAGTGTAGCAATCAATCCAATTCCTCTAATTAACTCTCAGCTTGCCAAGGAACACTAGGATGTTTAAATAGCATAATTGAGTAAGAGAGTTTCATCCCAAGTAGTATAACAATGAAGTGTCTTATTTACACCCACATAAATAAATCAAGTCTATCAAAAACACTTCTAATCTAATAATTGTCTTTCAAGAAAAACTCATAAAGTAGTAATGAGACCATGCTAAGGACTTGTTATGTGGATCCTCATAGATATATTTTTTCTTTCATTTTTTTCAAGGATCGCTGATTGTTTCTTTTACAAGTGTTTGCACAACTTTTGAGAGTACCAATACTTTTGCCCGTAATTGACATGGATGCCACTCATGTCATCAACTCATAGCCGAAATCCGGGGTTATACCATAAATTGTTCAAAAGCTAGCGGAGTTGTTGGCATCCCAAAGGTGTGCATTAGATACATAGAACAAGGTTGAATCACTTCTTTCTCTCTGTTTTGAGCTAGTACCGTGGTTTGATCCACAAGGTTAGCTTTGGCATGCATCACAATTACCACTAGACTTTATTTCAATCAAACAACTACTTTCATGAGTGTCATCGAGATTATCAAAATATCTATGGGGTTAAGTATCATCAATGGTATACTCTCAAGACAATTATTCATCAAACAAGTCATAAATTTCCGACTTTTTCTTATTGTACTTGTTTGGCATTATTATTTCCAAGGCAAGACTCGGTTAACTAAAAGAACTAGAGCAAGAGCTTCAACAACTAATCATCATACCAATAAAAAGCCTTACTCTAACCATATTAAATTACTTCCCACTAGCATGGCATCTTAGCAAATCAACCAACTAAAATAAACAACTCAAACTTCATAAGTGGGAGACACAGGACATACCTCTCATAAGTGACTTCATGATCCTCTTTCTTATAAGGATGTGTTCCTTCAAAACTCAAACACGATTGCTCTTGTAATGATATTAAAGCAAAGCGGCAAAGTATGAATCCATGTTTATGAAAAAAGGAAAAACAGAAAAATCTTTTTGTATTTTTAGGATAGGGATTAAAGAACAGAAAATAACTTGCGACCAAGCATGGGTTTAAGCAAATAAAAACAAATGGAAAACAAAAATAAACTAAAATGAAAGCAAATTAAAAAGAAAAGGAAAAAAACAAAGTGTTGGAACAAACCAACACGAGTGTTTCAAAGCTCTCAAGGAGCCGGAGTACATCCTCGTTATTACACAAATAAATTTGCCAGGGGAACATATCCCCAAGCTCAGGCTTTTGCAAGCCCTTTTTTGCTCATTGTGGTGGCGGTGGATGATCTCCCACGTTCCATTGGCTGCTCTAATCATGGAACTGGGTGGCAAGGCTTGCAGTGGCATCTTGAAGGTTGATGGAGGAGTTGTTCATGTTTTCAATATTTCCTTCGAGTGCATAGATGTCTTCATAGGTGGTGTAGTAGTTTGGTGGCTGCACATCTTGTTCAGGTCCTCCTTGTTCTACTTCTTCATCTTCTCCTCCTCCCACGGGTATTTCTTGTTGGGGTAGATTAGCTTCAACCTGCGCGTCATAACGGAAACGTCCATGCTCGGTAGAGAATAAACTGTTAGGCAAAGGAGCTAGGATCAAGTGATCCGCTACAAGTATATTGAAGAAATATCTACCATGATTTTTAGAAATCATACCATATGCTCTTAGAGTAGAAAGACCGAGACGGTTACTTCTAGTCAACGGTTGGATGTTACCTAGGTTGATGCAAAGTGCGCGTGCAAGAACGGTCACAACTCTTCTTCCGCATATGGGTCCTCGAGATTGAAGAGCCTGATACTTAAGGTAAAACACAAGAAGAGCGCCCAAATTTTGCATTAAGTTACAATTAATAAGATCAGCTTTTGCGAGGATCAACATGTCCTCCTCATTAACTCTAGTAAACTCACCACGTGCCTGCAATGTGTTAGCAATCACATAGAATAAATATCTAATAGCAGGATGATCAATTTGGTTCCCATTGGGTGTGTTTCCATGAATTCTCATCAAATTAAAATATTGTGAAGGGGAAGGATCTAAAATAAAGGTAGTTGTGCATACATCGTTGTTGTTGTTGGCAAACCCAATGCATTGAGCCCATTGGCTGAGTGTCAAAGTGTACTCACAATTCATAAGGCCAAATTTGATTCGTTTAACTCCGGGCCTTTGTTCCTCGGAACAATCATAAGGATCCACCGTGTGCGTCAAGGTGCCAAAGAACTCAAGCGTCAAGCGACGATACGTCGTAACATCCTGAAAAACAAAATTGTACAAACCAACATTGTTGCAAAGTAAATCAAAATCACCACGAATGCCAAGTTGGTTTAGGATATAAGGACACACCCACTTGGTGGACTTGATTTATCGAATCTTAAGATGATCGAAACGGCTCAATTGGAATTCCTCGGTGAACTCGATACCAAGTGACTCGGGGGTTAACGTATCAACAGGTGGCACAGAGGATTCCGCAGCCATCTCACATGTACGAATCCTCATGTTCATCTAATAAATAAAAGCAAGACAAAGTAAATAAAGATTTCTAATATTTTTTTGGGTCCAATAGAAACATAGAATAAGTGATTCCCTACACTAACTACAAAAGAAACTCCCCTAAAAACAATGCTAAGCATACTTAATATCAAGATTGAATCAAGAACAAGACCTATGTCTAAATTGATAATGATGAATGATTGAGTGAAGCTTTTGCATAAATAAGTTGGGGATCAGAGGAGAATCATACCTTAGATCTAATGAGTGCGAAGAATCAAAGAAAGATTAAGTAAATTTGAAGATCCAATGGAGGTGGTTTGGAGTTTGGAGGAAGAAAAAAGAGAAAAAAATGATTTGGGTATTTTTAGGTTACCTCCTCAGGGTGCTTATGGTGGCCGCGTACATGGTATGGGCGGGCGGTACGGCCGGAACCCCCTGTACCGGGTGACTTACCTTGGGGCCGACGATTGCTCCCAGGCGGTGCACTCAGTACGGTCGCGCGGTACGGTCGCGCGCACCCGTACTGCTGGTCGTTATCGCTGCGGTGACTTTGCTTGAAATCTGATATTTGCTTGGGGGTACGGTACGAGCGTGCGGTACGGGCGCGTCCAGCCGTACTAGTGGTCGTTATCGACACTGTTTCCTTCAGCAAACATCAAAATTTGTATCTCTCTTTGGCTCGACGTGGTACGGGCGCACGGTACGGGCCACTCCGGCCGTACCAGTGATTGTTAAGAACACTGTGAACTACAAAACTCAAGGAATTTGATTAGTAGCTCCGTGCGCCTTTGCAATCTTATCAAAGGACTAGATAACAACAAAAATACCAAGTAATGATCCAACAATACTTCTTAGGCCATGTGTTAGTAAAATAAAACATAGAGGATTACCTTGTTTCTTCTCCTCTCTCCATAGGTCTTCTTGAACACTCTTCATTAAAACAAAAACAAAAACAAAAAACAAAACTAACACAATATAAAATATATAAAGAAAATAATTTTATTTCACATGGGTTGCCTCCCATGAAGCGCTTCTAGTTAAGGTCAATTAGCTTGACCTCGATGGCAATCACTTAGGTTTGTTAAGTGGAACACCCACTCCAAAATAGTTGGCTTTCAAAGTGATTACACCATCGTCATCATTAGGCTTGGCCTTCTTCTTCCTAGGGAAGTGGCCTACAAAAGGATCTCTAGATGGTAGCCCTATTCTCACATTCCCTTCATGTAAATTAATCAAGGCTTTAATAGTTCTTAGGAATGGCCTACCTAGAATTATAGGTGCTATGGGATCTTCAGGCATATCCACAATAACAAGATCGATAAGAGCGAGACTACCTTTAATTTCAACAACTATATTTTCTTTTATCCCAACAACTTGTTTATAAGTTGAATCGGCTAGATGGAGTCTCAATTCAGTTGTAACAAATGGCCCCAAGTTTAATTTATTGAATCGGCTTTTGGAAACTATTGAGACGCTCACACCAAGATCACAAAGTGCGGATATCTCATTAGCTCCCAACTTAATTTTAATAGTGGGCTCAAATATATCATCTAGCTTAGCTGGAAGCTTATCAGCTAGTCTTTTATACTCCATCTATAAATTACGAACCTTAGATGCTACTTGTTGTATAAATTGTTCGTACATAACATCATTACCTTGTTCTGTACCTGGATTCTTAACGGTGATCATTTTCAATAGATCTTCCATGGTATATTCTGGTGTTGGTGCGTTGCTATAATCCAACTCTTCAGGTTTTTCTTCATTGGTTACCACCCTCACCATCTTGAGGTCTTCTACCGGATTTGGCTCGGGTTTTCGAGCAAACTTTGCTATTATGAGAGATTGGCTCTCGGCTACCTTACCCAGCTGAGCCTCCACGGTCTTTGTTCTTTCCTGTAGAGCATGCACATCATTTCTAATTGCAGTGGCCTGGTTAGATAATCTTCCTATACTACTTTCATGGTTCTCCATGATCTTAATAAGCATATTATTTTGCTCGATTTGAGCTTGTATAAATGTTCTAATGGTTTGCTCAAACGGGAGATTGCCATGATTTGCTCCATTAGTATTATCATAATTATTATAAGGAGCTCCTGCAGGATTAGCATGATATTTTTGAACATTAGAAGCATAATTATTTTTCCATGTAGGATTAAAAGGAGTACGAGCTATAAAATTAACATCATTAACATCGGTAGTGATATCATTAACCTGTGTATCTTCCTTACCGTTCACTAAGCTAAGCAACTCATCTACCTTAGAAGTATGCTCTTCATTATTTACCTCGATAACTGAACATACTCTCTTCGATGTTCTTTCCACATGCCATTGGGCATGGTTATTTTGCATATCATCAAGTAACTTCTTTGCAACACTCACTTTCTTTCCCATGATCGTTTCTCCTGCTGCAGTATCTAGCATAGACTTAGACATTGGGTTAAGACCATTATAAAATAAATGTAATATAAGCCACTCTTCCATCCCATGACTCGGATAGTTCATTATGACTTCTTTCATCCTTTCCCACGCAAGTGCTAGTGGCTCACAGTCTTCTTGTCTAAAGCTTGTAATGTTGGATCTTAGCTGCATAGTCTTAGCTGGGGGAAAAAATTTAGTCATAAACAAATTAGTACATTCCTCCCAAGATTTAATAGTGCCCTTTGGTAGAGCTAGCAACCAATCCTTAGCCTTTCCTCTAAGAGAGAAAGGAAACAATCTTAGCTTAGGAGCATTTGGATCTACATCCTTAATACACATCATGTCGCAAATTTTAGTAAAAGTGTTTAAGTGCAATCCCGAATATTCAGCGGATGAACCCCCAAACTGGTTTTGTTGAACCAAACTTAAAAGGTTAGGTTTTATCTCATATGTTTCCGCATCAACTGCGGGCTGAGTGATGGGTGCAGAAATAAAATCATCAGTGGGAGTAGCATACTCCCCTAATCTCTTTTGAGGCATGGCTCTTATCTTTTTGGTAATTTTTAAGTAACGAAAACAAATAACAAGTAACTACTTTTTTGGGGTTTCAAATAGATAACAGAAAAGTAAACTAATAACAAGAATTAAACTACATGTAATAATAAAACTAAAAACAAGGTCTCAATGACCTCACCAGGATAGCAAAATTGCTTCCCCGGCAATGGCGCCATAAAAAGGGTTGATACCTTGGATCCAAATTCACAGATGTAGTATAATAGATTTTCCCTAGAAGACCTAGGTTTAATCGAACCTCGGAAAGCACTGGTAAAAGGTAATAAAAAAGGACACATCTACAAGACTTTGTTTGTTTGTTTTACCTTAGTTGACCGGACCAATCTAGTTTACTTTATAATGGGTTTGAATCAATGGATGGAGATAGGCCAGGGTTGAAGATCCATCTACAGCTGCACATCAAATGGGATAAAAGATAATAATAAGCATAGTCATGTATAATGTTTGAATGGAGATAATATCTTGTGGGAAACACATCCTAATTTTCTAGAGCCCCCATGATGCAGCAGCCATAACAATAGACTCTTAATCCAACTGAGAGCACACCAAAGCCACGGGTTACAAATGATTATTAAGTGTAAAACACAGATCAAAGCTTTAAGTGGTGATGTTGTTGTTGATCCTGAATGGGGCGCTAAGCGAAGACTGTACTAGCCTTTCTATCACTGAGGTTCCTACGAGATCACCGCTAGACAAGTATCCTACCTCAAGCCTTTATCAATCTATGGGATATTGGGTACCTACAAGTCCACAGATCAAGACAAGAGACGAAGAAACAAACGATACAAATCACAATTCCAAACAAAATAAAATTCTCCCATGATTTAGATGCACATAATCTCTGCAAGGTTTCTCCCCAACCCGTAGCCCGTGAGGACTACTCACTAATAACAAATAAATCAGAGATAGAAAATATCATACAAATACTTTGATTGAAATCAAATATTCTTACAATGGTCGCCAAATCACAAGGAGATCTAAAGTACAAAGCAATGGCTATGGCTAGTGGATGGATGGATGGGGAAAGTGATGAACAATGGATGAACAATGGTGTGGATCTCCTTTGGTGGTGTTGTGATGCAATCTGAGAATGGCGGCTCTTTGGCTGGCGACTGGAGCCTGAAAACATATAGGCATCTTCACGAAAGTTGTAGGGTTTGATGAGACGAAGTTGTCGCCACCTGGTATGGGCGGACCGCGCCCGCATGTGGTCGTTAAGCGTTCTGGCACCTTGGTACAACATCCCAATTACTTGGTCGTGTGTACTTCCTTCAAATCCTTCATTATGACTCCTTATTTCACATTAAAAGCCATGATTTCCTGCACAACATAAATCAAAGGGAGGATTTGCATATGTTTGCAATTATTAGTCATTAGTGGCAAGAGTTGAGAGTTTTTTTAGCAATTGCTTGACCAAAAACAAAGTTTAAATGCAGTGGAAGATGGCAAAAATTAGAGCCATCAGGTACCCATTTTGCAATGGGTCCCCTTTTGTTAGTAAAAAGGGTCTTTGGTACCCAAATGGTCCAATGATAATCATGAGTATAACAAGTGCCAATGTATTTTGCATAGACATGACCATCAGAATATCTACAAATAATATAGGACATGTTGTTCTTCCTAGCAAAGTTATCACTTTGCACAATGGTAGGACCATAAGGGAGCCCTTGAGCAAAGTTCTTGTTCTTGTTCTTCTTCTTGTTTTCTTCTTCTTCTTGGGCTTAGGAACATGCCCAATACCCTTCTTGTCAACTTGCCATTTTGCAAGTTGTTCTTTCAACTCCTTGTTCTCCTCAACAAGTAACTAATTTTTTAGGTTTTCAAATAGATAACTAGAAAGTAAACTAATAACAAGAAATAAACTACAAACAAATAATAAAAGTAAAAACAAGGTCTCTAGTGACCTCACCAGGATAGCAAAATCCCTTCCCCGGCAATGACGCCAGAAAAAGGGTTGATACCTTTGATCCGGATTCATAGATGTAGTATAATATCTTTTTCCCTAGTAGACCTAGGTTTAATCGAACCTTGGAAAGCAATGCTAAAAGGAATTAAAAAGGACACGTCTACAAGACTTCGTTTCTTTGTTTTACCTTTGTTTACTGGACCAATCTAGTTTACTTTTATAATGGGTTGATTCAATGGATGGAGATAGGCTAGGGTTGAAGATCCACCTGCAGCTGCACATCATATGGGATAAAAGATAATAATAAACATAGTCATGTGTAAAGTGTTAATAGGGATACTCTCTTGTGGGCAACACATCCTAATATCCCCCATGATGCAACGGGCATAACAATAGTCTTTTAATCCAATCGAGTGCACCACAAAGCAACGTGCTACAAATGATTATTATGTGTAAAACACAGATCAAAGCATTAAGTGGTGATGTTTTTGTGATCTCGAATGGGTCGCTAAGCAAAGACTGTACTACCCTTTCTGCCACTGGGGTCCCTATGAGATCTCCGCTAGCCAAGTATCTCACCTCAAGCCTTTATCAATCTATGGGGTCTTGGGTACCTACAAGTCGAAAGATCGAGACAAGAGACAAAGAAACAAAAGATATAAATCTCTATTTCAAACAATACACAATGATCCCATAGATTAGATGCACATAATCACTGCGAGGTTTCTCCCCAACCCGCAACTCATGATGACTACTCACTCATAACAATAAGATCAAGGATAGAAAACATTGTGCAAAATACTTAGATTGAAATCAAATATTCTTACAATGGACACCGAATCACAAGGAGATCTGAAATACAAAGTAATGGCTATGGCTAATGGTGGGGGTGGAAGATGCAAGGGATGAAAAATGTTGTGGATCTCCTTTGGTGGTGGTGTCATGCAATCTGAGAATGGCGGCCTTCTGCGTAGCGGCTGAGATCTCAAAATATATAGGTGTCTTCATGAAAGTTGTAGGGTTTGACGAGACGGAGCCGCTGCCACATGGTACGGGCGGGCCCGGCCTGTACTAGTGGTCATTACAGTTGTTGTCGCCTGGAATTGACTCTACAATTACTTGGTCGTGTGGACTTCCTCATAAACCTTCATTATGACTCTGGATTTCGCATTAAAAAGCTTGATTTCCTGCACAACACAATTCGAAGCAATGGTTTGCATATCTTTGCAATTATTAGTTATTAGTGGCAAGGATTGAAATTTTATTGTCATTTGCTCGACTAAACACAATGTTTAAACACGGTGGAAAATCACTATTTTTGGAGCCATCAAAGCTCTTCAAGGTCAACAATGGAGGAGGGAGAGAAAGCCAAAAACCAAAAAGAGCTCTTACCCATGAAGGGGAAGAGGAGCCCCTTTTAAAGGGCTCCCAGATCTGCTCGTTACACATAGATGCATGAACGTCCTGTAGTATCAGTGGGGGGGGGGGGGGGGCACTACCGCTGGCACCCAGCCAACGGTCAAAAGAGCAATGATGCAAGAGATAGAAAAACAAGCCTGGACGGTACTACCGCTGGTCCATCGGTACTACCGCCTAGGCTGGTACTACCGCCCAAGATTCCGATCAAAATTCCACCAAATAGCAATCACCAAACAGAGAGGATATTGACCGAAGACCAGCCCTTGGCGGAAGTGAGGCCAGAGCTTTTATCGGTACTACCAGGCAATATGCCCTAGCGGTACTTTTGGTGGAGCGGCGGTACTTCCGCCGGGGATGGTACTACCACCTCGACTTCTGATAAAAGTTCCACCAAATAACACTCACAAAACAAAGAGGTAACTGAACGGCAACCAGGATGAGCGGAAGTGACTCTGGTACTTCCACCGGTACTACCGATGGCAATAATTCCCTAGCGGTACTACCGGTGGCTCGCCGGAACTACGAGTCAGAACTAAAACTACCATAACTTTTGCATCTGAACTCCAAACGAGATGAAACCAATTTTGTTGGAAATATAACCATGAGTAGGATCAAACAAGGGAGAAAATATTGGGTATAACCAAGGGATAAAATATCATGAAAATATTGGGTATCACCAAGGGATAAAATATCATGAATATATGTGTGAGATATCTCCCAAGGTGTCGAGCCGGAAAACCTGCAAGATCGAAAATGCAAAAGGATATATTAGGGAAATCCATTTTTGATAAACTAGAGCTTGTTATGAAGATCACCACAAGCTCTAGATCCTCACATGGACAAGAACCAAACAACAACCAAGAAAGATGATGCTATGTATGCAAAGGTTTGAGCTCTCTCCGAAAGATACGATCGAGTCACCAGTACGGCTATCTATCCTAAGCCTGGTGTCCCAACACTATAAGAGACCAGTAAAATAGAAAACCTATCAAGATCATACCTTTGCCTTGAGCATTCTACTTGAGCTTGATGTAGACCGTCTTGACCTTCTCAAGATGGAACACCTTTCTTGATTGCTCTTGCTCGCTCTTGCTTGATGAATACTTGTGAAATGCTCCCCCATATTCCATGGGGAAACCTCTTCTTTGAACTTGTATTCATCACTCCATGATCGCCGAGGATGGCAAGGTTCAAGCATGAGATCTTCTAGAGATGGTGCACCTTGAGCTTGCCCTTCATTTCTTGATGATGTCTTGAACATAGCCATGAGAACTTCATATTATTATTCAAGATACTCTTGATCTTCTTCTTATACTACTTGATTCTAATAGGCATAAAGCCCTTGGAAATTGCTTCTTATAAACCAACACATGGTCCAAGCAATGCCAATGGACAAACCTACAAGTGAAACTCAATTTACACGTTAGTTCATAGAGAATTTCATTGATTACCAAAACCACAAATGGGGGCATACATGCCCTTTCAAGGAGAAACATACCTTAGATCGAATGGGTGCGAAGAATCGAAGAAAGAACGAGTAGAATTGAAGATCCAATGGAGGTGGTTTGGAGTTTGGAGGTAGAAGAAAGAGACATTTATGTTTTGGGGATTTTAGGGTTACCTCTTCCTATGGTGATATCGCGGCTAAGTACGTGGTATGGGCAGGCGGTACGGCTGGAGCCCGCCCGTACCAAGTGACATACCTTGGGGTCGACGTTCCCCTTCCGGTGGTGCACTTGGTACAGGTGCGTGACACGGTCGCGTGCACCAGTACGACTGGTCATTATTCCGTCAGTACATTTGCTTGAAAGTTCATGTTTTCTCGGGGGTACGGTACGGGCGGGCGGTACGACCACCTCTGGTCGTACCAGTGGTCGTTACGGCCACTTTATCCTGCAACAAAAATCAACATTTCTATTCTTCCGAGCTGTGATGGGGTACGAGCGCCTGGTACGGGGTCTCCCAGTCATACCAGTGGTTGTTATGCGCCCTAGAAGCTGAAAAACTTGTGGTATTATAGTTAGTAGCTTCACGTGCCTTTGCACATCTTAGCAAATGACAAAATAATAGCAAAAACACTTCATAAAAATCAACAATACCTTAAGGCCATGTGTTAGTAAAATAGAAGATCGAGGATTACCTTATTTTCTTCTCCTCTCTCCATAGGACTTCTTGAACACTCTATTAAAAAAATGAAACAAAAACAAAACAAAATAAAAACTAACATAAGAGTAAAAAACTTTTATGTCACATGGGTTGCCTCCCATATTGGGGGAATACCCCCGGGTAGGGTCACGCCGGGGTATAAAGGCCGAGTTAGCCGAGATACAGCAAGGTCAAAGCATACGCTAGCCGAGTCACCTCAAGGCAGGCCAACTTACGGAATGACCTAGCCAGGTGGATATTCAACTAACGCTAACCCGACCAACATAAAGCATATGTCGGCTATGCTCGATCTATCTTGTTTGTAGGTGCCCAAGTGGCTGAGTTAGCCAGGCGCTAGCTAGGTTATCACTTGGCTTACAAGATAAGGAAGGAATCTTGCTGGTCAAAACATGAGCGAAGCGGACAAAAGAGAGGACCAGCGGGGCGTGGTCGACAAGGGTGACGTATCCAATGCCGGCTAACTCCACCAGTGTCAGATGACGTTGCACCATAGAGGGTCTCAGGGAGGCTTATGCCCAGAGTCCGGACTAGCCAGTTAAAGTGTAAAAGAGGCATCTTGCTTTATCGAGGAGCATATTCGGGGAATATACCTCCATGTATGCCCTAGATTGTAACCTAGCCCCCCTATATAAGGAGGGGCAGGACCTCCATCGAGAGGGTCAGCCATTTTTACTAAGGGAGAGCCCTAGAGGTTACTAGTGGGTAGTAAGAGAACTAGTCTCCTTCCCACAAACAGCTCAAGGACAAAAGAGAGGACCAGCGGGCATGAGTCACCTCAAGGCAGGCCAACTTACGGAATGACCTAGCCAGGTGGATATTCAACTAACGCTAACCCGACCAACATAAAGCATATGTCGGCTATGCTCGATCTATCTTGTTTGTAGGTGCCCAAGTGGCCGAGTTAGCCAGGCGCTAGCCGGGTTATCACTTGGCTTACAAGATAAGGAAGGAATCTTGCTGGTCAAAAGGTGGTCTCTATCCACTGTAGCATGAGTGAAGCGGACAAAAGAGAGGACCAGCAGGGCGTGGCCAACAAGGGTGACATAGCCAATGTTGGCGACGCCACCAATGTCAGATGACGTTGTGCCGCAGAGGGGCTCAGGGAGGCTTACACCTAGAGTCCGGACTAGCCAGTTAAAGTGTAAAAGAGGCATCTTGCTTTATCGAGGAGCATATTCGGGGAATATACCTCGACATATGCCCTAGATTGTAACCTAGCCCCCCGTATATAGGAGGGACAGGACCTCCATAGAGAGGGTCGGCCATTTTTACTAAGGGAGAGCCCTAGAGATTAGTTGTGGGTAGTAAGAAAACTAGTCTCCTTCCCACGAACAGCTCTAGGAGCCTTTGTAATCCTTCATCAACAATAGAGAAATACAAACGCTTGTGTGTGGAATCACCACACTATCTCTCCCTGGATTCCTCTAGTGCACATTGGCCCCATCTTTAGCCTATACATGGCATCTTCCGTGCCACCACCACGATAGTTGGTGCCCATCGTGGGGCAAGCGGCGCTAGCAGGAGTAAAAATCTGGATGGGAAACATCTTCAACACTGGCGAACGCATCATCTCCGGGCTCGTTCAGCGCTTTGGAGCGCTGTACTATGTCAGCAACAACGTTGGTAGCTTCGGCAGGCGTCCTCCTCCACGCAACAACTTATTCATCAAGCTTGGCACCCACAAGATCTACGTCAGCATCGATGAGTCCCGCGTTCACCTGCAGCACGTCGTCGAGGGAGGCAAACCACCTATCAGCACTGCTCGCAGCTCGCGTACCACTCGCCTGATGCAGGAGCAAGCAAGGATCCGGCGCCAGAGCCGGACATTACCCCAAAGCAGGCAAGATCTAAATTTCCTCCACTAGAGAGGCCACAAAATGTACTACAACAGGCAATAGATAACTTGGCAACACCCATAGCACCAGCAGTAGTGTAACATCCCAAAATTTCATCTGAAATCATCATCATTGCACTCATATCATCATGGCATGTTTTTGCATTGCATTTAGAATGTCCTCCAAAAATCTGGTGCAATTTTGGGCCATGGTTAGGAATTTATGAATAGTTTTGAAAATGGAACCAAAGAAAATGCTATATTACCTATTAAGTCCAAGTAAGTACTTTGGATTAAAATAGTAGGTAAATATGTTTTATAATACCCTAAAAACCTAGTTTGAGTTTTTACAAATTTTCACAAATTGGTTTGAATCAATTTGAATCATTAAATCAAAAGTTTTGGAGAAAACTGAATTAGAAAAAGAAAAGGAGGGAAAATTTCAAACAGCAGCAGCAGCATCTGGCCCAACCTGGCCCATTAAGCCCACCCGGCGTTTCCCCTCTCCACCGCTTTCTTACCGCGCCCCTGGCTACTCCCTCTCGCTGACAAACCGGCCCCACGCCCACGTCACCTCGTCGTCTTCACTGCCGATGATGGACCTCTCCCCTTCGGCCGTTTCGAATCGATTCGATTCCGTCAGTTTCTTGCGATTAATTTCCCCGGCGATTACCCCTACTAAACCCCCTCTCCCTCCTCATCATTTTCCCCACAGACACCACCCCGGAGAGCCCCTAGGCTCCCCAAATTCCGAGCTCAAACCGCCGCTGTCCGACGAACTCCGGCGATGATTCCGGTGAACCCAGTCCGCCCGGCGCCCTCCTCTCTGTCCTGTATGGTTTGTCGTGTCCTGGCGCACTTACTAACCCAGCCGCATGCCTCCTCTTGCTCCAGGTCGACGACACGGACGATTCCGGCGAACTCCCTCTGCCGCCACCGTCAGTCGCCTTCTCCGGTAAAGGTAGGGTTCCCGCCGCCCCTATTTGGTCTTTACTAGGTCGTGCAGACGCTTGCGCACCTCGCTGACCTCTTTGCCAGTTGGTTTGAGCCCCAGGTCATGGTCTCCGACACTGAGCCGTGAACTCCACCGTCTGGGCAACTCCGGCGAAGGATCCAGGCCAAGCCCGAGCACCCCCGCACCGCAGTGACCTCCATCGAGATCGCCACGACCCCCTCAAGCTCTGGTACGTGTCCACGGTCTCCCAGCCCTCGTAGAATCGCCAGAACCCCATCGGCCGACGCTCCGCCGCCGCGCGTCGTCGTTAGCACCGCCAGTCTCCGGCGAGATGCTTAGCAGCCGTTCGATCAGATCCTAGAGGTTAAGATTAGATCACTTAAACGAAAGGGTACGTCTGATCTGATCCGTCCAACGTCACTTAAATCTGACGACCCACAGCGGTCGATCCGGCCGAACCGGTATCAGCCAATAAGAAAGCGCCACGTCGCCATACTATTTCGTTTAAATAGAAAAATAGACTGATTTAGTATTTAACTTAGAAATTCAATAAATTTTGATCCACAAATCAGAACAATACAAATTTGGTGTCTATGGATTCAGAAAAATGAGACCTTTATTATGGAGGCCTTGTTTCACACTTTTGCCTCTGGAAAAATGGAATTATAGACAGAACCTTTTTAGGAGTATTTTATTCACAAAAATTGTTCTATAGATTATTTTTGAGTATTTCTTATGCATTTAGTTGAGGTATTCTATCCTCAGTACTGTAGACTCTGTAAATTATAGAGTTGTGATCATATCTTTGCATGTGGCATGCATTCATGTTTTTGTAATGTTTTATTGATTGAATTATTATTGTTGTATTGATCTTGTGTAGATTGTGTGGATTGTGAAGTTTGTTGCTATGATGATTGTACCTATTCCCCTAGCTACCAAGGCAAGTGATATTTCATCCCATGTCCTATTATTTTCACTATTGCACTAGTGATATTTTGGTAGATCTTGACATGATAGAATTATTCCTATATTGCTATACTATGCTATGCTATATAGATTATATCTTGGTAGTATCCCCTAGTTAAAGGACTTTGTATGTTAGAATGCTTAACTATGCTAGTAGAATTTGTGGGTGGAAAATACATATCAAGATAGTATGAAAAGGTATTATTTTTGTATTGACTAAGAAAACAACTATTATTAACGAAACACCTGGGTGGATTGGGACTTGCTTGGATTATGTTGAGTGGTTACTTAGGGGCCATGTCTATGGTCAGCTGGTGTATCACACTTGTGGATGGCCACCCAGGAATAAAGAGATTGGAGACATTCTTGTCATGAAGCTTCCAGTGCAGCCACATGGCATATGGGCTCTGCCTTGACCAACTAAGTTGCAAGAACTCAGCCAGGCGGACAGAGGGTGGTAGTGATGATAGGATGGAACGCGTCCGTGGTGGTCTGAGGGATTGCTTCTGAAAGGTCTTGTCTCGATGCATGTCGAGTCTTGTGGGGAAAGTGCACCACCTCTCGAGAGGGTAAAACTAAGTACTTAGCCGTGTCCCCGGATATGGAAAACTTCTGAGCCTCAAGACAGTGAAGTAGTTCAATAATCTCCTCATCCAAATTTCTCTAAGTTAAAAATGTGGGTGAACAGGGATAAAGGTTCAGTGATGTCTATCATTGGTACCTTATAGCTTGAATGAAAAACTTCTTCAAAAACTATAAGTTAAACTATTTTAGCAAAGCCAGTCATAACCCCACTTAGCCATATATTCATGTAGTTGTTGGATTATACTAAGTATCTTTGGTATCACTTGCCAATACAATTCCAAATGTATTAACCCTTGTGGCTGTAACTTATTATGTTGCAGGTTACTCTGATGATGAGTAGGGTTGCGAGTCTACACTCGACATGCTTGCCTGTGGCACATGAAGACTAAGGACTCTATTATCATTATATGTTATGTGAACTTGTGTCTTAGCCTTGGGCTAAGTGAGTTGTAAGAACTATTATACTCCTGGATGTGCGATGTAATAATGACCTTTGTTTCTGTGTACTTCATCTTAAACTGTGGGTGCTAGCATTTCGATCCAGGGACTAGCACTGCAATCATAGGGATCTTACCTTATCATGGTGAGATCTTACAAGTAGATCCGGCTTAGGCACAGGCCGAGCTAGAAGGGACTAGGCAGAAAATGTTAGCTGGGGCAAAAAAGGTAGCTGAGTTACAACAGTCACTGAACATCACTCTGCGGGAGTATGCAAAGGCAAACCATATATATGGAGTGAAAATCCGAGGTAGAAACCTAATCACTGAGATTGACGAGGAGTATGTGCCTAAACCGGGTCAAACAGCTACACTAATCTCAGCAGGGTTGGAGAGGCATAGAACCCCCGTGAAAAACCTCAGAGCTGCCAATGCAGCTGCATTCGAGTTAGAAGGTTTGACCGGAGAAGATAGATAAAGGCAACATGATAGAGTTAACCACTTGCTAAGGGTGGCGTGCCAGCTGAATGAGGAAATAAATAAGGCAAACCAGGTGCAACCCGGAGCGTTGCATGTAGTTCATTCGGCAAGGAATAACCCGGAAAAGTCCGCTGAGGCTGCATCATCACCTCATGATGGCCCTAGAAGAGAGGATGTGGTAACCTTGGGGAGGAAAGACAAACAAATGGTCCCGTATGACCCGGTAAGGACAGGGAAAGGAAAAGTGGTGCCAGTTGATGAGGATCATCACAGTGCCAGCCGGGGTGAAGCTGTCCGAGGTAACCATGAACAAGGCAATGTCGGTTGAGGAAACGCTGCCAATGGCAATGTTGGACAGCATAATCCGGTGGGAGCCGGACAAAATGTACCTCGGCAACAACAGCAACAATACACACCTTGGCAGGAGAGAAGTGCTGTCCAGGCAATACAGCAACAAATGCTCATTCGGGTCAATATAGATACAAGATGGTTATTCGGCGATGGCAGATGCCGGATTTCCTAGGCAGGAGCATCATGTGGTTGGATCAAGATTGGGAAGCAGGAACCTGCAGCCGGATGATGCAAGGTTGAAGTTGGATCAAATCTATAGGTCAGAGATGATTGAGGTGCAAGGTCCTCTAGGTCCAGCATGTTTCAGACAACAGATCATGAGGGAGCCACCAGTGCCAAACTTTCAGTTGGCCCGAGGAACAAAGACGTATGATGGTAGCACTAAGTCGGATGACTAGCTCATTGATTCCGCAACTGTGGTGAACATTGCCACGGGTAACTTGAGATGGGCTGTGAGATATGTGCCCCAGATGTTCGAAGGACCAGCAAGGGTCTGGTTGAACAACTTAACGCCAGGAAGCATCACTGCTGGTTGGACTTTGAGGATCTGTTTGATGAGTGCATATTTGCATCATGTTTTACATTATTATTTTGCATTGTAGATGTAGGATCTTGGTATTTTACCATGCTCGCGCGCACATTTTATGTCTGTTTTCACCAGGATCAGGACAGATGGTGGATCCAATGGATACAATTATTGGAGCAGTTGTACTATGGAGAACAGGAGTCGAAAACAACGTAAATCGCTTATTTGGGAAATATTAATAATACCAGAAGAAAACCAGAAGAGAACAAGGGAGGCCGAGAGTCCAACGACCAACTATACGACCGGAGCAATTTTTCCAGCCGTATAGCTCCAGCTGTATATTTGGCGCCGCCTCCGCCTCGTCAAATAGTTTCACCCCGTGCAATTGGTTTGAGGAGACGACATACAGAACACCCAAAAATTGCAGAAACCTCACCTCCAGAAGGCATCTAGAGGGGAAACTCATCCACAAGGGATCCATCTGTGCCCTACGCAGATCCGGGAAGCTAAGGCATCGATCTTTATCATCCACCACTTCATCACCACCATGTCCATCCATCCCATCTACATCTTGTCTAGATCTTGTTGTAATTCCTATACTCGTTGTGGATTTATACAAGTACTATTCATATATGATTGTCTCCATTATCATTGCCATGATGTTGATTGCCTCCATGTCTGAGAAGATCATTAGTTCTTGGGGAGATGGAGAAACCCTGGTATGAGATTGAAATAAGATAAAGTCTATTATGATATTCATCGTTGTGACCATGTGTTAGATTCTCTACATCTTGATGTTGAGAGAAGTCGACCTCTCAATATTTGCCTCTCGTGGGGACTTTTATGGAGGGAACTACTTCTTGG
This sequence comes from Avena eriantha, assembly GCA_910589775.1. Classification (NCBI taxonomy): domain Eukaryota; kingdom Viridiplantae; phylum Streptophyta; class Magnoliopsida; order Poales; family Poaceae; genus Avena; species Avena eriantha. The sequence goes on along the minus strand of OU342740.1, from coordinate 270,005,060 downwards.
TAGACGGAGGCATGCTAGCACTTACAATGACTATAAAGCTGTTGGCACCCCTTACGTATCAACTTGGGAAACCGAGGAAACTCATAGAACACTATCCATGCCATGGGATACGTCCTATGGGATTACGTCCCTTATTAGCGCAGTAATTTGATTGATGTCGATTGCTGACTGCTATGGTTATGAGGATGATGTGAGCAGCGGTTGCTGCCTATTCGTCCAAATACAGAGTTCCTCCCACACATACATAGTTGAGAATGTTCATGATAATAATCTTTATCTTAAATCTCTACAATACTAGTGGTGTATTCGCTACTCCCTGAGAACGCATTTTCCCTACTGCAGTTCCAATCTCTCTTACATACGCGATACTTACTTTCTGTATTAAGTTATTTTACTTTACTTTGTTATTGCTCTTATACCCAAAACCCCAAAACACCGTTTTACACAATACTCGCATTTTATCTTGTCACTTAGAACTTTATCTAGCATTTCTATTGCAATATTATTTCAAGAATTATTAGACTTCAGACTCCTGCTCCCTGTGGGATCGATATCTTTATTTCGAAACTAGCTACAAATGATCAGTGCACTTGCAGTCATCAAGCTATTTTTTGGCACCGTTGGCGGGGAGCTAAGCGCTGTAGGTATTTCAGTTTTTGTTTATTTATTTTTGTCTTGCTAAATTTTGTTTTGACTTACAGGTTTCCGCCAACATGATGGAGTTTGAGCATATGACTAGTGCTAACCCACTCAACCACTTTGGGAAGCCCTATGATATTTATAAAAGAGACAACTCCAATGAGAAGACAAGTGGGTTTGAAATAAATCCTCTACTACTTAGTATTCTACATAAGAAGCAGTTTACTGGAGATGAAGAAGATCCTGATCCATATGAGCATATTGCATGTTTTAAAGATATATGTGGCACTTTTCTATTGACGGGATATACCACCGATGAGGTAAGGGTTAAAATTTTTAGTCAAACTTTGACAAGTACATCTCTCTCATGGTATAGATCTCTACCCCCTGAAGCCACTACTACTTGGGATAATCTAGCCTATGAATTTCTTTCGAAATATTATCCATTATCAAAATCTTTTGGAATCAGGCGTCTTATAATGACTGGAAGAATCGTTCTAATGAAGGACTAGTAAGAGCTTATATTAGATTTAAAGATTTACTACGACTATGTCCTCATCATGATTTGCCTGAATGGTATTTACTACATATCTTTTATGGCGGTTTAATTAAACCTAATAAAATTGAACTAGACTCTTTCATGGAAGGAGCCTTTATGAATCTTCCTATACCTAAAGCTTGGGCTTTACTTAATAGAATTTGTGATCATAGAGTTTCATGGAATTTTGGTCTAGGAAGTGAAGGAGGCGTAGAAATAGAGCATTATTGTATTCATGACTATAATAAAAAATTCCATGTTAAAGAATTATCTAAAGAACTTTATCTGGATTCAGATCTTGTGTTGCAAGTTGTTAAAGCTTTTACAAAACATATTAAAGCTCCAAGGGAGGGTCCAGTCAAGTATGATCCACCACCCGAACCAGAAAAGAAAACAGAAGATAAAGCAACACTTGCCTCCGTAGAACCAATATATGAAGTACCTTTCCCTAACACTGCACAAAAGCATATTTTTGAATATGAATAGGTCAAAGCAGTACAGGAAAAGAAGGAAGATGAAAGGATGCCAAGAGTCATGGAACACCTGAAAGAAAACAAAGATGAAGGGGTAACCAAGGAAGCAATTATGGCTATGTACTCACACTGTAACATAGTTGAACTTGATATAGAAACTTCTGTATTAGTTGAAGGTAAAATAAAGGTAAAATATGTGGGTAAGCCTATTCTTCCCTGCATATTTAAAGAAACCTCTCATTACGGTTTATGTGATCTTGGCACCGAAGTTAATGTTATATCTTATGATTTCTACCTAGAAATAAAAGAAGAAATAGAACCGACTACAATTGAAAATACTGATATAACAATTATGTTAGCCAATAAAAACCTTAGAATTCCAATGGGAGTAGTTGACAATGCAACTGTCACAACTGGCAACAAAAACTTTCCTATCGATTTTGTAGTTGTTGATGTGCCAGCTGACACTCTTTGCCCTATTATATTTGGAAGAAACGTTTTGGGTGATATGGGTTCCTATGTTAATTTAAAGAAGGAGATTGTTTCTCTTAGGCTTGGGGGAACAGAAAATAAATTCCATTTTTCCAAATTTAAAGACACGCCTCCACAAATACAAGAAGAAGAGGAAGAGATAACTATTGAGGAAATGGCGGCTCTTTTCTTTGGTAATCAAGAAGAAGAAATAAATGAAGATCCAAATTATTAAGAAATAGTTATGGAGGACAAGTCCCTAGAAGAACTAGAAGATGAATTCGATTCACTTCCCATTTTGGGACCTCCAACTGATGAGGCTTTTGAAGAGCCAGAAAAGAGAGGGGACGAAGAATTACCACCCCCAGAGTTGAAGACTCTACAAGATAATCTTAAATACAGGTTTTTAGATGATACCAATAAATTCCCTATTATTATTAGTGCTAAAATTTCAAGCGAAGAAGAAGAACTCATGAGGATACTTAAGGAGCATCGCCAGGCCTTTGGGTACTCAATGGATGACTTGAAGGGCATTAGTCCCATGATAGCCGTCCATCGAATATTCATGGAAGAAGGTGCAAAACCAGTTGCGTAATTTAATAGAAGATTAAAGCCTGAAATGAAAGAAGTGGTAAGAAAAGAAATTGTACGCCTACTGGACACATGTATAATTTATCCTGTTAAGGAGAGTGATTGGGTAAGTCCTGTTCATTGTGTCACTAAGAAGGGCAGTTTTATTGTTGTTCCTAATGAAAACAATGAATTAATACCTACTAGAACTATTGTTGGGCACATGATGTTCATAGACTTCAGGAAATTAAATAAAGAAACTAGGAAAGATCACTATCCATTATCGTTCATAGATCAAACTTTAGAAAGGTTAGCAAACCATACTTATTTTTGTTACTTGGATGGATACTCTGGCTTCTCTTAAATAGCTATTCATCGGGATGACCAACTTAAAACAACTTTCATAAGTCTTACGGTTTACATGCTTACCGACGTATGCTTTTTGGCCTATGTAATGCTCTAGCTACTTTTCAACGATGTATGACTGCTATTTTTGCGGATTTTATAGAACTTATAATGGAAGTATTTATGGATGACTTTTCTATCTATGGAACTTCATTTACTAGTTGCTTGGATAATCTCAAGAGATTTTTGCAGCGTTGTGAAGAAACTAATCTTGTTCTAAACTGGGAGAACTGCCACTTTATGGTCAAAGAAGGTATAGTCCTCAGACACAAGGTATCAGGTAAGGGAATCGAAGTTGATAGAGCTAAGGTTGAAGCAATAGAGAGAATGCCACAACCTAGGGATATTAAAAGTATAAGAAGTTTTCTTGGTCATGTGGGTTTTTACAGAAGGTTCATTATAAATTTCTCTAGGATATCTAAACCTTTGACTAATCTCTTACAAAAGGGAATGAGATTTAATTTTGATGATAAGTGTCTTGAAGCCTTTGATAAACTTAAAAATTCTTTAACTCGTGCTCCCACCATTAAACCACCTATCTAGGATACAACCTTTGACTTAATATGTGAAGCTAGCAATGATGTTGTAGGAGTAACTCTTGGATAACATATTGGTCGTAGATTTAATATTATACATCATGCTAGTAGAACTCTCAATGGTGCTCAAAAGAATTACCCTAAGGAAGAAAAGGAAGTTTTTGCTGTATTTTTCTCTTGTGATAAATTTCAATCTTATATAGTTGATGCAAAGGTGAGAGTTCACACGGATCATGATGGTTTAAAAGAACTCCTTGAAAGGAAAGACCATAAGCCAAGGCTGATTCGTTGGATTCTTTCACTTCAAGAATTTGAGTTGCAGATTATGCAGAGGCAAGAAATAAAAATGTTAGATGCATTGTCCATGTTTTCCTAGGAAGACACCAATCTTATTGAGAGGAACTTTAGTCCTGGTGATTTTTGTTTATGGGAATTATTTAATGAACTAAAGTTAATTCCTCCAAAAGAGAAGGAGTCCTTGTTGTGGGAGGAACTTTTCATCCCCAATTAAGCAAATGTAAGTGCAAGGGAATTGTTCTTACCCAAATAAGTGATTTGTTTTCACAAATTTTACTCCTAATTTTTTTGCCTTTGAAATCCCTTTGGTTTTCTGAAGTTTTAGAGGGGTTTTACCAACTATACGGGCGGAGCTATACGACCGGAGAGGGACCTCCCACCGTATAGTTGGTCGTTAAACTCTCTGTATCATCTTCGTGAAATTGGTTTTGATATCTGAGCCTATACGGTCGCAACTATACGACCGGAGCAAAAATTCGGCCGTATAGTTGGTCGTTAAACTCTTAGATACTTTTGCTTTTTGGTGTCTATATCTATACGGTCGCAACTATACGACCAGAGCAAAAACTCCGACCGTGTAGTTGGTCGTTAGAGTCTCAGACACTTTTGATTTTTGGTGTTTGTATCTATACGGTCGCAACTATATGACCGGAGCAAAAATTTCGGCCATATAGTTGGTCGTTAAACTCTCAGACACTTTTTCGCTCGATCTTTCTTTTATATTCGTGAAAAAAACGTTATTGTCGGTTCTGAGTCGTGATTTAATCGACTTGGACTCAAGATATTTGGAAATATCTGCCCGGAACCAACTATACGGCCGGACCTATACGGGCTGCGCCCGTATAGTTGGTCGTTACGCGGCAGGACACTTCCAAATCCATGATTTCTTTCCATGTTTTGTTTGGATTCTTTTCTTGGGCGATAATTTGGTGTTTCTCGCGAGTTTTACCGACCTCTGACCCTCCTTATATACTGCCATTGTCTCTCTCTCTCTAATCATAATCTAAAGGAACCAATCTATCCCGCCACAGGCCGTGGGAAACCCATGGGGCTCATTGCTCCTTCTAGGGACCTCTCTAGCAGCCCGTCCATGGAGGACGATGACGAGGAGGTGGAGAGGTCTAGCCCGAGGTAGAAGGAGTATGTCGAGCCAAGCTACTTCAACAATGATTCCGATAATGATGTGGTTGATGTCTACATTCGCCGTGACATCTATGATCCACCGTAGATCGATTGGGCGGCAATGAAGAAAGCTCAACAAGAGAGAGAAGATCGCAAGACACATGGAAAAGGGCGCGTGGAGACGGTCAAGTTTATCACCATGGATCCAAGGCCGCACAAGCGTAAGGAATTATCTAATATTGGTGCAGTTGCTAGCAATCAAGCAAAGGCACCACCCATGAAGCCAACCATTGGTGCTTGCATGAAGGTTAAGCCTCAAAAAGAGTGGAGGTACGGTTTCCACTTCCCCGATCCATCAATTATGGATGAGGAAGAGGAAGCTATCCCTAGGACCAAGGATCACGTGCGGGCACTAGAGATATATCAGAAGCAGGAGCTACTCCATCGTGTCGAAGTCTGTCACCGTCTCAATGAGATGGAGAAGAAGGAAGACCTCCTTCCATTGGTGACCAAGCTCGCAGATAGCATGGAAACTTTGCAATCTGATCTACGCAGGTGCTACAGCCGCATAACTACTTTGGAGGAGACCAACAAGAAGCTACGCACCGCGGTGTTACACGCCATGGCACCACAGTGATCTACAATAACCACGGTATCAAATAATCGCAAAGGATTATTTGATCCCGTCTGGCTTGATTCCAAGCTTGGGGAGATCTTTAAGACCTTGTAATCTATCTAATAAATTATTATTATTATATCCCTTTTATGAAATTCCGAGTTTATTATTATACATGGAGCAATATTGAGTTTGTGTTTGCTTTATTGATATGTGAATGGCTTGGGTATGATTTTACTTGCACTTGATGATAGCAATATGAGTCTTCCACACCATTGGTATTAATGGAACACATAAAGATAATTTGGTCAATATGCTGTAAGTCTATGGTTTGATTCACAAAGAGAAATTATCTATACAATTAAGTTAAAAAGGAAACCTTGAACAAAGGAAAATCAAAGTGCTATCCAAATAGAGTGAGAACAAGTCGAGGTAGAATCTCCAAGTCATAAGAATGCTTCATATACAGTTGGAATTTGATAATTGAGATTGTTGAACTTTGAATTCGTACATAAGGTGGAATATGTGGCTAGCTCCTTTGCACAACACTTAAAACAAAAGTGTGAGTATATATGCATAGGAAAATAAAAGAAAGAAGAAAAAGAGTGAATGTGCAAAGAGCAAATAGGCATATACCACTGTGTTGTAGTATGACAAAGAAAAACTTTCAAGATTTTGAATCCCAAGTGAATACGTTGGTCCTAAAACACTTGGGACTACCTTGTTAACTCATTGGGTTGAAATGGATTCTTTTACATTATGTTGAGATTCATCTTTTATAAACTACTGATTACTAAGGTGTGGAAGCCTTCTAATACTGTTCAGATGGTTCGAGTAAGGAACTATTCATGAACTTATTCCCATGTATCATACATGATAAACACATGTTGTAATTGCCTCATTTCTTTTATCGACTCAGCTTCATGAATATGAGGATCACATCCATTAAGCTAAAAGCTTGCTCGGGATGAGCAAGAGTCTAAGCTTGGGGAAGTTGATGAGTGCATATTTGCATCATGTTTTACACTATTATTTTGCATTGTAGATGTAGGATCTTGGTATTTTACGGTGCTCGCGTGCACATTTTATGTCTATTTTCACAAGGATCATGACAGATGATGGATCCAATGGATACAATTATTGGAGTAGTTGTACTATGGAGAAAAGGAGTCAAAAACAACGTAAATCGCTTATTTGGGAAATATTAATAATACCAGAATAAAACAAGAAGCAAACAAGGGAGGCAGAGAGTCCAACGACCAACTATACGACCGGAGCAATTTTTCCGACCGTATAGCTACGGCCGTATAGTTGGTGTCGCCTCTGCCTCGTCAAATAGTTTCACCCCATGAAATTGGTTCGAGGAGACGACATACAGAACACCCAGAAATTGCAGAAAGCCCACCTCCGGAAGGCATCTGGAGGGGGAACTCATCCACAATGGATCCATCTTCACCCTGCACATATCCGAGAGGCTAAGGCATCAATCTTCAACATCCACCGCTGCATCACCACCATCTCCATCCATCCCATCTACATCTTGTCTAGATCTTGTTGTAATTCCTATACTCGTTGTGGGTTTATACAAGTACTATTCATCTATGATTATTTCCATTATCATTGCCATGATGTTGATTGCCTCCATGTCTGAGTAGATCATTAGTTCTTGGGGAGATGGAGAAACCCTAGTATGAGATTGAAATAAGATAAAGTCTATTATGATATTCATCGTTGTGACCATGTGTTAGATTCTCTACATCTTGATGTTGAGAGAAGTCGACCTCTCAATATTTGCCTCTCGTGGGGACTTTTATGGAGGGAACTACTTCTTGGTAGACGGAGGCATGCTAGCACTTACAATGACTATAAAGCTGTTGGCACCCCTTACGTATCAACTTGGGAAACCGAGGAAACTCATAGAACACTATCCATGCCATGGGATACGTCCTACGGGATTACGTCCCTTAAAAGCACAGTAATTCGATTGATGTCGATTGCTGACTGCTGTGGTTGTGAGGATGATGTGAGCAACGGTTGCTACCTATTCGTCCAAATATGGAGTTCCTCCCACACATACATAGTTGAGAATGTTCAGGATAATAATATTTATCTTAAATATTTACAATACTAGTGGTGTATTCGCTACTCCCTGAGAACGCATTTTCCCTACTACAGTTCCAATCTCTCTTACATATGTGATACTTACTTTCTGTATTAAGTTATTTTACTTTACTTTATTATTGCTCTTATACCCAAAACCCCAAAACACCTTTTTACACAGTACTCGCATTTTATCTTGTCACTTAGAACTTTTTCTAGCATTTCTATTGCAATATTGATTTCAAGAATTATTAGACTTCAGACTCCTACTCCCTGTGGGATTGATATCCTGATTTCAAAACTAGCTACAAACGATTTGTGCACTTGCATTCATCACTGTTCATCAACAACTTCTCGAGCACCTACAAGAGGCTGAATAGGCCACAAACTCTGGCGTTATGCAAGCAAAGACCAAATGAGATAGACCGGGAGTTCTTGACTCGCCGGTGCAAGGTGCGAAACTCCTGTGAAGGGGTAATTGAATCACAATCTATTGCGTGGTTCGCCCAAGGGTGCAGATATGCTAGCATTTTGTGGCAAATATTGAAGAGAGATATGCCAACCTCGTTGGCCGAGATGATTCAGATAGCTGATTCGTATGCCTTGGATGATCCAACCCAGCCTCGGATGATGTCAAGTGAGTCCAATGATGAGTATTACCCCCGAGAGGGTGCTGGATTATCGTGGTGCAATGATTTCTGGGGTAAGAGAAGAGACGATCGACTGGATTACCACTATAGCTTGCAACATGTGGCAGCTGTGGATCAAGATCAGCACAATGTCAGCGCTAGCCAGTGTTAGAAAACTGGAGGGCAACAATGGCAACAAAATGGTGAAGGCAATAAACCTTGGACACCAGAGCAGAAGAAACAGTGGCATGAAAGAAAGGACAGGCCGAGATACACATTCGAGTATATGTTGGATCAGCCGTGCAAGTTCTACACACCAAGGCCGAATAACCCGACGAATCATACAACCCGGCAACGTGAGTGGATGAGGAAACTAGAGAAAAGTGGCTCGGGGAATGCTCCGACACCTCGGCACGATGCACCTCGGCATGATGGACCTCGGCACGAAGCACCTCGGAACGATGCACCTCGGCAGCAACAACTCACTGGGGGAATGGACAGCAACTAATGTTGCCTCCACCTCCTCTAAGGTATGAGAACCATGAGAGAAGGGATGCAGTGCATCAGATGAATAATCAGCAGCAACAAGACCAAAGATAGCCTAAAAATGATGGCAGGAATGAGTACAGATAACATCACCAAAGTTACTGCATGTTCACCGTAGATGAAACTAATAGAAAGAGCTTGCAGCGCCGACATATGGAGGTGAACACGGTAATGCCGGCTATGACAAGGTATATTCCTTGGGCGGAGCAAGAAATTACCTAGAGCATCAAGGATCACCCTAGGCTCATGCCGAGTCCTGGATCATATGCACTGGTGTTGGATCCGACATTCATTGGGCCCAATATAAATGTGAGATTTTCAAAGGTGCTGATAGACAACGGCAGTAGCATAAACATCATGTACACGGATACCATGCACAAGTTGGGAATATCAGAGAATATGCTCCAAACAACAAGGACCACTTTCCACGGAATCATGCCGGGTATCTCATGCGAGCCCATTGGAAATGTCCGGGTTGATGTGTTATTCGGCACAAGGGACAACTGCCGGACTGAGAACTTGGAGTTTGAGGTTGTGAACTTGGAAAGAGCGTATCATGCGTTACTCGGCAGGCCAACTTTGAATAAGTTTATGGCTTGTATGCACATTAGTTACTTAAAGATGAAGTTGCCAGGGCCAAGGGGAGTGATCACCATAGCAGGAGATTTCAGGCATTCAATTGAGTGTGCATCAGCTGGATCTAACCTGGCCAAGTCACTGGTGATTTCTCAAGAGAAGAGAAAAATTCAAGAAGTGGTGGCATTGGCTCAGTCCGCATAGCAACATATGCTGGTTGTGACTAACCCGCATGGGAGTGACTCATTTCGAGCGACAAAGGATACTAAGAAGGTGCCTATTGATGACCAGTTCCCTGAGCACACCCTAACTATTGGTGCCGGGTTAAGCGGCAAATAGGAAAGCGAGCTCATCAACTTCCTTCATGAGAATCAGGATATCTTTTCTTGGTCTACACAGGACCTGCAAGGTGTGCCGAGGGAGTTGACCGAGCACTCTTTGAATGTAAGACCCGGAGCAAAGCTGGTGAAGCAACCTCTCCGCCGCTTTGCCGAAGATAGGAGAAAGGTCATTGGAGATGAGATATCTCGGCTCCTTGCAGCCGGATTTATTATGGAAGTAGTCTACCTGAATTGGCTCTCTAATTCGGTGCTCGTGGAGAACAAGAGAGATGACCCAAATGTGGCCATGGTGTGGTGTATGTGTATCGATTACACGAACCTGAATAAGGCGTGTCCAAAAGACCCATTTCCACTGCCAAGGATAGACCAAGTCATAGATTCAACTGTTGGGTGTGAGTTGTTGTCATTCATAGATGCTTATTCTAGATTTCACCAGATACCTTTGAACCCGGATGATCAAATAAAGACCGTGTTTATCACCCCGTATGGGGCTTATTGCAATCGCACTATGCCATTTGGTTTATGTAATGTTGGAGCAACATACTAGAGATGCATGCAAAAATGTCTACATGACCAAATAGGTCGAAATGTGCAAGTGTATATGGATGATGTTGTAATGAAAACCAAGGAAAGAAAAACGCTCCTTGATGATATTCGACAGACATTCGCGAACCTAAGGAGGTTCCAAATGAAGCTTAATCCGGAGAAATGTACATTTGGTGTGCCGGTTGGAAAGTTACTCGGTTTTCTCGTATCCAGCCAAGGTATCGAGGCCAACCCCACAAAAATCCGAGCTATAGAAATAATGGAACTACCGAAGTGTCTTAACGATGTGTAGAAGTTCTCAGGTTGCCTGGCATCATTAAATCGGTTTGTAAGTCGCCTGGGAGAGAAGGCATTGCCCCTCTATCAGTTAATGAAAAAGCCAGATAAATTTACATGGACATCGCAAGCTGATAGCGTATTTCATGAATTAAAAAAGATGTTATCCTCTTCACTAGTCTTAGCCTCACCACTACCCAAAGAGCCAATGTTGCTCTATATATCAGCGACCAACTGAGTCGTAAGTGCGGTGATAGTAGTGGAGCGTGATGAGGAGGGTAAGTCAGTGCAGAGGCCAGTGTACTACCTAAGCAAGGTGTTGTCAGCTTTGAAGCAGAATTACCCTCACTATCAGAAGATGGCATATGGCGTGTATATGGCGGCTAATAAGCTAAAGTACTACTTTGAGGAACACCCCATCAAGGTGATATGTGAAGCGCCCATATCCGAGATAATGAGGAACAAAGACTCTAGTGGCCAAATTGCAAAATGGCCAATTGAGTTAGCTCCATATGCACCACAGTTCGATAGGAGAGATGCAATCAAATCTCAAGCAGTGGCTGATTTCTTCGTGGATTGGGCAAAGATGCAATACGAACCACCTTTGATGGACTCAAACTATTGGAGGATGCACTTTGATGGGTCAAAGCTAAAGGAAGGACTGGGGGATGGAGTAGTGCTTACCTCGCCCAAGAAGGATCAACTGAAATATGTCCTCCAGATCCATTTTAGCGCATCGAATAATGTTGCCGAGTATGAGGCGCTCGTGCATGGGCTTAAGGTGGCAAAGGAAGTGGGGATACGTCGGATACAATGTTTCGGTGACTCAGATTTCGTGGTGCAGCAAGTGTCTAGCAATTGGGATGCACTAGATGCAAACATGGCTCTTTATAGATTTCATGTACAAAAGATAAGTGGGTTCTTTGAGGGATGTGAATTCCATCATATACCTCGGCTTGAAAATGAAGCATCTGATGTATTATCCAAATTGGGGTAATCTCGGCAACCAATCCCGCCAGGCATTGCTTTGGAGCACTTGAGAAAACCGTCTACCACACCTTCACCGGAATCTAACTCAATCTATGTCCCAGCTCACTCCATATCAGAGGCTATCCCAATGGATATAGATGGGGGAAGCACGACAACAAACTCGGGGACTGCTTCGGTAGACTCGGGGACTGCCTCGCAGAACTCGGGGACTATTCAGCATGACCCGACTAGAGTTATGTCGGTGGAAGCAATGGAAATTGACGAGGAACTTTTCCCTGTTCGAGTCACGCCTGCATGGGCAAAGCCAATATTTGAGTTCTTGAAAGAAGGAACCTTGCCGGAGTGATGAGATACTTTCAAGGCAATTCCAAAGGAGAGCAAAGGCATGCACTATTATCAATGACAAACTATACAAGAGAAGTGTCACAAGTGTTTTACAACAATGTGTTGACCTGGAAGAAGGGATTAACATCCTCTGAAATATCCATCAACGGGAGTGTGGGAATCACGCATCATCTAGAGCATTAGTGGAAAAAGCTTTCCAGCATGGGTTTTACTGGCCAAGCGCCTTGGAGCAAGCAGAGGATCTTGTAATAAAATGCAATGGTTGTCAGAGGTACGCCACCAAGACACATATGCCTATGTCAGAACGGAAAACTATACCAATCACTTGGCCATTTGCGGTATGGTGTTTGGAATGCTCGGGCCATTTAAGCTGGAAAAAGGGAACATGACTCATATCTTGGTTATGGTGGACAAATTTACCAAGTGGATTAAGGTAAAGCCAATCAGGAAATGTGATGGGGCAACAGCTGTGACATTCCTCAAAGATATAATCTTGAGATACGGCTATCCCCACAGTATCATAACTCATAATGGATTTTTTTGCTGAAGGAGCATTTTCGAGGTTCTACCGAGAAAAGAAGATCCGGGTGGATATTACATCAGTAGCCCACCCCGCATTGAACGGGCAAGTGGAAAGATCCAACGGACTAGTTTTGTACGGGATAAAACCCTGGCTCATTGAGCCGCTGCAAAGATCAGCGGGGTGCTAGATAGAAGAACTACCAGCAGTACTGTGGAGTTTAAAAACAACTCTGAATTGATCAACAGGCTATACACCATTGTTTTCTGGTATATGGGGCAGAAGCTGTACTACCAACCGACATAGAGCATGATTCGCCTAGGGTTACCCAATACACAGAAGTCGAAGTGTGAGAAGCCCGGCAAAATGATGTTGGTCCGCTGGAAGAAGCGAGAGAACTGGCCTTGTCCAGATTCGCCATATATCAGCAAAATCTCCAACGCTACCATAGCCGGAAAGTAAACCCCTGAGTCTTCCAGGAAGGTGATCTTGTACTTCGGCTGGTACAGCGCACTGCTGGCATGCATAAGTTATCCCCTCCATGGGAAGGACTATTCATTGTAAGCAAAGCATTGCACAATGATTCCTATTACCTAATTGATGCACAACCACATGAGAAGAACAAGGCGGACTGGTCCGGCGAGGAATCTAAACATCCATGGAATGTAGCTCTACTTCGTCCATTCTACACTTAGAAAATAAGTGAATGTATCCGAGTCTCTCATATGTCGGTATGCATGTCGGCAATGAGCTTATCAATGAAACCTCGGCACCCAAGCAGTAACTCGAGGACTGCCTTAATAATTGTTTTCTCTATATTTACTTTTTGTATGTTGGCTGGCTTTTGTTACTTACACCTTAGTCGAGTTAGTAGTGTGTAGGCACAAAAAACCTAACTCTTTGACTTGCTGCTGTCCAACAAGAATTGGCTTCATGGCAAGCAAGAGAACAAGTTTGGAATTGCAAGGCACATGAAAAACGACCATGGAAAGGAACGTAACCGAGCCAACATTTTTTATTCGGACTAACCCTGTATTTATCTTATTTATGCTATGAGCTCATCCCAAAGTTTCAAGTATTGTTAAGTCAATTTTTTGAACCTCAGACTCATAAGTCAAAAACCGAATCAAGGTAGACGCGAGCTGAATCATAAAATTGGGGTAACAAGAAAAGGAAACTCGGGGACTCCGCCCAAGTTAATCCGATGTTAAAAACTTAGTAGCAACAACACGTAACCATTGTACTTGATACATTTGCACCCGACATACCGGGGATCTGATAAATGTCAAAGTGTTTTTATCTCATGGAGCAGCAGCAGGAGCAGGATCATCGGTCGCAGAAGGGGGTAATTCAGCGTCAGTAGGGGGAGCACTAGTCTCTGCCTCATCCTCTGGATTGGCCCCGGCATCCTCTGGATCTTTGGTATCCTCGGAAAATCCCGAGGCCTCTTCTTCTTCCTCTGCCTCTTCATTATCTGATCCATCTGAGACGTAAGCATCGTCGATGGCATAAAGGAAGCTCAAACCTTCATTCTAGCTATGGCAGAAGGCGTACTGGATGAGGTTGTAGGTGCAAGCCTTGCGTCGAGCGATGCACTCCGGATCATTAGTCCATTTTGATCCGGTGTGCATGCAGTCGAGCACCCTCAAATCCAAGGTCTCATACCACAAAAGTATGAAGCTCAGTGTCGTGTCAGCCACGACGCGCGCAGCAGATTCCCTCAAGAGGTTTAGCTGGATCTCACACTCCATCAGCTTTGCAATAAAGGTTGTACTGCCTTTGGGAGTGGGATCAGTGGGCCAACGAGCATTGAACATCTGGACAGCTGCAGGCATAATGTCCGCGCCATAATTCTTCATGACTTCAACTCGAGCAGCGAGGCTCACCAGCATGTCCTCCGTGTCATAAGGAATAGACCCGGAGCCAGGACCAACTGGGGTACCTCACTGCAGGCGGAACTTGGTGACAGTGGCAGAAGCAATGGCATCGCTCTCTAGGAACTTATCTGTGAACAAAACAAGTAATATCAATAAGTAAGGGCGCCTGACCCAGAGAAACAAATGTCGGCGGGAGGAAGGAAACTGACGGGAGATATGGCTGAGGATTCGGGTCAGCTCCTTGAGACCATCAGTTGTCCTCGTCTTGAGTTTCTCATATTCGGTGGTCACCAACTCAAATTTGATGTCGGCTTCCTTCAGCATGTCTTGATCCTTCTCAAGATGAGTCTTCAAGCGCACTTTTTCCTTAGAGAATTCTTGATTGGCCTTGTCTAGCTCAACATTGTGAGAGTCCTTTAACTTCTTAATTTCGGCATTCAATCGAGTAATCTCATCACTCTTGAGCCGGAGTTCAGTGATCTCATACTCCTTCTTCTTAAGTTTAGCCTGATGCTGCCCTGCTTGTTTGAGAAAGTGAAGCATCATATCAGGCAATGGAACGCTATCTTCAAGAGACACTGCAAATGATTTGTTGACCCAGCAGAGCCGAGGTATAATTATCTGCCAAGTCAAAATGGAAAAGGATAGAGGTTGCGTGACCAAGACGAGTTACCTGTGATCTCGGCCAAGTTCTTCCTCATAATAACATTCTCAGCTTCAACTTCGGCTATGCAATCTGGATCACAAGTTAATACGGACAACAAATAGCATAGAGAAGAAAAAGTAAAAGATCCTAAGTGAAGTCACTTACATTTCTTCTTTAGCTCAGTGGCCAGTTTCCCGTGCTTCGAGCAAAGATCTTTATAGGTGTACAAAAGCCGGAACTCAGCGGTGCGGCGGTTCGTTGTGATCTGAAAAAGAACAGTGTTAGCTTTAGATGTGTAAATATTCAAAGTCTACAAGATCTAGGCCAAGTAGAACTTAACCCGACTCTAGGTGTGAGAATATTCAAAGTTTACAAGATCTGGGCCAAGTGGAACTTAACCTGGCTCTAGGTGTGTGAATATTCGAAGTTTACAAGATCCGGGCCAAGTGGAACTTAACCCGGCTCTAGGTGTGTGTGAATATTTGAAGTATACAAGATCCGGGCCAAGCGGAACTTAACCCGGCTCTAGGTGTGTGAATATTCGAGGTTTACAAGATCTAGGCCAAGTGGAACTTAACCCGGCTCTAGGTGTGTGAATATTTAAAGTATACAAGATCCGGGCCAAGCGGAACTTAACCCGGCTCTAGGTGTGTGAATATTAGAGTATTACAAGATTCGGGCCAGGTGGAACTTAACCTGGCTCTGGATGTGTGAATATTTGAAGCTACTAAGGACCTACGGTGGTTTTCTAGGAGCATCCGGCCGAGTAACAAGTTACTCCCCCGGAGGCTCAGGGACTAGTGGGCATATCTCTAAGTACTTGCGCATATTAAAGGCATGATAGAAAGGGGTTTACCTCCATCATTCAGCCAGCAAAAGAAATGGCCTTGGTAGCAGTGTTCATTTGGGCGCTGAACTCAGCCTGACCAAATTTCTCTAGGAGATCATCTTTGGAGTTGATGAACTCAGCGTCATTCCAATTATTAACATATCTAATGAGCACTGGACTGTAATTCTCCCTGCTGAGCATCTGGGTTGCCACCAGACCTTTGGCATGGGCCTCCTTCCTCACAATCTGGGCAGTAGCCGGACTGGTGTGCAAAGTGAGCTGCTTACTGCCATCAGATCCAGTAGCAGATGACCCGAAAACCACACTCCCCTTTTTGTCATGGACGTGAGAGTACGCTATCAAGACTCAATGTTTACGCCTTGGGAAGCTTGGTCCTTGGGAGCCTCGGCAGTTTTTTTGCTTTTGCTATCGGCCTTGGGTTGCTATAGAAGTGCCGAGGCTTGTGCTCAGGACTAGGCCTGAGATGCTGGCTGAATTATGTCCTTGATGGAAGGAGTTTACCCGGAAGAAGCTGTCCGAGGTTTTTTGGCTGCTAATGCTGGTGCTAACGCTGATGGTTGTGTTGCTGCTGGTACTGGTGCTGGTGCTGGTACTAGTATGGGCACTGGTGCTGGTGCTGGTACTGGTAATGGTGTTGGAGCTGATGCTGCTGTAGATCCTGGTACTGGTGGAGAAAAGGTTTAAGTTGGTGCCAATGAAACTAGCACCTTGGAGACAGCAGGTTGCGGCTGAGCCAAAGAGGAGCTGGGGAGATCCGGCATAGCCATATCTTCGGCAGCCCCACAACCCCCCGCACCAATGTTGCCCTCCTCATGACGAGGTGGGGTGATGAACCACAAGTATAGGGAGTGTATCGCAGTATTTTCGATAAGTAAGAGTGTCGAACCCAACGAGGAGCAGAAGGTGCTGGCTAGTGGTATGGATCAGGGATTCTCTGCAAATACTTAGCAAAGGATTTTTAGGGGTTTTTGATAATGCAAGTAAATAAAGTACGAGTAAATAAAAGACAATAAGAATAAATGCCGCAAGTGGCCCAATCCTTTATTCAGCAAAGGACAAGCCGGTTGTATTACTTAAGATGACCAAACGTTCTCGAGGACACACGGGAATATCGTCAAGTGCTTTCACTTCATATAGTTGATTAATCTTCTTTAGTTTGCTAAGTGTTGTGTGGGTGAACCTGTGCTAATGTACCGACCTTCCTAGGACTAATACATACTTGTGATTATACCCCTTGCAAACATCCGTAAGTAAAAGAAAGTAATTAAGGTGTAAACCTAACAAAAGTTTTAAACTCTAAGACCCCGACGTCCCTTGTGCAATGGTTTCCTAACGGGGGTTCAGGTTTCTATCACTCCGGCAACCCCTACGATTAGGAGCCAAATACACAATGCATTCCCCTAGGCCCATATAGATGAAGTGTCATGTAGTCGACGTTCACATGACACCACTAGAAGAAGTACACCACAACTTAAATATCAAACTATTGAATCTTTCTCAACACAATTCCACTACTAACAACATGACTTCTCCCATGTCCTCAAGAACAAAATGAACTACTCACAAGATGTAACTACCTCGGACCCTACGCTCTAAGTTCAAGCCTGGATGAAACGAAAGTGGTTAAAATAGTACAGCGGGGGCCCAGGGGACCGCCCACGTGTAGACCCGTCGGCCGTCCTAACCACTTCCAAGACATCGGGACAAGAGCGAGCGGCGTAGGCAACATGCGAAGAGATCAAATACATACACAAGTGAGTATGTATGCAAGCTACCATACAACATTGCTCAGAGCCATTCCATCTAAAACAAATAGAAATATTGCAACGCCGTGCGGCAAGATCCAAACATCCTAGATAGAGATAATAGTTTAGGATAGCTCCTCATACATCAAACATCAGAGTATCAGGCGGAAGCGGAAAACAAGATCCGAGTACGGATAAGAAGCAAATCGGCATAAGATGCCACATAAATAAACACATCCCGCCCACAGATCTCACGGATCACCATCCCTGGAATCTCTACACCAAGTGATCGTTGCCAACATCATCTGTCTCCTCCACCCAGTATCCATCTTGCGAATACACCTGTTCATCTGAATCAAAAAATTTATCGTGTGAGACCCTAGGGGTACTCAGCAAGTCTTAATGCCTCTAAAGGGGACATAAACCTAGGGTGACGCAATTGCAGCAAAAGATAATATCTAACAAGTCTATAGATACTCGCTAACCATCCGCCTAACCAATGATAGATGGATGTCCGTTAATTAGTAACAACGGTTATAACAGTATAAAGTAACAGATCCATCCTCCTTCTCGCTTACCAACGAGAAAGCGGACGAACATCCCATCCGTTGGCAGTTTTATTAACCATTCCATGAGTATTGCACTGTTTACTAGTCAGGTATTTAGTCAGATTAAAAGCGGTACTTTAGTTATACTTGTCTATGATCGAGAAACTGTGCTCCAAGTCGTCCATAACCGTGGACACGGCTTTCAGAAAGACTTACCCTGCAGGGGTGCACAAATAGCAACACACACTCGATCAACCTTGGAAAAACCAAATCAAAACCCAACGAGGCATTCACGACAAAGCGATCATAGGATTCAGAAATATTTCAGGGGGCCACCCCACTAAGCTACCCGCAACGAAGTTGGCCGGCTCCAGAACGGACCCAGGGTTTGTGTGGACGGCGGTAAACGACTAGGAACCCGAAAGTGTGACTGGGCTTGTCGATACAGCGAAAATGTGTCACGATCCAAAACAGTACAGGTGCTCCACGCACAATCGTAAATAAACAGTAAAGCATGGCATAAGTACAGGATATTAATAAAACCCCAAACTAGTTTGTGGCCCCAAGAAATAGAATTGAATCAAGCTCTGGCTCAGGGGGGTCCACGGCCTCCCGGATGTGGATAGTGCGAATAGTCAAGGAACAGGAATCAAGTACTCGGGGTCCTACGGGACACAAGTGAGCATGAAAAACCAATTAGCAGATATTGCCCACTGGTGCCTCTTTCATTAGTTATCCCATTACTACTCAGGTTAAGTTGTTTAGGTACCTCGTTATCCATCAAACACTCACATACCCTACACATGCTGTTCTACGACTCGCATGGCTTAAACAACTCATGTGGTAATGGCTCATGGGATGGAGGAACAAGCTTCAGTGGGGTTTAAAAGTAAAGGCTATGCAGTACTTGGGATTCAATTTAACGCAATCGCGACTCAATGATGCAAGGATAAGATAGAGGCAATAGGTACTATATGTATGCAAGCATGTGGTAGTGCTTGCCTGGCAGCTCAGTTGAAGCGAGAGACGGATCTGGGTAGTATTCCTGGGATTCCTGATATTTCCCCTGCTCGGCGTCTATTCGAAGAAGAACCAAACAAACAAGGGCCAACATAAATACAGTGCACATTCGTATGAATTAAAATGCGACAAGCAAACAAGCATGCCATGATGAATGATGCACAATTTTCATGGCAATAATGTAGCATGGCAAGGGTGAGGTGTGGGGATGAGAATAAATCATTTTATTAATTATTTGGTCAAGTTTTATTGCCATAAACAGTTCTGATTTTTAATAATGACATGATGCATGCTTCAATTCAGAACATGGAAGGCATTGTTAGAACGGGCTCGTCGCGCTGATCGATTCAGACATATTATTTGTCAAATTTGGAGTTGTAGAATTAAAGTTATTAATTAATTAAGAAAAGGCATTTTTAGTACAATTTTAATTATCTCGAAAATTTAAAGTGCTCAAATAATATTTTGAGTGGCATATTTGAAATCCTCACATTTTTCTGATTCCAAAACATATATATCCTTTGTATTAATTGGATTTACAGATTAAAAGTTATTAAAACAGAATTAAATCATATTTAAACATTGTCTGAAAATGTTTTATTTAAAACAGATAAACGCAGACACATTTTATACCCAGGCCAACTCTAGCTCCAGTCACAGACAGGTGGGCCTGCGCTGACTGGGCGGAAACGACGCACAGAGGCTTTTTGCACCACGAGCTAAGCTGGCCAACGCGACTGACAGGAGGGCCCGTGCCGCGGATGGCCCCACGCGCCAGTGGGCGAGAGGTCGGCGGACACGTGGCGCGGACGGGGACGGCGGGTTGAGGAAACAAAAGCCGGGGTACTTTTTCATAAAAACGCATCCGCGTCTGACAGGTGTGTCCGGGTTGGAGCGTGGGTTGAGGAAAACAAAAACGGCGGTACCTTTTTGTTAAAAGACCATAGAGGCTGACATGTGGGTCCGCAGGGACCACGGGTTGCGCACGCAAAAAGGTGGGGGGTTATTTGCAAAGTTGCCAACGTTTACTGTTTTTCTTCCAGGGGTTTGTCTGACGAACTGACGACGCGACCGACCGGTGCGTGACGCCGCGGGGAATCGAACTCGCGACCGATAACGCTCACGCAGGGAGGCGGAACCACTGCGGTGGCTAAGGGGCTGGTGTGAGGATCAGCGGCGCGGGGTAGATAGGGTTCTGCGGCGCATCCGCGAGGAGACCGACCACGAACCCGGCGCACAGAGGGCGTTCGTTGGAGGGAACTGTGCGACCAGGAAGCGACGGTGAGTAGGAGGTTGTCAGGACGGTATGGGAGCTCACCGCAGGGCTGCTGGTGGGGTCAGATCGGGCCGGGGACCGGCGGATCCGCGACGATGCAGACGGCCGGTGGTGTTAGGGTTTTCTCGGGCACGTTGGCGTGCTGCGGTACAGGGTCGTCTCCTCCTCGGCTCCGTGCACAGGGGCAACGCTGGGGACCTCCTCGGCTTCCTCGACGACCAAGCACCACGCCCACCTCCTTCTAGCTAGGGTGGAGAGAACGACACCGACGGTGGCCGCCGGAGATGGTAGAGAGAGGGGTTCCGGTAGGTGGAGAAGAAGAGGGGTAAGGGCACGGCCCTGGGTTGATCTGGGCGATGCCAGGCAGAGAGGAGGGAGTAGATAGGGACGAGAGGGGAGAGGGGGTGCCGTGGGGCTCGGTGGAGAAAAAGGTGGCTTCGGCCACCTTTTCCTTCCTCTCCCTCATGTGCTCGACGTGGGAAGGGCCAGGGCAGGGGCATGGGCGGCTGCAGCTGGGGCCCAGGGCGAGGACAGGGAGGGGACTGGCTCGGGTGGCCCTTGTGGCAGAGAGAGAGAGAGAGAATGGAGAGGGAGGCTCGGGTAGGGTTAGGTTAGAGGGGGTGGTTCGGCTTAGAGTAGGGAGAGGGGAGGCTCAGCCTGGTGGGGCTCTTGTGCAGCGAGAGAAAGAGAGGGGCCGAGAGGGGAGGGCTCAGGTGGATGGAGCTAGGGTTGAGGTAGCTCGGGTTAGGGTAGGGTGGTGGCTCGGCTAGCTAGAGAGAAGGGTGGTAGGGTAGATGGTTAAGGTGGGGTAGGGTGGTAGGGTGGTTAGGGTTAGGGTTTTGCAAAAACAAGTATATGGTTAGTGTGATATGGAGGTGAGGGGTGGGGTTTTGGGGTAGAGAGGAAGGGCTAGGGTTGGATCTCACATGATCATGCATGGGAGCATACACATGTGAGGGTGATGATCTTGTGAGCACATGGTAAGGAGAGAACAACCAAGATGGTGAGGGTTTAGAGAGAAGGAGAGCTCAAAAGAGAAGATCCACTCAAAAACCAAGTAAAACCCAAAAGAATAGAATGGTGGTGATTGTTGCATGGCCCATGCATAATTCATAAATGCCATGTTTAATTTTGTGAAAACAAAATAAAGTCTCATGGCATTTATTCCCATGCATCCCTAAAATATGGAGATAAGGCCAAGCTAAAGGAATTTAAAAGGATGTTCCATGTGGAGTAGATGGAGATGATCATATTTGAATATAATTTGGTACATGCTAGTGCGTGTGTTCCACTAGGTGCATAATATCCCCAATAATATTCCAACATGAGCAAATATTCCAATACAGTCCATATGGAAGCTAGAAAGAGGGATGCCACTCACAAAGCATGCAAAGGTGGCCATGTGGCTCTCATATACCAATAATGTGAAAACAACATGGTGCATATATGGGAGCATGTGGAGTTGTAAGAGGGTCCCATCCCAACCCACATGTGCTAGAGGTAAACCCAGATAAGATCAAAGCTCACATATAGTTGGATGGTGGAATTATGGGGTGGTGACAAGAAAGGGTGGTGGAGTTAATAAAAGATATGCCCCCAACTCAACTTGGGCATCAAGCATTTATCAAGAACCAAATATAATATATCAAGAGGCAAATACAATTAATAATGCATATGAGATAAGAACCAAATGGAAAAGGGTTTTATATGATGCTCAAATGCAAGGTGGCATGATGACATGAGCATGATATAATTATGATGCAACAATTATATGTAGGAAGTAGCATTTTATTAATAGAACATGTAGCATTACATATGTTAGACAGATGGGATGCTACACAAGACATCATATGGATCATGATCAGAGATGAATTAAGGATGTATAACAATCTAAACATAAACAATAATTCAATGGTTCCACTCAATAGCATCAACTATGAAGAGAAATCAACACCAGGAAAGTTTCCCCTAAGAACTATGCAAGATTCAACCCAATTGTTACAGCAGTATGGAGATGGTGATGAGGGTGCTGCTGCTGATGATGATGATGATCCCGATGAAGTCCAGCTTGATGGTGGTGTTGATGGTGATGATCTCCCCTCTCCGGGAATGAATTCCCCCAGTAGAATTCTATCTGTCGGAGAGATCTTTCTCTCTCGGTGTTTTCCGCCCCGCAGAGGTGGCGGAATCTTTCTGTGTTCCTCCCCAAGTCTTAGGGTTTCGGGAGGATAATATATGCCAGAGGGAGAGCCAGGGGTGGACCAGGGCGGCCGCACCACCTGGTGGCGCGGCCTAGGCTGGCCCACGCCATGGGGTGGGGTGGGACCCCTGTGGCCCATCTCAGCGTGCCCTTCTGGCTTTCTTCGTCTTCTGGAAAAATAGGATTTCCATGTATTTTCCCGGATTTTCTAATCTTCGTGAATTTTGCCTCCAAACAACACTTTTTCCATTAGAATCCTAACTACAGTGGCCCATGCTCCAAAAGTCATCAACCATGCAAAAACAGATGAAATAACATAAGTATCATCTCTTAATATGAAATATATCAATGAATAACGGTGAATTAAGATATAGAATAGTGATGCAAAATGGACGTATCAACTCCCCCAAGCTTAGACTTCGCTTGTCCCCAAGTGAAACTGAGCTCAATAAACATGACCTCAGTTTTATGGAGTGAAGGGTTGCTAAAAGAATACGGACAAGATGCATCACATTCATCAATACATAAGTCATAATAGCAGACAACTCACCATTATATAACTTAACTTGCAATAGGTAAAGGAAACACAATAAAGATACATAGAGAGAATCGTAATTGGCAATGGCAAACTTAGCTCTTGGTCAAAGAATAGTTGACAATTTGCTGGAGTTCACAAATAACTGATTTTCAATGATAGCTTTCAAAGTAGTAAACACTAAGATAAGAGCATAGTGCAAAACAAGGAACATAGGAGACATGATTGAATAAATCATCATATGAATGAATGAAACACAACAACTCGAAATACTTGCTGAGATAGAAGGGAATAGGCTTACTGAATCAACTAAAAAGTAAAAGAAAGGCCCTTCACAGAGGGAAGCATTGATTTCAAGTTTCATAAAGAGCTCCCAAAAATTATGATACTTATTAGCTTTTAGCTCTCATTGCCCCTATCATAGGCATCTTTAGGTGATTAAGGTTAAAGTGACACAACTAAGAGGATATGCTTGACAAGTTATAAATTGAAGTCTCATGCCCCTTACTTATGAAGATCGAACCTCATGCTACTCAACTTCAGTTACAAGTAAGCTCTTGTCATTGCAAATACATATGTATCATAGAGAACCGCCAACGGGGTACCCCTTGCACATGATATGGGATCTATCCCATAATCAAAATGACAAGGCAAGCAGACAATGAGTATCTCAGCGATCTTTTTATTTGCTATTTGCATAGGTTTTTATTGAGGATGCTTCATAGAGTGCTCATTATGGTTATGCTGAAAGTTTCCACCATGATTAGGCATGGCTTAGGCTAGAAACCCAGGCGTTTCTCTAACACACATATAAACTCCATGATCTTACAAGTTCCCCTTTTATTTCACACCGCCAGGATCCATAAGCAAAAAAACATGATATGAACGAGGTACAAAGTACCCGTGCAATGTTGAAAGTGTTCCCCATGATACATGGTTCTGCCAACTTCAACTCATAAAGCGCAAGCATATACGCAACAAAGATGGACACAATGGGTCAAGTTTATTAAATGCAAGAAAGTAAAGTGTGCCATCAAGTTCATGAGAGCTTTAATCACTAATTTTCACATAACAAGTTTAATTTGGAAGGTAGATAAAAACATGAATTTACTTGGAATAGCAATAATGCTAATAGGTAGGTATGGTGGACACAAATGGCATAGGTTTTGGTTTAAGGATTGGATGCACGAGAAGTATTCCCTCTCAGTACAGGTTTTTGGCTAGCAAGGCTAGGTAGCAATAATAAGAGTTGAAACAAACAAACAAACAAAAATACAAGTGATAAAAACAAACATGCAATCTTCCTTGGAAGCACAAAAGATCTTAACTAGAGAATACTAAACTTATGGGCAAATCAAGAAAGAAAGATGATGAAATTATATTTCTTTAAGAGTACTTCTATCTTTTTCATTCAATTCTCAAAATAGTGTTGCTACTGACCGAGCCAGGTTTGCCAAAACCAACTAAATTAACTCAATGATCCCAAAGTGATACCAATACTAATGACAAGATCAACCATATAACCTCGAATCGAAAACTAATATAAGATATGCAAAGAGTGAATGATAGAACTTCTCATTAATATTACATAATGGCAACTCACACCAAGGGATACATATCTAACGAGGGAGGGGACACTTCCATAATGCAAACCATCCTACATGATATCTTCTCTATTCATGATATGGCTCTACTAAAAAGGTAAAAAGATAGAAGATAGTGATGTGATACCGCGACACTCCCCCAAGCTTGGAACAAACCGAGGGGATGCCAAACCTGATGACGAATTACTCCGTCGGTGGTGGTGGTATCCTCTTGATGAGCTCTTTGATCAGTTTCCCCAAGTCCTCAATCTCGAAGGTGATATTACTAATCAGCTGTGAGTTTTTCTCAATGGGGCTCATGATCATGTCGGGTTGCGAATTCTAGCTCTTGCGATTCTTTCCCTACTCTTCCTCCTTGAAGTCTTCTTTTCCTGCATGGCTAGAACGAGGCAAATCCCAATTGGAGGGTAATTTCTCCTTGGGCATATTCTGGTATTGATGCTCATGGATAAGGGTATGGAAAGGATTCTTGGTGCATGGAGGAAGTGACCATCGATCTGAACAGTAACAAGGAGGCTTCCCTCCAATTGACATAGTCTTGGCAGGGTTTGCCACCACTCCAATGCTTGCAATGGTAGTGCCGGTCTGCGGATGTTGGCCTTGCTTTGTCTCCTCTTCACCTTCACTCTTGATCTCCTTCTCCTGCCCGGGGTCTTGGAAATCTTCCTCCATAGGCTCCTTTCCCTTATCCTTGGCGGACACCATTGTGCTTCTAAGCTTTCAAGAATAGTTCCAGAATTGTTACCTATTCAAAAACGAACTCTGTAGGTCTCTGAATTTGGTATTTAGTAGATTCTTTCGGAGTCACCACTTGAATAATATCAATATCTTCATCTTCATACACATATTGCTTGAGTCGTGAAACCTTTCACTTCCTTATTACACCATTATCTCCACTAACATGGAAATTTCTTTCACACAAAACTTCACATAGTTCTCATTAGCAACATTAGTATATGTGAAGTGATAAAACCTTTTGAGTCCAACTTCAACTGAAAACCATCAAAACATAAGCTACTGTAGCAACTCCTTCCGAAAACCCAAAAAGAATTCAAAAAAGAAATCGATTAAAGAAGCAAATGCAAGAGTGGCAAAATCTGTCAAAACAGACCAGCAGGTGAATATCAATTTTTTAGAAAATATTCTGTTGCTCAAATGAAAAAGTGTAAAACTAAAGAAAGTTAAATAACAACCTGGGAAAAAAGCACAAAAAATTACAGCTCAATCCGAAAGACGTAAATCTCTCACGAATTTTTACGGTGAAGCACAAAAATCTGTTTCGGGAAAGCAACTTCCTCAAATCTTACTTCTCTCTCATTAGAGGTTGATCTTGACACAAAAACCAAAAAAAAAGGATAAGGAGAAGTTGTTACCAAAGTAATAACTTCCAAGACTCAAATAAAAACAATAAACTGAAAACACAAATAAATTGGATTGTCTCCCAAAAAGCTCTTTCTTTATAGCCATTAAGATGGGCATGATAATTTTGATGATGCTCACATAAGAATATGAATTGAAGTGAAAGAGAGCATTAAGAAGCAAAAATATACATGTTTAATTCTAACCCACATCCTATTCAAGGGAATTTTGTAAACAAACAAGTTGTTGAAACCATAGGCTACTAGCATAGGAAGGCAAAAGAAGTGCAACATAAAAACTTTCAGCATAAAATGAGGAAACTTGATATTATTGAGATACATAAGAACATTCTTCCCTCTTTCGTAATACCTTTCAGTATCATGCATAAACTTAATGATATAGCTATCACAAGGACCATCACAACTATGATCACTTATCCTAACAGAAAACACAGGGACACTAGCTCTTATAACACTACTTTGTGAAACAATATTAGAGGTATCCTTACAAAGGATAGTGTGTCCCTCTTCTACATATTTAGTGACAAAGTCTTTCACATTTGCTATTATAGGTTCATCATCCATTTGTTTATTAGTTTCAATAGCTTTATTTATAATTTCACTAACCATACTAGCTATCATAGAATGTTCCTTTATCTTAATTGGGAAAGGCATTTTCTCAATATAAGGTTTAGGTAAAACATGATTAACAGTATAAACTTCAGTATTTCTTGCAGGAACATTCTTAGCAATATCTTCATAAGGTTCATGATACTTATTCCACTTCTTTTTAGGCACTTCAATGTAGGAAGCAAAAGCTTTAAAATAAGTTGCCATAGCTTGAGAGTCTAGACCATAAGCATTTTTAATATTTTGAAAGTCCTCAGTTCCCATAAAAGATTCAATGCATTCATAATCATAATTTATACCTGACTTTCTTCCTATGTAATTCTCCCATGATTCAGCATTGTCTTGAATACGGTCCAGAAGATCCCATTTAACTTATTCTTCCATGCGTGTAAATGATCCAGCACAAGAAGCATCCAATAAATCCTTATTATGAAGAGAGAGCCTTGCATAAAAGTTATTGATAATAATATTGTTGGGGCTCTCATGAATGGGACAGTTGAGCATTAGTAACTTCAATCTCCCCCAAGCTTGAGCTATACTCTCTCCATCAAGAGGCCAAAAGTTGTATATTTGATTCCGATCTTTATGAATCTCACTAGGAGGATAAAACTTTGAATAAAAGAGAGGTACTATTTCCTCCCATTCAAGAGCTTGACCATTCTTTAGCAGCTTGTACCATTCCTCAGCTCTTCCTTTCAGTGATAATGGGAATAACTTTTTGTTAACTTGATCTGTAGTAATACCTTCACACTTGAACAACCCGCATAATTCGTGTATAAAGAGCAAATGATCACCGGGATGGACAGTTCCATCTCCAACATAGTAGTTATCCATAACACGATCAATAATTCTTGTGGGTATTTTGAAAGTATCATTCTCAGTAGGTGGTAGTTCATATACTACATTAGCAGTGGTAGTAGCATTACAAAATAAGAAACTCAGCGAATTATCCATATTGAAAATAAAGCAACTAACAGAAATAAACAATACTCACAGTAGAGGTTTCCTTTACCAGTTCCACTCTCCAATAGCGCTTCACTCCCCAGCAACAGTGCCAGAAAAATGCTAGATGGCTCAGTATTGATGTAGAGCTCGTTGGGAACCCCAAGAGGAAGGTATGATGAGCATAACAGCAAGTTTCCCTCAGTTATGAAACCAAGGTTTAATCGAACCCGTAGGAGCAAGGAAATACCCCAAAGGTGTTGCTAGCTGAGCCTTGGCAGGGCACACTACCGGTGCTAGTAGCAACATGGAGACCTGCACAACACAACCATAGAACTCTGTCCCCAACTTGCGATGAGGTTGTCAATCTCACCATGTTTTGCTAAAAACAAAGGATTAAACGTATCGAATGGAAGAAAGTAATAGTTTGCAGAAAGTAAACACAAAGCAGTAAACAGTTTATAGATTGTATGTAAAGAAAAGGACCGGGATCCATAGTTCACTAGAGGTGGCTCTCCTTAGATAGATAACACGCTGGGTGAACAAATTATAGCGGGGCAATTGACAAACACCGAGAAAGCAATACATGCATATACTAATCATCTTGACTCCTTTGGAACTTGATTGCCATTACAACATTATACATAGACCGCCATCCAACTGCATCTATGACTAATAATCCACCTTCAGGTTATCATCCAAACCCCCTCCAGTATTAAGTTGCAAGCAACATATTATTGCTTTACGAATTGCATGTAAAGTAAACAATACGATTGTTCTATGAACAAAGGATTGTTGTTTTCTCCCTAGTAGCAACACATCTAGTACCTTAGAGATTTCTGTCACTTCCCCAGATTACCAGAGGCATGAACCCACTATCGAGCATAAATACTAACTCTTGGAGTTGCTAGCATCTACTTGGACAAGATAGCTACTAACAACGGAAATCATGCAAGATCACAAATAACAAAGACATGATAGAATCAATAATCAATCTGAAATAGCATCTCAATATCCATCGGATCCCCGTAAACACAACATGCAGAATTACAAATAGATGATCTTGATCATGAACGGAGCTCACAAGATCTAAACATGAAAGCACAAAGGAGGAGAACCAGCCATCTAGCTACTACATGGATCCGTAGTCCAAGGATGAACTACTCACGCATCACACCGGAGGCTTGCATGGTGATGAAGAAGGCCTCCAGGGTGAATTCCCCTCTCCGACAGGGTGCCGAGAAGAGCTTCAGATGCCTCCCGATCTAGGGATGGAGATGATGGTGGCTACAGACTCTCTCGTGGATTTTTGATCGGGTACTTAGGGTTTTCGTCTCGAGGGCAATATATAGGCGGAAGGAGAGGCCGAGGGGGTGCCTGGGCTGGCCACACCACCCCCTGGCGTAGGCTAAGCCTGGCCGTGCGGCCAGGTGGTGTGGTCGCCCTCTGTCCCTTCTCCGTCTCGTATTCTGACATCTGAGGACTTCCGGAAAAATAGGCACTTTGGCTTTTGTCCCGTCCAATTCCGAGAATATTCATTTTCTGACTTTCCTAGAACCAAAAACAGCAGAAAACAGGCAGCTGGCATTGTGGCTCTTGTTAATAGGTTAGTCCAAGAAATCATATGAAAAGTACTCCAAAGTGTGGACAAAACACAAGAAAGTGGATAAAACCAAGCATGGAACATCAAAAATTATAGATACATTTGCAATCTATCATGGGGTCAAGTTCAGAGCGGCGGCTCAGCTCTCTTAAATAGGGCTCAGTGGGCGTGCATCATCTTTTCGGGTGGGAGATGGGGCGCTCCGGATAGGCGAAGCAATGCTGGGACCACTCTGGGGGATCTCCCTGGGAGCCTTGCCAAATCAGACGAAGAACGGCAAATTATAACAGAACAAGAGAAACAAGAAATACGTGAAGATAGGGAGGTACAATCCAAATGGAACAAGAACTTACTCGGATGAGGTTGGGGGTTCTGATACATTGCAAATGTATCTATAATTTTTGATGTTCCATGCTTGGTTTTATCTACTTTCTTATGTTTTGTTCCAACTTTGGAGTACTTTTCATAGACTTTCTTGGACTAACCTATTAACAAGATGCCACAGTGCCACTTGCCTGTTTTCTGCTGTTTTGGGTTCCAAGAAAGTCAGAAAATCAATATTCTCGGAATTGGACCGGACAAAAGCCAAAGTCGATATTTTACCGGAAGACTCACGGAGCCAGAAGACGAGACTGAGAGGGGACACAGGGCGGCCACACCATGTGGTGGCGCGGGCTAGCCCTGGCTGCGCCACCAGGTGGTGTGGGCCCCCTGGTGCCCACCGACCTTGCCTCTTCGCCTATAAGAAGCCTCCCGATGCAAAAACCCTAAATCATCAATCAGAAATCCACGAAAAGTTCCGCAGCGCTGCCACAACCGAAGGGGAGATTCGGGGGACAGAAAGTCTCTGTTCCGGCACCCTGCCGAGACGGGGAAGTGCCC
Source organism: Avena eriantha (assembly GCA_910589775.1). Taxonomy (NCBI): domain Eukaryota; kingdom Viridiplantae; phylum Streptophyta; class Magnoliopsida; order Poales; family Poaceae; genus Avena; species Avena eriantha. The sequence goes on along the minus strand of OU342740.1, from coordinate 269,974,808 downwards.
CCGGAGCCATCTACATCGATCTCCACCACCATATCCATCAACGTTGCTGATTCCCATGATGAGGAGGGAGTAGTTCTCTCTCGAGGATAAGGGGTTCTACCGGTAGCTATGTGTTCATCTCTCTCTCTATGCATGATCATATTGTGATCATGAGCTTTGTAATCAAGTAGATCTACCTTGCTACTCAAGTGCTTCAATGAATCTCTGCTCTCCCCATGTGTGTGAAAGTGACAGCGTGCTCACCATGGTGGCACTTAGGCTAGAGATTACAAATACTTGTTATGAGTTATATTTGGAGTTGGATGTCTCTATGAAATTTTGGTGTTTGTTGGAACCATCTAGAGCTCAAGGTGACAGTGTGGGGTTTTCTAGATGGGAAAGGCTTACTTTGAGGTGTGCTGTTATAGCCCTACCATCGATTAGAGTGTTCAACCGGAGAGTAGTTAAGGGTAGTATCATAAAGAGAATATATTTATATGAGAGTGTTCACTAGTGAAAGTATGATCCATAGGCCTTGTTTCTAAACATTGAAACACCATTTGCAATTAGATCTATTACATGTTTGCTTGTTTCCATCTTTATTTCAGTTTTACTTTAGTCTTTTCCACGCCATCAAGCTATTTTCTATCACTGTTACCACTTATAATTATCCATACCACTTGTATTTCACTATCTCTTCGCCGAACTAGTGCACCTATACACCTGACAAGTGTATTGGGTGTGTTGGGGACACAAGAGACTTCTTGTATCTTGATTGCAGGATTGCTTGAGAGGGAATACCTTTGACCACTTCCTCCCTGTGTTCGATAAACCTTGGGTGATCCACTTAAGGGAAAACTTGCTTCTGTTCTACAAACCTCTGCACTTGGAGGCCCAACAAATGTCTACAAGAATAGAAGTGCGTAGACATCAAGCTATTTTCTGGTGCCGTTGCCGGGGAGGTAAGGTAAATGGTATTCACACCAGAGGATTAAAGAAGAAGAACCTCCCACGGCAAACGCCTATTTTCTGGCGCCGTTGCCGGGGAGGTAAGGTAAAAAGTACTCACATCCTCCGGTTTGAGTGCTCGAAGTTATTTCCTTTAGATTCTGCAATTTTGTCTTTTTGTTTCTTGTTTTCACTAGTTAGGCTTAATGGAAAACAATAACAAAATTAGAGAGCTTTATAGTATTTATCTTGAGTTAGGACATGAAGTGTTTGAAGAGAAAATTAAAAAACCTATAGAACTTTATTTGCATGCTAATAGCAATGTTGTTAGTATGAATTCTTTGGACACCATTATTGCTAATGCTATGGGAAAGTCTAAGCTTGGGGAAACTGGTTTTGATGAGAATGATCTTTTTAGTCCCCCAAGCATGGAGGAGAAAATTTACTTTGGTGATACTATGCCTCCAATATATGATGATTACAATGATGAATATGATATTTTCAATCCACCTACCATTGAGGAGGAATTTAATTATGACTACCATATTCCTCCTATATTTGATGATTATGGTGATGAGAGTAATAATGATAGCTATTTTGTTGAATTTGCTCCCACTACAATTAATAAGAATGAATATGCTTATGTGGAGAGTAATAATTATTATATGCATGTGGCTCATGATAATAATGTTTTATGTGATAGTTATATTGTTAATTTTATTCATGATGCTACTGAAAGTTATTATGAGAGAGGGAAACATGGTTTTATGCATCTCAACAATATTAAGTTTCCCCTCTTTATGTTGAAAGTCTTGAAGTTGCACTTGTTTTGCTTTCCTATGCTTGTTGCTTTGTGCTTTCATGACTTGTTTCTTTACAAGATTACTATGCATAGGAAGTCGGTTAGGCTTAAATGTGCTTTAAATTTGCTTCTTGATGCTCTCTTTTATTTCAATTCATATTTCTTATGTGAGCATCTTCTCAAACTATCATGCCTAACTTAAAGGCATTAAAGAAAAGTACTTATTGGGAGATAACCCAAAAGTTTTAGATGAGTCTTGGAAGTTATTACTTCAGTTATAACCGCTCCTTATCCTTTTTATTTGCTTTTTGTGCCAAGAGTAACCTCTAATGAGAGAGAAGTTATGATTGGGAAAGTTGCTGTCCCGAAACAGATTTCTGTGCTTCACCGTAAAAATTCATGTAAAATCTCTGAACGTCCTTTTGAGGCGTGAATTTTTGTGCTTCTGCCCCAGGTTGTTATATAACTTTCGTTTGTTCAACACTTTTTGATTTGAGCAACAGAAGGTCTTCAAAAAATTCGTTTTTACCTGCTGGTCTGTTTTGACAGATTTCTGCCATTATTTGCATTTGCTTCTTGTTTGTTCTTTTTTGAGTTCTTTTGGGGAATTGAGATTTTTGAGGGAAGTGCTACTGTAGCTTGTGTTTTGATGGAAGTTTTATTTGTGTTGGAACTGAACCTAAATACCTATTATCTTGAGTGCACTAATGTTGCTAATAAAGATTGTGTGAAGTTTGGTATGAAGGAAAAATTTCAGGTGTATGGAAGGAATGAGTAATGAGATGAAGGATGGACTAAAGCTCAAGCTTGGGGATGTCACACGTGTCACCCCAAGAAATATCCAAGAAGTACAAGCATCAAAGCTTGGGGATGCCCAAGGTATCCCTTCTTCAACAATAAAAATTCCAGGTTTCTTCCAAACACTTCATTTTTATTGTTTCATACATAGTTGTGTTGTTCTTGGAGCGTCTTCTTTTTCGTTTTTGTTTTGGTTTTTCGTTTTCTTGGTTTGTTTAGTTTTCTGAATAAATTAGTTGGACCCCCTCTTTCATACATTGGTTTTCAAATAGTTTGGTTTGGATTGGGAAAGAGTAGGAAAATTCATGCTTAAGCGGTAAAGAGAGCTTGTTTTTGACTGTGGCCTATGCTTTGTCATGCCATGCTTCATATTGTTTTGGATTTATGCTTAGTATTATTTGCTGTAGCATGACTTGTTATAAACAATTGATATTGTTTAATGTGCCTTGGATGAATCATGCGTTGTTTTAGCATATTAAAGCATAGTATTGTGGTATTCTCCTTTGATGCTTTATTTGGGTTGACTTGGCGCATGCTCACACCATGTTATGACTATCTCAAGTCACCATAAGCCTTTATGATCCTTTAGTTTTCAACTTGTAGTATCACTTTATGCTTTGATCAATGATGTTTTGTCGCTCTGCATGATTATGGCCATTATTGCTCTCTTAGTTTGTCGCTCCCAGTCTTTTGCTAGCCTCCACAACTAAGTATGAGTTCCACTCATGCATACAACTCCCTAAACCAAGTTATTCCAAAGAGTCCACCATACCTACCTACTAGCATATGCTATTCCAAGTATATTCATGCTTTTGTTTACCTTCCAAATTAAACTTGTTATGAGAAAACTAGTGATTAAAGCTCTCACGAACTTGATGGCACACTTTATTTTTCTAGCCCTTAATAAACTTGAACCATTGTGTCGTCTATGTTGTATATGCTTGCACTTATTTGTTGGGGATTAGTAGAACCATGCTGTCATGGTGAACGCTTTCAACATTGCACCTGGTACTTGTACCTAGTTGATATCATGATCTTTTGTATATGGATGTCGTCGGTGTGAAATGAAAGGGGAGCTTGTAAGGCCATGGAGTTATGTATATGTGTTAGAGAAACGCCTAGGCCGCTGGTCTAATCCATGCTGACATGGTGGAAACCTGCAGCGTAACCATAATGAGCTGTCTATGAAGCATTCTTCTTATAAAAAAAGAGTCCTATATTGAGAAAAAAAGAGAAAAAGAAAAAAATGAGATTATGAAAAGAGGAAAGAGAGAAAAAAGCATCATATCCCCATGGTAAATAAGAAGATTGCTGAGATGCTCGTTGTCTGCTTGCCTTGTCATTTTGATATGGGGATTCTTCGTATCATCGGGCAAGGGGGTACCTCGTTGGCGGTTCTCTATGATACACATGTACTTATGATGACAAGAACTTACCGGTGACTAAACTTGAGTAGCATGAGGAGCGACCCTCGTATACAAGGGACATGAGATTTCTAACTTATACTTCATCAAGCATGTACACCATAGTTTGTTCACTTTACCCTTAATCACTTCAAGATGCTTATGATAGGGGCAATGAGAGCTGAAATCTATAAGTACCATAATTTTTGGAAGCTCTTTATGAGACTTGAATCCCTACTTCCTTCTATGAAGGCCTTTCTTCCACTTATATATTGAGTCTCCACCTACTACCTTTATGCACCTACTTTGAGAGCATAGTGGCCATTCTTAGTTCTATGTGCATTGTCCCAAGACTTGTTGATTGATGCATAGCTTTGATATTGCTTGTTTGTATCTAGTCACTCTTATGAACTTTGAAGGTGTCCTATGCATTTATATTTGCTACTCTATGAAGGACAAGCTGAATGCCACTATACTATATTTTCTTTATGTGAAACAAACAAACGTCTTGCAAAGCATTGTTATTCATGAATCTTTTGTTTGTGCCTTTTCATGTTGCATCGTAGTTTCTTTGTCTTATTGCTAGAACTTTGTCTTTCATGTTATGATTGAAGTACTATGATCCCAGCTTTGAATGTTTTACAAATACTTTGATCAAGTTTATGATGGTGCATGTCACCTCAAAAATTATTCTTTCTTTTTATCACTTACCTACTCGAGGACGAGCAAGGGTTAAGCTTGGGGATGTTAATACATTGCAAATGTATCTATAATTTTTGATGTTCCATGCTTGGTTTTATCTACTTTCTTATGCTTTGTTCCAACTTTGGAGTACTTTTCATATACTTTATTGGACTAACCTATTAACAAGATGCCATAGTGCCAGTTGCCTGTTTTCTGCTGTTTTTGGTTCCAGGAAAGTCAGAAAATCAATATTCTCGGAATTGGACCGGACAAGAGCCAAAGTCGATATTTTACCGGAAGACTCACGGAGCCAGAAGATGAGACGGAGAGGGGCCATAGGGCAGCCACACCATGTGGTGGCGCGGGCTAGCCCTGGCCGCGCCACCAGGTGGTGTGGGCCCCCTGGCCGCCCACCGACCTTGCCTCTTCGCCTATAAGAAGCCTCCCAATGAAAAAACCCTAAATCATCAATCAGAAATCCACGAAAAGTTCCGTAGCACCGCCGCCACGGAAGGGGAGATTCGAGGACAGAAAGTCTCTGTTCCGGCACCCTGCCAAGACGGGGAAGTGCCCCCAGAGCCATCTCCAGCGATCTCCACCACCATATCCATCACCGTTGCTAATTCCCATGATGATGAGGGAGTAGTTCTCTCTCGAGGCTAAGGGGTTCTACCAGTAGCTATGTGTTCATCTCTCTCTCTATGCATGATCATATTGTGATCATGAGCTTTGTAATCAAGTAGATCTACCTTGCTACTCAAGTGCTTTAATGAATCACTACTCTCCTCATGTGTGTGAAAGTGACAGCGTGCTCACCATGGTGGCACTTAGGCTAGAGATTACAAATACTTGTTATGAGTTATATTTGGAGTTGGATGTATCTATGAAATTGTGGTGTTTGTTGGAACCATCTAGAGCTCAAGGTGACAGTGTGGGGTTTTCTAGATGGGAAAGGCTTACTTTGAGGTGTGCTGTTATAGCCCTACCATCAATTAGAGTGTTCAACCGGAGAGTAGTTAAGAGTAGTATCATAAAGAGAATATATTTATATGAGAGTGTTAACTAGTGAAAGTATGATCCCTAGGCCTTGTTTCTAAACATTGAAACACCGTTTGCAATTAGATCTGTTACATGTTTGCTTGCTTCCATCTTTATTTCAGTTTTACTTTAGTCTTTTCTATGCCATCAAGCTATTTTCTATCACCGTTACCACTTATAATTATCCATACCACTTGTATTTCACTATCTCTTCACCGAACTAGTGCACCTATACACCTGACAAGTGTATTGGGTGTGTTGGGGACACAAGAGACTTATTGTATCTTGATTGCAGGATTGCTTGAGAGGGAATACCTTTGACCACTTCCTCCCTGAGTTCGATAAACCTTGGGTGATCCACTTAAGGGAAAACTTGTTGCTGTTCTACAAACCTCTACACTTGGAGGCCCAACAACTATCTACAAGAATAGAAGTGCGTATACATCAGGTTCCCTGGTCTTGGGCGCTCTCCAGACCATGGCCTTGGGCGCGGGTTTATTGGCGCCCTTGACGCTGGGTCTCTTCTTCCTTTTCTTAGCTGGGGGTGGCTCCGAAGAAGCAACCAAAGTAACCGCACGCTTCTTGGACAAAGCGGGAACCGGGTCACCCACGGTAAGAGGAGGATCCTCGTGGACCTGACCGGTCGGGTTAGTTGAAGCCGAATCAACAGGAAAGGCATATGAGATTGGCCCATGATCGAGTACCTCCATAATCTCAATATCAGAGTCTTCATCATCGTCCGTCCAATCCCTTAAACCATAGGTCTTACTAGGGGCTCGTCTGGAAGTCCGGTCTGGAGTGGGCAGGAAGGTCTCAGGATATGGCTCCACCTCGTTAGAAACCTCGCGGTCTTTCCCCCACTTAAGGGATGGCTCGGGGCCATCTTCGATTGTCTGCTGAGTAAAATACTGAAGACATAATCTCATTATCGCAACTAAGGTAAACCATCCGACATACCACATAACCCGGACAACTGATCAAGTAAGGAAACATACCCCGAGATGCGGCTTTTCTCGGCAGAAATGCTCAAATCCCCACTCCCAATCTTTGTTGAACTCCTTGTCCACCCTGAAGATAGCCTTGACTCGGTGGAATATCTCGGTGTTGTTGAGCTCAAAGGAGGAAGTGCAGTTTGGGTCACTCATGTGGCAGAGCTTGTGAGTATGCTTTTGGAGAGGGGAGATTCGGCTGCAGATGAGGAAGGTGATCATGATGTCTTCGCCCCGCAGTTTCAGTGTGACCAATTCCTTGAGCCGCTTCTCCGCAGCGGATTGCCTTGGGATTCGGCCCCACAGAGTTTGGTCCGGGACACCGATCTGGTAAGGGTGGAGCCGATCAGGTCTACCTCGATGTTGTTGTTCCTCACATAAAAGAAGGTTTGGTCCCAACCTTTGCTGGACTCGAGGCCAGTGACCTAGGGGAAGACAGAGTTCTTCCAGGGAGAAATTGAAGCTACCCCACATTGGGTCAGGATTTCTCGGTGGGGGCAGTCTCCTTATCAGGAATAACATGGGCTCTAAAATAAAAGAACTTGAACCAGAGATGGACAGTGGGCCAGAGATCGAGGTAGCCCTCGACTCCGGAGGCAAAAGAAGAAAGGGAGGTGATGGCATTCGCCAGAAGATGGTAAGGTTGGAGCTCGAAGGTGTTAATGAATCCATGGAAGAAATCACTAATGGGGAGGGTAAAGCCACGCTGGAAGTGCGAGAGGAACACTACAAACTCACCCGAATTGGGTGAGGGAACAAGCTCCTTGGAGGGGAGATGGCAAGTGACTCCGACGGGAATGCAGCGAGTCTGGTAGAGCCAGTTGATATCGTCCTCGCAGACCCAGGAACCGGCCCAACCTCCTTGCTCGAGATGGGCCTCGCCACCCTCCTCGTGCTCTTCAGTGGCGATGCACTCCTCCTCAGCCATATCCAAGTCTCTGCCCTCATAAATCCAATCGGTGACAAGGCGCAAAGAGCAAGACTGGCAAGGCCCCGTGGCAGTGTGGTTACGCAAAAGCGGTAGCGCAGCTATGGGAGAGAAGGGCAGCGATGGTGCTACGCGGAGCAGAAGCAGCGGCGGTAGCAACGTTGTTGTTGAAAAGAAGGAAGAAGAAGAGCAGGTGCGTGTGTGATGTGGGGAAGATCCCCAAGGGGCGCCCCTGTCCCCTATTTAACCACGCCCCTGAGAGGGGTAGTGGGATCTAGAGGTGCAGCAAAGCCACATGGTGTGGCCGTGTACTTACCAGATCATCCAATCAGAGGCAGGCCACAGGAGCAGCCATAGGAAGCAACAAATCCCACGACGCGACATGCTGATACAATTAACGAGGGGGCTGCCGCGATGTGACGTTTACAACAGTTATTCCTGACAGTAAATACAGTAACCGGTACAGTAACTGGCACAGGCCCTTAAAATGAGGCAAAACAGTGATTACCCTCCATGTAGTATGTGGGGAAGTGTACAAGAGAAGGAAGAATAACCCGGATAAGTGGAAAATAACCCGGCCAACGAGTAATATCTCAGAACAAGCCAAGGGAATGTCAAGTCATAAAGGCCAAGTTACAAGATGACTCGGTGAAGAGAGCACAAAACTTGATAGGTTGAACCTGTTGTGGCCTTATCAGCTGAAGTTGCTAAGACCGCACCAGCTTCAGGGACTAATGTTGGGGGGATACCCCTGGGTAGGGTCACGTCGGGGTATAAAGACCGAGTTAGCCGAGGTACGGCAAGGTCAAAGAGTACGCTGGCCGAGTCACCTCAAGGCAGGCTGACTTACGGAATGACCCGGCCATGTGGATGTTCAACTAACGCTAACCTAGCCGACATAAACATATGTCGGCTATGCTCGATCTATCTTGTTTGCAGGTGCCCAAGTGGCCGAGTTAGCCAGGCGCTAGCCGGGTTATCACTTGGCTTACAAGATAAGAAAAGAATCTTGCTGGTCAAAAGGTGGTCTCTGTCAACTATAGCGTGAGCGAAGCGGACAAAAGAGAGGACCAGCGGGGCGTGGTCGACAAGGGTGACGTATCCAATGCCGACTAACTCCACCAGTGTCGGATGACGTTGCACCATAGAGGGTCTTAGGGAGGCTTATGCCCAGAGTCCGGACTAGCCAGTTAAAGTGTAAAAGAGGCATCTTGCTTTACCGAGGAGCATATTCGGGGAATATACCTCCATGTATGCCCTAGATTGTAACCTAGCCCCCCTATATAAGGAGGGGCAGAACCTCCATCGAGAGGGTCAACTATTTTTACTAAGGGAGAGCCCTAGAGGTTACTAGTGGGTAGTAAGAGAACTAGTCTCCTTCCCACAAACAGCTCAAGGAGCCTCTATAATACTTCATCAACAAGAGGGAAATACAAACGCTTGTGTGTGGAATCACCACACTATCCCTCCCTGGATTCCTCTAGTGCACATTGGCCCCATCTTTAGCCTATACATGGCATCTGCCGTGCCACCACCACGACATCCCATGAAGCACTTCTAGTTAAGGTCAATTAGCTTGACCCAGATGGTGATCATTTAGGTTTTGTGAGTGGAACACCCACTCGGAAGTAATTGGCTTTCAGTGTGATTATACCATCATCAATTACTAGGTTTGGCCTTCTTCTTCCTAGGGAAGTGGACTATAAAATGATATCTAGATGCTAGTCCTATTCTCATATTCCCTTCATGTAGATTGATCAAAGGTTTAATAGTTCCTAGGAATGGCCTACCTAGGTTTATAGATGCTATGGGATCCTCAGGCATGTCCACTATAACAAGATCAATAAGAGAAGGACATCCTTTAATTTCAACAACTATGTTTTCTTTTATCCCAAGCTTGTTTATAAGTTGAATCAGCAAGATGGAGTCTCATTTCAGTAGTAGTAAAAGGTCCCAATTTTAACCTGTCAAATAGACTCTTAGAAATTGTTGATACACTTGCACCAAGATCACAAAGTGCAGATATCTCATTAACACCAATTTTAACTTTAATAGTGGGCTCAAAAATATCATCTAGCTTAGCACGCAGCTTATCAGCTAGTCTCTTATACTCCATTTCCAGTTCACGAACTTTAGATGCTACGTGTTGTATAAATTGTTGGTATGTAGCATTGTTACCTTGTTCTAGACCAAGATTATTTACGGTGATCATCTTTAATAAATCTTCCACTGTGTATTCAGGTGTTGGCGCGTTGTTATAATCCAGCTCTTCAGGCTACTTTCATTTATTTCTTCCCTCATCATCTTAAGGTCTTCTACCGGGTTCGGCTCGGGCTTTCTAGTGAATTTTGCAAGTATGAGAGCTTGGCTCTCAACTACCTTGCCCAATTGTGCCTCCACGGTCTTTGTTCTTTCCTATAGAGTCTGCACATCATTTCTAATTGCAACGGCCTGGTTAGATAATTTACCAATACTAGTCTCATGGTTCTCCATGATTTTAATAAGCATATTATTTTGCTCAGCTTGAGCTTGCATGAAAGTTCTAACAGTATACTCAAAAGAGAGATTGCCATGAATTGCTCCATTATGGTTATCATAATTATTATGTGGAGCACCTACAGGATTAGAATAATTCTTTTGAACATTAGAGGAAATTTTTGACTCTTCCAAGCAGGATTATAAGGATCATGAGCTATAAAATTAACATCATTAACATCAGTAGTGATAACATTAATTTGGGTATCTTCCTTACCCTTTACTATGTTGAGTAACTCATCTACCTTTGCAGTAAGCTCTTTATTGTTTACCTCGGTGATTGAATTCTTTTTTGGAGGTTCTTTCCACATGCCATTGGGCATGGTTGTTTTGCATATCATCAAGTAGTTTCTTGGAACACTCACTTGCTTTCCCATGATTGTTCCTCCTACTACGGTATCTAGTATAGACTTAGGAATTGGGTTAAGACCATTATAAAATAGGGATTTCTATTTTAGTGCCCTCGGTTCGTTAGTTGTACTCAGTTTTCCCCAGCCGCTTAGTTTTTCCTCACTTTTCCCCTCCCTCTATTCTGAAACCCTCATAGGAGCTCGGACGGGGGCTGCCGTCAGGTCAAAGGCTTGACCGTTACATGCTGAACAGTGGGACCGCGTTGGGGCGGGTCGTGCATTGAGCGTTACGTTACGTCACCTTGACCGTTACATGCTGACAGGTGGGGCTAGGATACACAACAGACTAGCCATCCATCTCTCGCTAATTATGGGAGACGTGGTGTGGGACCATGTGGGGCACGTTTGGTGGTTACGTGCGCCCTGTCGCCTATATTGGAAGTTTTCTTTTTTGTTATTTTTATGATTGGCCTTTTTAAGAGCGCACTTTCCCCTCTCTCTCGCTGACAGTTGTGTTTTTTTGCCCAAAAAGGTAGCGAATGTAGAGTAGCTTCTCTCTTCATTCATTATTCCTTTTGGCCCTCGGTTTTCCCCAATCTGGTAGCAAATCTAGAGCAACAAATCTAACCGGAACCATAAACAAATTCAGTAAATAGAGCAGATGTAGATAAAGCAACTAATATAGGTTATATAGTACGATACTTAACGAGGTTCGACAATTAGGCTGCTCGGCAGCAGCGGAAAATTTCAACATAGACAAGACAAAAGAAGCTTCTTTATAGCAGCAGCAACACAAGATTAGTGGCCCATCATGGCCTCCGCCTCCTCCCTCTGGCGCCTCCTCCACTTCTTGCTGCCTAGTCTCTTGACCTTGGGAGCCTTGGGCTTGATCGGGGGCATGCGACCCTCCTTGATAGCCACCTTCTGGAGGTTGCAGAGGTGAAGGCCAAGCGCTTGGTGCTTGGCTCTGAAGCCGTGCATGTTCATGGACTTGCCGCAGGTCCTCACGTCCTCGGCATGCTTCACGGGGGAGTCGAAGTCCGAGGCGCAGATCCTCCTGGTGGTGCACAAGGGGCACCTATAGACGTCACCGACGAAGAAGTTGTTGTACTGGCCGGACATCAGCCTCCTCAGCACATGATGAGTCTTGGTGTCCTTGGACTCGTCGTCGCTGCAGACGTCATTGTTATCCTCCTATTGGAAAAAACAGTAGAGTGCAATAAGGACATGATTGATATACTTTGATTATCAGGATTGATTATTTGCATAAATTAACCGATTGAGATCCCCTGATTATTCCCCAAATCTCAAACCAAATCGAATACTGATCTCAACTACGAACATGGGGGATCAAATACGAATAGGGGGATTCATCAAAATACGAGATCTAACACAAGAGATTAGCTACTGTAAAAAATGAACAGCCGAACCCTAATAACATATAATCTAGCGTCCAACAATGTGAATGGAGGAAGAACAAGGGAAGGGGAGAAAGCCTTGGTTACCTACGACCATGGGTCGGCGATGTTGGTGTCGTAGGGGTTCTCCGGCCTTATGTAATAAACCTCCTCGCAGGGGTCCCAGCCAAGTGGGATCTGCCCGAGACCAGCGGCTACGGCGGATGCGGGGACAGGGACGGTGGCTGCCTTTGATGCCTGGACGGGGGCATGTACGAGGACGGTGTCTGCCTTCAATGCCTGGACGGGGGCATGTACGAGGACGGGGGCCTCCACGCTGGTGGCCTTGGAGGCACCGATGGACACCGCGCCGCTCTTCTCCATTGCCGGCATGGTTAGGGTTTTCTTGGGGGTTGGAAGAAGGTGATGGGATAGTGGAGACGGTTGAATGAGTGAGTGAGTGATGGGTGAGAGTGAGGAGGCCTCTATTAAAGGAGAAGGGAAGCAACGTTTCATTGCACCACCGTGCATCGTGTAACCGCGTACGCTACTGCACCGTGCACGACCACACGTGTCCGCTACCGCCTCGTGCACCGCACACGCGTACCGTGAGTCACGTTTTTTCCCTCATGTCTAACCCTGGCGACTTAGTTGTGCTTAGTTTTTCCCTCAAGTGTAACACTTGCAGTTTGGTTGTACTCAGTTTTGCTCTCCAGTACTAACACTGCCGTGTGCAATATACTCAGTTTTACCCTCTGGTGGCTGGTCAACAGAGAGTCAACTAATAGGTTTTAGCTAGCTAATTGAGTCATTTTATGCACAACAAATTCAAAAAGATCAAAACGTAGTGGCATCTACCTAGGGAGTCTTATTATGTGACCTGCCACCATAAGAAATGTATATAAATCAAGTTTTAACCTAAATCACCACTTCTCAAATCACCTACTATCAATGAAGATTCATGGCTTTCTACTCAAGCCTCTTCCCAAAATATCCCTCCCCAAAACATAGTTTATCTGAATGAGGTATTAATTGTCAAACTGGTGTATTTTTGAATTGCAAATAGTTTGATGTGTGCCAAGATGTATTTTATTGTATAAAATACGCATTTTCCATTTTTTAAATCTTTTTCTATTTTCTATTTGAATCCCTTTGTCAGTCTGGACCTTGGTTTTTAAGTTCTACTCAGTTTTGCCCTTGGTTCTTAAGTTCTACTCAGTTTTCCCCTCTCTTAGTCACAATCTCTCACACATGTTCTCATCTTTGCTGCTATGCTCTGATTAGTTGAGACAGTTGTCACGCGGATCATGCCCACCAACCATTGATCCTCTGTGATCTAGCGGACATGATAACCCCTATATATGTTGGGGGCACCCGCCTATCCATGCAAAATAACAAGTTTGCCACCGGTACTTTAACTCCATAAACAAATGAACTTGAATATAATTTGAAGGGAACATGTTCAGAGGTGTATAATTTGTGCATTACATTCCCCTCTATGAAAATGATAATCTCTTAAGATTTTCTTAGCACAATATTATCACGTATTAAGTGCGATTTCAAAGAGTTAAAAGGTGTATAAACTTCATATATGCAAGTTTATGCATTACATTCCACTCTATGAAAATGGGGGAGAAAATAATAATCTCTCAAAATTTTATTAGCACATCATTATCACGTATTAAGTGCGATTTAAAAGTGTTCAAAGGTTTATAATTTTCACATATGCAAGTTTGTGCATTACATTCCACTCTATGAAAATGATAATCTCTCAAGATTTTCTTAGCACGACATTATCACGTATTAAGTGCGATTTCAAAGAGTTCAAAGTTGTATATTTTCGTACATGCAAGTTTATACATTATATTTCACTCCATGGAAATGATAAATGAACAGGATTTTATTAGCACAACATTATCATGTCCTAAGTGCGATTTAAGAGAGTTCAAAGGTGTATAATTTTTGTATAGGCATTACATTTCACTATATGAAAATGAAGCTAGACAAAGGGCCGTCGTCACCAAAGAAGAAGAAAAAAGGGGAGGCAACGGCACGGGCGCGGGCGTGGGGCTGGCTCGGGGTCCCATATTGCAACGCCAACCTAGGTAAGCTATGGGTCCGGTGCTCATGTGGATAAGCTGTGGGTACGTCGCTTACGTGGATAAGCTGTGGGTCTAATGCTGATCTGGATAAGTTGAGAGAGGTGTACACTACGGGAACCGACTAAACACGGCCCCACTTGTCAGCATGTAATGCCAAGGGTATACTACGGGACCTGACAGAACGCAGCCCTACTCGTCAGCACGTAACGACGAGGGTCCACTATGGGACCCGACTAAACGCGACCCCACTTGTCAGGACGTAATGACAAGGCTGGCGGATGGTGAGTTTCAGACCATGTGAGAGTTTCGTACAAGGAGATGGGCAAAAGGAAGGAAAAACTAAGCGGCTGGGGAAAACTGAGTACAACTAACGAACCGAGGGTACAAAAATAAAAATCCCTATAAAATAAATGTAATATAATCCATTCTTCCATCCCATGACTAGGGCAATTCATCATGGCTTCTTTCAACCTTTCTCATGCAATCGCTAGTGGCTTGCGGTCTTCTTGTATAAAACTTGTAATGTTGGATCTTAGCTGCATCATCTTAGCTAGGGGGGGGGGAATTTAGCCATAAAGAGATTAGTGCATTCCTCCCAAGATGTAATAGTGCCTTTAGGTAGAGCTAGCAACCAGTCCTTACCCTTTCCTCTTAGAGAGAAAGGAAACAAATGTAATTTAATAGCATTTGGGTGAACATCCTTAATGCGCATCATGTCGCAAATTTCAGTAAAAGTATTTAGGTGCAAACCTGAATCCTCAAAAGATGAGCCTCCAAATTGGTTCTACTGAACCAAACTCAAAATGTTAGGCTTAATTTCATATGCTTTCGCATCAACAGCGGGCTAAGTAATAGGTGCACGAATAAAATCATCAGTAAGGGTAGCATACTCCCCAAATTTATTTTGAGCCATGTCTCTTTTCCTTTTGGTATTTTTAAAGTAAAGGAAACAAATAAACAAGTAACTATTTTTTTGGGTTTTCTAATAGATAACAAGAAAGTAAATTGATAACAAGAAATAAACTACAAACAAAACTAAAACTAAAACTAAAACAAGGTCTGTAATGACATCACCAGGATAGAATTGCTACCCTGCAACATCACCAAAAAAAGGGGTTAATACCTTCGATCCGGATTCACGGATATAGTATAATATTCTTTTTTCCCTATTAGACCTACGTTTAATCGAACTTTGGGAAACAATGCTAAAAGGAATTAAAATGTCACGTCTGCAAGACTTTGTTTTTTACCTTCATTTATCAGACCACTCTAGTTTACTTTATATCAGGGGTTGTTTCAATGGATGGAGATAAGCTAGGGTTGAAGACTCACCTGCAGTTGCACATCATATGGGATAAAATGTAATAATAGTCATAGTCATGTAATATTTTAATTACTTTGTGGGCAGCACATCTTGATATACTAAATAGCCTACGAGTCACATGCATAACAATAACATTTTTGATCCAATCGTTTGCACCACAAAGTACTGGGCAACAAATAGTTATTAAGTCGAAAACACAGAGAGCCTTGTATGTCACTGGGTTTCCTATGAGATGTTGATGTTGTTCTTGAATGGGTCACTAAGCAAAGACCGTATAGCCCTTTATGTCACTGGGTTTCCTATGAGATTGCCGCTAGCCGAGTATCTCACCTCAAGCCTTTATCGATCTCAGGGGTCTTGGGTACCTACAAGTCCAAAGATCGAGGCAAGAGGCAAAGAAATAAAATATACAAATTCCTTATTCAAACAATACACAATGCTCCCATAGATTAGATGCACATAATTGCTACAACGTTTCACCTCAACCACTAGCCCGTCAGGGGGATTATCCCCAGGTACCCCAAAGAAGCGCCTAAATACAGATAAAAAAGGCAAAAAGGGTAACAAAAA
Source organism: Avena eriantha (assembly GCA_910589775.1). Taxonomy (NCBI): domain Eukaryota; kingdom Viridiplantae; phylum Streptophyta; class Magnoliopsida; order Poales; family Poaceae; genus Avena; species Avena eriantha. The sequence continues at coordinate 269,958,961 of OU342740.1, read as the reverse complement.
TAAATTAAACAGCAGCCATGGGTGTCTTGGGTTGACTAGGAGCTCCCCAGCTGGCCTGGAACACCATTTCTGGCTAGGCCCTCCTCTCCTTCCCGACGCCTGGGCCGGCTGACCCAATCTTGCCGCTCTACCCAGCTCTCCCAGCTGGGCTCCTCCATCTTACTGGGCTGGCCTCCACCCACTCTCTCGGCTAGGCTGCTAGCCGGCCTCGCGGTCGCCCCTCCCTCCTGCGCCCCGGTTGTGTCGCTCCGTCCTGGGTGGGCTGCGTCGCCTCCCGCCTAGGCCAGCCCTCCGCTGCGCTCCGCCCGGGTAGGCCTTTGCCGCCTCCATGCCCCGTGTTCTGGACCGGCTGCTGCCTCCGTCGTTGGGACGGTTGGCCCATACGGCACCCCACACTCCTTAGGCCGGTTGAGGTGAGAATATCATTTTGCGGCCGAAAGTTGGGGCGCCCAGGCAATGCGGTACCCAAGTTGCATGTAATCAGCCGCAATGACTACAGTTGGTGTGCCAAATACTCAGAGGGTCTTTTTGGCACAAATTCAACTTTACGTTTCAATACAAAATATCAGGCTAACGGCCGTCAAGTTGGGCCCCCTATCAGTTCTCGCTGTTATGTCGCTCTCGTCGCTTAGGTGTAAATTAGGCTTGCGACGTTGGTGCCTGCATCCACGTGTCTTCTTCTTCCCCGGAGTGGCAATCTGTGGGGGCATCGTAGCCATGGCGTGGAGCTAGGACGTGGATGAACCTGCTCGGCCCGCTCTCCTCCCTGTAGGCTTGCAGCGTTGGCGCCTGCATCCATTATGCGTCTTCTTCTTCCCCGGAGTGGCAATCTGTGGTCACGGCCTTGGTGCAGAGCTGGGACGTGACGAACTTGCTCGGCCCCACTCTCCTCCCCATCCCGAGTCGGAGCTCGCCCTCACCATGGACGCACCCATGGCACGGTGCGGGATGAGAATTAGTTCCCGGTGAGATCTGTCACCATGTCGACCATGCTCGGTTCTGTTTTCCTCCTCCAGAATCCGAGCTCGCCGTCGCCGTGGTTGCACCCACACCAATTTTGCCACCTCTGTCGAGGTCTCTATGGTACCTCAAGTTCTGCCATGTTGGAACTGTAAGCGAATTCGGAGCTGGGCGGCGGCAACCCGTTGTTGAACCTGTAAGGAAGTTGCTGAAGACTGCGTGCCGCTCCAAGGTCTTCGACTGATGCCTTCGGCTTCTGCCAACGTCCACTGCTGATGTGAGATCATTTAGTTACTTCAAAACAAAATTTCGACCAATTTAATTTGTTGATGTATTCCTTGACAATTATGATATAATCGAGCACTAGAAATATTTTGTAGTGTGCATGAGCATGATCAGTAATATAATTGAACACTCGAAATTTTAAGGCACTCCATATAAAGGAGTAGATTAATATAGAAGGTTCACCAGAGACACCACGAATATATTGTCTTACATGCCACACACATGTAATAATTAACTAAAATAAAATAAAAGCAGGGGCAACAGCAAGAGGCCGGGACACGGAGACTCCTAGCAGGGCAGGGGCATTAGCAGGAGGCAGGGACAACCAAGTCGATGGGATCCAGGTCAGTCCTAACATGATCCCGGCGGAATTTGCTGAAGGCTGCGTGCCGCTCCAAGGTAATCGGCCTATGGCTTCTGCCTTTGCCTCTGGCAACACCCACCGCGTGCTGGATCATGATGTCGAGGTCCATGTTGATTTCTCTGCCACATAATGGGCAAAACAATCTCCCTCTATGATAGAAACGGATTAGCCCACACCATAACCGCCTCAGCACGTAGCGACTCCTGTTGTCCCTGGATTCCTTGCTATCATCCACTTCATCATCCTCCTGTTGATTTTTAAGAAATTAACTTAGAACTCATACATATGATTGAATTGTATTACAACTCAAGAATTAACAACATGTACATGTAAGACAATATATATGTGGATATCAAAGAGAAAGCATCTCAACAATAGTTTGATCAGTTCATATATCATTTCATCTCAACACAATGACAATTAATTGCATCAGAGTGTATGTAGAATAAATCTAGGGGCCTCATAAGTTTCTTCAGGGATGGAGTGGGAAAAACAAGTAACAATTGGACAACCTATAACGTTCTTGTACATCGCCCCAGGTTCGCTAACTCATCCCTGAAAAAAATCTGACACCAATGTGTCTGCCTTTCTTTGGGGCAAATTTGAATCATTGGCCACAATAAGAAATTGAAATGTAATTTACAAAACAATATTTAGGGATATACATAGTCAGGTACAAAAACAAGCGTAAATATTGTAATTATAAATAAAAAACCAAACAATTAATCTGCAGGTACATGTTAAAAATACTTATGATCAAAACCATTCATATACATATGCATCATACGAATCATTCAAAGATCAGAAACAATTCAAGGATCATATATGTAGTTCCATATGAGAATAAATTAAGGGCCTCATAATTTGTTTCAGAGATGGAGTTGGAGAACCAAAGTACCAACAGCACAACCTATATTATTTGTGTGCATTGCTGCCTTAGGTTCACCAACCCATCCCTAAAACACGACACCATCATATGTGTCTCCCCTTGAACTCTTTTGGGGCAAATTTCAATCATCAGCCTCGGTGACAAACTGAAATGTAATTCTTGTATACTATGAATGAATGGAATAGATAATTCAAATATCATAGTTCTATGAATGTAGAATAAAGATTGTAGCCTCATAAGTTTCTTTAGGGATGGCGTAAGCAAACCAAGTAACAATTGCACAGCTTATATTGATCTTGTACATGGCCCCAGGTTTGCTAACTCATCTCTGAAAAAATCTAACACCAATGTGTCTGCCTCTCTTTGGGGCAAATTTGAATCATTGGCCACAATAAGAAATTGAAATGTAATCGTACAAAACAATATTCAGGGATATACATATGCATCATACAACACATTCATAGATCAGAAACAATACAAAGATTATATATAGGTTCCATATGAGAAAAAAATTAGGGCCTCATTTTTTTCAGAGATGGAGTCGGAGAACCAAAATACCAACAACACAACCCATATTGTTTAGGTGCATTGCTGCCTCAGGTTCACTAACCATCTTTAAGAAATCGACACCATTAGATGCCCTTGCACTATTTTGGGGCAAAATTGAATCATTGGGCTCAGTAAGGAATAGAAATGTAATGCTATAGGCATGTTGTGTATCGAAATCAACACTCAACTAGCAAACTCAACTAGATGGCAGATGAGCAGATTGGGGTTTTGTGACTAGACGGATTGGGGTTTTGTGACTAGATGGCAGATGCATCAATCGACCAATCGAACCATATATATACTACCCTACTTCAAGAGCAAAAGAATCTGTACACGATTGAGCAAATCATATGTATGCATAGTGAAATCTGTGGCTGCGACTAGAGAAGCTAGCAATGTAGCACCTCAGACTCCTCATCAGGGACCTCCTCCTCAAACTCGTCATTCTCCACGATTGCGTTGAAGATTTCTTGGATGGTGATGGGGTCGTTGATGTAGAGCACTGGATGCCTCCGCTTGCTGCCTGCCCCCCATCCAGATCTACCGATGGCACCACGATGTTGTCGGCCACCTGTTGCTCGGCGGCGACGGCTACTGGCTGGACAGATGAGCTCGAACCCTCGACGGTGCGGTGACGAGCGGTGTTCGTGCCCGGAGAAGACGCCTCCGCCTGCTTGGTGACGACCGAACCATCTGCTGCTGCGCCTTCAACTGGCTTCATCTCTGGCTCGTCTCCATGCGTACGCTTCATGGCGCACCTAGGGAAGGAGGTAGTGCAAGCGAGGGAGCTTCGACGCGCGTAGTAGGTGCAGATTGGGGTTTTGGGACTAGACGGATTGGGGGGAAATGACACGAGCACATGGAATAAGAAGGTCGAGCGGGTTTATAAACACTAGACCGTTCGTAGTCCTCGAGTGGACACGTGTGGTGGGCAGGGGAGGGGGGCCTACCACGATCTCCACCTTTTTTGGGTTCCTTTTTTCCCGAAACAGCCATGATCTCCACTTCAGAGCTGCATTGAAAACACACTCATGGCAGACCTTGATTCCACTGCATGCAAGTGGCACGGAACCAATTTCTAGAAACGTTAGATCTACTCGAGGGGGGCCCTTGACTCATGGAAGTTACTTGCGGTAGGGCCCATTTGGAAGTGAGATTGAGAGCGCTGCGTAAAAATGGGATATGTCTTATTAAAATAAAGTGGCAATAAATTGCAGCGTCCTGTCGACAACCGTGCACTCGATGGCCCCATTGCCCTGTGCATGTGTTGTAGTAACAGTAGTAGCCTTTGTAGACAAGATTAAATGTGACACGACCACTCAACGACTTTTTCCATGCACGACATCATGTTCCTTCTTGTAGAGGGAGACGTCCGTGCTGTCTCACGCTGAGGGAGACGTCTGTGCTATCTCACGCTGTACTGTGAAGGGCATGACATGTGCAACGATCATCGTTGGATCACAAAGGATCAATGGTTGGTGCGCACGATCCGCATGACAACTGTGACAACCAATCAGGGCGTAGCAGACATAGTGAGCACATGTTTGGCCTTCTACAAAAGAGAGAGAGAGAGAGAGAGGGGACGGACAAAACTGAGTAGTATCAAAAAACCAAGGGCAAAACTGAGTAGTATAAAAATCGAAAGTGAGTGTCTTGTATAATGAAATACATCATGGCATACATCAAATTATGCCAAGATAGATCCACTAGAGTTTTTTTCATGTGTGTTCTTCTCATAAACCACATATGGATCAGCCAGAGTCATTGCATGTGTGTTCTTCTCATGAAAAACATAAGGATACACCAGTGTCATTGGATGTGTGTTCTTTTCATGAACCACACCCAGAGTCATTGCATGTGTGTTCTTTTCACAAACAACATAAGGATACACCAGTGTCATCGGATGTGTTTTCTTTTCATGAACCACATCCAGAGTCATTGCATGTGTGTTCTTCTCACAAAATACACATGGATCCACCAGTGTTAGTGCATGTCTGTTCATTTCACAAACCACAGATAGAGTCATTGCATGTCTGTTCTTTCCACAAACCACATATGGATCCACTAGTGTCACTGGATGTGTGTTCTTTTCACAAACCACAGCTAGAGTCATTGCATGTCTATTCTTTTCACAAACCATAGCTAGAGTCATTGCATGTGTGTTCTTTCCACAAACCACATATGGATCCATCAGTGTCATTGGATGTGTGTTCTTTTCATGAACCACAACTAGAGTCATTGCATGTGTGTTGTTTTCACAAATCACATAAGGATCCACCCGTGTCATTGGATGTGTGCTCTTTTCATAAACCACACCTAGTGTCATTGCATGTGTGTTCTTCTCACAAACCACACATGGATCCACCAGTGTCATTGCATGTCTGCTCTTTTCATTAACCACAGCTAGAGTCATTGCATGTCTGCTCTTTCCACAAACCACACATGGATCCACCAGTGTCATTGCGTGTGTGTTCTTTTCATTAACCACACCCAGTGTCATTGCATGTGTTTTCTTTTTATGAACCACAGCCAGAGTCATTGCATGTCTGTTCATCCCACAAACCACACATGGATCCACCAGTGTCATTACACGTCTATTCTTTTCATGAACCACAGCTAGAGTCATTGCATATCTGTTCTTTCCACAAACTCAATGGATGTGTGTTCTTTTCATGAACCACAGCCAGAGTCATTGCATGTGTGTTCTTGTCACAAACCACACATGGATCCACCAGTGTCATTGCATGTATGTTCTTTTCATGAACCACAGCTAGAGTCATTGCATGTCTATTCTTCTTAGAAACCACATAAGGATACACCAGTGTCATTGGATATGTGTTCTTTTCATGAACCACCACCAGTGTCATTGCATGTGTGTTCTTCTCACAGACCACACATGGATCCACCAGTGTCATTGCATGTCTGTTCTTTTCATTAACCACACCCGGTGTCATTGCATGTCTGTTCTTTTCATGAACCACATATGGATCCACCGGTATCATTGGATGTGTGTTCTTTCATGAACCACACCAGTGTCATTGAATGTTTGTTCTTTCCACAAACCACACATGGGTCCACTAGTGTCATTGGATGTGTGTTCTTTTCACAAACCACAGCTAGAGTCATTCCATGTGTGTTCTTTTTCACAAACCACATAAGGATCCACCAGTGTTATTGGATGTGTGTTCTTTTCATGAACCACACCCAGTGTCATTGCATGTGTTTTATTTTCATGAACCATAGCCAGAGTCATTGCATGTCTGTTCTTCTCACGAACCACACATGGATCCACGAGTGTCATTGCATGTATGTTCTTTTCATGAACCACAACTAGAGTCATTGCATGGATGTTCTTCTCACAAACCACATATGGATCCACTAGTGTCACTAGATGTGTGTTCTTTTCATGAACCACACTCAGTGTCATTGCATGTGTGTTCTTCTCACAAACCATACATGGATCCACCAGTGTCATTGCATGTCTGTTCTTTTCATTAACCACACCCAGTATCATTGGATGTGTGTTCTTTTCATGAACCACACCCAGTGTCATAGCATGTCTGTTCTTTTCATGAACCATAACTAGAGTCATTGCATGTCTGTTCTTCTCACAAACCACATATGGATCCACTAGAGTCACTGGATGTGTGTTCTTTTCACGAACCACACCCAATGTCATTGCATGTGTGTTCGTCTCACAAACCACACATGGATCCCCCAGTGTCATTGCATGTCTGTTCTTTTCATTAACCACACCTAGTGTCATTGCATGTCTGTTCTTTCCACAAACCACATAAGGATCCACCAGTTTCATTGGATGTGTGTTCTTTTCATGAACCACACCTAGTGTCATTGCATGTCTATGCTTTCTACAAACCACATATGGATCCACCAATGTCATTGGATGTTTGTTCTCTGCATGAACCACACCAGTGTAATTGCATGTCTGTTATTTCCACAAACCACACATGGATCCACCAGTGTCATTAGATGTGTGTTCCTTTCATGAACCACACCCAGAGGCATTGCATGTGTGTTCTTTGCACAAACCACATAAGGATACACTAGTGTCGTTGGATGTGTTTTCTTTTCATGAACAATAGCCAGAGTCATTGCCTGTATGTTCTTTTCATGAACCACAGCTGGATTCATTGCATGTCTATTCTTCTCACAAACCACATAAGGATACACCAGTGTCATTGGATATGTGTTCTTTTCATGAACCACACCAAGTGTCATTGCATGTGTGTTCTTCTCAAAAACCACACATGGATCCACAAGTGTCATTGCAAGTCTGTTGTTTTCATTAACCACACCCGGTGTCATTGCATGTCTATTCTTTTCATGAACCACATATGGATCCACCGGTATCATTGGATGTGTGTTCTTTTCATGAACCACACTAGTGGCATTGCATGTCTGTTCTTTCCACAGACCACACGTGGATCCACCAGTGTCATTGGATGTGTGTTCTTTTCACAAACCATAGCTAGATTCATGGCATGTGTGTTCTATTTCACAAACTACATAAGGATCCACCAGTGTCATTGGATGTGTGTTCTTTTCATGAACCACACCTAGTGTCATTGCACGTGTTTTCTTTTCATGAACCCCGGCCAGAGTCATTGCATGTCTGTTCTTCTCACAAACCACACGTGGATCCACCAGTAGCATTGCATGTCTATTCCTTTCATGAACCACAGCTAGAGTCATTACATGTCTGTTCTTCTCACAAACCCCATATGGATCCACAAGTGTCACTGGATGTGTGTTCTTCTCATGAACCACACCCAGTGTCATTGCATGTGTGTTCTTCTCACAAACCACACATCGATCCACCAGTGTCATTGCATGTCTGTTCTTTTCATTAACCACACTCGGTGTCATTGGATGTGTGTTCTTTTCATGAACCACACCTAGTGTCATTGCATGTGTTTTATTTTCATGAACCATAGCCAGAGTCATTGCATGTCTGTTCTTCTCACAAACCACACATGAATCCACCAGTGTCATTGCATGTCTGTTCTTTTCATTAACCACACCTAGTGTCATTGCATGTCTGTTCTTTTCATGAACCACAGCTAGAGTCATTGCATGTTTCTTCTTCTCACAAACCACATATGGATCCACTAGTGTCACTAGATGTGTGTTCTTTTCATGAACCACACCCAGTGTCATTGCATGTGTGTTCTTCTCACAAACCACACATGGATCCACCTGTGTCATTACATGTCTGTTCTTTTCATTAACCACACCTAGTGTCATTGCATGTCTGTTCTTTCCACAAACCACATAAGGATCCACCAGTGTCATTGGATGTGTGTTCTTTTCATGAACCACAGCTAGAGTCATTGCGTGTCTGTTCTTTTCACAAACCACAGCTAGAGTAATTGCATGTTTGTTCTTTCCACAAACCACATATGGATCCACCATTATCACTAGATGTGTGTTATTTTCACAAACCATAGCTAGAGTCATTGCATGTTTGTCCTTTTCACAAACTACAGCTAGAGTCATTGCATGTCTATTCTTTCTACATACCACATATGGATCCACTAGTGTCATTGGATGTGTGTTCTTTTCATGCACCACAACTAGAGTCATTGCATGTGTGTTCTTTTCACAAACCACATAAGGATCCACTAGTGTCATTGGATGTGTGTTCTTTTCATGAACCACACCCAGTGTCATTGCATGCGTGTTCTTCTCACAAACCACACATGGATCCATCATAGTTATTGCATGTCTACTCTTTTAGTGAACCACACCAGTGTCATTGCATGTTTGTTCTTTCCAAAAACCACACATGGATCCACCAGTGTGATTGCATGTGTGTTCTTTTCGTGAACCACGGCTAGAGTCATTGCATGTCTGTTCTTTCCACACACCACATAAGGATACACCATTGTCATTGGATGTGTTTTCTTTTCATGAACAACAGCCAGAGTCATCCCATGTGTGTTCTTCTCACAAACCACACATGGATCCACCAATGTCATTGCATGTCTGTTCTTTCCATGAACCACAGCTAGAGTCATTTGCATGTCTATTCTTCTCACACACCACACATGGATCCACCCGTTTCATTGGATGTGTGTTCTTTTCATGCACCACAACTAGAGTTATTGCATGTGTGTTCTTTTTCACAAACCACATAAGGATCCACCAGTGTCATTGGATGTGTCTTCTTTTCATGAACCACACCCAGTGTCATTGCATGTATGTTCTTTTCATGAACCACAACTAGAGTCATTGCATGTCTGTTCTTCTCAGAAACCACATATGAATCCACTAGTGTCACTAGATGTTGTTCTTTTCATGAACCACACCCAGTGTGTTCTTTATACAACCCACACATGGATCTACTAGTGTCGTTGCATGTATGTTCTTTTCATAAACCACACCTAGTGTCATTGCATGTATGTTCTTTCCACAAACCACATAAGGATCCACCAGTGTGATTGGATGTGTGTTCTTTTCATGAACCACACCCAGTGTCATTGCATGTCTGTTCTTTCCACAAACCACATATGGATCCACTATTGTCTTTGGATGTGTGTTCTTTTCATGAACACACCAGTGTCATTGCATGTATGTTCTTTCCACAAACCACACATGGATCCACCAGTGTCATTGGATGTGTGTTCTTTTCACAAACCACAGCTAGAGTCATTGCATGTGTGTTCTATTTAACAAACCACATAAGGATCCACCAGTGTCATTGGATGTGTGTTCTTTTCATGAACCACACCCAGTGTCATTGCATGTGTTTTATTTTCCTAAACCACAGCCAGAGTCATTGCATGTCTGTTCTTCTCACAAACCACACATGGATCCACCCGTGTCATTGCATGTTTGTTCTTTTCATGAACCACAGCTAGAGTCATTGCATGTCTGTTCTTCTCATAAACCACATATGGATCCACCAGTGTCACTGGATGTGTGTTCTTCTCATGAACCACACCTAGTGTCATTACATGTGTGTTCTTCTCACAAACCACAGATGGATCCACCAGTGTCATTGCATGTCTGTTCTTTTCATTAACCACACCCGGTGTCATTGGATGTGTGTTCTTTTCATGAACCACACCCAGTGTCATTGCATGTGTGTTCTTCTCATAAACGCAACATGGATCCACTAGTGTCATTGCATGTCTGTTCTTTTCATGAACCACACCCAGTGTCATTGCATGTCTGTTCTTTCCACAGACCACATATGGATCCACCGGTGTCATTGGATGTGTGTTCTTTTCATGAACCACACCAGTGTCATTGCATGTCTATTCTTTCCACAAACCACACATGGATCCACCAGTGTCATTGGATGTGTGTTCTTTTCACAAACCACAGCTAGAGTCATTGCATGTGTGTTCTTTTTCACAAACCACATAAGGATCCACCAGTGTCATTGGATGTGTGTTCTTTTCATGAACCTCACCCAGTGTCATTGCATGTGTTTTCTTTTCATGAACCATAGCTAGAGTCATTGCATGTCTGTTCTTCTCACAAACAACACATGGATCCACCAGTGTCATTGCATGTCTGTTCTTTTCATGAACCACAACTAGAGTCATTGCATGTCTATTCTTCTCACAAACCACACATGGATCCATCAGTGTTATTGCATGTCTACTCTTTTAATGAACCACACCAGTGTCATTGCATGTTTGTTCTTTCCAAAAACCACATATGGATCCACCAGTGTGATTGCATGTGTGTTCTTTTCATGAACCACAGCTAGAGTCATTGCATGTATGTTCTTTCCACACACCATATAAGGATACACCATTGTCACTGGATGTGTTTTCTTTTCATGAACCACAGCCAGAGTCATTCCATGTGTGTTCTTCTCACGAACCACACATGGATCCACCAGTGTCATTACATGTCTGTTCTTTTCATGAACCACAACTAGAGTCATTTGCATGTCTATTCTTATCACACACCACACATGGATCCACCAGTTTCATCGGATGTGTGTTCTTTTCATGCACCACAGCTAGAGTTATTGCATGTGTGTTCTTTTTCACAAACCACATAAGGATCCACCAGTGTCATTGGATGTGTCTTCTTTTCATGAACCACACCCAGTGTCATTGCATGTCTGTTCTTTTCATGAACCACAACTAGAGTCATTGCATGTATGTACTTCTCAGAAACCACATATGGATCCACCAGTGTCACTAGATGTTGTTCTTTTCACAAACCACACCCAGTGTCATTGCATGTGTGTTCTTTATACAAACCACACATGGATATACTAGTGTCATTGCATGTATGTTCTGTTCATTAACCACACCTACTGTCATTGCATGTATATTCTTTCCACAAACCACATAAGAATCCACCAGTGTCATTTGATGTGTGTTCTTTTCATGAACCACACCCAGTGTCATTGCATCTCTGTTCTTTCCACAAACCACGTATGGATCCACCAGTGTCATTGGATGTGTGTTCTTTTCATGAACCACACCCAGTGTCATTGTCTGTCTGTTCTTTCCACAAACCACATATGGATCCACCAGTGTCATTGGATGTGTGTTCTTTTCATGAACACACCAGTGTCATTGCATGTTTGTTTTTTCCACAAACCACACATGGATCCACCAGTGTCAGTGGATGTGTGTTCTTTTCACAAACCACAGCTAGAGTCATTGCATGTGTGTTCTATTTCACAAACCACATAAGTATCCACCAGTGTCATTGGATGTGTGTTCTTTTCATGAACCACACCCAGTGTCATTGCATGTGTTTTGTTTTCCTGAACCACAGCTAGAGTCATTGCATGTCTGTTCTTCTCACAAACCACACATGGATCCACCCGTGTCATTGCATGTTTGTTCTTTTCATGAACCACAGCTAGAGGCATTGCATGTCTGTTCTTCTCACAAACCACAAATGGATCCCTGTGTCACTGGATGTGTGTTCTTCTCATGAACCACACCCAGTGTCATTGCATGTGTATTCTTCTCACAAACCACACATGGATCCACCAGTGTCACTGCATGTCTGTTCTTTTCATTAACCACACCCGGTGTCATTGGATGTGTGTTCTTTTCATGAACCACACCCAGTGTCATTGCATGTGTGTGTTCTTTTCATGAACCACACCCAGTGTCATTGCATGTCTGTTATTTCCACAGACCACATATGGATCTACCAGTGTCATTGGATGTGTGTTCTTTTCATGAACCACATCAGTGTCATTGCATGTCTATTCTTTCCACAAACCACACATGGATCCACCAGTGTCATTGGATGTGTGTTCTTTTCACAAACCACAGCTAGAGTCATTGCATGTGTGTTCTTTTTCACAAACCACATAAGGATCCACCAGTGTCATTGGATGTGCGTTCTTTTCATGAACCTCACCCAGTGTCATTTTATGTGTTTTCTTTTCATGAACCATAGATAGAGTCATTGCATGTCTATTCTTCTCACAAACAACACATGGATCCACCAGTGTCATTGCATGTCTATTCTTTTCATGAACCACAACTAGAGTCATTGCATGTCTATTCTTCTCACAAACCACACATGGATCCATCAGTGTTATTGCATGTCTACTCTTTTAATGAACCATACCAGTGTCATTGCATGTTTGTTCTTTCCAAAAACCACACATGGATCCACCAGTGTGATTGCATGTGTGTTCTTTTCATGAACCACGGCTAGAGTCATTGCATGTATGTTCTTTCCACACACCATATAAGGATACACCATTGTCAATGGATGTGTTTTCTTTTCATGAACCACAGCCAGAGTCATTCCATGTGTGTTCTTCTCACGAACCACACATGGATCCACCAGTGTCATTACATGTCTGTTCTTTTCATGAACCACAACTAGAGTCATTTGCATGTCTATTCTTCTCACACACCACACATGGATCCACTAGTTTCATTGGATGTGTGTTCTTTTCATGCACCAGAGCTAGAGTTATTGCATGTGTGTTCTTTTTCACAAACCACCTAAGGATCCACCAGTGTCATTGGATGTGTCTTCTTTTCATGAACCACACCCAGTGTCATTGCATGTATGTTCTTTTCATGAACCACAACTAGAGTCATTGCATGTCTGTTCTTCTCAGAAACCACATATGGATCCACCAGTGTCACTAGATGTTGTTCTTTTCATGCACCACACCCAGTGTCATTGCATGTGTGTTCTTTATACAAACCACACATGTATCTACTAGTGTCATTGCACGTATGTTCTTTTCATTAACCACACCTACTGTCATTGCATGTATGTTCTTTCCACAACCACATAAGGATCCACCAGTGTCATTGGATGTGTGTTCTTTTCATGAACCACACCCAGTGTCATTGCATCTCTGTTCTTTCCACAAACCACATATGGATCCACCAGTGTCATTGGATGTGTGTTCTTTTCATGAACCACACCTAGTGTCATTGCATGTCTGTTCTTTCCACAAACCACATATGGATCTACCAGTGTCATTGGATGTGTGTTCTTTTCATGAACACACCAGTGTCATTGCATGTCTGTTTTTTCCACAAACCACACATGGATCCATCAATGTCATTGGATGTGTGTTCTTTTCACAAACCACAACTAGAGTCATTGCATGTGTGTTCTATTTCACAAACCACATAAGGATCCACCACT